>OY744516.1:135577040-135594540 GCA_963556195.1 Sepiola atlantica
GGCAATGTCTTCTATGTATTTGTGCCAATTCATACTGTCTGTGAATGTTAGACCGAGGAGTTTGACTGATAAACTCTCAGGTAGAATGCTATAAGCCATGCCAATCGGTGATTGAGAAGGTTTGTTATAATTGTAAAAGGAAAAGAGCTTTGTCTTAGTAGCATAAATTGGTACCATGTATTTACGTCCCCATTCCACTACAGATTTGAGGTCATTTTCTAAGGTGTCAAACAATTTTTGGATATGTGGGCATTCGGTTTTCCGACATGCCTGGTATAGAGTGTGGTGTCATCAACAAATATAGCCATCTCGGACACTATTTAATCAGGGATGTCGTTTATGAATATCAGAAATAGTAACGGTACAAGGATCGACCCCTGGGGCACAAACTTATTTATGTCATGTTGTTGGGGTGTATGGCCATCGAAGACAACCTGAATGTTTCTCTTGTATAAGACGGGTCTGATTACATTAAGTATTCTTCTAGTAATGCCGCACGATTTAGTTTTCCTAAAATATCCTTCTTATTGTGTTGAAAAAGTTTATATGTAATATTGAAAATAGTAGGATCCGCGTGTCTTTTAAGATACGTAATGGGGAGTTGAATAATATTAATTGGTTAGATATTACCTCCGGGACAGTTATCGGCAAACATTTGACAGTTGTGCCACTAGCTTCAGTCTTAATTCAGTAGATCCCATTTGCCTTTCCACTTAAACGTTTACATGAAATTATGACCCACATACCTTCTCTTTGCAGAAAAAAATGACTTATTCCGCAATCATATATATATTCAAAATCACCATTAAAACAAATTTAGACCAAGTAAACTTCCTAGATACCACACTGAACCTTAAAAACAATACACACAAACCTTTCCACAAACCCAATGAAACACTCCAATACATACACAAGGGATCCTGCCACCCCCCCACCATCTTTAAAAATTTAGTCAATAATATTAGCCAAAGAATTTCAAACCTCTCATCCAGTCCCGAAATTTTCAACCAAGCAGCACCATATTACAACAAAGCGCTCCGCGACAGCGGGTTCAGAGAAGAGATCTCATACACCCCCAACCGAGACCAACCACGGGGGACCCGCAATAGAAGGAGATCGGTGATCTGGTTTTCCCCACCCTATTCGACCAATACCAAGACAAAGGTAGGCCAACTTTTCCTCAAATTACTCGACAAACACTTCCCACCCACAAATGAATTACACAAACTTTTTAACAGAAATTCTGTTACGGTCAGCTACTCCACTGCCCCTTCAATAAGAAAAATTATCTCTGCAGAACCCAAAACAATTACAAACGCAGGCTGCTCATGCCAAGACAAAAACAACTGCCCCCTTGAGGGAAATTGCAAAATCGATTCAATTATATATGAAGCAACCGTCACAGACCAGAATACCAGTAGTGCAGAAAAATATATTGGGATGACGAAGGGAAACTTCAAACAAAGGCTATACGCACACAGAAACTCCTTCAGATACAAAAACAAGGCTAATACGGCACTCGCGACCCGAATATGGCAGCTTAAAGAAGAAAATACACCCTTCACCATCAAATGGAAAATAATTGAGAGAAAACCATCCTTCTCTCCAGCCATAAACAGATGTCCTCTATGTGACGCTGAAAAATACCACATTTCAAAAGCCATCCTCGATCCGAATACAGCCTGTTTAAATATCCGCGATGAAATATTTAGGGGGTGTATCCACAAGAGACAAGCATTACTTATAAACTGGTTTGACCGATTCACATAATGTCTAACTACCCCCACTACTAATATAAACACAATAAAAACGAACAAACACCTCATCAACCTATATCCACATAAATTTCAAGAGCAAAAACTTCGACCTTCACAAAAATACAAATATATCTAATTTATTTATCAGTCACTAGATTACTCTACATATCCATTTAAACAAACTATATCCACATAAATTCCAAGAGCAAAAACTTCGACTTTCACAAAAATACAAAAATGCAAAAATATTTAATTTATTTATCAGCCACTAGATTAATCTACAAATCCATTTTAACAAACTCAAACATTATATATTTCCAACTAAGTTACCTCCCTTAGATCCGAATTTCTTCATTAAAATCACTCCAATCTGGGTAAAAGATTTTTAACACGTTAACGGTTTTTCCTTTTAGAACGCATACCTTAAAAAATATAACGGCTAATGATACAAACTCATAATTTGGCTCACGGGAATTTCAGAGAAACCCTTCCATTATTTTTGTTTTTAATTTTTAATTTTTAATTTTTAATTTTTAATTTTTAATTTTTAATTTTATTTTTTTATTATTTTTTTATTATTATTATTTTTTAATTTTTTTTTTTTTTTAATTTTTTAATTTATTTTTATTCATTATGTTTTCATTCTTTCTTTCTCTCTTTTTTATTTTTTTAATTTTTTTATTCTTTCTTTTTTATTCTTTTTTTAATTCTTTTTTTATTCTCTATATTATTTTATTCTCTACATTTTTTATTCTTCATTTTTATTCTCTCTCTCTTTTTTATTCTTAGTATTGAAACTTTTTTATTCTTAGTATTGAAATGTTTTAAATATATATTTTTTTATATATATTTTTTTATATGTATTTTAATATATTTTTTATTTTTTATTCCCTTTAATCTTGAATTCCCTCGTGTTTTAAATCTCAACGGTCTTATTACACTAAATTTAAATTTAAACAAACACACACAACACACTGAGCAAATAACGCGTCCCAACGAGAGTGTCATGTGACTTCACATTTCCAAAACAGATAACAACAGAAGCTGAAGAGAGCCGGATGGGTAAGACCTTTCGTGCTTGAAACCGACGGTACAAATGTTGTACTAATTTTTCTGTACCAGAATAAATAAATATTATGCTCTTAATTTTTAACTTTAATTCTTAATTAATCGAGCACTCTGCTGGGATTTTTCCTACCATTTTACAAAGAAGTTATATATATATATATATATATATATATATATATATATATATATATATATATATATATATATATATGTATATATATCTAAATGAAAAAATGCGAATTTTTTTTTCATTCATTACTCCTATATTATAATAAAACGGGTTACCGTTATTTACATCAAGAATACAATACAAAATCTTGATATTCTGTATATATATAGTAAAGATAAAATATTAAAAAAGAATCTTTTGACTGCCTTATTAGCATAACTATTTTTAAACAGTTCATAATTTATAGATGTTTAGTATATTATTTTGGAATTGCATTGGCTGATGTTGGCTATCTATATGCAATAGTTTCGTCTATATTAACAGTAATTGATTACTTTTATTTAATAAATAAATCAGAAAAATAACTAAAAACCTTAAGTTTGACCTCCATGCGCTCCCGCGACCTTACCAAAGGTTGTGGCTTGCTAAAATCGAGGCAGAAGCGAGAAGAAAGGGGGGAGAGTGAGAGAGTATTGTTGTTGTCTCGCTCACTCTCTCTCTCTCTCTCTCTCTCTATCTATCTATCTATCTATGCCCCCTTTATCTCGCCCTCTTTTTGCAGTTTTTTCCTTTTTTTAACTTGATGAAAATAAGAAAATAAAATTGTTTTATAATTTGAAGTGGGGATAATTTTCGTATATAAATTCAATTTTTCAAGACAGTTTTAGGGCAGTTAACTTAATTCTTTTTTATTAGGGGAGTTAAATCATCTACATTTTTTGGAGGGGACCGCTACTTTACGTGTTGTTTTATCACCCTGGCACTCGAACTCGGAGTTAGTGGAATACATTTTTTGTTGAGTTCCCTAAAAATATATAATGGCTCGGTGATCCTTCACTTTAAATTCTAAAATATTTGTTTTTGTTTATTTCCGTTTTCCATGGTGTTAACACGTAATTCCCGTAAATAGCAGAATGTCATTTTTTCAGAGTGGTGAGGTATTAATAGGGGAATTAATTAATGGAAAATTAATTGCTGCCCGGAGGGCGGTAGGTTTTGCTAGTATATATATATATATATATATATATATATATATATATATATATATATATATATATATATATATAAGGTTAATACAACAAAAGATATAAGAGGCAACTAATATCTTTAATTAGGGAACATCCGGATAAAAATAAAGCTCAATATACTGGATAGAGCATTAATAGCAATAGATGAAGTGAAAGAATAAAATAAGGTGCGACTCAAATTTTATTACAGTTCAATGTTCAGGCCAAGTTCTTTAAAGTCCTTAATTCATGAGTTTTCAAAGAAAATCTTCTCCTTAGATGACCATTACCGCAATGACATTACTGCAGGTAATAAAAATTAAACTTTGAAAACACACAAAAAATATATATATAAAAATACATAAAGGTATATAAAACATCAAATATATCAGCTCAAAACATACTTTTTTGTAAACCTATACAGTTCATCTAAGTCAATAAGTTTAAAATAGCTCCAGGCAAGATATCAAAGAGGTTGATTAAAAAATAATCCAAGTCGTGAATGGTGGTTCAAAAACAAGAAAAGTTATCCAGGCGGGAAATTCGTTTGCTATCGATGCAGTAGATAACAGTGAAAATTGTATTCAAGGTGTATGCAAATTAATAAAACGATAAAAAAAACTATAGAGAAAACAAATCATATGAAAAGTTCAGAAAACTCATTTGGTGTTGAATATTATGAAGTCCAAATTAAAGGCTCTTAATAGCTGATAGGAGTAATGCAAACCATAACTTCCTGGTTTTATGCAAGCTCCGCTAAATCCAATTCGAATAAAATTAAACTGACCTGATGTATTCGGCCATTTTTCTTCCGGGTCCGATAAAATTACTCCAAAGAAACAAATTTACATCAAAAGGTAATCAGTCTCGCGCTAGCCTAGTAGACAGCGTAAGAAATCCGAAAACGAACACTTTTCCTTGACAAGACAATAGCACGAACGTAAATGAATACTTACTGATTCAAACCGCGCGCACAAACGGATTTTATATGTTTGCATTTAACAAGAGAAACGCCCACACATAGTGAGGGATGTGTAAATGCAGTTATATGTATACCGGATGTTGTATGTCTGGGTAGACTCAGTTATGTACATATTTGAATATTAAAAGTCTGGGTCACAGAGACAGATTTGTAAATTTAGGTCAGAGCCTCGAAATACCCCCTCTCCCAAACTTACTATCTGACCGTCTACTTTAACTATATAAACCAAATTCACACATCTAGCACTATCATATAATTTACAAAATTTATGAAATTAATAATTAAGAAGTTGTTAACACATTTAGAATTTAATAATTTAAAACTTTAAAAATTAAAAAAACTAGACCCCCTACAACTTAATAATGTAAACATTTAATAATTTAAGAATTTTAAAGTTTAAAAATCCAGACTTTTGCAACTTAAAAAAGATTTAAAGAGATTTAAAGAGATATTTAGGTATATTCAATGTCTAAACCTTATAGGCAGGGAAGATTTAACACAAACAACTCCAAAACTGGATACTCCGAAGCCGGTTTCGACACTCACTCAAACAGCTACGGTGCGTTTGGTGGTGGGCTTAATTGTGCATACTTGAATTTCCTCCTATGGCGACATTTGGAAACTAATTCATTTCTAGAGTTGATTATATGTAAACGTTTAGGTGCTGTGGTAATCATTACGGCCTCTGAATTGCATAGACCGCAAGATCTAGATCCTGGGTTATAAGAGTTTGATTTGTTTTCAGAATGGACCATTTTATAATGTGTGGAATATATTTGGATCTTAGATTTTTAACTAAAGTAGTCAGTGATGTTTTGTTTTAGCTGACATCGTTATTGAAGGAGTAATTATGCATAGTTATGCCGGTTTTAATTAGATTTGCTGTAGCCCCAAGATAAGTTTGTATCTTAGGGGTTGCTATCATTCCTGAATCGCTTTGCCTGAACATTGAACTGTAACAAAATTTGATTCGCACCTTATATTATTTTTTCATTTAATCTATTACTATATATATATATATATATATATATATATATATATATATATATATATATATATATATATATATAATAAGTTATGAACATATATTTAGGGCAATTAAGCTACACAGAAGCTCCCGTGTTTTATCCCCGGGGAAATTTTCAGGCTAGACGACCCGTGTAGAGTATGTCTGAATGAGAAATTTAAAATCCTAAACTTTAAAGACCCTCAAAATCTATTAAACTAGAGTAGTGAGATAGCAAACAGCTGACTGCACAGAATAAAATTCACCTTAGGCTATATATAAGTAAATAAATAAATAAACAAACAAATAAGTAAAAAAAGTAAACTAAACTAAAACCTAACAACTTAAAAACTAAAACCTAAAATACCACGTGTAAAAATAAGTTCACCCATTATATTTACACAACAAAGAAACAGTATATAAAAAACAGAACAATAGAACATGAAATAGGAAGTAAAATTAATCGGACATTTGTTCGTGAACAACCCAACAGTTGGCTAAGAGAACAACATAGTATCTGATTGGTTAACTAGCTAGGGGTGTATATAAAACAACTCGGACAACTAAATCCTTGCATTTTAGCCTGAAGAATACCACCGGGAATGAAACGCGGGAGCCTATGTGTAGCTTAGTGGCTATAAATATGTTTTCATAACTTACTACTTAGCTCTACTTACGTATTGAGCACTGTTGAAGTAAATACTGAAAATTGATACATAAACAAGTATATCTCCTTATAAAATTTTGTAGATACATCAAATAGTAATATATATATATATATATATATATATATATATATATATATATATATATATATATATATATATATATATTGTAGTATCAGTTATGTTGTCATGAAACTATCCTACCAGGCATTACCTCTTGTTTAAAGGATTAATGTAATGTACGTTCGTTCGTTATGATAGCATCTTCACAGGCATCACTTTCTCATTTGAGAGTCAGTGTAGTATATGTTCATTTATTATAATAGTATGCTTTCATGGACTACTTTTACTTTTTTGGTGTGTGTGCGAGGAGGTAGTTTCGTATATGTGATCATGATACTATCCTCACAGGGATTACTTTATCTGTTGGGGGAGTAGTGATATGTTAATAAAACATATATACATACTTCTGGTAAATATGTTATTCATAGGAGTTCATCCAGTGAATCCTTAGTATATAATTGTGCTGGATACGATGTAAAGCTATATATTTAGTATGAATTGATATGTATTTAGTATGAATTTATATGTATACAAACGTTTTGGCTACATATCTGCAAACATGTTTCAACAGTAGTCTTATTTATGCATAGTTTAATTAGCCAAAAGTACTAGGATAATAATTAATAATATAAATCTTCTTCAGATATGTAAAAGCCATGGAAATATTATACACGTATTATGAAGAAACGCAACAGTCTAAATAATAAGGTGTATTATACAATGTATATTTCAGATGAAACTTCACCGTAGATCAAGGATTGACTGGTCTTATACTGATAAGATAGATATAAATATTATTCATAGAGGGCAATAAAACGCAGACGTTTAACGTATAGAAACAAACTAAAGCAAATTAAAACATATAACGGTTGAATGATTTATGTAGTTTCACCTTTTTATTAATACACTATATATATTTGTTTTATCTATTTACAATATATTGTAATATTACTTGCGTCTGTTTTGTCTGATGGAAGTTCCGTATACTATGATATTTCGGGGACATTTCCCTTTGTCAGATGTATGTTCGTTTTTTAATAAACGTGCATATGGACATAATGTCTAAGAAGATGGTATCACTAACCTCTCCCTCAAAGAAGAAGAAACTACTGGGATGATGGTCGCATGACAACAGAACAGATACTACACTACTTCCCCTCTACAAAGAAAATGATGTCTGAGAGGCTGTCTCATAGCGGCAGTAGAAATACTAATAGTATCATTACCACAGTATACTACACTTCCCAACCTATTTAATAGGAGGTAATCCCTGTGGAGATAGACTGATGACAGCAAAACAGATACTGCACTACCTACCCCGAATATAGCATTGAAAGATAGTATATTATCCTGAAATAGTATAGTAAACAGGATTGGACATTAAAAGATAGTGCAATAGCACATTAATAGAAGTAATATTATAAGTTTGGCTTCAGACGAACTGATACCAAATCTTTATTAGATTTTTAGATTTTTACAGTAATCCTTGAAAAAAGATTATGTACTTTTTTTTGCAATCTTTGGAATTTTACTTGACATTTATTTCTATTTTTGTTTTTGTTATGTTTTTGTTTCTAGACTTGGGTGTATGTTATTCTGGCCAATGAATATCGAGTTGTTCATTCGCTGTCAATTTTCTTTCAACTCGCATAGGAATTTCATGCAATTGATCTAGGACACTTACTTAGCGTGTGCTTAAACCCTGCCCTCACACAGTAGACATCTTAGTATCAATTCTTTGCCCCATTCGTTCAGGTTTACCGGGCCAGATAGTACGCCGTAAACGGCTTTTATTTTGGAACAGATGCGGTAGTAATTGTGTCGCCACAAATCCCACAAAGTTATTTTTCTCAGCTGTTAAATACGTAAAAAAATCTTGAATCGTAAAATAAAAAGAAAAAAGTTTTGATCATCAAATCTGTATACTATTAAAACTCATACATTACAGTGTTTGTTGGGTGTACCCGGGTTTCCTCGATATGTTTATGCCGTATCTGGGGTAGAAGTCGGCTAGTAGAAACATATTGTCTCTTCAGAACCGTTCAGTAGACGATGAGTCAAAGAAAAGAGGGGAAAAAGATATGCTTTCTATTAACTGTTGTAGAATCTTCGATCGATCACTTTATTGGTCCTTTCAACTAACTTGAAACACATACTATTACAACTCTGATGATATTGTTTCTGAGCTCACTAATGTGCACACTTCGCCTGTACACGAATGTGGAGGGTGGTAGAAGGAAGGGGGAATAACGTAAATAAAGAGACAATGATTATAGATATAGTGTGGGGAATGAAATGATGTAAATAATTAAAAGAGATAGAAAATAGGAGAGTGAGGAGAGAAGAAAGAGGAGAGAAGAAAAGGAAGAGAAGAACGATGGTAAGAGATGGAGAAAGATAAGAGAAATAGTAAAAAGGTAGGAAGAGAGGGAGAGAAAGAGAGAGGGGGTGTTTATTATGATATAAGAGTATAGTCTGACTTTGTGATATCGGAAAGAAGAAGGGGTTTATTATGGCATAACAATGCATTTTGACTCTGCGAAACGGTCTGGCTTTGTAATCATGTCAATATCAAAGTTAAGAAATTATACATTTTATAACATCTGCTACTAATGGAGATTTGGTGTTTGTTTAATGTTGAAACTATACTATCTTATAATGCTTAATGCAAGGTAAGTAATAGTAGAATATGTATTCTTGTCATATACATCTCCAAAGCTTTTAACAGCGTAGCATATGTTCCTTCCCCATGACATCATCCTACCATGCGTTACTTATTCTGTTTTGGGGTGGTAGTCTAGTATATTTTCTGTTGTCAGGATAAAAACCTACCAGGCATTACCTCATCTATTTCGGGATAAGTAGTGTAGTATCCGTTCGATTGTCATAAGATCCTTCTTCTCGGGTATTATCTCTTCCTTTGGGGGGTCAGTGTAGTATCTGTCCGTTGGTCATATAAGCTAGTCAAAGTATGTTATTATATATAATATTGACCGAACAGGTCATATGTGATTTAGTAGTAATGTAAAAATAAGAAAAAAATATAATTAGTATTATATCACAATCGGAAATTATATTCGGTTCGGTTTGGTTTGTTTTCCGGCATATCAACTTCTTGTGGGGCATTTAATGTCGAAACATTAGTGTTTAAATGTTTATGTATTTTAATATCATTTTTTAAATGTGTATGTATTTTAATACAACTTTTTATTTTTATGTAGTTTAATATATTTTTAATAATGTTTATATGTTTTAATATCATTTTTTAATGTTTATGTATTTTACGATCCCATTTTAAAAATGTGTATGTATTTTAATATTTTTGTTTGGTGGTTTGGTTTTACGTCACATAAACCCTTTTCAGGCTATTAAATTTTGAATCCGGTCATTTTGACAAAAGTGCTCATGCTTCAAGTTCTTTATCTGTTCAAGTATTCATTCATGGTGTTTGGTTAAGTTGTTTCATTATACGAAACATCAACCCTTTTCTGGCTATTCAATGCTGAATCCGGTCACCCTGATGAAAGTCTTCATAGTTCGAGTTCAGAATATGTCCAAATATTCATTCATGGTTTTTAGTTTGGTCGTTTTGTTTTACAGGTCATTTAATGCTGAATTCGATCATTTTGGTAAAAGTATTTATGCTTCAATTTCGCTATATGTTGAAGTATTTATTCATGGTGTTTGGTTGAGTGAACGGCGTGAATGAAGGGAGATAGGAGGGGAAGGAAAGGGGGGAAGGAATTGTTGTCTTTGTTTTAAGTTTTGCAGAACATGATTGACTTTTGCAAAGAAAAAACTATAAAACATCAATGTTTGGTGCATTTTGAGCTAGTAAGTCACCAAATTCAGATAGCGTAAGTAGATTGTATTTGACCCACAGATGGGTTCTTTACAAGTACTACCACTCGGGCCAGAGTGGACATGGGATCAATGACAACCAAGGGGCAACTCACTATTCCCCACAGCTCTCAAATGGAGGCCTCACCACAAGATATCTTTTAAAGTAATACTCAGGACCGAGTATATTCCAATTAATCTTAATAAATAAATATTAAAGTTTTGTAAACTTATTCGAAGTATATCAACATAAAAAAGAGCCGGGCTTATTTAACTCAATAATAAAACATATGATTTTAAAATAATGTATGAATGTTGATTCCCTAACATCGAAACTAAGATATGCGTATGCTTTATTTGCATACTTATTTGTAAAGCAGTTTGTAATAAATTTGTATTTTGTGTTATTCATTCGTCATTTGTATTATCCTATTTTCTTATATACATGCAATAGTCTTATCGATATTAATATTACCATAATTATTAATAGTAAGTAAAGCGATTTAACTAAAAAAGAATAATCTTCTAAAAACTTGGTTAGATTTTCATTAATTTTTAAGGAGTGTAAATGTAATTTCTATTGCCTTATTTTCTAATATATATATATATATATATATATATATATATATATATATATATATATATATATATGTATATATATATATATATATATATATGTTTGTGTGTGCAAGGAAATCGACATCCTTGAGGTACCCATGAAATATATTTAAGGGAACTATTTTTAAAAATCAACACATGGTGGAATTTAAATGTAAAATAATTTATTTAATTTTTTTGCAAGCTTTCGTTGTAAAACAACTTTTCAGGCAAGACTGATATATATATATATATATATATATATATATATATATATATTTATACATATATATATATATGCATATATATATACATGCATATATGTATATATATATATGCAATGATTTTATCGATATTGATATTATAATTATAAATATTAATTAAAGCGAATTAATGAAAAATAGATAATATTTCAAACACTTTGTTTGATTTTCATTTATTTTCAAGGGACCGAATTACAATTGTTTGTCCTATTTCTTATATATACGCAATAGTTTTGTTGATATTGATATCATTTTTAATATTATTTGAAGCGATTTCAAACTTACACAGTCAATTTTCTTCAACATTTGAAATATATAAAATAACACCGTGACAATCATCTTTTTGTTGTGTTTATCCACATCATCAGTATGTGAAATTAAAATAGTTTCTTTGTTTTTGTTTTCTGTAAATAATGCTACAGCTGGATTAATTGACACCCAAGTTCATGCTACTAGCTAATAAAAATATGTCATTTCAGTAATTTGTGGATTGACATAATCTTTCAACTAAGATTAATCAGAGGAATAATGTTAGAATTCACCGATAAACACCTTTATCCTCTGACAGGCAAATGTTTGTTGTTCGTTGTCCAATCACCGCAATAGTCCGTATTGACGTCATATTTCATCATTGAAATTAAACCAATATATATTTTAAAGTTTTACGTGAGTTCATATGTTAATCATTTTTTTAATATTAGTTTTCTAGTTTATCGTTTAAGAGTTAGTAAAAGAGTTTTGTACAACTAGAATTAATGTGGTAGTATTGGTATTTGAAAAAGTGGGTTTTTACGTAAGTGGACATTTACATATAGATAAAATTATATTTTCTCGCATCCATTAATCACTTTTCCAAGATGATTCTCCACAGAAACATTTAAACCGGAAGTTTTACGGTAAAATAAAATTTAAATAATTTTGCTCATTTTTTAGTTTTTATTATTTTTCTAGGTTGAATATTTTGATTTTTCTGAACAACATTTTTATGAAATAAAAACATTGTTTCATTTCAAAAATACAATTTGTTTTTTAATGTCAAAAGATTAAACATTAGTGTAACGCGAAAAAAAGTTTTTTAAAATATTTATTTAAAAAGTAATGTTTACGTTTTATTTATTCGAAAATTAGGATAAATTGAAACCGAAAACGAAAATATAGTTTTAAATGTCGACATTATTTAAATGTTTTAGATTTTCTGAAATAGCAACGCAAAAATTTAGTCATAAGCAACAACTATATATAATATATTTTATTTATTTATTCTCATAGAAAGGTTTAAATGTATATATGTAATTGTAACTTCTTAATACGATGCTGAAACAAAACATTTTTAAATGGTACGAAACACAATATTTGATTAGTAAAATTGTTTATAAGCTTTTAATTTCAAAGTTATTGCTACTTGTCACAACTGGAGCTTCTACGGAAATATTTAAATAAATAATCCTAATTAATGAAAATGAAACGTCTGTGCAAGGGCAATAGAACATACAGAATTAAAAGATAGCTCTAAATACCCAACATTGATTGTTTTATCGCCATGTAATGATATGCGGGGAAACTTTGGTGATCGTCACATCAGAATACGGTGTGATACTGAATGTGATTCACACTCACCGGACCTTAATATTGCATATTTTTTATCTGTTGTTATCTTAAAGCTGATGTCTATAAAAACAATTGTCAAACCCTTCCTGAACTGAAAAGGCTTATCACAGCCGAAATCGAGACAATTCCAAAAAATAGTGTGTTGGAGTTATTGTCAAGTGTGCACGCTATATACAAGCGAGCTTGTCATAAAACGGCGATAAATCAAAGACTGTGCCGCATTCATTGCTGAAACATTGGTGGACAAGTCAGACATATACTGAACTTTGTTGTATCAAATATGGTTGTATTGCAGAAATAGTCGTAAATTTTATTAACGATTTAATTAGGTGGCATTTTCTTTTCAGATCAACCTTCATGTTATGGTTTGTTTTGTTTGTTTGGCGGCATATTAACCCTTACAACAATACTCATCATAAAGTATTCATCGGAAATGATTCCTTAAAGTGAGGTTAAAACTTTTCTCAATTTTACTAATTCGTACTGAACATAATGTTTTCTCTCTACATATAAAGTCAATGTTTGTTTGTGTGTTATAGAAATCTATATGCTAACAGTGAGAGCATTTAAGTTAGTTTAAATAAGATACCGTTGCAATTGCCTTCGAATGTATCATTGGTCACAAGTGGCAGTTATCGGTTAGTTCCATTGAACGTAAAGAAACGAAATACATTAGAAAAAAAAATGCGCAATTCATTTTTTAAATAACTATTTTTCGTCATAAAACAAAAATAAAATTAAACAAACAATATTTCAGTGAATAATGTATTTAAAAAAGGTTGAAACATTTAAACGTTTATTAGTATTTTTAAGATTTAAAATAAGGTAATAACAAGATTCGGTTTCGATTCCTTAAATCATTTGCCGTTATATAGCTTTCTATAAAATAAATAGGGTCGACAAGTTTTTTTTGGTTTTTTTTAAATACTGTGCTAACAAGGTTTTTTTCATTACTTGATCTCAAATTTCAAATGTTATTTTTAACTTTTCTTCCAAGGCAATTATCGGTTAGGTCTATGAAATAACTGAAATGTATAAGTACGTAAAGAGACGAAATTCATTTTTTAAAAAGAGATTTTCTTCGTTTCATAAAACAGAATGTTTCACTGAAATATTAAAAAAGTTAAAACCGTTAAGTAATTATTGTTATTGGTATTTTTAAGATTTAAAATAATTAAATAAAAACAAATTCGTTTCGATTAAATAATCCATTTCCCGTTTTGCAGCAGTTTGAACTAATTTGTGTTGACATTACCGCGCTAATAGCTTTTTTATTACTTGACCTCATATTGCAAATGTTATTTTTAACTTTTCTTTCAAGGCAACAATTGCAAACATAACTCTATCTGAAATTATTTTTAACCATCAATGTATCTCCACACGGGTAACGACGGGTAAATACCGCTGGCAGCTTATTAATAGCCCATGTTTTAAATTCTCTGTAAGGCATCGCACCGTTTACAACATATACTTAAAGACGGTCCAAGGGTGCAGTTGTCGGGGCGTTTTAGTGATAACACCCAAATCGGAGTAACCAATCCGAATATAAATAACTGAAATTACAATTCTTATCAAAAAAGATTCTGTAAAATATTTGTACTGGATTTCTTGTTTTTAGTACAATCTCTGTATTTTCTTAAGATAATTGGCTTGTTTTCATGACCTTTGGAGCAGTCGGTGGTACCAACCAGCAACAGAACACTATATTTCTTTCAAGACAATCCAGATGTTGAAAACAAAGTGAACGCTCGGATTTCTGTCGTCAGTTATGGCACTTCGGTTTCTCAAGACAAGGATTGTTGATAACAAAAATAAAAATGGAAAATAAAAAAACAAGAAATGAGGATCGTAATTCTACACTGACACTTAGGATATGAAGAGGCCAATAAGCGGTAAAAATAGGAGGATCATAGAGTGCTAAACGAAGGACGTTATCTTTGCTGTTCAATATTTTGTGATACAAACCATTTCAGTGACGTCATATTCCGTATTTCGTACTGTACTTAGTGGATGCGTTACGTACAGATAAAGCATAAAAAGCAACGCCTTTTCGTTACTTACACATCACTTGTATTGCATTTTTGCAGAACAATTTTTTCTGTGTACACTAACCAATTATGTCACTAGTGATTACCGTTTTTCTTACCAATATATTTTAGATTTTGGAGTGAGGATCACCTTTCTATATAAATTTAACGTAAATTTCCTGACCATCATCAATTTCTTGATTTGTGCGACTTCCGGAGAGAGTAGCGCTCAAGTGATAATAACATTAGTTTTAATGCTATCATGTAGCAATCAAATGTCCTTCTATTGTAGGGAAGAGGAGGTGAGAGATAAATTTTGCGTGCGTGTGTGCGTGCGTGCGTGTGTATGTCGGACTAATTAATCTAGGCCATTTTTTTTCTAATTTTCTTGTTTTTCGGATTTGTGAAAAATAGCGCCCAAGTAACAGTTTTTTCTTACTTTTTTTTGTTTAAACTGCATTTCTTTTTTTTTCGCCTTTTTTTAGGGTTCATTGTTTTATTTTTTCGATATGCTTTTCAATTGGATACGTATTTAAAAAATATTTTGTATTTTTTTAGGCTTTATAATTTTTTTTACATTTCTTCCGTAAAATTTTCCCTAGAGGCAATACAAATTAGTTAATGGTGCCCGTTCCCCACTTATTGTTGCACAGGAATAGTAGTGCGTTTTGTGTTTATTTAGACATAATTTCTGGCGGATACTTAACCATGTTCAGAGAGCCTGTATTTAGAGGAAGCACGTTTTCAAATCACGAAAGCAAACGAGAAAAACAGAATTGTTATGATATTATGTACTTATTTCACTACTTTACAGAAATTAACGGCATCAAAATAAAAAAATTAATTATATCACTTACGATCTGTTTTGCACAAGTAATTTAGAAATGTTGAAATTAAAAAGAGATAATAAATAGAGCGAAAAAAACTTAAGAATTAGTGCGTAAAAAAGGGCCACAAATATTGTTACTGTTCTAAAAAAATACAACACACACACACACACAAATATATATATATATATATATATATATATATATATATATATATATATATATATGTATGTATATATATATATATGAAATGGTTTTGTCGATATTGATATTATAATTATTATTATTGATAATATTAATTAAAGATATTTAATGAAACAATATAACCTTTTCTAAAACCTTTCGATTTTCATTTATTTTCAAGAGACCTAATTATAATTATTTGTCATATTTTCTTATATATATACGCAATATTTTTGTCGATATTTAGATTATTACTAAGAAGCGATTTAAATAGAAACAATGTTTCTACATATTCACGCCTTCATGTTGTAGGGTGAAGCAAAATTACTACCTGTTTTTTTTTTTTAATTTTGAAATCATGAAAAATGTGAATTTTTACGGATAACTATTTTGCTTCGCTCTACAACAGGAAGGTGTAAAGAACGGAACTTGTTTTCTTGGTCTCTGGATGTCGAGCTAATTTTAGCAACGACTAAAATATCTTCCAAAATGCGTAGCCTGTTTATATAAATTAAAACTTTATTATGCATAAATAGCTCTGTTATTGCTCAGCACTTTATTCTCCGGATCTGTACCTTGAGGATACAAAACTGACCTGGATTAATTTATATATATATATATATATATATATATATATATATATATATATATATATATATATATATATATATATATATGATGGACTCTCCCGTCGATTGCGACGTATGAGGTTCCAACAACTTTCATTTGTGTCTAGATCGTTCATGACACCTGAGTCCGGCAAGAGACCTGCAAGGAAAGCCGCAGACAGTGCAAGAGTGTGAGTAATCGGATGCCAGGTGTGGAGCACTCTCTCTAGCTTTTCGCCTAACTCTGGCAGTTCTCATATTATCCACACAGGTCTCGTTGAATCTTTCCAGTTCAATGCAACAAGCTGCTCGCCATGTCTTCCTGTCTTTTGTACAGTCTTCAAAATTTTTGGGGGATACTCCAATTGCCGTCAGCGCATCTTTCAATTTATCTTTGTACCTCAGCAAGGGCCGACCAACATTCCTGTTACCACAAGCTAACTGACTGTACATCAGTGCTTTAGGTATTCTCCCTTCATCCATTCTTGCTACATGACCAGCCCATCGCAATTGAGACTGCAACAGGAAACTTTCAACTCCACCAATATGGCATCTGTTGTAAAGATCGGTGTTAGCGACTTTGTCCTTCAAACTAAGTCCGCATATGGTCCTAAGGCAGCTCCTGTGGAACACATCCAATTGGCGAATGTGATGCCGGTAAGGCGTCCACGCCTCACATCCATAGAGAAGACCTGTCAATATCACAGCCCTATACACATTGATTTTTGTCTTCAACTTAATGCCTCTGCTACTCCAAAGACGATGTTTCAGCTTTCCGAAGGCATTTGCCGCTTTTGCAATTCGGTTTACGATTTCATCATCAAGTGAAG
>OY744516.1:135599540-135607040 GCA_963556195.1 Sepiola atlantica
AAATATCTTTTGGAAAAGTATGCATCCACAATGTGTCAAAAAGTTACTTGCGTTCAACTAAATGTAAATAGTTGACAATAGGTTTTGTGTTTAACCATTAAATGACAGAAAAGGTTGATTCTATAGATGCTAGATTGACTTTTAGGCCAAATCTTATAATATTTTTGAATAAAACGGTTGTGAATGAAAGGAAAACAAAGCCCTATCTATACACAACAATATATGTATTTATTTAAGTAACCTACACCGTTGCCGAATGTTAAAATAGTGTCACAGTAAAAGAAGTAAAAGAAGTAAGAAAGTAAGAAAGGTCGGTCGCCGGTTTTCTTCGAGCCGTATATCTTCCAATACAGAATAGCTTTGCTCGGATATCAAGTTGACTGGAGCGATATCCCCCTCTCTCTCTCTCTCTCTCTCTGTATCTCTCTCTCTCTCTCTCTCTATATATATATATATATATAAATGTGTATATGTATATATAGAAAGAGAGAGAGAGAGGAAGTATTTCTTCGTTGGTGCCTGGAAACTTAATGTGGTCTGCTCTGTAATTCCCCAAGAGACTGACATTAGTCCTTCAATAGTTCGGTCAGAATTAGTACGCTATAGAAGATGATTGGTTATTGCGTGACCGAACCAACTCACATGGTCTGCTCCCTGAAAAAAAAAGTTAAAGTTTATAACTGCTACACTAATATGTGGTAAAACCGAAAACAACAGATTTAAGTTGGATGAATACGCCATGAGTGACCCCAGCACTTGCAATAAAGAATCTTACCAACTCTTGCTTTACAACAGGAGCCCCAAGTGTTCAACCACAGAAAGAGCTGTCTGGAAATGTGAACAAATTACACGCCTTCGCCATCTGTTTAACTCCGGCTCAGTTTACAGATGTTGAGTAAGAGAGTTGATAAGGCAATCAAAAACGTCCGTCGTGTTTTCCAAGAAAAGCTACAAAGCTAAGATCAGGAGCAAACAAAGCGTTCCTTGTGCCGTCGTAGTGAAGGTTTCTTTTTATCAAATCGGACGATACGAAGGCCTACACGTACGCCTCTTACACCGTCCAAAGGCCGTTGATATAATCGGTGTACGGAATTGCGAGTTACTTTTTTTGTAATTACTTGTATTTGATTGGCTTGGTTGCTGTTCTGGCAACATCTCTTCTCATTCACGTCGTGATCTACCACCTCTTCACTTATCTACATTTTCTTGCCTTCCTCCTTGTTGAACGTTGTCGTTATTGCGTTCTATTTTATGTTTTTCTTTATTTAGTCTTCGGTTTTCTTTATCCTTCCGTTTGCTGATTCTTTTTTTTTTCGTTTTCGTTTATTTCTTATTGCTTTGCTCCTTTCCCTTTTAATTTGGTCCCGGGTAGGAACTTAAATCCAATGGTGGTGCTCCAATTTGGGAGCTTTGTGAAGTCAGCTCTTTGTTACTACTAGCAGGACTATTCGGCGTTACTGGGGCTGCATGGATAACGAAATTGAAGAGTTAAAAATAAGTGTGCGTAAGATCTTGCTTTTAAAACTTCTCTGTTTCTCTCTTTGATCATACATCTCTCTCACACACTCTCTCTCTAACTCTTCCTTCGTACAGACTCTTCCCCCTCTCTCTCTCTCTCTAAATACTGACTCTCTCTCTCTCATATTCTCCGACTAGTCTCCTCCCTAACTCTCTCTCTTTCTCTCTCTCTCTCTATGTCTCTCTCCCTATGTCTCTCTTCCTCCTTGCAGACTTGCCCCCGCTCTCTAACTCTCCGTGAAGACTGACTTCCGCTCTCTCTTTCTTTCTCTATCTCTTTCTTTTTCTTTCATTGGCAACCGGTTCAATGTAATAGAAATAAAAAATAAAACAATCTGACTGATTTACATATATTCTTAAAGACTACACATAAGAATGTAAAAATAAATTTAACCACCACCCCCACCATTACACCAATTATGTATCTGGTGACACTAAAAGTTTTAACATTACGGTATTTCATTACCATAACCAGGCCAAAGTCACGCTGAAACTGATGATGTAAGGTTTGTAAGAGTATCTTGTGCAGTTTCTGACGTTTAGCCTGACAACACACACAGTTAATTACGACTTTCCTTCATATAATAGATTACTCACAGGTCCACTCTAACCGAGAGTTACAGTACCTGTCACAGTTTCATCATCTATGGGTTGAATGGAATATTGTCCTTGGTATGACATCAAACTGCATACGGTGGTGTACCCATGCACATTTATATCTTGAATAACCAGTTCAAGCAAACACCATGAATAAATATTTGAAAATATTAAGAACTTAAGGTTGTTTTTTTTTTTGATACAAAATGACTCCATTCGACATTATATAACCCGAAAACGGTTAATATGCAGTAAAATAAAACAATAAAACAAACATTATATTGTATTCAATTTTATTTTAGTTTTTATTCATGAATACTCTTTTATTTTTCTATCTTCAAAGCCAGGAATTGGAAGCTTGTATCATGAAACAATCTAATTCAAAATTTGAAAAACAAAACAAAAAAAACAACAAATACCAACAGCTCAGTATTGTCTGCCACGAACGTAATCTGCCCCAAATGATTATATTAAAAAAATCGTTGTAGCGATTGTAGTACATCCCCGCCACTAATGGAAAATGAGTATTACAAAAATTAATCCCCGTCAATCGTGCGTTGTATGCACACAGGCACTTGACTTACGACGCGTTTGTGTTACATGTACAAAATGCAGAATAAACGCCACTGTGGAACGGATCGTGAAATGACGAGCAGTTATCAGTGTGAGTTTATGTGTAGGCAGAAATATAAGGAAAACGATCATTTTATAAAAATAGTCAATGACACGAACATATTCACTCTTCATGGGTAAGTAATTAAACGTTGTTTTTCTTTACTTACTACAAGCCGCATTTTGTCTACTTTGGGAGGTGACAGGGTTATGTTTTTGGCGGGGCTCTGATACAAAAGATCTTAATCATCTATAAAGTACTTCCGCTGTAACTACCTCACCCCTTCTCAAAGTATTGCCGCTAAAGTTATGTGGCTATTTCCATATCAAAGATCAGACTACAGTTTTCATCATCCATGCCGAAAAAACGATCAATATCTTCCGGTTTCTGATGATGTGTTCTGACCGGACGGCAAATTTTGTGTGCTTCTTTATGCGTCCTCAAATGTTTATTGAGGTCGTGGTGACGTGCAGTTTTGAATGAGCCAATGTGTGTGTCTTATTAATATAAAGATAATAATTGGGAGACTTACAGACTCTGCAATGTTCAAAATGTCTGGTCTTCTACCTAAGTGTGTATCATATCACAATACATATTATGAAGTCTAAGACACAATTTAATCGCTTATCTCAAAGACCTCTCATCGCAAAAGGTGTTTATCTTTTATACCTTTTTAAAAACTCTGCCTTACATTCGATCTAAATTTATCAAAGATTTCGGATAAGGATATGTCATTCTTCACTTTCAAATTTGTATATATAACGTTGCTTTGTTGTACAATATCAGACGCATTTTATTTCGTCATTGGGGTGGGTGGTTATATTACACATTACGTAGAAATCTGTTCGCATTAAGATTAGAAAACTTTGACTACAGGGTGTTTAGAAAATTGATAGCATAATTCCGGGATTATGTTCTATGTATTCAAATAATGAAAAAAGTTCCTATACAGATACGTCCGGAAAGGCCTGGTTTACGAGGTATAGGCCATTGGAACAAATACTGATCAACATTATTTATTGTAAACATCTAACACGTATAATGTGTGTGATAGTGCACTGTAATTTTTACATATTTCTCTGACAATGTCACTGGTAAAACAAGCCTGGGTTTAGTGTTGCCACATACACGAACAAAATTATTAAAAATATACACCCAACATGATCAGTCGGGGCTCTTTTGATAGTCAACACGAAGGACGCGGTCGACATCCTGCGGATGTTGGCCATTCTTATTTAAGGTTACAGAATAGAACATACCAAATAAAGGTAAATAAATATGATCAGCACAAACCAAAGACCATGCAGAGCAAGAAATAGGTCACAAAAGAAAATTAGACTAGTAATGGGGTGCTATTACAAAAGCAATCGTAATACAAAGAGGCTACTTTACACATATAAAACATAATCCACAAGTTATTTCATCGATCACTGTATTAAAAAAAAAACCTCTCACACATTGTTTGAGTATTTGTCCAATACGGAAAGATTATTCTTATGAAGCATCTTCGTTTAACCCAACTCTGGCATAAAGACAGACTATATTAGGAAACTGGTCCATCCTCTTTTACATATGGCATATCTTTCAGAATAAATCCTCAATATTCATCTCAGTCCCTTTCCCCCCTTTCTCTGCCCGTCTTCATCACACACATCTATTCTTTTTTAGTTTTCTCTCTTATTTAACTCTCTCTATTTTTTTCTAAATTTCCTAATTTTCTCTGTCTATCTCTCATTTACGTACTAATAGTTTTTGAAAATGTTTTAAGTCATGCTATGAGTAAAATAGCAACTTGTGTTCAATTGATCGTATACAATGAATCGTTTACAATAAGAATTGTACTCTGACATTAAATGACTCCAAAAGGGTTGATATGCCGTAAAAAGGACAACTAAAACTATTTTTATTTGTTTCTTTTTTCTCTCGCTCTTTCTGCTTTACTTTGTTCCTTTCTGACCAATTTTGCAGCCTCTTTCTTTTTTATTTATTTGTGTATAGTTCGTCTTTTACTGCTTTCATTTTCCTTTTCTTCAACTTTTTCGTGTTCTCTGATTTCTTAACGTTTCTTCTACTTCCTTTTTTCTATTTCTTTGTCTTTGATTTCTTTTATTGTAGTATCTGTCCTTCGTTATCTGTTTAAGCTAAGAGTTACAAAAAGTGTAGGCATCTTCTAGAATCACAATCATGCAATGGATTTTTATCTAAATTGGAATAAGGATTCTAGACATAAGGTTTGGTATCATTATATCTTGATTTTAATCTTCGTAATGGGGCATAAAAGTCGTGAAAAATTGTTCTGTTCGGGGAATTAATCTTACCTGTCCTGGAGCGGATATTCTTCTAGATTTTTTTTAAAATTAAGGCTCAAATAGCCTTTTAGCTGACAGATACAACTTTTTTTCTGACAAGCCAATATCCATTTGTTATTGTTGTACCATGTTATTTGCAATATCATAACTTAATTCCCTACATTTTATCACAAAAATACTTAGTCTGTCCTAGACAATCTATTTTATGAATGATGAAACGAATTAAACGAGATGAAATATCATATATTTTAAACGAAGAATTTAAAAAGAGCTGCCATCATTACAAAGAGTTTTCTTCTCGTTATAAATTTACAAAATGTACAAAATATTCAAAGAAATTCAAATTATAAACTAAAATAAGTTCACTGCTGATAGGGTAACGTACAGCTAGTAATCTTTCCCTATAAAACTCAATCTATGTGTATATGTTTGTGTGGTGTTGTGTCTTCCCTATAGAAACTAAAGTTAGAGAATCTACATAAAATCTAAAAGTGTACTCTTTTATAGAATGTACCTTGGAAGACAATGGAAGTAGTCCCGAATGTCCAAATGAACGCCTCAGGTTGCTATGAAGACATAACCACCTTAGAAATTAAAAATATCCTATTTTTATTGAATATATATCATATCCCCTCTATGTGCCGAATATCTACGTGCCGTTACCTCTAAGTGATCCATGAGGAGAGAACCCTTAAAACTTCAAGTACGTATATCCGATTTTAATAAAATTTAAACCATATGTATAAGACACTAATTCACCAAGTTTTCCAACATTTCAGCTCCCTCCAACTATATTAGGGGGAGAACAGGGGGGGGGGGGGCAGTAAAAGCAAATAAAGTAATATGTTTTTTTAGCATAGTAGAAAAATAATTAGTAGTGATCCTCACTCCATCCCGGGCAACGTCAAGTCTTCCTGATAGTTAATAAAATAGAAGAAAAACGAATATAAAATTTGAATAATTTTATTGATTTAAAGTTTCACTCGACTTCTTCCGATTGCCTAACTATATTTTAAATACTACTAAAACTCTGAGACTGTTACTTATTTATTCTATTGTTATATTGGATAACTAAATAACATTCTCAAAGTGTTAGTAGTATGAAGAATACATGCAACTATTTATTTATTCTATTGTGATATTGGGAGGTGACGATGGCTAAGTGGTTAACGACACGGGCTGACAACCTGGGTGTGCCAATTTAGAATCCAAAAAACAATTTCACTTAGGATGTTGGCAACCTTCACGAGATCCCCCCTGTAAGTACTCGATGTATATCTAGAAAATATTCTAACTAAAAAAATATCAGGGAAACCAATGCTAACAACAGAACCATCTGATTTATACGAAATAAATAAATGGATTGCTATATTTTCACTTACCGATGTGTGTATAAACCACTACAGACTCGTATCGTCATCGAACATAGGTTATTGCTTGTCTGTCGATACAAAACTACTCGGACGCTGATGTTGATTCATAAAAATGTTTATTACAAAGAGAAGAATTGTCACAGAGAACATCAGAGACATGCATCATTTTCGTACGCGTGTGTGAGAGATATAAAGAGAAAGACAGAAATATAGATAGACGGATAGTCACATTGTGCACGCTATCCCCTCTCATTAGGGGCAGCACCCTAGACACGTATTTCCAGTTTGAAGTATCGTCAGACGAAAAGATCGAAAATCTTCACCCGGAAATCACATGATTTCGCAGCTTCCGTTTGGGGTCACCTCTGACCCCTAAAAGTCTCACTCAAACTTTCCCATTCAAACACGGTCCTTGTTGTGTACCATTGATATCATCTTGTCGCTGATCACACTTCATCTGTTTATCGATGGTTTAGATGGTGGGGAAGGAAGGACAAATAACCTAAATAAAGTATGAATGATAAGAGAAGTGATGAAAGAAAGGGAATGATGCAAATAATAAAAAGAGAAAAGAGATAGAAAGAGAAGAGAGAGTCAATAAAAAGAAGAAGAGAGAGAAAGAGGGTGGCGAAGAGAGAGTGGGTTAGAAGAAAAGGGGAAGGAGCAGGAAGAGAAATAGATAGAGAGAGGAGAAGAGAAAAAGGTAAAAAATGTGGGAGGATGAGAAAGAGGGGGTATATTATAACATCACAATGCATCCTGAAATCCTTTGAATTTTTTCACGAAATTTGTAGATGTCCAATAACGTAAATAAAGAGCGAATGATAAAAGAGGTTGTGAGAATAATTAAATGATGTAAATAATTAAACGAGAGAAAGGAAAGAAAGGGAACAGAGGAGAGATAAAGTGGAGGATGAGAGGAGGAAAAGAAAGGGAAAAGGGTTGAAAGAGAGAGAAGAGATAAGAGAAAGGGGCAGAATGACTGCGAGGGAGTAAGAAAAAGGGAGCTGCTATTATGATATTACAATGTATCCTAAAATCCTTTAAATATGTACACGAATGTTTTAGATGGTAGCGGCAATGGTGGATA
>OY744516.1:135612040-135679540 GCA_963556195.1 Sepiola atlantica
TGCAAGCTATGTAGTTATAATATGGGCTATATTTAAATTAATTTAGTTTCAGGCAAATGAGGCAAAGATGGGGGATGAAGACCTTCCTGTAAATTCAGATACCTTCGATTTTTGTGAAATTGTAATAATAGCTATTAGATATCAATTAATAAATATTTCCCAAATTTCAGTTAATTTTTGAGTATTTTGAATGTTTTTATATGAGGACATAATATAGCATAATCTCTTATTTGAAAAAATTAAATATTTATTTCGCATTAAATTTGATCCATAGTCATTAGACAGTAATTAAGCAATTTTCCCTGAAATGTAATTTCATTGAAAGTTTTTATATGAGAGCATAATATAGCGTAATCTCTTAGTTGGACAATTAAATATCTCCAATTTGCATTACATTTGATCCATAGTTATTAGACTGTAATTAAGCAATTTCCCCTGAAATGTGATTTCTTTGAAAGTTTTTATATGAGGGCATAATATAGCGTAATCTCTTATTTGGAAAATTAAATATCTCCGATTCGCATTACATTTGATCCATAGTTATTAGACACTAATTAAACAATTTTCCCTGAAATTTAATTTCTTCTTAAAATACCTTTCAGTTTAAGCCTTGAATTTTAGACATTTTCTAGAATCAAAATAATGTAACGCATTTTAATCAAAATTAGAATTACGATTCGATACATAAAGTTTTATAGCATTATTATATCTTTAGTTTAATCTTCGGAAGAGCGCATAAAAGTAGTTAAAACTGTTTTGTTCGTGGAATTCATTTTACCCGTCCTAGAATGGGTATTTGTCTAGTAATATATATATATATATATATGAGTCAATTTATTATTCCCTATAGTCGAATATCTTGACAGGCTAAGATAACAGAATTGGATAACGTTGTATAATTTTATTGAGCATATACGAGCATGTGTATAGTCGAAAAGGAACAAAACACTCTTGTGCGATAAAGACAATAAAACTAGGAGGGGTATTTTGTAGAATAACTGTAGAAATATTAGACCGTCAGAAATGAATGTGTGTAAGGAAACAGGATATAGAATGTTAAAATAATATGGGAACTAATTTGTAGAACTTATATTGAGGTCCAACTTGCCGCCATTCTTTTATATGTGAGGGCGTGTTTCATCGTTTCGCTTGAAAATGACACCGTTGACCCTGATAGTTGAAATTTGATTCTGTGACCCCGTTAAACTATTGTTCTTTATGAAGAAGGAGGAAACAGAAAGAAAGTACATAAATACTGAAAACTGCAAAAGCCATTAACCTGGCACCACACGTCTCATAAGAAGGTCAAAATTTGAATTTCCATATTTCAATGTTTCATCATCTGATGTGGGGCATAGGTCAAAATGCATCACAGAATAATGCATACACAAAGAAAACTTATCTCCAGGGGTCCTTCTGAATAAAATTAATGTCAACATTACTTTTAATGCCGAACTTTTAATTTTCGACTAGTATTTCTAAAGAAATGTATTCCAAAAATAAGCAGAAACCAGTGTTTTATTATGTTTGCTCAAGATAGTGAAAGAATGATGAGAGATGACAAAAGCTCTGATTGGCCGAGAAGGATCATGTGTAGGGGAGAAGGTATCCTTAAAATAGTTACAATATGGTTAAACAGCTGGTTCAAGCATTAGTGGTCTACAGGAGCAGCCCCTAAGACCATCTAGAAAATGGAAAACATTAGTTGAAAGTTATTATCTTTTTCTTTTTACTAATTCTTCGCTGCTGATCAAAGCCAAAAATCACTTCAGGATAAGGGTAAACGAGATGGATGAAAAATAGTGAGAGGATTGACAATGACTGATAGAATGAAAAATGTTTATAACAAATATTTGTTGACATCTGATTTAAAGACAAGCATGTTGTAGTTTGCCAGGAAGCAGTCCCATTGTAGTGTGTTTCACAGATGAGGTGTTATTTGAATAAAAACTTCATTTATCGAAATTCTGCCTAACGCTAGACACACAGAGCGAAAAAAAGGAATGTTCTTTTCAGTTGTGATCGTAGGAAAATTAATTATGTTAATGTCTTACAAAGAAAAACCAAGAGACTGAAGCTCAGACAAGCATGTTTCATGGAAATAACGATAGAGTAGTAGAAGACTAGTAACGTCTCTTCTGTGAACAAGAGGGTGTAGAGAAAAGAAGACATTACCCCCTACTAGATTGCGAGGTCAATTCATGTACTCTGTCAAGGCAGGAATAAGTGATGTAAGTGGCACATCTCCTAAT
The DNA here is from genome assembly GCA_963556195.1 of Sepiola atlantica. Classification (NCBI taxonomy): domain Eukaryota; kingdom Metazoa; phylum Mollusca; class Cephalopoda; order Sepiida; family Sepiolidae; genus Sepiola; species Sepiola atlantica. Next base: position 135,614,293 of record OY744516.1, read on the forward strand.
GTGGCAGCAGTACTCTAGTCGAAAGTTTTTATATATGTGTTATGCAACTAGGGAGATTGATTTATGTAATTAAATAAATGTATGTAAATATTAAGTTTGATTTTTTCTATCTATGCATCCAATACGCGCTTTCGGTTAAATTGAGGATGACACCGGTTCACAGCGCGGAGACCACTAAATGTTCATGGCTGAGTATCCAACGCGTTATTTCAACTCTGTGCTGAGGAATATTTATTCAGATTTACTTTCATTTATGTTATTCTTTCAAAGTTTTAGGCCAATTTTCGCTAAAGAATTTGAAGTGCAACCACATTACATTACTATTTAAAAATGTAAAAATGAAAACCCACATTGGGAAAGTTTCGAAAAAATCTGTAATGTACAAAAACTATGTAATAAACAAATCTCATCGCATACATCAATACCATTGGAAAACATATGACAACAAATAGCAATTAATATGCAATTTAACAATAAGTAATACATATGGATTGATGGGTTTGCTTGTTTTGTTTTACGGCATATTAACCATTTTCGGAATATTTAATGCCGAACCCGGCCATTTATGCTTCAAGTTTATTATATCTCCAAATAGTTATTCAAGGTGTATGGTTTGGTTGTTTTATTTTACGACATACCAAACCCTGTTCGACTTATTTAATTCCGAATAAGGTCATTTTTGGTCAAAGTTTTTATTCTTCAAATTCTTTATATCTATTTGTTTATGATGGTGTATCTCATCAACTATTTGATGGATTCAGCTGATTTTTAGCAGAGACAGAGGTTCTAGCGTCTAGTTGCTGGCATTTTAATTTCAGTTTACCATATACCTTAGTTTTCCAGAAAATTCTAAAAAACCTTAAAAATGACCAGTATTCATACACTTTATTCTATATCTTATTGACCATTTGATGGATTCAGTTGATTTTAGCAAAGAGGTTCTAGTGTCTAGTTGATGGCATTTTAATTTCAGTTTACCATATACCTTGATTAGTCAAACTACCAACTATATCAGTTACGAGAAGGCATTGTATTGAGGCATAGCCTTTACAAAAGTAGTTACATTCCATGAAAAAATGCCATTATACTGAAATCATATACCCTTAATAGGGTTAGGATGAAAATTCATATACACTAAATGTACACAATCAAGGCAATTCCAAAATGTTTACACTTTTATTGTCATTAAGGGTATGCGAGCATAACAGGGCTATGTATTTTACTGGTAGGAATTTTTCTTCAGCGCACCTCACACACTTCATCCACTCATGCATAGAGATTTATACTGTAGTGATGTGATAATGAAATGGTTTGGTTGATATGTAGTCATACACTTAATGACAATAAAAGTGTAAGAATTAGTGAATTTCCTTGCTTTTGTACATTTAGTGTATATGAATTTTCATTTTAACCCTATTTAGGGCATATGATTTCAGTATACTGATATTTTTCATGGAATATATATATATATATATATACATATATACATATATATATATATATATATATATATATATATATATATATATATATATATATATATATGCGTGTATGTTACATCGAACACTATAACGTAGAGTGCAACTTCATACTACCACTATAACGTAGGGTGTAACGTCACGTCGAAGTCACCACTTGTTGCAGGATCGATCGTTTAATTACCAAAACGGTAATTACGTGAGAAAGAACTCTTCCAGGTCGTTTGCCCCTTGCAACAGAAGGTCCATCTGACTCCATACTCGAAATAATAAAATAGAATATCCATCTAACTCATAGATGAAATAAGTAGACGACAACATACGACATTGGATGTTAACAAGAAAATGTATTTTATATTGACAGTGCTGAAAAGAAATTAAAAACAGAAAAAAAAACGACGCATATTCGTAGATTAGAAAAGCCAACAACTGATAGTTTGGTTAGTACGCTCTTGAACTTCCAACTGATGTTCTCACTTTGACCTTGATTGGCCTTTACTATAACGTAGAGTGCAACTTTACACCACCACTATAACGTAGAGTGTAACTTTTGATATACCACTATAACGTAGGGTGTAACTTTAAACCCAACACTATAACGTTGGGTGTGACTTGACACAAAACACTATAAGTCGGGGTGTAACTTTACACCAAACACTATAACGCAAGGTGTAACTTTACATTCAACACCATAATGTAGGGTGTGACTTTACACTAAACACTATAACGTAGCAAAGATTACGTTTTGTAGTATATTACGTTTCGTGGAGTCCAAGGTTTTGCTTCAATATCCCAACGTTTTCGATATGACGCCATCTTGGATTTCATCTTTGTCGCTGGAATTTACTTTTGGATGATTTGTTGACGTAACATATTCAGAATATTGGCTGTTTAAATGAATTCAACAAACAATCACTTTGGTTAAGCTGTAACATGTTTGGTCATTTCCCTCTGCGTGGGAAGTCAACGCTTTCGTTGAGGCTGCTGCGTTACATAAGACTAAAAAGACACACTTACTTGTCATTCTGTTGGGGAATTCTTCGAGCATTTCTAGAAGAAGACTAAAAAACACAAAATTAATTTTCATCGCTTACTTTATTTGATGTTAGAATGTTATTTCACACTCATCTATTTTATCTACGAAAGGTGCTCCGAATCCGGGATAAGCACGGATGGCGTCCACGCTACATAGTCAAAAACTCTGCTTTGACGTTTTTTTTTATTCTACATATAGTATATATCACATTTCTTTATGCCCATAATTTAAATAACATACAAATGACTTGTTTATTTTTCAAATCGACCCAAAACATACAATATTGTCGCAACATATCCGAATTCCACCACCGCATTCTTAACTCATTTCAAGTTTAACCCAACGCACGTCTTTTCAAAAATTAGTATCACAACGATCTACCCCACTCTCTCATGCGCAATCTCTTCACAGCGCCACATTTTGCGAGAAGCTTTGTTTAAGTCTACCTTTTATAATACTTGATTAAACTCCAATGATTCTCTCTTTACTGCGAAAATGATACTCATTTTGCCTAATCGGATCAAGTATTTAAAATTTAAGAGAATACAAGAAATTATTATATTCTTGTCTATTTGTAGGTGAATTAAACGCATAATAGTAAATTCTGATGAGATGATATACAGAATATTCCTAAAAGATATCAAGAAGAATACCATGTACAAAAAAACTACTAGTGGATGTTCTAATCCAAAGTAAGCAGGACGTACATTCTTCATAAAATCCATGAGTTTTGCTTTAGAGTCTGGCAAAAGTTCATGTCCAAAGACGTAACATATCCTATTAGTATCGTTCAATCCAACATGTTTCTGGAACGGCAGCTCATCACGTAAATAGCTGAACTTTTCTTGTTTTGATGACACGTAGCTGTAGTTGCAATTAGTTGTAACAGTCGTCATAATGTTTATATTTTCTTTTTTCTATTTCTTTTTGTTGCAGCTGTCTACATCCTTTTCTTCGTAGTTATTATAAGTGAAGCAATGAAAAAAACTACAACTACATTATTTCACTATGGACTGCATTTTTTACATCAACTTCGTCTCGACAATTGTATGGTATTAAGCTCTATCCGACTATCCTTCGTAGGAGATGGAAGAGCCTGAAAAATACGTCAGTTCTATTCGACGTCGAACACCTACTAGAACATTTTTAGTTTCCTCTTTGCCACGGCGACAGCCTGTTACGACGTAAATTTCTCTACATGTTACCTTAAATTCTATTCTGAGCTTCAATGGAACATTCTTCTTTACTGAATCTTACAAACTGGAATGTTCTTATTTGTGTCATTTTAAGACACCCACGCACAAATATTCCTCTGAATTTCCACTCTGGTTGAATACAAATCTAAATCTAAAAAGTGAAGAAAAAACCTCACCTAGTTATTTAAAATCGTTCATTACCAGCTGTAGCATAAACGTGTGGGTGATGGCGTGATATAGAAAAAAGTCCTTGCAATAAAAATCCAGCATATATTTGAGCACAGATGTGACCAAAGAAACTGGCTGACACTTTTGATTTAAGCATGGGAAAATGATATTAAATTTGTTAGAAAAATCTTGACTTTTGAAAAAAAGTTTTAAAACGTAGTCTAGTTTTCTTTATCAACTTGCTGTGGGCAAGGATGCGCGATAAGGCCGCCACGTACTGAGCTTCGTCTATCGCCAACTGTTTTAACTTTACTGACTATTACGAGATATTTTCTTTCACTTTAACAGTTTATCTATTCGTCTAATCACGGCATAGCTTTTTAAAACTTCCATTCACTACAAACAAGACACACTACTACTAAGACGTAAGGAAGGACTGTGAATTAGGTGCCAGATTTATAGGGGCATCCTAAGTGGGGTGTTGTGCAGCAAGATAATTATTCACATTATATTTAAATTTCTGAAACTTCGTACAGTCGAGGAAACAGGGAGCAAGCAGAGAGAGAATCTGAAAGGCAAGTGGTTTAACGGAAAGAAGCCATTAGAGTAGAAAGTCTTCCAGCATCTGCGGACCTCTACAATGATGGGATGTGATTTTGCTGCTTGTTGCGTTGATTGAGCGTATTTATCTTAGGGGGTACAAGTGAAGCAGGTTAGTAGGAGTACATTCCGCTGAAATTATTGTAAAACAAGCCTATGGATGAAACATCGCGGCGATAAAACAGAGGCCGGAGCTTAGTAGATAGTGCAAGACCAATTACGTTATCGACTCTTTTTTGGATCATGTCGAAGACGGAGCGACTAGTAGTTAGTTCACCAGCCCAGATGTGGCAGCAATACTCCATCCATGGGCGAATGGTATTTCCACTTTACTCTCTCACTAGAGTTTAGAAATGTCTAAATTAAACTTCTTCTTCAAGTGTCTTTCAAGCATGTGGTCATACGACAGTTTCCCACGTTTTAACGCAGTCCTTTTGCATTATTGTTGTACTCTGCAAGATATGACAGGTCAGCCAAGACAATGGTACATCGTATGGTCCTTCTCTCCACATTCACAGATGTTTGGGTCAGTTTTGTAGCCCATCTACTCATAGCAACTTTTGATCGCCCCATTCCCGTTATCAGGCAATTGGGTGTTTTCCACTGGAGCCAGGGTTTCTCTAAACTGGGAGGTAGGGCTCAGAAGATATGATTCCCATATCAGTAGGAGGGGGACATTCTCTAGCCGTCTTGTTCACTGCTGCAGTTTGGTCTCTTCCTGAGATGTTATTATGGTCGACATGGCTGAGGAAGCTTCTCAAGCCGCTAACAACATCTCGGGAAGAGACCAGACTACAGCTGTGGACTAGACGACTAGAGAATGCCCCTCTACTACTGACATGGAAATCCCCTTTTCTGAGGCCCTCAAATAAATTTAATAAGAATCTGAAAAACGAAGCTCAAGAAAGTAAATCTGTTCACCTAACATCCTGGGAATTGCCTTATAAATCGATTACTATTTTATACGCATTCTAGTTGATATGTATTATTTAAATTAATACATTCATGAGAAGTATTATTTATCTCCCTCCCACGCAAAGGGGGACGTGACACAAGGTCGAGAATTTGGGATTTTTAACCAGTGGTCGAATAAAAAAATTGCCATCGCAGCTCCGTCAGCATTCCCTGGCAATAAGCAATAAGCTAACCCTTTCTCAAAAAGGGAGAAGGTAAAGCCCGGGAAGGTGGACCTCCTAGAACTGCACAGACATAGAACAAGCCACCTTAAAATAGTTTAGATTCTGCTGATCTGATTTGGTTGGGTGTTTTTTTTTTCGAGAAAAAAAGTTCATTTAAACCTTTCAGTCACGGTTTAGGAAGAAAATTATTTTTATTTAAACACTTTATTCATGAACTAGTCAACTCGAGTGTTCCTGTCTGAAACGTGTCCATTATACAGGACAGTGTGACTTGTATTTTATTAACCTCCTCTCTAGGAGGTTAGATATAAGATCAGGTGTGGAAAGCCAGCGCACTAGGATTAATAGTCTCTGGCCGTCAGAAAATGCCTGAGCAGTCCCGTCGGCATTACTCCGTAATAGAGCAATCTGGTTTATTAAAAATTGCCCAAGCAGCCCCTGTCGGCATTCCCTGGTCGAGGGAATGCAAGGCCTGAGACATACTAGGCGTTCTCAGTACCAATACCACAGCCCGATAGATAAAAGTCTTGAGTCTCTAAAGTAACTGATGCTGCAGGGGAGTGACCACGTAAAGATTTCCAACTTCCATAGTATTAGTGATGCTATGGAACCGATAAGATTCGAACTTTGCACTCTCAGGTCGTCAGTTCATATCAGTAACCACTTCACTACGGCCACCTCTCTGAGCCATCGTAAAGGTATTTGCTTTACTGCTCAGTATTTTAGTTATTTTTATTAAGGTAGAAACCAGTTGCACTGTGTCAATGTGGCATCCTCTTGCTTATTTCAACCGGTGTTTCCGTTGAATGTACCGCGTAAACACCGGAAACTCTGGAACCCCTCCTCTCACAATAATCCGAAGAAAGGAAAATGGCGTCTGTCTTATATAAATAAAGGAACCAACGTATAGGTGACGCCGGCTCTCGGGCGATAAAAGAAAGCATAAGTTTGAGTGTACATTTAAACGTATCACCGATTCTATTCGTTCCCGTTTCGCAATGGTTGTTGTATCGTTACTCGATTAGTCATGTCTTTCATCATCATTGTCAGCGGGCGGTGGGGTGAAGGCATCTACATCCGCTATTTACGTTCTGCTGGCCTCTCACATTTTTTTTAGTCTGAGAAGAGAAATATGTCTATTCGATTTTACATGGGCTCTCCAAAACTGTAAACACGAAAAGTTATATTTACAGTCTTGCTACATTGTTGAAAAAAAACGTTATTTTTGGTTTCAACAATAATAATAATCTATATAATAATACGCTAGGGCAATTTCATGTTCGTACGTACGTTATTACCTTGCACATGTTTATTAAAAACAGATTGCCCGATCAGTAAAGAAAGTGATTGGTGATTAATTGTGAAACAATTCCGCCTTTACTCATTTTAAAATAAATTATCCTAAAGTCAAATTGTGTCGTCCCGTCGACTAAATCAGTAGAATTTAAAATGAATATATTTCATTAAGTGGCACTCCGTTTATTGATTTAACCCTTAAATGCTTTATTTTTGATATTGGTTTGAAAAAAATATCATCAAAGATACTGATTATGTATTTAAGGGGTGTGCGGATGCAACATCATATGAACACCTACTCACACTTGCTAACAGGCTCGTTACAGATGTGAAGCAAGTTGCAGTTTGACACATTTTCGTTGAATATTATCTTTAAAATGTATATTGTTGAATGTGTCATATTAGAAACGCAAAACAGTTAAAGGTTAAAGAATATTTAGCTGACAATTATTTTTACGGTAAAAGGACAGAGGATATTTATTGTTTAAAAAAGAATTAGATTTCTATTATTTTAAAGTAATGAATAGATATATTCGTTTTATTTATTTAAAAAAAATATTTAGCTGACAATTACAATTATTTTTAGGAAGAGAAAAGAGTCACATTATTTTCTTAATAATATTTACCCTGGCAGACGTTTATTATTTCAAAAGGAATAATATTATTAACAGTAAATTATATAGTTCAATGTAGAAAGCACCGTGGAATTTCTTGGGGGGGGGCACTAGTTTATTTATATTTTGTTACAAAATTGTTTATGCTTTTATTTATACTGAATAATAATTTGTGTCATAAATGTGTTTCAAATAGATTTTAAAGAGTGCGTCCTTTGAATCTAGGTAAAGAAATGGCAATTAATATTTTAATTTAAGAAGCTGATTTCTGGATTTTAAACTATTCATTTGAAAACTTACATTTTTAGACGCCAAAAACGAAGGTATAGGACGAAAATCTGTCCAGTAAATATTCGCAAGCATTAAAGTATCGCTTAGATATTTAATGTAATGCATAAAAATAGTCTATATATAAGAATTTAATTGAGTCTATTTTTTTTTTCAATCTATTTGTGGTTTATTTCGCAGCCAGATCTGTTTTTTTAGAAAATAGAAAGTGGAACCCTGGTTTGTGGAGTTGAGGAATAATTAATGACATTTGTTAAATAAGAATCCATATGGGAACAAATTAATCTCTTTTACATTATTTGTAATTGAAAAATAGATTTGGTTTTCGAGCAATACGATTTTCGGATAGCTTTTCAGAAACAATCCTGTTCAAAAACCGAGGTTCCACTCTACTTTCGAGTAAAATGCAAGAACTCGTCTTACTACCACAACGAAAAACACATTATTTTCCCCTTCATTGGCTCAGAGGTTATTTGCAAGGGTTTCCCATCTATGGGACACATTGCCGCGAGAGGTTCTTCCTGCTGATTTAAACTTGATCCTCTTCAAACACAGCATAAATAAATACTTGTCATTAACTGCCCAAAACGTAATCAAACGCAGTTCATACCATTTACTAACTTTAGTGTCCCCACTGTGTTCCTCAGCTTTCGGCAATCATTTCCCTGTCATTAACATATATCCTTGAGTGGCCCTTGGCCTTGGTGAGTGGTGAATTAATAGTTAATATATATAAATATAACTATATATATATATATATATATATATATATATATATATATATATATATATATATATATATATATACTTATCACGTTGAAATAAAGTTGTATACAACCTTTGACCCTTTAACATATAAGGTGGTTGTTTTCTTTTCTTTTTTTGTGCCTGTCAGTGTTTGATACTCGACATTTTACTGTCCATAGATCTTATCATTAAACCTGCTCCGGTATCTGCGCATTAGAAAGCGGAGACACCAAGAGAATTGTGCTCATAAATATTCCCAGTATTGCTATCAAGTAGTGGCTATTTGTAAATATTTTAGATAAAGCTGTCTCTGCAGTGAACACCTTCGTCTGACATTCGTTATACGAACGTATTTGTCTGCGAGATGTTCGCTCGTCTGGTTATTGTCCGTTGGAAAAAAAACGTTTAAAAAAAAAGTAAAAAATGTCGAGTAAAACTACATGATGACTCCGACCAAATACCGGTTGATATTTGTTGAGATCAGCTTATTTCGATAATGCGTGTTGCAGTGTACGTTATTTTATTACACTGGAGAGTTAAGATATTTACAATTGTGAAATGTTGTTTCATTCGCAATATTCACCCGGCGTTGTTTGTGCGTAAGGTTTCTTAGTCAAAAATTAATTCAAATATAATCATGTTTATAGGGTGCGAGCGTGATTTGAAAACATTTTAGTAAGTTAAATAAAGAACGATATTTTAACAAAAAATGTATATATTTAAATTAAATTGACACAAATACCCGTTATGATTCCTCTTTATCTAATTATTCTATGAATCCAAATTTGGTTTCAATGATTACTTCTATTCGTTCACAAGCTGAACTCAAGTAGTTTATTCAGTTCGGATATCACCTGGACAATTACGGCCTTTAGTGAACTCATTGTATTATGAGGATGTTGATCATTCTCCTTTTAAAAAACACTTAATACCGAATAGTCCATAGGATTTAAATATGAGAATTTGGGATCACATGATCGTAAAGATTATCTGATAACCAGTCGTCGGTTACAATGGCTTTTTGAGCAGGTGAAGAGTTTTGTTGGCCTTCCATTGCATAGTGTATCTATTCAGGCTTAACTACTGTTTAAAGAACATATAGGTATCTAAGACCTTGCGGAAAATCTAAGGTGGGATGACATGACCGTCACTGCTCACAATTCCTAAAACTATCACAGTAGCCGCATATTTGGTGTGCATCACACTGGGTACTTCAGAAGAAAATACACATATCCACCTTAGGTGAAACGTTGCCATCATTTGGCTCTAGCTCCAATTGAAACTTATGAACAAATCATCTGACAACGTGTAAAGATGTTACTGATTTTCAATCACTATGTTTTGCAGCTAAAGTAACTATGACTGCATGTCTTTTTATTTCTTGTGTTAACATCTTTCTCTATCTTGGTTGTTACTATATGTGTTTGTGTACAGGCTCGCGTCCACATCACTAGACCAATCGTCACCAAACTTAGTCAAAATATCGGTCATGGTCTAACTTAGAACTGATGCAATTTGGGGGGTTCGAGATAAAAGGTTAAGGTCACGGAAAATGTGAAAGTCACACGTTGGGCGATAGCTTCGGTCCGTTAACGTAGAAACTCGTTATTAGGCTCATATTTTAGTCGGCGTCGTCTTTGGACCTCTATATAGCCTAGATCTTGACCTTGAAATTTTAAATCAACGTCAACATTTTTATGGAGTTTAAATATCCGTCCTTTCTTAAATGTGACCTGGATCTGAGGTTCTTTGATAACATTAACCACCGTGCACAATTTTCAGTCTGATCAGATCAATAGTTTTTGAGGTATTAACATTTCCATGAAAGAGATTCATGAATACTGCATACAATATGGAGAAATAAGGCCCAGATAAAATTTTGGTCCATTTTTACATTGTCAGGCCTAGCTATACAGTGTCACGACGGAGTTATGTTTTAGTTATGAATACCAATTGTTTATTAGTTTATTTTTAGTTTCTGCGGCAGTTTTATTCGTCTTAGTTTTAGTGTTGATCATCTTTTTTTTATCTTTATATATGTAGAGAGCACGTGACTATGCCCGCCATGTTGGATTTCATCCACTCCGCATTGGGAACTGTATTTTAAAATAAAAACGTTGACAACAGTTGAATGTTATGGGCAGCATTATTTTATGCTGATTTACCTGGACAGCTAATCAAATCGCAAGGTTTATCCTTGGAGACGTACATTAGGTTTCACTAATCTAGCTCGGTGATTACGACAGAGATTCCAGGCTTTCCTTCGTGGCCAACGCTGTCTGCCTACTAACTAGTGCTATTTTAACTCTCTAAGAAACCTTAAACCCTGACACGTGATGTCTCTTCGCCAATAAAAACGTAACACTATGATTAATAGGGGTGCGTGATTGGCACGGAATGAACTCTTTACAATTTCTCCCTCTCTCTCTTTCTCTTTATCTATCTATCCATCTATCTATCTCTCTCTATCTCTCTCTATCTATCTCTCTCTCTATCTCTCTATCTCTCTCTCTCTCTCTCTCTATATATATATATATATATATATATATATATATATATATATGGTTTGTACAGTTAGTATATCGTTTTGGGAAAGGGAAGTGTGATAATAAAGATAAGAACCTACTGAGTCAAAACAACTGTAATGTTTCGCTTGTCGGGCAACCATTTACAATGGGAAACAGGCGCATGATCCAAGTTGTGGGACTTTGTAGGCGTTGCTGATTTCCATGCGTAGAAAATCCGTTGTAAAAGACGGGAACCGATATCGGTGACGGAAAAACACGGATAATCTGAGCAGACGAAAAAGAGATTTGTGCAGTCGGAAAGGCCGTTTTTTTTTCTTCATAGATGCATTTTGAGTCCTCTGTTAATTGCTTGACGTAAGTTCTGTGCGGTGTCTCCACTGAATCACATCTCTCTTTTGACATTCACAATAAAACATTGCTGACAAGTTCACCATTAGCCATCAAGCAATGATCAGCAAATCTGGTTCTGACGATAGTTGCTGAAGAATTGCTCCCTTGAAGTGTGATTCACCCCCCCCCCCAGAGATGTTAAGAGCACCTCTTAGCATCTTGTGTGTACACACTGTCAATTTTCTTTTTCAGTCTTTTGGAGGTGCTACTTCCATATGCACGAAGATTGAAGTTTTTTCATCGCTGCAAATAGCACATTTATTATTTTCTTTTGTACGTCATCCATGAAGAAAGACTTTTGGGGGGTTTTATTACAAGAATAATTAAGAATACGTATTAATAAATTACATCTTTCTCTCTTTTTATTCCTTATAAAATATTTATTCCAATTATACTTTTGTCCATCGTTCGTAAAGCAAATATACAAGCAAAAAGTATCCCGGGTAGATACAGAAAGTTATTTATAAATCTCGAACGGGTTTCCTCATCTTGGTTGTTATTCTAATCTGAGATGAGGAAACCAGTTCTAGAAAATTATAAATAATAATGAATATTCCGCACCCGAGAAATACGGGCAAATATTAAGCTGTGTTTTCTTTTCTTTCTTGGTTACCGCCAACGTGGCCATATAACACGTGATCTTACAGAAAGAACAAAACCTGTATAACTAACGAAACACGACGAACATTACTACGTCCGATGCATACAGTTCTGTGTTTTTTATGAATCGTTACCGTATGTGTTTATTTTTTGTTTGTTTGAGGGGTTCTTAAGAGATACATTTTGGTTTCATGTTTTTTGTATGTTTCTTGCTATTTCTTGCTTTTTGGTTCCTTTTTAATAGAAGAGTGTCTAAGGGTTATAGGTAAATAATGAGATCACAGTCCTAGACAGTTTCTTCGGAAATTCGAATAAAAATAATGCATAGGCAATAATATTTATTTTAAGATCATGACATGATGAATAGTTTGGAGTTAAAATGAATTTCATATCATGTAGTAGTAGGGAAAACAAATTTTAACACTTTTTTCATCTTGAGGGATACAAAGAACAATCATGGCTCGATGTGCAATACAAACATCTTCCGGTTCAAGTATGATGCCATCTTGTGGAAAGTTCGATCAAGCTAGCATATTTACTCATTTTAAACGTGTTTTTATTCAGATTTCATGCGTAATACTTAATATATTTTAGATCAAAATTGTTCATAATGTAATAATCTTTAAAAAAAACAACATAAAACCATTTTGTATCCACTATACACATTCTTTTTATCGCATTCTGTTTATTTACCGGGTCATTTTTACTAGCTTCTTGCCGTTTGCAATGGATGTCAGTCGCTTCCGGGGAGGAGTCGGAAATATTCGTGACGGATTCTTCCGTGTTTGTTCTTGAATAGCTGTTTGGGTTGTTCATTATTTATCGCTATATATTCGTGTCTTTCAACTTATCTATCGTTCACTCTCGCAGATTAAAATAAGTGTAAAGATTTTTACTTGAAATGAGATATAGTTTTTATTTAAAACGTATATACAGAAACGTCCTTTGTGTGAGTTGAAATGAGAGACATAACTTAAAACGAGCACATCTACCCGTCTTCTTCCATCCACCCCACAGAAAGTGTAGCTGACACGTTGTCAGTTAAGCACTCGGTGTGAGTCTGATTTGCCATAGACCTATTCATATAGTTATATAAAGTTAGGTGTGTGTTTATGATTACATATTTGTATGTACAGTATTCTCTTCTAAACTAATTAACCGATAATTATCAATGTTGGCACACAGCAGCAAGGCGTAAGAAGTGGCAATGCAGGCTATATTTAGTTTATTTCAGTTTTAAGCCAAGGGTATAAAAAGGGGTAGAAGCCATTTGAAAATGCAGCTATATAATATTTGCATTGAATTTGATCCATAGTCATTATACACCAGCGAGATTCCCTGAATTACAATTTATTCTAAATCTTAATCCTTTTCAATCAAAATCATGTAATGGATTTTTAATCAATTAGAATAGGTATTCAGGAAATAAGGTTGAGTGGCTTTATATTCTGATTTTAATTTTCGTAAGGAGAGATAAAAAGAGTGCAAGGATTTTCTGTTCGGGGAAATTTTTTTATCCGTCCTGGGACGAGTATTTTTCTCGTACTATACATATATATATATATATATATATATATATATATATATATATATTAGATTTCTTGAATGTGAGATGATATATATAATTATTTCCACAATCAGACAACGCCGCAACCCACAACCTATGAAAGAAACAAACCGGAAGTCCTAGACTCGAGTTTCGCCCTCCTTTGGGCTCATCAGTAGAACACATCCGAACTCAGGATTCGAAACCCGAGTCACTTGCATGTTCGCTTAATCTGTGTAAATTAATAGACATTCTTGTATGTGGCGAGGTAGCTCAGTGGCAGAGTACTCGCTACCATGCAAGTGACTCGGGTTTCGAATCCTGAGTTCGGATGTGTTCTACTGATGAGCCCAAAGGAGGGCGAAACTCGAGTCTAGGACTTCCGGTTTGTTTCTTTCATAGGTTGTGGGTTGCGGCGTTGTCTGATTGTGGAAATAATTATATATATATATATATATATTTCTGAAGACGTTAGCCAACACGAACGAAACCGGTCAAATCTCTTGTTTTTGTTTTTCTCCTGCACTTTAACCTGTTCTCCGTTTGCCATTTTTAACACCCCCCACCCCCCACCCACACACACACATGTCCAATATATATATATTCCTTTTTCTATTTTGTGTTTACGCCTGTAATTGAAACAGTTTTTATTTCACTTATTGTGCCCCTTTGTATGTTTGGTATCATTGCTTTGTAACCGGTTTTAAGTGAATTGTAATTATCATATCGTGACATTTCCTTTGCTATATAACTGATTAATATCTGCACTCTAGTAATTGTGCTGTGTTTTAACTTTACACTTTGAGTCTATTCTCTATGCTGATGATAAGATCTGATATAAATAAAAATCCATATTGTCCCAGAAACGATCGTACAATGAATTATTTTTAGTTGAAATTCTTGGAACGTACGTAATATGTCATAAATGTATTTACCTCGTATCTATAATGTATACACACACACACACGCACATATATATATATATATATATATATATGTGTGTGTGTGTGGGTGGGGGTGGGTGTGTGTGTATAGTGATTCTCTATATAGGTATGACCAAAAATTCAGTCTTCAAGCAAATCATTTACTTTTATTTTTCCATGACAGACTTGCTAGTAGGCTTACAATTATTTCTTTAGGAATAAAATGCAGCCATTTTTTCGCCGTTCGTCAGAGATCTAAATAAAAAGCATATATAAAGGGTCATATCTTGTACAGAGTTTGTGGAGGAGAAAACAAAACAACACCCTCCAAAATACAGCAGAAAGTAGATAGCACTCACAATGGGTCCCCTCGCCGCCAATTGAATTATCACACAGAGCTACGTTTTAAAAAAAAGTTATAATGAACACTAACTAATTATGGAAGAAAATCTCAATTCAAATAGCTGTTGGTTAATTAAAGTTCTATACTAAGGTGGATAATTATTATTGTCATAGTTAGAATAAAAGCGTAAGATAAATTCGAAAATACGCTTTAAAGTAGTGGATTCAAAATACTAGTTATATAAGAGAGGGCTAATTTTTCTCGACATGGTCGCATGTGCGTATTCCGATAGTAATCTGTTTAAATTTTATTCATTTATTTATTGGCTCTAATGTAATAATTTAAAGACTTGGAAATTTATATTTTCGCTTAATTCAAAGCTGCATGAATTAGTTACTACTAATTAAGTTAAAAAGATGAGTTAAACGAATTTTAGTTGCAGCGAAATTGCAATAATTATTCTCGGACATTCGTCCGTCGTCAGGCTAATCTAAGGGAATTAACTCTATACTAATCAATTATTACGACTAACAATTATCCCACCTTTTTACCTAAAGACAACCCATCTAATTGATATGTTTTCGAATGAACCCCTCACCCCCATCCCAATCATTTAATCCATAATTTTAGCTTACCACTTAGGTTGACCCTAGAGAACTATCATAAATCCGGCAGGAGATATACAGGTGTTTTACCCCCTCACCCCCACGAGATTTAATAAGTTGATTTATTATATTCCCTAACTAACTAGTCATATTTTTCATACAGAATCTAGTATTTATTTTCTAGTACTCCACCGGCTAAATATATTAGTACATCCAGCCCACAGTATTGTATCGAATGGAAGTGAATGTTGATACATCAAAACCTTACAATTAAAATGCTTAAAAATACTGTCATGCGCAATTTTCAAAAAAAATTTAACTATATTACCTTACTAGTTAGAATGGTTATCATGATGCATTCAATTTCTTAGTGTTTCGCCCGAATGAAATGAATTTTAGGTCATAGCTAGTTTATTATATCCAAAACATCACATCAAAACACTAGGGTATTTGGCCTTTTTTTCTCCGTTCTACAGCATGTGTTCTAGATGGCCTCCATTTAACTCCGTGCATTTCTTGAGGCACAGAACGAATTTGTCCATGACGTTCTTACAGACTGAATTAGGAATGGCCTTCATCGCCTCCCTGATGGCTTCCCTGAGTTCCGTGATGGTTCTGGGTTTCCCTGCGTACACTCTATCCTTAAGATATCCCCAAAGGAAATAATCTGGAGGGCTTAGGTCCGGGCTTTAGGGTGGCCACTCAAAATTAGTCTTGAGACTGATCACTCGGCCTCCGAAGTTCTCTTTCAGCCAATCTCGGGACAGGTTTGAGGTGTGAGAACTTGCTCCGTCTTACTGGAACCAGAACTTGCTCATGAGCGACGGGTAGAGGGTGTGGAGCTCACTTTTGAAGGTTTTGAGGACCTCCACATACCGCTCCTTGGTAACTGTCACTGCTGCGCCCGATTCTTTGATGAAGATTGGTCCGATGATGCCTCTGACCGAGATTGCAGCCCACACCGTGCACTTAGGAGAGTGTAGGGGCTTGGTGGCTACTTCATTGGGTCTGGAGGACCCCCAGAAGACATTTGCCTTGGAGTTCGCCTTTCCGTCAAGATGGAAGTGGGCTTTATTTGAGGTCTAAAATAGGTTAAGGAAACCTGGTGTCTCCTCTATCTTATCGAGCATCTTGACTGCCATAGCGCACCTCTGCTTCTTGTCATAGGCTGTTAGGGTCTGCAGCGTCTGTATTCTGTATGGGTAAGCCCTGATATCGTTCACCAGCACTCTCCTGCAAGTCTCACGAGAGATACTGAGGGACTGACTTCGCTTACGCACAGAGTGTTTCGGACTCTTCTGGAGAGACTCTCTCACACTTTCGACCAGCTCGGCTGTCCGCTTCTTGGGACGTCCCAAGTAGCTTGGACGGTTCTCACTGGCAGCGTTGAGGTTCTCCGCGGTCCCATACTTCTCGAAGTGGTCCACCCAGTTCTGAATTCTGCTTTTGGATGGAGCCTTTTCACATTCGAACTGATGCATGAAACTGTCCTGGGTTTTCTTAAACGAGCCTGTCTTGTAGTAAAATTTAACACAGTGTATTCTTTGTCCCAGCTCCCACTAGGGGGTTTGGTGTACTCACGGTCGTTGATTCTGCCATGTCCTGTTAAATAAGGGCAATCGGTGAATAAATAAAGGAGATATCACATAAAGTGTACACGGGGGCCCGTTTTTTTTGGGTCACCCTAATGAAAAGGGAAGAAAGAGAAAAACAAAAAAATATTATTTATGTATTCATCAAAGTTTTGTAAGACTTTGAGTAATGAAATCAAATATATATATATATATTTTTTTTAATTTTATAACAGTTCACCCTAAACAAGGAAGGCCGCCACTGTAGACGTAAAGGGCTACTGAGAAAAAAGGGAGAAGGTAGGGCGTTTCAACCTAAATTGGGATCTGCGCAGCCAGATGTCTGTTTACATTTGTTTTGTCAGTACTGTCGGAGAAACAGGGGAAGGGATAGAGTTCGAGAGGCTAGCAGCACGAGGAAATAAGCTATTTGAGTAGAAATCTCTCCGGCATTTGGGGACCTCCAATGTGAATGAATGGGATTTAGTTGATCTAGTGAATTTCCGTCTATCGGTCATCAGAGTGGCCAATTCATCGGAGCATAATCTATTGAAGTATTTGTAAAACAAGCACAAGGATGCTACATTGCGGCGATGGGACAGGGACTGGAGCTTGGTTGATAGTGAGGAACTTATTAGGTTGGCGACTCTTTTTTGGACTTTGTCAAGGAGGGAGAGATTAGTAGATAATGCACCAGCCCAGATGTGGTAACAATACTCCATGCATAGGCGGATGGTGGCTTTGTAGAGATACAGGATAATGTCAGGTGTCAGGAGTTTACTAGCACGGTAGAGGGAGTCCACCTTCTTTGCAGCAGCCTTGGAAATGTCTTCAATGTATTTGTTCCAATTCATGTTACCTGTGAAGGGTTGGCCGAGGAGTTTGAATGTTGAACTCTCAGGTAGGGTGTTATTTGCCATGACAGTCGGTGGTTGAAGAGGTGTCTTGTAGTTATTGAAGGAAAGTAGCTTTGTCTTTGCGACATTAAAAGTTACCAACCATTTATGACCCCAATCCACTACAGCCTGGAAGTCATTTTCTAAGGATTTAGCCATTGCCCCGGATATGATCGCGTCTGTTTTGCCAACATGGCGAGAGTAAAGCGTTGTGTCGTCAGCAAATAAACCAATCTCAGACTATATGTCATCAGGGAGATCGTTTATATAGATCAGGAACAATAAAGGTCCAAGGATAGATCCCTGGGGTACACCAGCATTTATGTCATGTTGCATATATGAACGGCAATCGACGACAACTTTGATTTTTCTTTTGGTTAGGAAGGATCTAATTATATTAAGTAATTGCCCAGTAATACCGTATGAGCGTATTTTCAGGAGAAGCCCTTTATGCCATACCTTGTCAAAGACCTTGGATATATCAAGCGCTACTGCTCTCGCTTCGCCTGCCTTGTCGAGTGTATGATACATGCGTTCGGAGATGACCGTTAGGATGTCTGCAGTAGATTGTGCTTGTCTAAATCCATACTGGCGGTCAAAAAAGGAGTTAAGCATTAACTAAGTGCCGTACTATAGCTAGATTGATTAAGGATTAAAGATTTTAGCAAAAATCGGCAGTAGACTGATTGGGCGGTAGTTCTGAGAATCGGTTCTATTCCCAGAATTATTGTAGACTGGTACCACAGAAGCACTTTTCCAGCTATGGGGGAAGCAAGATTCAGCTAGGCATTTATTGTAGAGTTTGGAGAGGGCAGTGGCCAGTTCAGCAGAGCATTTCTTTATTACTATTACAGGTATAAGATCAGGCCCACAAGCTTTGGAGGTGTCAAGGTTTTTTATGATGTCTCTGACCTGCAATATATATATATATATATATATATATATATATATATATATATATATATATATATATATATATATATATATATATATATATATATATATATATATTCTCCTCATTCTTTGTCAAATACTAAAATATCATTATTATGAAGTATCAACCTTTTAGTGCAGTCCAAATCTGACATAAGGAAATACCATATTAAAAACGGTTGTTCCTCCTCTTTCCCAAATCCAAATAATACTTCTGGAAATATAAAACGAAACAAATACTGTATGGCTATAAATAACACATGGCCGCCTTAAGGTTAATGCTTATGAACATTTAGCTAAACTCCAGCAAGTACCAATCTCCTGATCTTCTTTGCCTTTTAGCAAGGAGTAAAGTGTAGTATCTGTTCTGATATTACACTTCATATTTGTGTCCTTGGACAGTGAATAAGAAATACTTCTAGACTAAGGCAATCTTATTTGTTTCCAATCCAGAGTGCCCCGTTTTGCGAGAGCTGGAATATCCCACATTAAAAAACGACCTTGTGCCTAACTGTACCCTAGTAAGGAGGCAAGTAGATGTGGACGCTGGCGTAATTGACAATACAAATAAAACTACGAGATAGACATACGTTTTCAGTTGTATTTACCAGATGATGGGTGTATGTATTTGTTTCATATTTTCTTATTGGTTTATGCGGAGGGGCATTCTGTCATTTGTTATTGTTATGGGGAGGAGTCTTATGACCTCCTTTGTTAAAAGATGATGACTAATCTCCATCTAGGACTAGTGAAACTGGTGTAATTGGCACTACTAATAAAACTACGACACATACATACGTTTTCAGTTTTATTTACCAAACGAGTGTACTCTGTTAAAAATTATTATTTTTTAATTATTCTTCGTCAGTGTTCGCCCGGATAGTCATCATCCTATAAAATAACGTCTGAATCGGCGAAGTGAAAAAAGAAAAAAGAAAAAGAGTAAGGAAACTGGAAAGAAAAACGTATAAATCGGTATAGTAAGCAGAAAGATAAAAATCGAAAGAGATTTGCTTTTTCCATTCCCCTAAATACATGAAATGGGTCGTCCAGCAATATTTCACACTCTAACTTTTGTTTGACGAGACGGATACACACATACACACACACACACACACACACACACACATATATATATATATATATATATATATATATATATATATATATATATATATATATATATATATATATATATATATATACAGTAGTAAGAAGTTATGAAAATATACTTATGGTAGGTTAATTGCCATAAATAAATTTTCATAACTTACTACTTAGCTCTACTCACGTATTGTTGAAGTAAATACTGAAAATTGATAAATAAAATGTTATATCCCCTTATAACACTTTATGTGGATACATGAAATAATATATATATATACATATATATATGTATATATATATATTTAAATAAATTTTTCGTGGTACAAAATTTGATAATGGCGAGGAATACGGACGTTTGGGACATTTTTTGGAGGGTCGAATGAGATTAAACAAATATAAAAAAAAACGAGAGAAAACGATTAAAAAGAAATTAATTAATGTACTGAACCGGTTTTCGTCCACACTCATCAGAGTAAAACGTGGAAGCGATTGAATACGACTAAAACCTAAAAATAATTTGTAATGAACACTAGTGACAAGTTTAGGAGAATAAAAAAAAACAAAAAAAAATATGGGGAGGAGAGTCATAAGTTGATCACATTAAGTCCTAAAAGCCATTCCTTTTGCTTACAAATGGAAGGTTTGATTGACTTGATATATATGGCTTCCAGGACTTTGAGGTGGAATAGGGAATGCGATCTACTTATGACAGAAAACCAGTCACTAGTGTACGTCGACACACATTCGGCGCTATTTATGAGATGGGCAGCAATAGCAGACCCGGATGTATTAACTAAATTATTTAAATTATTTAGTCGGCCCTGGCGTATGGCAGGGGGGGATGTGTTGTTTGATTCTGGATTCAAACCTTTGCACTGTTCTTCCCACGTATACGGCATCGCACCGACATTTAAATAGATAAATAATATTACTAATATGTTGGGGTGGGAGAACATCCTTATGAATAGATTTGAGCAAAGGTCGAGCAGAAAAAACAATTCTAGGATTAGATGCCTGGTAACACCGACGCACAGCTACAGAAATTTGATTGGCAAATTTTATGCTAATATTACCCAACCAAGGTAATCTGAGGTACGCCGGGCATTTTGGAGGACCAAAAAGTTTAGGCTTGTTAAAATGAGCGATCTTAGTAACGATATTGGAATTAACAATATCGAGAGGGTACCCATTTTCAACGAGCACCTCTTTGATAAATTCAATCTCCGAATCAATCAGGGATTCAGAGCAAATCTTTAAAGCACGATGAACCAAACATTTAATAAGATTTATTTTTCTTTGTATGGGGCAAAAATAGTCCCAGTGACAATATAAACCAGTAAATGTAGGTTTGCGGAAAACAGATGTTAAGAACAATGAATCAGATTTATGCACTAATACATCCAGAAAAGGAAGGGTGGAGTTGTGTTCCTTCTCACAAGTGAACTTTAAGGCTGGGTGTAATTGATTGAGTGCATTAAGGAATAATATGGAATCTGACTCATTGTTAAACACGCAAAATGTATCATCTACGTATCGAAAATAAGTAAGTGGTTTATTGATACGGCCAAGAGATTATGCTCGTGAAAACCTACAAAGATATTGGCCAACGCAGGACCAAGGGGTGACCCCATAGAAATGCCGTCGATTTGCTGATACATGACATTATCAAAACTGAATTCGACAGACATGGTAGCAAATCGCATCAGCTCTATGAAGACCTCCTCAGATATAATAGGACCAACTGAGAAACCGCGATATAAAACATCAGCACAAATATCGATGGTTTCTTGTAAGGGAACACATGTAAATAAACTGCTGATGTCAAAAGATCACATAAACTTATTCTCAGCAGAAAAAGGGCAATTACGTATATATTCAGCAAAAGTGAACGAATCTTTAATACAGTTGGCCGAATATACTTCAAGCACAGGTTGAAGCAATTCAGCCAACCATTTAGCTAACTGATGCTGAACCGACCCGACCATAGAAAGAATCGGTCTTACGGGTATATTTTCCTTATGCGTTTTTGGTAGGCCGTAAAGACGAGGTCTTATAGACCCTATTGGTCGGATTATATCGTATATTTTCCCAGGAAGAACACCTTTCTTAACTAATTTAAGCAATCTTTTTTGAAAATTAGTTTCAATGGAAAGGGTCTTGTCATGCGTATTAACAGGTCCGAGTCTTTTAAATTTATCGACGTCATCTAAGATCACCATCATTTTTGCCACATAATCGGCATAATCCAGAATCACAACGTACACTAGTGACTGGTTTTCTGTCATAAGTAGATCGCATTCCCTATTCCACCTCAAAGTCCTGGAAGCCATATATATCAAGTCAATCAAACCTTCCCTTTGTAAGCAAAAGGAATGGCTTTTAGGACTTAATGTGATCAACTTATGACTCTCCTCCCCATATTTTTTTTTCTCCTAAACTTGTCACTAGTGTTCATTACAAATTATTTGTAGGTTTTAGTCGTATTCAATCACTTCCACGTTTTACTCTGATGAGTGTGGACGAAAACCGGTTCAGTACATTAATTAATTTCTTTTTAATCGTTTTCTCTCGTTTTTTTTTATATTTGTTTAATCTCATTCGACCCTCCAAAAAATGTCCCAAACGTCCGTATTCCTCGCTAATATATATATATATATATATATATATATATATATATATATATATATATATATATATATATATATATATATATATTGTGTGTGTGGATAGATAGATATATATATGTATATATTAATATTTATAGTAAAAATATTTATACTTAAGTAGAGTATAAATGCACAATAGAATAACTCACTTATAGTAAATATAGGTAAAGTCAAAATTCAGGCATTTAAATACTCCAAATCCTGCAGTTATTTCCACCAGCTCAATTGTTGATTATTAAGATAAAACAGAGCTATTATGAAGTAAGTTGAGATAAATAAAATTAGCACATTATTCATATAAGTTCTAAGAATTAAATCACAACAAAACATCTGGATTCTCTAGGCACTGATATCTATAATTAGCTAATTTTATTTTTCTTAACCTACTTCGTATATATAGTGGAGAATAATGGCTGAATGTGTGTTTCATATTTGTTTGTGTGTTGTTCTTTTCAGGATAGTAGTCTTTGCTATTTGTTATTATTGTGGAAAGGAGTCCTCTAGCCCCCTTTTTTGTTGACTATTATTCTTTGTGAATAGAAAAATGCTGTACTTTCTTCAGCATACACAATTTATCTCTGATTCTCCCCTCCTTTCCAATTCAGTGGGTATTCTGTACATATAAAATAAAATAAGCAAATAAAAAAAGAAAATCCATCCGAAATAAAGAATGACGGCCTCAAGGTCCGCGTTTCTGAATTTATTTTAGTTAAGGGTCACACAATAAATAATATACGGAAGTACGTGTGGTCGTCTGACCAGAGGCGCCATCGGGTTCACTGGATTCCAACCACCCACCCACCGGAACATTCTCATCGTGTCGCGTCGTATCAGTCGTTCCGACTTCCAGACGACGCACTTGGACCGATCGCCTTGTCGGAATCTGTCTGCCTACACGCGTCGCCCATTTATCATGACCACTAATACGCGTGGACGGATTTGGAAACTCAGGCCGTTGGAGATAGCCTCGAGCAAACAATCAAGAATGATTAGACAAGAATCCAGTCAGTAACGGGTTCAACAATGGACAACTAAACAAATAATAATACTAGTAATAATAATAATAATAATAATAATACTAATAATAATAATACTAATACTACTACTACTAATAATAATAACAGCAACAACAACAATAACAATAACAAGAAAAAGAAGAAGAAGCCAGACCCGTGGAAATTCTGCAGTTGTATCCTTCATCTGTTGTATAATGGTACCGTGCTTTAAAATATGTCCATTCTATGGACGTCCGGCGCGAACGGATACCCTACGATATAATTGTATCACATATATACAAACTGAAACACTATTATCTAAGTATTCTGATTGATATTGTTTCTGAATATATACTAGTAATGAGGTTCTATCTCCAAAACCCTTGTAGGAGTGTGTGACATAGTTCTATTCTATGGACGTCCGGCGCAAACGTAGAACTCACGATATTATTGTACTATCTACGGAAAGAACATGTACTACACTTGTATTCTATCCCGAAAGTCAAGAAAGTGTAATTTAGTTTGAGTTTCATGTTCGACACAACCACGTTATCAGATTAACATTTTTTTTAAATTACGGTTATTGCATTCACTCTTCGCTGATCGGGCAATTCTATATTTTCATATAGACAATAGTAATACAAATAATAATTAAATAACAATTAAATAACAATTATAATATAGAGAAAACACCACATGAACTAAAGGGAACTAAAACTGCAAGAAATCTCATAAATTGCCTTCACCTTAAAGAACACACGCTCACACAAAATGAGATGGCGCAACCTCGGCTGATACCACACAAACGATTGTGAAAGGTCAAGGAAAATTGAAATACCGAGGAGGGAGAGAACTAACCAGACCTCTACTCGAATAGTGTGGAGAGTACTTTAGAGAGACTTATTGGAAAAGTGCGCACTCCTAGAAATGAAAATTGGAAAACTAGAGACATCTGAGGGCATGGAACTGCCAAACCAAAAGAAGATGCAAGCACTTAGCGAACATGTTACTTATGAATATTTGGGGGTTCTGGAAGCAGACACCATCAAATCAACAAAAATAAACAAGATTGGAAAAAAACACCTGAGAAGAACAAGACAATCTTTAGTAACTAAATTATATGGTAAAAATCTAATAAAGAATCAACCTCTAGTAAGATATTCTGGTTCATTGATAGGTTGGACAAAAGAATAACTTAGACATCTTGACCAGAAGACTATGAAAACAAGTACGCATGCATAATGCACTGCACACGAAGGATGATGCTGACCGACTCTACGTGAGAAGGAGATACGGCGGATGTGGATGACAAAAGAGAATTGGAAGAATATATAACCCAAAACACAGAAAAACTGATCACTGCAGCAAGAAACACCGTCACTAGAAGCAGCAAAACGAGAAACGGAAAGACGCGAAAAGAAAAGTGGAAAGAGAAACAGCTACATGAACGATTCATAAGAGTAACAAGAGAAGAGACTCACAAAAACACCTGGACATGGCTATGAAAAGAACACATAAAAAGAGAAACAGAATCACTACTAACAGCCGCACAAAGAATACGATTAGAACTAACTATATCTAAGCTAAGATAGACAGTAAATGTAGACTCTGTGCCCAAATATACAAAACTGTAAATTACATAATAAGTGAATGCAGCAAACTTGCCCCCACCCCCCAAAATACAAGAACACACACGACTGCGCGGGAAAGGCAATACACTGATAACTAATCAAACAACTGTATTTTGAACACTCAGACAATTGGTTCAGACACAAATCGGTGGCAGTACTGGAAAACAAAAATCACAAAATTCTTTGTGACATGGAGGTACAAACAAAAAAACACATCCAAGCAAGGAGACCGAATGTAATAATAGTCACCAAACAAGGAAACCCCTGCTAAATCGTATATTTTGCCGTCCCAGCAGGCCACAAGGTGAAAATCAAAGAGCCAGAAAAACGAAGCAAATGCACAGAACTTGTCAGCGAACTGAAAGGGATATTGAACATGATGAAAGTCAATATAATACCAATAATCGTTGAAGAACTAGGAACAATCCCGAAAACCCCGGGGAAAAGATTGAGAGAAATTCAAATCAAAGGGAAGATGAAGATTATACAACAGACCGTAATAATGAAAACCGCTGAAATCTGAAAGAAAAACCTCGAATACAGAAACAGACCCACATAAACTTCAAACGTTAACCAGTCACATGGAAGGTGCAATAGAAATAAAACAAAAACAGTAAGTTAAATCAAAAATCAAAAATCAAATTAGAAATTAAAATTAAATTTAAAATAAAAGTATGGTGAAATTACGAAAATGATTAAATAAAATATGAAATAATAGGTTTAAATATCAGATCTGAAATTTTCCGGTTATGTCCCACGGCATAAAATACATACATGCGATTTGGACCCGACATGCTCCAGCCGCCTTTGACTAATGTATTTCTCCGGAACATAGCAGAACATTCTTGGAGCCTGATAAAACAATGTGTATGTGTGTTTGCATACACACATGTGGGTGCCCGCTTGTGTATGCGCGTGTATATTTACAAATATATACGTCCATAAAAAACAAAACGTAACTGACCCTGCCCATCTCACATTAATCCAGTTTAAAAACGCATGCACACTACTAACATTTTGAGTTCCCTGAACATCTTCCATTACGATAAACGAAGATGTACTCCTGTTTCTATATATTTTAATATGTTATATTTTACTGAAGCAATTTTCGTCATTTCGCCCAATTTTTATTTATACATTAATTTATATTTCCAATGTAACCTTTTTTTATATTTATTTCAGTTCACCTTTATCACTTCCATACATGCCACTTTATTTTAATTCCTCTTATCTCCCCTTTCCACTCTGTAAATATGTTTAGTTTTACCATTTTTTAATTAAATTTTATTTTTATTTTATCATAAGATATTATCACCAGCTTTTTATTTATTTCACCTTTGTCACTTATAACTTCGATATATGCCATTTTATTTTAATCCTTTTCATTCCGTGAAACACCAACACATCTCTAAACAAGCACACAGCTACCCCACACCTTTTGAACTCTCTAACTATCCACACATCCAACCATATACACGTTATTGTATCTAGACTGATGATAGTATGTTTAACATTGTTTTTTCTTGAAATACTTGAAATTTAATCAATTTTTTTAAATTTAAAATATAAATTTTAACTTGACCTTTAATTTATTTTTTACATAATTTTTATCCTACCGTATTTTTATTTCATGATACGGCCCATGTTATTATCATCCCTTGATCCCCATTCTCTCACATTTTAAAGACAATCAGTCAGTGCATTCCCTACCGACCAGTCTATTTGTCTATTCGTATATTTATCTATTTTTAAAATTTTTATCTTATTTGTATAAAGAGGTCTACAGTACTAATAATTCGCCATTAAACTTGCTGACTGAAAATGGAAATATTAGTGTAATTCCTAGCCCATCGAGCAGGATTTCCCATATCTTCTGAAACCACCAGTATAATCTAAGTTTTATTGTATAGTATCACCCATAATAAACATAGTATGCCCTTACAAATGTAATTGAACTGTCTGTGTTTATTCCACCTAAATTACACACACACACACATACACACACACACATATATATATATATATATATATATATATATATATATATATATATATAATATTTCTTTAATAATTTACCTACGTACGACGTCGTTTCGAGCTTACGGCTCTGTGTGTGCATGTGTGTTTGTATATATATATATATATATATATATATATATATATATATATATATATATATATATAAATATATTGGTTGTAGTCAATGTTAAAACTCAATCGATACTAATTTTTATCTTCAGAGCGTGTATTAATACACAATATAAATTCGAATTATCGAAAAGAATGGTCATAGTGATAGCAGATAAGGTAAGATTATAAATAATAAACATACTGTCAAACTATCTTTCTCAACATCGATAAATCTCGCCTTTGCTTATGTAGATTGAAATAATGCCAAAATAAGTAAAATAAATAGGAATCTAGATATAATTTCAGTCCAGGATAATAACTCCCGCTGTAACTGTTAAAATGAAAATGAAAATAAAAATGAATGCCCTCTAGATGGAAGATGCTTAATCACATATGTAGTATATAAATGTAACGTCATGGAATTAAATAGAATTAGAACATATCTTAGGTCGCCAGGATGTAGTTTCAAGGACAGATTTAGAAACAGTAATATATATAACGTAGTTCTAGATCGTTGAAGACACTCACAACCTAAGCTAAATATGTTAGGGAACTACGTAGTAAAAACATTCAGTTCAGTCTGAAATGGTTTATATTAAGAAAAGCAGGGAAGTACAAATTTAACAAATCTAAGAAATATATACTCTGCACTTTGAAATCTTACAATACAGTTATTTCTAAGGACAATCTATTGAATAAGAGTCAGGAGGTGGTTTAGAATTGTTTGCATAGAGCCGCATATATTCTCTCTCGTCACATACCTGTATAGATACCGGAGGTATAAATTCCCCATCAACGTAAATTAAAGAATTATTAAAAGCATATGGAACTTTTAAGATAAGGTAGGTAAAATAATCTGGAAACCTAGGATTAGATTAGAAACAAGAACATCGAGGATTACGTGATACTAAATATAAATGTGACCATATACAGCATAAATATGGGCAGATGTATAGGTCAAAGGAATCCTATGTACAAGCAATAGACACAAGGGTAGATCATAAGTAAGATCGGAGGGGTATAGCCGAGGTTAGTCTCTATTATAAAGTGAAATAGGGTATAGTAGGCAATACAGATAAATAAGGGATATCTTTTAGGAACCTAGACACAGCTAACGTCTAATATGAATGCTACTTAAAAGCTGAATGTAAATAGGGAGGCATAAGGCTATAGATTGAAAACACTATGATATAGATATATACTTACTCTTGCTGTATTAAGATATTAGGGTAGAGCATGAGAGAACTTCTTTTACTGATTACTCGAGGGACCTCCTAATAACGACTGTAAACAACAATGAAATCAAACTAATTCTGTCAATCTTAAATGCAGAAAAATATATAATCCCTTCTACAAATATATTTCTGGGGGTCGCTATCCTCACAGTAAGGAAGGGAAGACTTTCTAACAGCTTTTGATTTCTAGACCTGAAACATATAGCTGGATAAATTCCCAACCAATTTAATAGTATCTATGAATACATACTAATAGAGTGTGGTAGAGTGGTTGAGGTCCGGTAGTATAAGGAAAAAGGGGGGATATTTTAATTCAAACTATTTTCTCTAAATTGTGAATCACCTAGCCACTCTCACGAAAATGACGCAAACTACTTCCTCCAATAGTGATACATGCAACAATTGTTGACCTCATAGTGATGAGCATATGTAAGTTTTTTTTACTTAGATCATCTACCATGACAATTGAAAGTAAGACTACAACATAAAGAACAAATAATGTGAGGCGGTAAATATGAAGACATATAACAAAAACTTGTTTAATACAAAATCTATATATTTACTCCGCACTTAGTTTCGTATGCAAGTGAAGTAAATATATACTCTCTATGTTTATGAAAAAAATAGGCAATGAGAATTGTCGTCGAGTTAATTTAAGTATTTTATAGATAAACAATATGCATCATTTGTTAAAATAGAATAATTAAACTAAATAAAAATTACTGGAATAGGAGGCGCAATTGATGTTGCTAACTCTGAATTGTCGATTCAAGATGGCTGGCATTGGAGGGTCCAACATGAGTTCTAGGTTTTTCTTCTGAACATTTGGCTTTTCATGTCAAAATATGCTGTAATTTTTTCAAATTGAAAATGTTTCATGTACTTTTTCTGACGTGCTTAGGTTGAACAGATCCAACATTGACATAATAATGGTGTTTGGTTTACTTTAAGCGAAACGAATCGTTATAAGTTGCACTGAAATGTGTTTGTTTTTTAAAATGTTTTGTGAGAAAAAAATATTGGCTTTTGGAATGTAAATGAACTTTACTTTCTTATATATATATATATATATATATATATATATATATATATATATATATATATATATATACAGGGTGTCTCAAAAAAATGTACTCACTCTTAGAATGACGAGAAAACCTTTATTTACCTTGGTGCGCGTTATCAGCTTTGTTTGAACAATAATGGTCATCAGTTTGAACATTTGCGAACATGATTCTTCAATTACATCTGTCTCATGTATTCGATGCTATTTTATTTCACTCTATGTTCATAAATAAAAGTTTTCTCGTCATTCTACGAGTGAGTACATTTTTTTGAGACACCCTGTATATATACCTTGCCATTGTGGTTGTTCACACGGAGTAGAATGGCTACATTAAGATAATAGTAACCTATGAAATATTTTCATAGCCTATGAAATTTATTACTTATTTCTGTGGATATCTATAACGTTTATTGTTTTAACGTTGAATCTTATTATAATCTGTTAAGTTGTTAAATAAACAGTTTGACGTAAATATTTCTTATCTAAACTTTCTCGACATAAAGTCAAATTCTTAAAGATGTGACGTCATTTCATATACAAAACGGCATTATCTTTATTTTTAATGCAATTCTTTACGATTTCTTCTAAACTGCAGAAGAGCAAGAGCATGGTTTATATGCAGTTTTGTTAACGACATTTCTTTATGGCATCGCATAAAATCTATTTTTAACATGTTTAAATGAATTATTTTACGATATTTAAATATAAAATATCATTTAAATAAGTTTTAAGGATATTTAAAATATTTACATTTCAAGGATTCAAATATATTAGGTTAAACGAGTGTTCATACTCCGTCAAAAGTGAGGAAAAAATTATGCTTCGCCAATGTTCCACTAATATATGTATTCATATAAAATGAAGTTCAAAAAAGAAATCGACTTCATTTAAATTCAAATATTAAAACTAATGTATAAAAGTACATGTTTTATTGTATTAATTATTATATTTGTTGACATTGATTTTAATAAGAAAAAAATAATGCTATAATAAAGCATATATACTTTATTTTATACATTTGCACGTTTTGCGAAATTTGCTTTTATCGTTTTGCAACTTATTGAGTGAAGTTTGCTAATTAATTATGTCAGATAAATGAGTTTTTATCTTTTCTAAGGAGGTTATATTTTCAATCGAGTTTGTTTGTTTGTTTGTTTATTTGTTTGTTTGTGTACAGCCTTGCGCCCACATCGCTTGATCAAAATATCGGCCATGGTCTAAGTTAAGATTGATTTAATTTTAGGAAATCTACGTTCAAGTTCAAGATTAATGTTTCTGATAAGGTGAAAGTTACACCTTTGGCGATAATCGTTTCTGTTCATCATAGGGACTCGTCACTTGACCGATATGTTAGTGAATAAACTACCGCATCTTATATAAAATTGATCTTTATCGTTGACATTGACCTTAGGAATTCGATCAAGGTCGGAATTTTTATGAAATGTCAACTTCCTATTTTTCCAACTTTTATTTATGAATCTGATGATCTTTGATAACAGTAACCACTATGCAAAGTTTTATCATGATCAGATAAATTGTCTTTGACTTATCAACGTTTCCATGGCATAAATTCGGGAATACATGATACAATATGGAGAAGTAAGTCCCAGATAAGATTTTGGCCCATCCTGAGATTGTCAGGCAGAAGTATGCAGTCCCATAACTGACTTAAGTTATTGTTTCTGTATTTTTCCAAGTTTTTAGCAGAATACTTTCTAAATGTAAAAAAATCGAACTTACACGTGTTGTAATTTATTCTTTTCGTGGAACAGAAATCTTCGGATGGCTCTTAGTATTGAAAACCTTTTTTTGTAATAATTATCGTTTAAAACAAGGGACTGGGGTTCAGTTTGCTAACGTAATTTGTTAGCACTGGTCGAAATTCTAAAATTGCACGTGTGTACGATGCTCATCCCCAATCTAAAAACAAGTTTACTGAATTTCATTTAAATTCTTTCCTCGCAACACTATCGTTGTAGGTCTATGACAATTTTGTTAATTTAAGATTATTTTGAAAGCTCAAGGAATTAAAAATATTTTTTCAATTCTTCTTTTTACTATTATTCTTATGTTATATTTTATATTTTTTATGTTTGTTCATGTCTTAAACTTAATTTTATGAACAACTCCACTTTCTCACATTTTCATAATAAGACGATTTACTGACGATAGAGTAACGTATGCGATTCTTAGCGAACGGGCCGGATTTCTCATTCCTTCTAAAACCGCTGAAGTCAATAAATGTTTGAATGTTTATAATATAGTACTTTCTTATATATAAATGTATGTCGGTCGGATTTTAAAATTTTGACCTAAATAGAATTTAAGCTGCCAGATCAAACTTTGATTCTGACTAGCCAACTTTTATTTATTATTGTTTAACCATTTTATTTGCAATATGCCAATGTACTAAAATTTAGTTTAAATATTACTTAATCAGCTCAGGCAATTTACTAAAATGTAGATATTTAAAAAGATAATCTTAAAAAGAAAATACACGAAGGGGAATAACTCTTTTTCTTTTAGCAAGAGATAGCGTTCCTGGTTTGCTTTTATTCACTTTTACCTTAGATACAGAACCTAACAAAAACATGATTATAGAAAATAGGAATATTTACAAAATATATTTGAACGTACTGGATCCCGGACAACGCCGAGTCGGTTCATCTAGTATATAATAAATATATTATAATACACATCGCCTATTGATTTCCCTCGGAAATTAAACATAAACGTCTCGGTGTAGCTTACAGACATAAATATATTTTCATACTATTGATAATCTCTACTCACGTCTTGAGAACTGTTTAAGTAAATACTAAATATATATATATATATATATATATATATATATATATATATATATATATATATATATATATATATATATATATATGAAATAACTCTCAAAGTGCGATGGTTAAATTAAAATTAAATCTCGCCTCTTCCTACTAAATAATTTCTTTCCTATTGATAAACTGCTTCACGAACCTTTCTGAAGCCCTCTACAATAGGACCCCCACTAATTTAAGTACCGAAAAGAAGAACAATTAAAAAAAAACTAGTGAACTGTCTCCCAAAATGACTCGTAATTTTCTCTAAAATCAAATATGGCTGAAGATAGCTAGGAGAACTTGTTCATTATTATAAATAAATCAAACGAAAAACATGTTTTTAATCTGGCGATATCACTAGGCTTTAAACCTATGGTATAATGTAAGAACATTAATATATAAATAAATGTATGCTCTTATTATTAAATAATTCAGCACTCTGGTGGATTTCTTTCTACCAAAGAAAAACAAAGACTATATATAGATATTTCTTTTCAGTTGAAGGTCTCAGAAACCATGGGGCCCCTTTCTGGAGTTAACACTTGCTCTCTATATAAGACGTGGAGTATCCAGCTAAGTGCTGTTACATGAGGTAACATCACTAGGAGAAGATGCGTCATTTCTCGCACAAGCCAGTGTATATTAAGGTTATCTTATTGGTCAGGATTACTTGTGGGGTATCCTCATGTCAGATGGCCCTGATAAACCCTTATACAAAGAAACCGAAGAAACTGGAGGAGTGTGTCTTGTAGGTAATTCAAACTCTCCTATATATATATATATATATATATATATATATATATATATATATATATATATGTGTGTGTTTTCTTATCACTATTAAAATAACTACTGCTCTGATGATTAGAAATGTTAAATAATAGTGTTTATATTTATCTTGACTTTGCTGTGAAACGCGTGTAAGATTTTATAAAGTATAGATTTGGAAAAAAATAAATATAATTTTTTTTGTTTGTGAGACGAAGAAGAAATACAGTATTGGCAGAATTATGAAAATAAAGAGATTGAAAGAACAAAGGGAAATTATTGTTTTCGATTGATGTTTCCTATGATCAATGGGATACAACTATAAAGTATATATCCATTGAAGAGTGTAATACTACTTTATTGAGCTTGAATTTGAAATATTTTTGGATATTATAAAGTGTATATACTTAAATATGTTTAATATGCACTCATATATATATATATATATATATATATATATATATATATATATATTAGTTATGTTCTACTGCAGTTTCATATAATAACATTACGCATATAATTGTTTAAATATTGGCGCATTTAAGTATTGTGGAGTTTAAGTTGTCACTTGTATCTGGGGAGTTCTTTGAAAATCTGACAGATACTGAAGTGTCTACTTATCGAATGTAGTAGTTGTATGAATTGAGGATTATTGTTTCCGGAATTTTGTGTAAGTCTGACACTATAATAAGGTATTTATTTGGTGCGTAGTTACGCAGGAGACGACACTGGGTGAGCTCTCTGATCGCAACAGGTTTATATACGTATCACATTTAGGATTGCCGGATTTCATGCAACCCAGTGTTTAGATGGTACTGTATTTAGTGTTTATACACCAATGGGGCATCGTCAAAGAAGACGAATTCTTTTTGTTTTCTAAGAAAAAAAAAACGTCTGGAAGATGAAGCAACTCGCCGAAAACAGCAGCGAACTGGTTAGGCGTCTCTGATATATTCATTATCTCTACCTAGGGAAGGGGCGGTTACTGATGGAGAGTAGGGAGGTAGGGTATAACGTCTTCAGCAGAGGCAATTTATCCCTCTC
The DNA here is from genome assembly GCA_963556195.1 of Sepiola atlantica. Classification (NCBI taxonomy): domain Eukaryota; kingdom Metazoa; phylum Mollusca; class Cephalopoda; order Sepiida; family Sepiolidae; genus Sepiola; species Sepiola atlantica. The sequence goes on from OY744516.1 coordinate 135,648,666, forward strand.
GGAGTTTAACGACATCGCTTTCCCTGGGCAAACAAGTGTCAAGTCCAGTTCTTCTAAACAACCAAGAGGCGAATCAACGTGGCGACTCGAGAATAAACATACAAAAACAAGCTTTCTTTGATAAGCGGTTTACCAGCCGTGGGTAGCGATGCCAACGGCATTACTGGGAATAAGAATTGGGTCGGATTGGCCGTACACCCTTCAACCATCCACAAGTAACCTATTTATTTTCTTACGGCGTGTCGGCTCCACGGCGTTGGCTATTCACCCACACCCCAACAACATTACATTGTTGGAACATATGATACACAGAATACTAAACTGGTCTTAAGGTGCATTGGCTTAGATCCATGACAATACAATTGAGCTTAGTGTTTATCTAAATGACAATGCTATTAATCATAGTGTTTACATAACATGACAATGCTATTAAGCTTGTTTTTTTTAATATAAAATGAAAATGCCATTGAGCTTAGTGTTCAGTTAAACATGACAATGCTATTAATTTTTGTGTTTAGATAAAATGGCAATGACATTAAACTTGGCGTTTATCTAAATTACAATGCTATTAAGCTTAGTGTTTATATAAATGATAATGCTATTAACTGTTGTGCCTATCTAAAATTAAAATATTATTAGGGCTATTAAGCTTAGCATTTATCTATTAAAATAAGCGTTTTTTTTCATAATCACAATTTTATTAAGCTTAGCGTTCATTTAAATGGGAATGCTATTAAGCTTGGTATAAACTCCCCCCCCCCTCTCGTATGTGTGTGTAGCTTCCACATGTATCACTTATGACGAACACTCCTCTTCGTTGCGGTCTCTATTACCAGCCTGGATGACCGACGGTAAAGACCTGGTCTACTGCACCGGTAGGTTACTTGTTCTTACTCACTGTTGTAGTTGATGTGCAGCCTCCGAGTTTAGCCTTGTTTCCGGTACGTCGAAGTCGACAAATGGTTTCCACTTTCCTGCCGAAACTTAAGGATGCTTGAAGCGTCTTAATCGATCGGTCTTGTCTTCGCCACGTTGTGTTTGTTTGATCCAAAGTCAGGATTTCGCATCTATTTCAAAAGATTGGCTTCGATTAGATTGAGAATGCATTAAACGCAGCAAGGGAAGAAAAAAGATCAGAAAAATATTCTTAATTTAAAAATAAGAATATATTGTCAAAAAACAAAAGAAGACGCAATAATATTCGTTGGATATGCGGGATTTATACTTAGGGTTTGAAAACTCACTTTCTATTATTTCTCGTCGTGGTAACAGAATTAATCATAGGCATTTATTTCAAGGGCAGGGAAGTCTACAAAACAAAACAAAAACTCCGGGCCTGCGACAATCTCTGTCATCCCGCTCTAGTCTTCTCTGTGCTCTCTTCAAAAGAATGATTTTCTTTCGTTTATATATTAAAATAGAGATCATTGGCATTACCAGGCCGAAAAATATCTTTCATATGTTGCATTTTCTTATTGGCTCCACTCGCCCATTATTCACTTCTCCCCTTCTCTCTCTCTCTCTCTTTCTCTCAGAGCTTGGCGCATCTTCCTCTCATGTAACCAGGACGTATGTTTCGACTTCTATCGCGAGAATATTTTTTAACTTTTCCAAATTGCAAATATCGATTAGCTGTCAATACTTAACTCTCAAAACGTTCGTCTGTCAAAACAGCCAACTTGATCTTGTGAACCGTATGGCCCATCTCACCATATCTCTTTAATATTGGCAAAATTAACAATTCGTTCTTTTCGTGAAATCACAATTTCAATCTTCGACTAATACCATTGGCCTCTAAATTCCGTCAGGCAGTCCACTCTGTCACATTGACGGTTTTTTTCTTTCTGAATGACAATACTATTAAGTCTAGCGTTTATCAGAATGGCAATGCTATTAAGCTTAGCGTTTTTTTTCTAAATGACAATTCTATTAAATTTGGCGTTTGTTTAAATGACAACGGTCTTAAGCTTAATGTTTATATAAATGATAATGTGTCTGCTTATTTCAAATGACAATACTATTGTTCTGTTTACGTAGTATATATCCCCTACTATTTATCCCACTTATCCGGCCTTTATTTCTTAGGGGTTTTTCCCATAGTCATCACCGGCGTGATTCTTTCTGGCGGCCATATCTTTATATATTGTAGCTATTTACTTCGCAGCCACATGGCGCTCTTTTAAACCCCTCTAAATATTCATATTTCAGAATCGCCGGCAAAAAAATAGTGCATTTCTTCTCTCGAAGGATAGAATTAAACAGTACTAGTATTATGTTTAGAATCTTTTGTTTTTATATTCAGCGTACATTGTTTATCTTTTTCTTCACGTGTGAGCCTGTATTTAATCTCTCTCGCAATTCGGATCTCACCTAGCATAATTTGTATTTTTTCCTTTTTAGCATAGTTTATACGCTCGATCTCTTCTATTCGGCTATGTTGTTAAGATTACGGCTCTTTTTAAGTTATATTAGACTCCTCATCTCTGTCTACGTCCTTTTTTGTGTTTACGTCCTGATAACATTATTTTATGTTCATTTTTCAATTTTACCTATTTTTACGATCAATAAACATGTGATTAAAATAAACCATGCTTTATAGTTTTAATTGTCGAAAGGAGTTTATCTGTCTGTCTGAGGTTTGCACACGTTTACGCAAAACGCATACGCACCCCAGAGACAGTACAACTATTAAGGCTAGAGTTTATTTAAATGACAATGTAATTAAGCTTAATGTTTCATGAATTTAGACTTTAATTAGGCTTAATTTTATCTTAAACTAGCGAGACCAATGCAGGGGTATTGCCCGGGAAAACTGAAGGAGTCAAGTAACTCATGCTCCCACCTCTGAACCCCATACAAATATTTGTATTTGATTTATTTCTCATCAATAAATATTTATTTGAGTATTTTTAAGTAGTATATTCCTAAATAGCATTTAGTATTATTTCATAATTACAAGAGGCGGCAACATTATTTGGGGTGCGTCCTTACACAAACACTGGAAGAAAGGTAATAAAAAGATACATTCCCTGCAGTAATTCTAACCTTAACTCTAACTCCGGGAGGAAATAATAATAAGCAAAGATGGAAAGGGTGTGCGAGCGACTTGCGTAACGAAACTGTAGAAAGTCAATTTATATGCTAAGGGAGCGTTAAAAATCAATTTCACTCCGAAATATGCTGGTCAGTCCTGACGTCACTCCACACGAAAGAAAGCCTTTCAGGCGACAGACAAGAAACCCATCCGTCTCTGAAAAGAGATTGTAATCACAAAAACCATAGCCTCCAGTTACTTTTGAATGTTTTGATAAATTTGAAACAACGCAAAACGCTGTAGTTCTGTGTATCCTAACAGTAAGTCTAGTATCGGGTAGTAATATAAAAAAGAATAGAAAGAGAAAAAAGGTGAGCATGCAGTAGTCGTAACCGTGCTGTTAAAAGCCAACTCTAGTGTAAGAGGCAGATGAAAATCAATTTCGCTGGAAAACGTCATTTTCGATCGGGTAGGAACTCCTTTACAGATGAGATCGCCGCAAGTGTAAGCAAAAATCACATCTCCTTTTCAATAAGAAAGTTGTAATGCTTGGAAAGATTGTCCCCGCCCTCGTAACCTGTTCTAAGGTGTGGTTAATTCGAAATAAAACAAAGGTGCTGACCCTTTTATCCTAACTGTTAGCGTGAGTAGTTGTGGCAATATCGGAAAAAAGAAAAAAAGAACACGGAAACGTAGCAGCATCGTGTAACATCAATTTATAGTCGAGAAAATTATCTTTCGGCTGAAAATATCCTTGACATGTGACATTTCCACGGATTAAAACGACTCAAGGGACATGTTGTAAAACCCCTTCCCCATCTGAAAGGAGGTGGTAACGCTTCTGATGAAGATCTTCGGTGCGTGGCAATTTTCAAATACTGTACGTATTTATTTAAAGAAAGAATTCATTGAATTATCGAGCACTAAGTCAAGAATAAAAAGCTACGCTCTTCGAAAGAAGTCAAGCGTTTTATTTTCCACTAAAGTATCTTTATGTCTCTAAAAGTCTGCACTGTAATAGCAAAAAAAAAAATAATGTTAATGTAATGTACTAGCCGACGTGAACCGGGATTACTACTTTGTTTTGACGTAAATCCTATGGTTCGGAAAACGTCATCGTAAGTGCATCAAAAGTTTTTAAAAAGGTTAGAATAATGGAAGCGACTTTTAACGAACAATTACGCCATTCTTGTAATTTGTTATTCCGTTAATCTGGACTGTAATTGAAAGGCATGGGATAGCCAATCAAAACCACAAACAAAAAAAAAGTGTACGTTAAAAGGAGCGTCACGTATTGATGTTGAAAACGTAAAGTCGGCAAAAGACAATAGCGAAAACAAAATAAAATAACAACACTGTTAAGAAGGACTAATATCCCGGTGAACATTGGTGGCAGTGATAGTAGATTTAAACGTGATAGTGAAAATTATTCTGACTTCCTGTATGTTAAGAGAAGCTGTGAAGCCAGGGAAAATGTAGAAAATATTGAAAGCAAACGAAACGAACGTATATTCATCGAATCACTCATCAAGATTTCACCTAAACCGTGTCATTAGCAAAATTATATATACCGTTTGTGTTTACAGAGCTATGATGGTCAATAAAACAAGCAAAAAGTCAGTGTATTTATTTCACGATAAAGATGAAAATGTTATTGCGTGTGTTGTTTTTCTTAAATTACAGTTCTATTGAGTGTAAGGTTGATGTAAAATGGCAATGTGTTGTATAATTTGTATGAATTATTCCGACCCTTTTATTTATGTTTTATTTTTTAAATATATTATTTGAAAAAAATACTACAGAATATGACGTAACATCTTTGAGAAATGTGACATACTTTCAAATACTGGACACAAAATCTCTATTATATGAAATGTCTGTCTTATTCTCGTCTTACCTATCTAACTATTAATATATTTATTTACGGGTATATTGCCATCTATTCTTTCCCTTATACACACTCTCTCTCTCTCTCTCTCTCTCTCTGTCGTCTGCTCTCTTGCAATTGAAGTGTTGTCTTTCTCTCTCTTTTCGTTTTCTTTTATTTTCTTTCTTTTTTATTTTGACATCGTACTTTATGAAATTACAACATTGTGTACGCTATTTAATGCACAGACAATATTTACTATAAACTATTCACCATATAGGATGTATTGGGGTCGTGACAAAATCCCTTTGAAACATAGGTTTTCATAAGACTCTCCGACGTTTATCAACGTTATGTATGGTACGGACTTAAGTGGTTGACGTTTTTTGCAAATACCATGTGCCGTAATCAATAATTCTCCATCCAGGATTTGACATGTGTAGCAGCCTAACTGGTGGTAAAAACCAACAGCATACTAGCAACTGCCCTGGTATATATTATCAATTCACTTCGGCCTACAGAAACTAAGCATTACTTATTTCAGTCACGTTGTACATACGTTCTGTATAATCAGTCCGAGGTGTAGTTCTGTTCGGTATCAGGAGGTTCACCCTCCCAGATTTTACTTTCGCTTTGAGAAGGGGTTAAGTTTATCGCTAATCGCTTAAGGGAATGCCGATAGGGCTGCTCATGCATTTTTTAGAGTCATCTTAATGCACTGGCTTTTCAATTTAACACCTGCCCTTGTGTCTTACCTCCTGGAGAGGTAAAAAAATAAGCACCGCCTCTATGAACCTTCTGATTCGCGAATCCACGTCAGAAACAAATGTGGTTGCGACTCGTATAATTGTTTTTCATGCACGTATTTTGAACGTACGTGTTTGAATTTAATGGATGAATTTCTGCCAGATTTCACATTTCGTAACTCCTTGATAAACAATATATTAATACGTGCTTCTACATATCCTATCAAGTGCCGAACTTGACTAATAAACAAATCCGCAAGTTGCAGTTTTCTGTATTTATTTGCTTTTATTTATTTTCTCAATATCACATATATTTGTCTAACGTGGATACTTTAATATATATATATATATATATATATATATATATATATATATATATATATATATATATATATATACAGGGTGGGCAAAAATAAGGGTCCTATTTTTAAAAATTCATAACTTTTTTATTTATTGATTTTTTAATTTTTTTTTAGAATAAGTAAAGGACCCCTTCCGAAGCAAGCATGAGCCGTATTAGCCATAAGGAACGTACCCTCATTTAGAAAACATTATTTTTGCTTAAAAAACTCAAAACAGTGTAAAAAACAATACTTTAGTTTTTGTAAGTTTTAAGAAGTGTTTTTCGGCTAAAATTTGTTTTGTTTATTTCAAAAAATCTCGGAAGGGTCAGTCTACACACACATAAAGTTTGGTGAGTTTAACTTTTATTTTGTGGAAGTTATTCAAATTCAAGTTATTCAAATTTAAAGATAGGACCCTTATTTTGGCCCACCCTTTATATAAACAATAATATAAATAACTGAATATATATATAGTCAGCTATTTATATTATTGTTTTGTTTTTGTAGGGCATAATACATATTTATATATAGATAAATTAGTTATCCACGGACACGTATTACTGCGGCTCATAAGCGTAGCTGACTATGTCAGGATTCAAAACCTCAACCACAGGGTCTGTAATCGGGTGCTTTACCATTATGCTACGACATGACGTCTCAAATCAGTGATGGTTTTATCGCTTATAAATGCTCAGTTATTTTTATAATAACAGTTCATTGAAAACCTACAGTTATATGTACTACCTTAGTGCTTGGGGCAATTATATAAAAACTTATTTATTTCTGTATTAATATTTTTTACTGTAAGGCTCCCCCTTATCAATCACGAGATCGATTCAAGGATAAGGGTTAAATGGAGTGATTTTTAGTGGAAAGATGGGATCAATCAGTGGTATAAACTAAGTTTGATTACGTAAGTGGACATTAATGACAAATATGTGTTGACATTGGATTTGAAGACGGTTATGTTGCAATCTGCAGTGAAGCGGTAATGTGCTTCACGGGCGATAAGCATTTGGCGCTCTGTCCATGGAAATCCCGCCTTATTCTTTTGCACATTTTGTTTTTCTTTGACGTCTCGTGGAATAATCTCTAGTTGATCATTTTCCTATGAACAAAATAAAACTAGTATATAGTAAGAGGCATTCACTGTTGATATTTATCCCCTCCCCTCTCCCAACACCGCATGTAGAATGTGACACAAGGTCAATTTTTCGTTGGAGTTACCATGCATTTAGACAGTACGGGACATGTACAAAGATTCTATAAATATGTTATCTAATATATAAAATTAAGGTAGTCAGATTTTTGTACTTCAGACCTAAATACCATTGTATCTGAAAGGTCAATATTTCAAGTATTTACTTTACATAAAATATATTAGAATATATATATATATATATATATATATATATATATATATATATATATATATATATATATATATATATGAGGGTAAGGGGTCAGCCTAGGGAGTCGAAAATGACTTTGTGACTGGGTTCGAATTCTTACACCAGAAATAATTAACATTTCGTACACTGATTATTGCATAAAACATTAGTGTCTGTAGGTAAAAATAATTAATATTTATAAAAATATTGTTATCGCTCCCTGGAATACAAGGATGGGCCTCTAGGTGAATTTATAAACAGGAAGTCAGTAAGGCGCTAAGCAACGTTCATTCTCCCGGCATGAAGAACACTCTATGACTGCTTGCTGTACATATCCGCCGATTTGACATTTATAGACTTTACATTCCATTCTTTCCATGTTAATTAATGGTGACCTAGGTGTAAGGACTCATCTTGCGGAGTCAGATGTGACTCTGTGACTGGGTTCGAATCTTTAGAACAGCAGTAATTTACATTTCCTACACTAATTATTGCATAAAAAGCACGAAGCACTAGTGTCTGTAGGTAAAAATAATTTATATTTATAAAAAATATTGTATCTATATTATTTGTTTCTAATATTTCTGTTACTTTATTTTCTTTTCTTACCACTTCCTCTTATTTAATTTTGCCTTTAATTAAATGTAGTAAATAATTTTAAACATAAAATAGATTCAGCATCCTCTTAACAATTTGGTGGGGAGGGCGCAAATAGGAAAGTTGGGAACCACAACTGTTAAATGTGGCATTAAAACCGTAGATCAGGAAAAAACGTACGAAACGAGAGTTTACGAGATGTGGACAGAGACCATCTTCACCTTTTTATTTCATTTCCTACCTTATTTTTTATTGACCGATGTTATTTTCTTATTTTGCTTATTGCATTCACAGTATTTTCTCTTTGTCTAAAGCAAATAGCTTGCCACATGCCTCGGACATGACTGTTTTGTCGCTACCTTCTGGAAAAACGGATGGTTTCCCAATTTCGACCTACAAACACTGTCCGTTTCTCCAGGCGGGTACTTTGAGAAAGTTTTATCACTTTCCCATCTGTCGACAAAACAAAATAATATGAGAGACTTTCGTTGATGTGCTGTCCTGTTTACCTTAGTCACAAAATAGTTTGTTTCTTAATTCATTTGTAAAAATCTTCATTAATTAATTATAGTAAATATACACATAAAGTTATCACGTAACACTCACATCTCTATGTAAAGTGGCATTGCTGTTTATATATCTATTGTTATACTAAAACTGAGTTTATCCACATTGTCTTGATTAAGGCGGTCTCATACATATTTAAATCGCACAAACTACTTACTAAAATATTCCTTAGTTTGGGGATTGAGTTATGTTTGAAAAAAATATATTTTAATTGTTATAATTAAACATAAAATTCCAATTGACTAAAAAAGTGACGCATCTCTTACTACGTTTATGCCCATCAATCGCATCTCTCGCTGTAGGTTGTTTGATCCGCCACTCGTATTTATACGGCGTCTAGCACTCTCGCTTCCGTCATTCTTACTATCTTTCTCGATTTCCCATCTCTCTCTTTCTTTCTCTCCCTTTCTCTTTCTCTTAATGAACAGTCAACTGTAATAAAACTATCCCTAAGAAGGTTAGAATAGTGTATTATAAACAAAGAAATATATAATCAAAAAAAGTAATATTTCTTAAAGTTGAAAAAGAATGAGAGGAAAGAGTGAAAGAGAAGACATAGCGAGCGGAAAAGGGTTCATTTTGGATTTCGTGTTTTTGTTATTTTAATTAAAAAACACAAATTTTCCTGATTGAAACGATCTAACCTAAGCTCAATTTGTGACCCAATGGATCATATTATATATATATATATATATATATATATATATATATATAGGGTGTTTCACAGAGTTTTATGTAATTTTAGATGTAAACATAGCATAAACTACACAGTCAAACCAAATGACACTGAAAAGGCTTAATGTTAAACAACAAGATATATTCCTGCAGATCTCAATGAGAACATCAAAGGTATACATGGATTCCTTGAAAAGTCATTGTATGCATAACAAAATATAACAGCATATATATATATAGTAATCCACATACAGACTGTTTCGCTGTTTCACAGAAAATCGATGTTATATCTTCGGGATTATGTTGTATATGTATGCACACATTTAAACTGAAGGTAGACAACGCCTATTATTTTCTTCAATGTAAAATGTATTGTCCCACTTGCTGATTTTTATTTTTAGGTGAATAGTTAAAAATCTGTAATATTAACAGTCCGGAATACGTCATTTTTACATTAATTGTACGTTATTGCGTTGTCAATAAAACAACGGTAACAAATACAGATCGTCGAGGGAAAAGCAAGGTTTGATATTTCAGATTAAATTCTATTTTTGTCCGACTTTGAAAATCCGACAAGATAATTTTATAAGTTAGATTGTTTTACGGAAACTCATATTTCATTTTTTGACATCACGAATATTAAAAAAAAATAGTTTAATTCAGAATATGATTTTTAGGTGTCATACATAGCATTAATCGAAAACACACATCATAACCAATTTCTGTTTGAGGAGGTTGCAGTTAAGAAACCACTACGCTAGAACTGTAGCTGAAAACAGTCGATATCAAAGATTACTCTGGGAACGATGAGAAACCAATATAAAACCTTTCAAATCTACTCACCTATACTTAATCCACGGAAGTTCTCAAAGCTTTCTCGAAAATATTTACTTAAAACATTTCGACCCTTGTCTGGTAAGCGAGTAACACAAAGTAAACAAGTTCATAAAACACGAGCAACACTTGAAATATATCTACAATCAACAAAGCCCTTCCAGATTTGAGAGGCTGCTCAGACAATAATACATATTCAACCCACAATGGAAGACAATACTATAATCTTTTTAGATAGATAGAAAAATACAACATGGAGATAGTGCCAGGAGCTTAGAGACAAGCCTAAGTGTAGTTTTGAGAAGTCAGCGCACTAGATTAAGCACACTCTGGCCTACAAAAAGTGCCTAAACAGCCCTGTCAGTATTCCCCGGTAGGAGCGCCTCAGTATGAAACTAATCCTTTCTCAGAGTGAAGGTAAAGCATGGGAGTTTTTACCTGCTAGGACTAAACGGAACGATAGCTCAGCCCGACTGTCGAAGTGGTTTGTATCATAATTCCATGGCGATACAATTGTTAAATTTAAAATTTAAAGTCAAATTAATTTCCTGACTAATATATGTTTTGATATTTTGAATTTTTCCTTTTGGGATGAAGATTGATAATATGTATTTAGAGTATTCGAACTAATGCTCTCATCTTGAGTGCTGTTCTCACACCGTTTCGGCCGATATAACCTCCGACCTTCTGCAGGTGTATTTTGACAATGGCTGTTATTGGTGAATAGTGGAAAGATTTGTATGTTCTTTTTTCTGCACGCATTATCTTCGTTAAAATTTCAAAATCTGTGACGTACTTACGAAACGGACAAGAGCATTGCGTGGTTTCTATTTCTGTATTAACTCAGATCCGCACTAATTTGGTATTAATACATTTTTTTCCACTATTCACCAATAACAGCCATTGTCAAAGTACATCTGAAGAAGGTCATATCGGCCGAAACGTTGTGAGAACAACAATCAAGATGAGAGCAATAGTCCGAAAATCCAAATACATATAATATATATTTGACTGGTAAAAGATATATTAACATTTTCAAATGTCAACAATTTGAAATAGATATATTTTTTGTTAAACTAGATGAAGTCAATATTTTATATATTTAATTTACATAATGGAGAATTGGTGTCTGTCATATTTTCCAAAGTGATTATTCCATATTCTTTCAGTTGTGTATTCTAAAATATTGAGCAATATTGCGCTTTTTATTTATATTTCTACTGCTACTACAATGTTGACTTGTTTAAACAAATCCTGTTAAAATTTGAACGGGAACTGACAAAGTTATTGGTGAATTTATTTTATTTTATTTTACAATACAATACTTAAATAAATAAACAAAATCTAAACTTAATAATTGAAAAATAAAAACCTAAAACAGAAATACAATGTACAACGTGTTAAAATAAAATAAAATAAATTCACCCATTATATTGACACAACAAAGGAAACAGGACATAGGCCAATCTATAGAAAACAGAGCAATATAACAGGATATAGGAAGGAAGTACCACCAACTACACCTTTGTGCGTGGGAAGCCCAACGATTGGCTGAGAGAACAACAAAGAATCTGATTGTTTAACTAGCCAGCCGTGTATATAAAACCACCGGGCAAAAATAACTCCATGCATTTTAGCCTGAAGATTCCCCCGAGGATGAAACGCGGGAGCCTCTGTGTAGCTTAATTTCCCTAAATATATTTTCATAGCTTACTACCTAGCTCTACTTACGTATCGAGCACTGTTGAAGTAAATACTGAAAATTGATACATAAAAAATTATATCTCCTAATAAAATGTTATGTGGATACATGAAATACTTATATATATATATATATATATATATATATATATATATATATATATATATATATATATATATATATATATATATATATATACTCAATGATCATATGAAAATCAATCAAAAACCATAATTGCCATTTTTTCTTTAAATTTCTTTATTTCCGTACATCGATGAGTATGTATTATCATTATTACACACAGAAATAATATTTAATTTTTTACGTGTTTTATGGCAGGTTAGGAAAATATACAGTTTTTAGTCCCCTGTCAATCCTCAGAGAATAGTAGATATTATGGAGTTTCGAAACAATAAATGTTTACATCGAAACACAGTAGAAAAAAAACACAGGATAAAAAATACAGTAAATTTCTATAATGAGTGTTGATACAAGTTTAATAGGCTGAAGTATATAAAAGCAAAACTCACATGAAGGATGGTGACAATTCAAATTATATATATATATATATTTTTTGATTAAATATTATACCTATATTTCGGGCTTACATCCTCATCAGTGCAGGGAGTGGTGGTTCCAGGCGGTCGTATGGGCTTTAACGCAGTTTGTATATTCAGCCTATAATTACGAGCCTAACGCCCGGACCGACACGGTCGTGCGAAATCATAACAGGCAATAATTGAAATTAAGATACACTCACCCATGAGGCGGGGATAACCGTCATAATGTCAATAGTCTTGTACGCGCAGGGTGACAACAATATTATAATTTCAAACCGGGTCCTACTTTTAAGACTATAAATATTAAAGGGACATTTACTATAAATAGTTTTAATTAACAATTAAAGTGGTTCTTACTCTGGTCTTCAAATACGAAATATTTATCTATTATTACGCGTGCATGTGTTGGCACATTTTTCACCATTCACTCTACTTCAATAAATATTCGATCGATTCTATTTCTTTTAAACTTACTTAAATTGTTAAAGTAACTGATTTTCTCACATGAAGCGATCATACTAAATAAACAGACTACAAAATACATCGTCCTTTTTATTTCCTAAAATCGCAATTCCCATTAAATTCTACATCAACATTATAAAAAATTGACAGAATACCACGAGTGCTATTTCTATAATAATCTTTCACTTTTTTTACATCAACATCTATGAATAAAGGCCACTTTTCTCAATGTGTACTTCATTCAAATACCGATTATTTGAAAGTCTTAATTTTAAAATTAATTAAAAAATGAAACTTTACATAAGATAAACACATAAGAACATTTCGATATTCATACTAAACAATTGACACTATACTATATAATTAAACTAAAAAAACATGTTTTTCTTTATTCCTAGAATCACGAATATCAATACATTATACATACATTATACATTAACAGAATAGAAGATTGCCAGAATAATATTCGCCTATTCTCACGCTTGCAGCTTCTTCTCCACCCTTCGCCGTCTTCTTACTCCGTTTCTTTTTCTTGTAATCTTGTTTCTATATAAACATTCCTTGCATACTTTGTGTATCACTAGCCAAATAACATAGTTCGTTGAGCGTTAGATTGAAGATCTAAAATTGCTGGTTCAATAGCGAGTTTGGGCATCCGATATTTCGTTCGTTTGTTTACTATTAATCGAATAAATATTACAATAAGGTCAAATAAATTGATTATTTTAATCCCGAATGCAATGATATATTTAAATAAAATAATACAGATGCATTTAAATGTATTGAACATTACTTTTTACCGTTAATCAATTATATTTTTATTAGAAATGTAGTAACGTAATACGAATTGAACTGCTATGAAATCACATCCACCAGAATGCATTTTGAATATTCGTGAACACGCCATTAATTTTAATATTTCGTAGTAGTTGTTAGAAATAATTAATTAGTTTATGACCCTTAGAAATTTGAAAAGAATTTGGAAGCATTTAATTTTAACATACAAAGTTCAATTTTAATTTTAAAAAACAAAAAAAAAACATTAAAGACAACCAGGCAATATTGGTAGGGAGAGCTAGTATATTAATATAATTAAACAGCCCAGTTAAACTTATCACATAACATAAAATGTCTGCGTGTGAGCATGTGTATATATATATATATATATATATATATATATATATATATATATATATTATTTCAATTGAGATTGTACTTTAGTATAATCTTCAATCGACCTTGCGGTTTTACAGAAAAACTGGAAACCCAGCCCGCAGAGCTAAAGCTCCCGAATGGAACCGATTCTTCAGTCGAGGTTTTGATCATGTGGGCTAAATTTCCAGTATTTTCGTAAAACCGAAGGTATCAATGGAAAATAACTCTAATGTATAGTTTCAATTGAAATAAATAAATATATATATAGATATATATATATATATATATATATATATATGTGTGTATATATATACGCTCTTGCACAAGTAAGTGAGTACTCGATCTTTTCTCCTATAACACGAAATTTGATTATATATATATGTGTGGGTGTGTGTATGATGATATTGCAAATGGCTACATTTCCCCACAGAATATTACCTTTAGATATAATAAATACATGTTGGCATTTGACAAACTGCGTTCAATGGACCTTTCCGTTTTTGCTGTGAAAACTCCTATACAATAGCCTTACGGTATACTTCTTTTCTTTATCCGACGCCCCCCCCCCTTTCCCGATCCATACAAAAAAACACTCTGTGGTAGTTACAACATGTTCACTTTGCGCTTGAGTAGTATAAATCTTACTCTAAGAAATTCTATCTGATCGCTTCTGTGCGGATGCTTTGCCGTTCCGCATTTTTACGGTTGCCTTTATCTACGCTCCATCGGTGTTAATTAGCCTTATCGCCATTCAGATGCCGTCGCTACTAATGCTGCGAAATGACAGATCAAAAAGACTTATCTTGATACAGCACAGACGAGTACGCATGAAAAGACGCCTTTATCTTCTACACCTATTCAGACCCTAGCAACAAGGCGAAAAAGGCAGACATTTTTGCTAAACATATATTTACACTGAAATAAAGGAGGATGTATATGTATCGACCGTACAAAGGGTTACGATTTAAAGAAAAAAAAACATCGGTAACTATTATTTATTTATTTATTTTGTTTTTTTAAGAATTTAACATTTGAGTTGTTGTGGCCAAAGGGATAGATGGAAGACAAATGGAAAGCAGATAAAATGACCCGATAAAGATTTTAAAACCTGTTGGGGGGGGGGAAGAGGTCAGGAAGTACAAACTAGAGAAGCATAATGAACTGTATGTTTCCGACGATTCATGAAATCGAGATTTATTTATGCTTCCTGTTCTTTATTATATGTTTTTACGGCATATCAGCCTTTTGGGTTATTTAATGGCGGAGTATTGCTGCCACATCTGGGGAAGTGCCACACTGAACAATCTTTCTTGTCTATACAAAAAACAAAATTGAATTTGTAATATAGTAGGAGGTGATCTCTTCTGTTTAAAGCCCGTTTCTTACAGAAAAGACGTTGCTAATCTGTCTATGCTTCATCGTTATTCATGAAGGGGCTCGGCTGAGCTCCACTCTCTGGTGCGTGTTTGTAAGACATTGAAAACAATGACTCACCTTGAGCTGCAACTGCAAAGACCCACCCTTTTCTTCAATCGTGTGCTTAACATCAAACGAAATTTCCACAAACAGCGTTTCTTCCAAGGACTTCACAGCTGTGGACCACATTACCACATGACTGCTTCCTTGCAGACTAGAACATGTTCGTCTTCAAATCAAATGTCAACAAATACTTGCTATAAACCGTCTTTATAGATGTTCAAACTTTGTCCATTTTCCTTATAAGTATGTTCTGTATAGAGTATGTAACTAACCTCAATTAAATTGTATGATCTTCGAATTGTAATTAGATTGCAACTGTATGAGATTACGAAAGATTTAACGCCATTCGCATGTTCAAATCTTGTAAGAATCAATCCTGCGGTTCTAGAGTTATAGCGCAATTACACATACAAATAGTCAGCTGAATATACATACACGCATAATATTCCGTTTATTATATAGACGAGCAGAAGTATGCGCCATTTTGACGCAAATATTTAAGATTTTGTTAAATGAATAAACAATTAAGGCATTGACAAAAAGATTATTAAACAAATACATGGACCAAATAAATTAATATTTAAAATTATTTTAAAAACAGAAACTTAAATTAAATAAATAAAAAATGCAAGAAATAAATTTCTTAAAAATAACAAAGAAATATAGAAACGGAAAGGTGAATTATTTAAAAATAAGAAAAAGAAAGAATTTTTTTTTTGATGGCGGAAGCGATTGAAAGCTAAAAGAAATGATAAGCAAAACTTGAGGAAGGCGACATTTTTGTGCCCCGCATCTTGAAGAACAAGTAATGAAAACAAAAGTTTAGCTCTCAGGCATCTTTAAATTGACACTTATCGATTCCAGTTCTGGAATCATGAGTTCACTCTCTTTAACCTTCAACTAGTTGTCCAAAGTATTTCACTTTATTTCTTTCAGTTTAGTGTTAGTTATTTTCAGCGTGAATTATGTGTCCTCATGTGCTTTAATTTCTGCAGACAATTTATTTTGAGTCTATTTCATACGAGTTTCAATGGTTGAAACAAATTCCTTCTTTTCATTTTTCTAACTCAGTCGTCAGATATTTTTTTCTGACCAAAAATGTTAGTTGGAACCCCAAAAGGTTGAACCGCTCTAATAAGTCTGTGTCAAATAAATTGTTGGTATTTTTAATATAAACATTTTTGCATTTTTGGTAGTTATGTTTAAAGTAATGTTGGTAATAATTTCACCCTCAAATTTAATTTTTCATCAGTCACCGTTCTCGCCATTCTGTTGCTTCTTGGCATAGTTGATTTATCCAAACTTCTCCATGTATGCATATTGATAATAGACATTTTTGAACCAGAATCTAATTGTAATTTTACATTTATATTCAGGATATTTACCTGTACATATTTTCTTATAATTCTACCGTCATGCTCGTTCGTTTTTGTGGATTTAACCAGAGTTCTATTTCCTCTATTCGTTATGAAATGTGAACTTATGTGTCCGACTTTATTACAAGTAAGACAGGTTTAAAACCGGTATGGGCAATCTGTTATTTAATGAATTGCTCCACAACGTAAACAGGGGCTAGGCGGTAATTTATCCTGTTTTTTTTAATGAGGTGACTTGTTTTTGTAGAAGCTTGAAAATAATCCCACTTTTGCACTGAGTTGTTTTTGAAAGAGAGTTAAAATAAGATTTCTGACGTACTTTTCTCATGTGCGAAATGTCCGACTCTTCAATGTCTTAAGAATCTTGTTTAATACTTTCAAATCTTTGGCAGTTTTCGGCTAATTACTGTAATGTTAAATTTGGTTCATTTTTTAACTTGTTTAGAACCTTACGTCTGATTTCTGTGTCTTTTTCTGATACAAGTTCTTGCACAAAAATTAAACATTTAAATTTATCCGCGATAGGTTAAGCTAATTTGAAATCGTCACAGTGTTTATTAACGATTGACGATTTAACTAAATTCCAACACTTCACGCATTCATGGAACAGAAAAGTCTTAGGGCTGAATAACTCTGTTAAAAGTTTAACTACTTCAGAAAAGTCAAGTCGCTAGTTTTCCGAGGTAAAATATAGTCCACGAACTTCGGTATGTTCGGTGGTGTCTAATGTTAGGAGTAATAGGCGAATTTTTGTAGAGTCTGTCCAATGTTCACAATATTTTTTTTTATAGATCCTCATACTTACTGAAATATGAAGCGACGGTATTATCCCCATCTGGGGAATACATGAAATTGTAAACTGCACTCCAAACGGTATTCTGCGAAAAAGCATTTACATTCTCAGTATTTTGACTCCTATGCAATATTTTTTACATTAATACTTCAATCTTTTGATCGGCTTCTCTTTTCTGTTCAAACAGTTTTTCGTCGGCCTCTTTTTTAGTTCCAAAAGTCTTTCTTCTGTTTTTGTAGGTTTTCGTCGGATTTTTATTGCTGTTCCAGTAGAAGCTTTTGAAATCTTTCTCCATTTTTTAGTTGTCTTTCTTCAGTTTTTTTAGTAGTGAATTTGGTATTTTACGCATTGCTTTAAAATATTCCATATTTAAAATAGAATAAGTTTTTAGAAATTATTTCTTGTATATTACGCTGCTAACGTAATCTTTAGTTGTAAAAAGAGAAAGAGAGTATAAACCCCTTTTTTCGACCAAGAAAATCACCTTTTTTAGATACGCTTTTAACGTAACCGTAAAATTTACAATCAGCACTTTAGTCAATAGAAAAGAAATAAAGTTTTCTTTTTTTTTCTTTCGGCGAGTGGACTTTTCTCTTTCGCAGAGAAAAGAAAATATCATGTATTCCCTTCTTTTTAAAAATTAACACAATGCCGGAATAGCAATAAAAGAATAACTGACTCTTCTTCTTGGAGAGAAAATAAGTTGCTCTTTTACATGTTTTTTTTTCTGTTTGGTCCGGCGGTAATTCCAGTTTTTAGAACTAGGACGTTGTCGGGTGAATTTTTTCGTTGATTTCTTCACGTTTGTCTTTTTTTAAGGTTCTAAAAAAAACTTAGTACATTTTGTCGCCAGTTGTGGCGTCCATTTTTGTTTCTTAAGAATCCTTTACCTAGTTGTTGTGGGCCTGTAAAAGGTCCGGAAGGAAAACATTAACTCGGAATTTAGAGAAACGAGTTTATTGAAAAAAGTATAAAATAACACTAAATAAGAGTGGTTTTACGTCAGTCTTGACTGCCGGTATTGACTGCGTTGGTCTCAACAATGAGTGGCGGGTGCTCTCAATATTTATGGTGAATGGAAGAGTTCAAATAGTCAGTATGGGTAAGGTACAATAACAATAATTTCATAGCATTTTTTGAATTTTAGAATATGGTGTAATATATCCTGTGAATGAGCCGTAGTTAAATATCAACTAAATAATTCAAGTAATATAAGTTTCCAAGTTAGTACTTTGGGAGATTAATTTTTAACGAAGACTAAATAATTCGACCATAAGTATTTTATGCATGAGGGAGGGCTCTCAGAGACTTCTTGTATTTTCCTCCATAACTTTGAACCGATGAAATATTTTCGATTACTTTTTAAATTCTATGAAATTTACAAAAATGTACAGTATTAAATTATCATATAATTTATTTTGAAATATAATATTCATGAGCTATAAAAAAGAGACAAGCAAATTTAAGTAAAATTGATGACGTCATCATAAAGATTCTGTTGTGATCCGCTATATTTTAGAGTAAGGCTACAATAACTATGCAAGATCGGACATTTATTGTAACCACAGGATACAGACCTTAACTTCTTGTGAAAGGAAGAAGATACAACAAAGGAATAGTTTTATTATCCCCACAGATAACAACGTTACAAGTCTATCGTGACCACAGGATACATTCCTTCATGGATTGTCAAGCAAAGGGTATGCAACAAATAGGTAACTTTAGAGCTGAATTCAACTCTCCTGAGATAGTACATACCATGATTAGACCGGCAAAGTCTAGGTAATTTATAAGGATGGTTTGTTCTCTGTCGGTCTGGGGTGGTCCTGTGCACTTCTAGGAAGTCCGTTTTCACATTGTTGTACAGACAGAGGGATTTTTTTAGCGAATCTATCACTTATGGTTTCTAGCCAATGTAAGCGAAAGTGAATACGACATAACAACATTTTGTACCACACAATATATATATATATATATATATATATATATATATATATATATATACAAATTTATTGGAAATGTTGAGTTGGACAAAAAAAACAGATACTACACTTTGATCCCAGCCAAAACGCCAACGAGTCTTTACTAGACGATGGCTATATTTTCTTGCTTTCGGTTACCATTATTTATAGATGAAGTATATGGTTATAAGATGTTTCTCAGTGGCGGTCATCTTATTCCACTTCTCTTCAAAGACTTTACCAAATTCTCAACTAAAACTAACCCCTCCCATTCATTGTTGTTTTAATGTTTCCACCTTTGTACCCACTTTAAAACTGCTTAACGAATAAGTATAGAAGAATGTTATTTTCCCGCCTGAAGATACGCATCATGGCCTCCAGCATACATCTTCTGCTGACTATACCAACATCTTACTAATCATGTTATATCTATTAACCTACCTCCTCTCTGATGTTGGTCATCTATACTCTTATCTATTTGCTTCACTAAACTAATTCTCGCCCTAGAAATCTGGAAAAGTTATTTGCTAAATTCAAAAATGTCTGGAGCAAGGCAACCTGTGTGATTGAAATAGTGGCAGCCTTAGACTATAATAGAGAATTTAAAATCTGTATTCATAAAAGAAAACAAATGTGGAATGTTATTTTTGAAACGAAATTAGTCACAATTTTGGGAGTAAATTCATAAATTAATATATAGATGGATCAGAGAAGAACAAAAGTGAAATGTTTATTTTTTTAGTAAATCTTACCTGAATCTTAGCTTCTACAGATTTATTTGATGCGTCTAAGTTTTTCCCATGATATATTTCGAGGTAATACCTCTTTATCAAATTATAAAATATCTTTATCAAATATCAACACTGGTATATTTCCACTTTTTGCAGTGTTATACCCTTTATTGATTCTCTATATACACATTACACACACTGCCTTAAGCAAACTACATCACCAAAAGCAATGATTTGATTCGTTGAAGAGACCAATCTATCGATACGCTAACTTAAAATCAAAGTTAAACAAAATCCACAAAAATATATATTGAAAGTGAGGAAATGTTATTTTAAGAATATTATCTCATGTCTATATAAACAAGGCGAATGAAATCGGGTTTAGATTAAAGTTTAGAAGGGGGACGAAGCGTTAGCCGTGAGGAAGTTGAGATCTACTCGTCTGACGAGTAAATTTTGACTTGTGAAACAAATGATGAAAAAAATGTCACTTACAATAAACGAGAGTCTTACCTCTTCCGGATCGCAATCCATAGTATTTAATTGACCAGAAAAGAACGGAAAGGCTATTTTCATCCCAAATGCTAATTTTATATCCGCAATATAAAAAACACGCTTAAATAGAACTATGTGCTATAATAAAATGAAAACAATAATTGAATAAGAAAACAATAAAAAGGAATAGTGAATTAATAAGATATACTTTTTCAAAGGAATATACAAATTAGTTAACTTTAACACATTAATCGCATACACATAATCACTATATTATGAAGATATTGTTAGTTAGTTGAATCTGAATCTGACAGTCAGTGCTATAAATGGCCCAACTTTGCAGATAATAATTAAATTATGATTTTTTTAAAATAGATATTTTTTAAAGTTATTTTTTTGGAGAAGAATATTTTTATTTTCGTACTGGGATTAATGTGAGGCGATACGCACTGACTTGTTTGTTTGGCCGCGGTCATTCATTAATTTCTTATGAATCAGATGATTCTATTTGTGGCATAGGTTTCCCCGATATCTTGCTAGTCATAATTCTTTCTAGAGAACTTACGGGAGGGGCCACGTGAAGTTTGGCAACATCCTAAGTGAATGTGTTTTTGTGCAACGAACTGGATTCGAACCTTGCATACTTAGTTTTCTACTCCGTGTCGTTAAATACTTAGCCACTGTCACCCGTCACCTTCTCATCACCACGGTATGTGTGTTGGATGAGGGGGGAGGGTAATTTGAACTTTACAAATGAATAAAATCGCTGATTATTTTACGAATAAACCGAAATTCATTATGGAGGAATTCAATTGCGTAATTAAACTAATGTTACAGCGGGTGGGAAGTGATACTAACTTACTTGCTTGTTGACCGTTGTGTGTTGTTGTGTGGCTGTGTGTGTGTGTGTGTGTGTGTGTGTGTGGGTGGGTGTGGGTGTGTGAATGTGGGGCTGTGTGTGTGCGTGCGCGTGTGTTGGGGTGTGTGTGTGTGCCTCTGTTTTTAATTTACAATGAAGAACTAGATCGCAATCCCTAGAATTAAATTGACCGGAAAAAAAACTAAAAAAGTATCTTTTCACCCAAAAGCTTATTTTCTATCAATGATATAAATAAATGTGTCTGAATTGAACAATGTGCTGTAATGGAATGAACACGATAATTAAAGAGTGAGAATTAACAGTGAATAAATGAAATGTATTTTTGTAAAGATATATGCAACTTAATTAGCCTGTAAAGATCGATCGCATGAACGTTGTTAATATATTGTAAATATAATGTTTTACTGTTTTGTATATGAATTTAGAATATTAATCTTACTGTCAGTGCGATAAATCTAGTAGGTATATATTATATAAGTAGTCCTTAGCAGTAATATAATATATATATATATATATATATATATATATATATATATATATATATATATATATATATATAAAGTTCAGCGATATCAAGATAAAGTGAAGTAAATCTCTTTCTCTCTCTCTCTCTCTCTCTCTCTCTATATATATATATATATATATATAGGTATATATATATATAGGTATATATATATATACGTATGTATATATATATGTATATATATGTGTATTCAATTAACTAATTAATTATAAATATTTGTTTTTATCTACATACGTATACGTTTAATCCTTACAGGAATCGTCAGAAGAAGTATTCACACCGGTCGCTGGACTCGAACCCCGAAACACGAGTTATATTTCAAACTCAAATTCTTACCTCTTCGCCCCCACGGCCGTTGTCAACAACTCGGTAAATCAGCGAGAGATTACTCTTATTTAAAGGCAGCTGTCGTAAGGAGTTCGATTTTTTAAAGGAAAATTGCATTTAAGCCACGATGACGGCTGTATTAATACTACTTACTGCAGAGCCCGGACTAGTTTGGGGGGGGGGGGGTAAATAAATAATTATGAATATTTGTTTTTAACTACATACGTATACGTTTTATTTTTACGGGAATCGTCAGTGTAGTTTTCTTTTTCCCATGTTATTTCGTTTTTCAATAAATTTTAAATGTTCACCTTTTTCTGAAGTCATTTGTTGATCCGAACGAAACCGGTAAATCTCTCGCTTGATGAGTTTTACTTGTTTTTAATTGTTTTCCTGTTTGTCTTTTTCATAACACACACGCATGTATATATACATATATATATATATATAAATAAATATATATTAATTATTTTAATACCTACAGACATCGATGTTTCATGCTAACGCAATTTTCAGTGTAGAAACTAATTCTCAACGGTCGGTGGGCGCGATATATATATATATATATATATATATATATATATATATATATATATATATATATATATATATACATATATATATATATATAGTGTGGCAATTACATGACAAAGGATCTATTTTCTCTTATATAGGCAAGTTATCACTTGCCTAGTAGTGAGTTGTAATTTGGTTGGCGAAAACAAGCACCTCTAGCCTAGCGCATTGATACACAGGCAATTATTTCCGCCCAAAACTGGATGCGCACCAAATACAGCAGTTCGAATTTGATAGAATGCTTTATTTCCTATCTCGTCTCCAGGAATTGGCGGCAGACGAAATAAATGTTCGTGTTTAAGACTAACTAAGACTATATTACAGTTTTCTTATGATGCATGCCGACTTAGCAAGTTCATTTACTTGTTTACGTTCCTGTATTCTTGTTCCATTTAAATAAAAGCCATATCTATATTATTGTAGATAAGACGTTAGTGTTTTCCTTCGAACCTTGGTGACTCTTTTTTTATTGAAGTAAGATACCTATAGACACGGCCACTCTAAATTCAAGAGAACACTTTTCCTTTACTCTACAAAATGACTATTTGCTGTCTCGACACTCTACACAAATACCACCTCCCTACAAGATATTCTTAATTAAAGTTAACCAATTGAATCCACAATTTAATCAATAAACACTATCACTCTACAATAGTAATCAAGATTTAGTTTTTACTGATAAGGTAAAACATCCGGTAAATCTCGACTGTGTTTATATAATAGTGTGCAAAATAATAAAAAGAGCTATTTATTTATAATAAAATGTATACTAATACAAACATAGTATCGCTACACATCCAGGATATATTTCAGTCGTAGCTTTGATAAGCAACGACCACCTAAAGCCGAATATATATATATATATATATATATATATATATATATATATATATATATATATATAATCAATGAAACAGACGAGTGGAAATAACAGGAAAATTGTTAAAATTACCTTAAGGCCTTGTCGTCTGACCCTCTGAGAGGAAACGTCAGAATGGTAAATTAAAAACTTTGGTTTCAAGTATTTCAAATGGCGAACTTTGCGAAGCGATAGCGAGCTGGCAAAGCCAGCTAGTATATATATATATATATATATTAATAATGGAGATTATGTAGCTGTCTGTCTGTCTGTCGCGGAAATTATATTATTTGTTTTGATTGCTCTTTTTATATCTACTTATCAGCTTTTATACATACCCATTCCAGAAATTCGCCAAACATCATGTGTATTTAACATTTACATAATTTGTTTTAAAGCTTCTAATAAGTTAATATTCGCAAATATACACTCATGATTGTTTTTTTTCAGATTTTCAGATGTTTAAAATATTTTCCTCGACAATAATAATCTTAATAAAAATGATGAATAGAATTAATTAAAGACATTGTTTTTTGTTTAATCTATATGATTGAGTTACGTAATTAAATTAGATTGTAATGGAATATAATGGAACAGCCGGCGTCCACTCAAACATTTGGTTACTCGCTCTTTGATTATTAAGTAAAACGTTCTATTTCAAACGCACAGAAAGATCTATTTCAAGAAAGATAGAGAGATAAAGAGAGAGGGATAAAAGAGATAGTGAGAAAAACAGAGAGAAAAAGAGAGATGACACAAGACAGGGGCACGTTACTTGATTAATAACGTGTAAACAACACATTCTCTGGGATTGATCGTACGAGTCGCTCAAAAATGATATATTTACTTTGATTTTTTTCATTTTATACGTTTTGGGTTTGTTTGTTTTTTAATTTTATTAGAAATCAGGTTTTAAAGCACAAATGTTTTGAATTAAATTGTTTCATTTTTAAAAATAAATGATTTTAAAAATATATTTTTTGAAAAAAAAAAACACATTTTACTGAGCAATTAAATAACTGAATTTAGAATCGTGTTCACTGTATTTTATTTTGTAAATGTTATTTTATTTTAGGTACGCCTTTTGGGGGATTTGAAAAACTTCAAATAGTATTATCTTTTAACGACCTCGAGTAAGTTTAGGATTCTTTGTTTTACATTTTACGCCGTAAAGGGTCAATTTTGTTTAAAAACTGCGTTTTTATTATTTCGTATTTTATTTATTAAAATAAAGGATGGGGTGATTTTCTTTCTTGTAAAACAAAACAAACACATTTTACTGAGCAATTAAATGAAACAATTAGCACAAATATGCTCCCTCCGGTCGCATATTTTTGCTAGTATATATAACATACATTTTTACTTTACTTTAACTGCTTTTTTTAGCGGGTCCATTTCTAACAAAGCAATATTTACCAACCCGGATGTTTTAAAGTGCTGTACAAGAGATGAAAGAGTTTCGGCCGACAGCCCACGTAGCCTATTTTGTTAAAGCTGTCGCTTGTCAGTTTGCGGCCATGAAAAAAACATGCCGCGTACAAACGGTTCCTTTAAAAGATATGCATCAAAGAGTATATATGACAGTTCAACTTCGCAAATATTGGATAAATATGTTTGGGCTGAGGGTAGGGCATCAGTATTAGGCCCCCTTTTGTGTTTGATAAAAAAAGTCCACAAGGTTACGACCTATAATTGAAAGGAGGCCGTGTAAGTCGACTTCCGGTTTGAATTGGAAAATTAACGGTGTGTCGTATTGATGTGCGTTGATTGATAGCTTTGGTCTTCCGGTTGTTCTCGTTGGTAACTAGTTGTTTACTGTTATTTCCGTGCTCGGATCTCCTACGATTTGATTGATCCGATTCGAATTGTTATTACACGAGGTGTCCCCCTTACTACCCCCAAAAAACATCCGGAAAGAGATGTGGATCTTGGTGTTATCCAGTCATCTTCGTCAAGGCTAACGAGTGATACAAATCTGGTTTAACGTGAGATAAGTTACTTTTAAGGCGATTGTGCAGTAAAGTTAACAGGAAAAAAAGGGTGAAAACCAAATTGGCAACAAATAACTTTTACCAAAGGCAAGAAAAATTTCATCTATCGACTCTTTTTTTGAACTCTCTTTAAGTGTTTGTTTTTATTTTAGATTTTCTATGTTTGCTTCGAAGTCATGAAAAAAATCAAGATGGCTGCAATGGATGGAAGATTTGGTGCCATATGTTTAACAACTGAAAAATCTAAAAGTTTAAAAAATACAACAAACAAGTGTCACCAATTGATCGAAATGTTATTCCCGACTGATTGTTTACAGTTATTAGCTGTATGTCGGTTTAATTTTCGATTTTTTAGTTGTTAAATATACGACATGGAGGCTTCATATCAAGTAAAATACGGTTCCATGTTCAATCCGTTGGATTTATAAGCCTCCGAAGGCAACGATAGAAAGTCCAAAAGAAACTACCATTTAAAATAAGTTCCAAAACTAAAAAAAAATTATGCGAATACATAGAGGATTGAATTCGTTATTTTTGTTCACTCCTGATTTTTCTGTTAACTATACTGCGCGTTTTTTTACTTGCTATCATTTTTATTATTATTGCTGCAAATAACTTCCCATCTGTTTCTCTCCCACTCTCTCTTTCTCTCTCTCTCTCTCTTTCTATCTCTCTCTCTTTCTCTCTCTCTCTTTATACTTCGCTGTTTTATGTCTCTCTTCTATTCCCTTCCCAATTCTTACTCCCTCTATCTTAATTCTCTCTGTCTCCCTCTCCCTCCCCCTCTCTCTCTCTCTCTCTCTCTCTCTATATATATATATATATATATATAATTTGCCTTTTTATATTTCTCTTCTCTTGTTCATTTACTCCTTTCTTCTCTTTATATAGTTCTCTCTCGCTTTTCATACTTCACTGATTGCCGTTTTCATGTCTTACTTCTCTTCCATTCTTAATCCTCCCTTATATATACCTTTATTTCTATCCCCTTCTCTCTCTCCCCGCTGTCTCTCTTTCTTTTTATCTGTCTTTTTTTAAATCTATTTTTCGTTATCCTTAATTTTATCTCTCTCCCTTTCTCTTTCTCTCTCTCTCTCTATCTCTCTCTCTCTCTCTTTACACATTGCTGTTTTATGTATATCTTCTATTCCCTTCCCAATTCGTACTTCGTTTATCTTTTCTCTCTCTCTCACTCTATATATATATATATATATATATATATATATATATATATATATATATATATACTCTTTATACTTTGCTCTTTTTATATTCCTCTTCTCTTGTTCATTTACTCATTCTCTGTATATATTTATATCTACCCCTCTCTCTCTTTTCATACTTTTCATATATTTTCATGTCTTTTTTCACTCTCGCAATCCTCATCTACATATATCTTCATTTCTATCTTTTTTATCTATTATTCGTTACTCTTTCCTTCCTAGTCACTTCTCTCTGTATATCTTCCCTCTCTCTCTCTCTCTCTCTCTCTCTCTCTGTGTTTCTCTATTTCCATCTCTCTTTATCTGTGTCTCTCTTTTCCTCTTTCCTCGTTTCATCTCATAAAATAGTCGAGTTTGCTGCTCGTCAGAACGTATTTTCTGTAGTCACAACGTGTTTAATCGTCTCTACAAGAATTCAAGTCTGTCGGTTCATTTTTTATTCACCCAAAACAAAGCATATTACAACTCAATTATAAGGGGGTCATGTGATGTGTGAAGAGCTGAGCAGCAAGATGTTTGTTCACATTACATTTAAATGTCCACATGTTAATACGTTCATAAAAACAGATAGAGTATAAACTATTAGAAAATCTTTCGGCATCTACTGACCTCTACAGAGAAGATGTGGAATTGTGATGTTAGTCGAGTGGATCGGGTGTTTTTGTTGAAGGGGTACAACAAACTTTAATTTATGAAAATTCGATTAATTACAAATTATCCAATTAATCTAAAACTCTTCTCCGCATCTTCTACCTAGTCTGAAAAGAAACACTAAATCAGAAGTGACAATCGGTGTATAGGCCTAGAATATGACGCATAGATTTAACTGTGTTACGATAAAAAAGGTGTTAGATAGAAAAACAGTGAGCACAGAGAAGAAACTACTACAGATAAAGGGAGGGATAGAAAAACTGCTCGAAAAAGAAGAAATGAAAAAGACTAAGACATAAGACTTAGAGTATAGTTTTATTAGACTGTGTTAGAATCAAGGAGAGCTGGAGAAAGATACACGCTTATTGATTATTAGGTCATCCGTAACTTAATAAAGTAAAATTGTTATAAATAAATGCGTGTAGGGCTGCTTTCGTATAAACCTTTCAAACACACATATACACATACACACTACAACCCCCACCCACACACACACGCATATATATATATATATATATATATATATATATATATATATATATGCAGCATCTTCTCTTGCAGGCAGGTATTGTTGAATATAAGAGACAACTTATGTCTAGATATCTTTTGGTAGATCCTTTCAATAGTCCGAATCAGAATCTTAGTTTCGGAGGGGAATTGGCTGATGAATTTGCTATAGTTTGGATTTGTCTCGAAAGTACTTGGGAGACAAATCCAAACTATGGCAAATTCATCAGCCAATTCCCCTCCGAGTTGTCTCTTATATTCAACAATATATATATATATATATATATATATATATATATATATATATATATATGATTAAAAGTATGGAAATGCTATTCAAACGTGATGGAAAAGTAAAAATGAAAAACCAAAATTATTTATATATATACATTCACATATCGTCCTCATTACAAGACTTCCTCAAGATGATTATTTGAAGAAATTACATACAAGTACTATATTTTAAAATTTGTGGTGCTTTTGTGAACTGAAAAAATGTTGTTTTTCTCTACAAAGGAAACATAGTCGTTAGAAGTCAAACTATATTGTGCGATTATTACGTTAAAAGAAAGTTGTTTTTTTCGAACGATCATAATCATTAGAATTCAAAATGTGTGATGCGTTTGTGAAAGTGAATGAATGTTTTGGGTGTTTATTAAAGATATTATATATATATATATATATATATATATATTCTGTTATTTTGTGTTGAAGAAGTATTTTTTATTAAAGATTTATGAGACATATGTGCACATCAATGCTTGTTGATGTAGAATTTTTGAAGCATATTACATAATAGTGATTATTTCATAAATGCTGTATTCTTCCGTGAAGTAATATATGAGCTATATATATGAAAACTAAAGTCGTAAACATTGAGCTAAATTTACACTTGCAGTATTTACTGGTATCTTAAAGATTTGAATTACTTCACTTTTTATATTTGTAGAATTAGGCTGAGAAATGTTCTTGTCTTATTAAAATACAACTAAAGTTTAAAACTTTAACATGTATACGCATACTACCCCAACTCCCTTCCTTAATGGGGGAGGCAGCAGCTATCAAAACTAATTGCTCTTTCTCTACTTATTCATTCGAAAGAGAAAGTTATCTCCTGTTCATTCGCTACGTACGGCTGGCGGATTTGTCTCTCTGTGACGTAACTGCCGGGATGCGTAGCCTTACTCGAACTCTAATTAGAAAATTCTATACTAAATTTTATGTAAGGTGAACATTTTTTCACCTTACATAAAATGTTATGATAAAAAACCTATTTTTGCATTCCCGCATCTAAATATTATGACACATGCATTCATTCGTACAAGTGTTTACACTGCTTTTTAAAAAACTTGTCATGAACTGAACGCCCAAAAGGTAACCTTCCATTGCCAATTAAGGTTGCAGTTGCTAACATGTCATTTTATTTACGTCTATATGTTTAGTTTTCATGTTTGCTTGCTGCCAAGTTGGAGATTAAAGTTTTTAGGATTTTCTTGTTAAGGTTAGATTTAATAACAGTACTATTAGCAAACGAATCGTTACAAAAAAGTAAAGAGAGAGAGAGAGACAGATAGGCGGACAGAGAAATGAGATAAATAAATAAAGGGGAGCAAGAGAATTAAAGGGAAATAGAAAAAGAAAAGATATATCGAAACTGAAGAAAGGAGACGAAGAAAAGAGGGCGAAGGAAATAAAGAAAATAGAAAAAAAGAGAACGAAAAAGAATAAAGAAAGGCAGATAAAGTGTAGAAGTAGCATGAAAAAGAGAATAAAGTGTGATTGCAAATGTGAGAGAAAAAGAGAGTGTGAAATAAGGAAAGAGGAAAAGGGTGGGAGATTAAAAAAGAGAAAAGATAGAGGGAAAATAGAGAAAGGAGACGAAGGAAACAGGGTGAAATAAAAAAGAAATAGAAAAAAAGAGAATTAAATAAATAAAGAAAGAAAGACAGAACAAAAGAAAGAGAATAAGTAGAAAAAGAATACAAAAAATAGAGGGTTAGTTAAAAATGAGAGATAAATAGTGGCAAATAAATAAGGAAAGAGGAAGAAGCAGGAATGACAAAAGAAAAGAAAAAGAGAAGATATGGAGAGAAAATAGAGAAAGGAGACGAAGAAAAGAAGGTTAACTAAATAAAGGAAATAGAAATAGAAAGCAGGAAATATATAAAGAACGGAATAAAGAAAGAACGAAAGAAAGAAAGAAAGAAAGAAAGAAAAGAGAGAAAGAAAAAAAGACAGAAAGAGTACAAATATAATTAATAAAAGAATAGAGGGTGAAGGAACAGTAGGAGAGAAAGAGAGTGGGATGAATAAAAGAAAAGGAAAGGAAGAAAGTATGCGAGAGGAAAAAAGAAATCGAGAGAATAAGAGACGTAACTGTAACTATGCTTCGTTATTCGTAATTCCCCTTTGGTTTAACGACATTATTCTCGTGTTTATCGCTGAAGTATCGTCTGCGACATTTATTGTGACAGTTTTTCTTGTCTGACAACAAAATAGTCTGACACACTAAACTAATTTTAAACACCCTGCAATTTATTCACTTGTTTGTTTTTTTTCTTTACTTTGT
>OY744516.1:135684540-135739540 GCA_963556195.1 Sepiola atlantica
ATGTTTCCATTGCTTTCTGGATGAGATTAATAATCCTGTCTGGTATCTTGTATATTTTTAAGCATTCAATTATCCATGTTTGGGGGATTCTGTCGTAGGCTTTCTTGTAGTCAATCCATGCCATGGTTATGTTCTTTTGTCTGCTCTTCACCTCCTTCAGAGTCTTTTGATCAATGTATAGTAGATCATGTGCACCTCTTTGTCCTTTCCGGCCTTCTTTTTTGTTCCTCGGGGAGCAGTCCACGTTTGTCCAGGGATTGGTAGATTTGTTCTCTCAGTTGTGCTGTGAGAATTTTCCACATTATTGGTAGACATGTTATCGGTCTGTAGTTGCTGGGGGTCGTTCCCTTTTTGGGGTCTTTTTGTATTAGTGTTGTTCTTCCTTCCGTCATCCATTCTGGTATGTCTGTTTTGCGGATACATCCGCTCAGTTTCTGCGCTATTCTTTCATGCAGGGTCGTGAATTTTTTAAACCAGTATGCATGTATTCCATCGTGGCCTGGTGCTCTCCAGTTTGCCATTTTTCTTAGGGTTTTCTTGATCGTTTCTTTGTTGATTTCTGTTTCGGTTCCTTCTTCGATTTCTTGCAGTTCATCTTTCATGTTTTTCAACCATTGGGCATTCTTGTTGTGCTTTTTTGGTTCTTCCCATATCTTGCTCCAGAATTGTTTTGTTTCTGTTGGGTTCGGTTGCTCTGTCGTTGCTTTTTCTCCATTTACGTTTTTGTAAAACTGGCTTTCATTGTTTTCAAAGGTCCTGTTCTGTTTGCTCTGTTCTGATTTGTACCTGTATCGTCTCAGTCTTCCTTCTATTGCTGCTATCCTTTGTTTTATTTCTTCATGTTTCTCATTTAGTTTTTCCTTGCGTTTCTGATGTTTGCTTCTTAATCGTTTCATGTCCTCCTTCCTTCTGTTCACGGTTTTAGCTTCTTTCCGAAGTTTGGTGATCTGGGTTTCCAGTCTGATTTCCCATCCAGGTTTTGTCGGTCCTCTCTTTTGTCCATTCTCTTCGTTTCTTAGTTTCATACTTACCGATTTTGCCCCTGCATATATCAGGTTGTTTAGGTCTGTAATAGTTTCTGTTGGGATGTGTGTGAGGAGTCTGTTTACTCTTTCTGTTTCTGCTTTTAACTTCTTCGCTACTTCATTCCGGAGAGATGGGAGTTTTGTTTTGTTTTCTAACATGTATCGTCTTATGTTCTCCACTTCACTTGCTTCTTTTTCGTTGAGTTCTATCTCAGCAGGTCCTGTGGTTCCGCAGTCTTCTATCTCCTCTGGTTCTGTGATTCCGTAGTCTTCAATCTCTTCAGTTTCAGTGTGTATGTTTTGCCTGTCCTCTTCCTGTGGTTTCTCCTTTGGTGGTGTTTCTTGCTCCGTTTCGCCATTAGCCTTCTGTCTGATTTCCGTCAGTTCCATCTCCGAGAACCATCCTCGCTTGAGGATCTGTCTTGCTTGATCTGCTATCCTTTGTTCCGTTGTATGTGGGTCACTAGCAATGTCCCAGAGATGTTTCATTCGTTTTCGGTAGCCTCTTTCTATAGGGTAGCGGCTTTTATAGTAGCACTCCATCACCAGTCTGTTTTCTTTCATGGTCCATTTCTTTCTATATCTTTCCAGTTTGCTGTTTTCGCTCTGGTTTACTTGTCTCTGGTCTGTGTCCTTGTCATACCTGGAATCAGAGAGGTTACTTACCTGGTTCTTGTCCGTTGTCTTGTTTCTGAAATGAGAAGGGCCAACATTCGCAGGATGCGGACCGGGTCCCCCATGTTGGCCATCGAGGGAGCACCTGCCCATCATGACACTCAGATCTTTCTTCTGAGTCCCACGGCGTTTATTTGTGTTTATAGACATTTATCATGGTTTAGTGTTTGTGGCAACACCAGGCCCAGGCTTAGTTTACCTGTGATCCTGTCACAGGGATAGTGTTTCTCTCATTTTCATGAGGTTCAAGGTGCACTATCACACATACATAAAGAAACATTTACGAAAATAAATAAATAAATAAATAAATAAATAAATGATTTTTTTTTTTTTTTTAACTCAATATCTTATGACTTTAATTTAATAATTATCTTTGAAATAGTTCCCAAAAACTTATATTTATCTTTCAAGGGATTTTTACAAGTAATTTTCCCAAAGTTCAAAATTCACTGCATTTTTGGGGTTTTCAGCCGCCGTGATTACATAATTTATTTTTCACACGTAAATATGCAGTTTTTTTTTTTTTTTTTTTTTTTTTTTTTAAAGATTACGTTTAGGCTTTTATCTTTCAAACAAAAGAGGCGGCCATTTTTGCACGTGCCTGGTGTGTATATGTATATGTGTATGTGTATATATATATATATATAATTATTATATTTTTTATTTATTTTTATTTATTTATCAATTATTCATTATTATTATTTATTTATTTATTTTTTAATCATTTATTTATTATTATTATTATTATTATTATTATTATTATTATTATTATTATTATTATTATTATTATTATTATTATTATTATTATTATTTCTCTTTCTCTTACTCTTTCTCTACTTCTTTTTACTCTTTTTATAATCCGTACCTAGATTTCTAGTGTTGGTGGTCGCCGTGCGCAAAGCCACAGTTCACAATTTACATACATAATTAAAACAACGCATACATATCGACATTGTATATAAACGACTTGTTGAACACGTGTGTGTGTGTGGGTCGTTAGGGTATTGTAGTTAGTGTCTCACTTCTGAGCCAACTCTCTTGTAATCCTTCGTTCGCGATCTCTCATCGTTTCTTGCCGTGATCATTCTTGTCGTGATCGTTCTCTGTCGGGTTCTATTGCCGTTCGCTTTGCACTAGACCAACTGCGTCTTTTTCTTACTTCGTTTCTGCCGTTGCTCTGTACCTTTCTTCTTCTACATTACTGGTCCTGCTTCTTCTTTTTTTGTCTTCAGTTTGTCTCCTAATCGGAACTGAAAGACTTCCGTTCTTTTCCTCAACTTACCTTCGCCCGGAAACCAGACAAACTCTCCACCTTGACTCCCCGGCTGTTAACTGTCCATGGTGCCGCTTTGACTGTGACGTTCAATTGATCAGTCGATTTTTATTGTCATTCATTTCCTAGCTAATCTCTCCCGGTGGCCCTATATGTGGAGGAGGGGGGGTCAGTCCATAGTATCACATAGGTGGCTACGTAATTAGTGGCAACGGACTATACTTAATAATATAAGTATTTTTGCATATATCACCCATGACTCACGCAACTTAGATAATGTTCTTTATAATAGATTTTCAAAGTATGATTTATATATTCTACTAGGCGCATTAGGTTCTGCTTCTAATGTGTAACTTTCGGTTCCGCATTTTAAAATAACCATTTATTAAATATCATTGTTATTCGTGCCATGGAAACAGTTTAATTCAGCATGTCTGAGGCCGCCACAACCCACTTCCACAGATTTACTTATTAACCTTTTATTTAAAAAAAGCTTTTAACAGAAAAAAAACATATCTCTCTATCTCTCTCCATCTCTCCTTCCTTCTCTATCTATCTATCTATCTATCTATCTATCTATCTATCTATCTATCTATCCATCTCTTCATGAAAATTCAGATAATTCCAATTTTTGTGAAATTTTAATAATAGGTATTATACATCAATTAATACATGATCCCAAAATGTCATTTTAATGAGAGCATTGTAAAGGGTTTTATAGGGCATAGAATTGAGCACAACTTACCATTTGAAAGTTCAAATGCTTCAAATGTGCATTAAATTTGATCCATAGTCATTAGACACCAATTTAGCAGTCTTCTTTGAATTTGAATTTCTTTTTAAGAATATTTAAGCTTAAGACTTAAATTTTAGACATTTGCTAGAATCAAATCATGTAATGGATTTTGATCAAAATTGGAATAAGGATTCTAGGCATACGTTTAGTATCATCATATCTTTATTTTAATTTTTGTAAGGGGAGAAACAGTAGTGAAAAACTGTTCTCGTAGGGGATTGTTTTTACTCGTCTTTCGTCTTGGGACGGGTGTTTCTATAAGGCATGTTTCCTATATATGTTAACCACACAAAACAAATGGTAGAACATTCATTGCTATTCGTAATGAGTTATGTTTGCATACAAAATGTATTTTAAATTTTCTAATAGCCATACTTTGCCATTTAATCATCAAATGTCACATTACTTAATAAGTGTCTGTCTATTACACCGACCCTCCCCCACTCTATGTTGTTTGACCCACACACCGCTCTTATTTTATACGGTTGATATCACTCTCGGATACGCCCTCCACCCTCTCTCTCTCTCTCTCTCTTTCTCTCTCTCTCACTCTCTCTCTCTCTCTCTCTCTATGTTTTCAACAGTTAAAGATAATAAAATTTACTATAAAACAGAATATTGAACAATTGGAAAATCCGTTATAAACAATAGGAAATAGAGAGCGAAGGGGCGGCTAATTTTGAATTCTGTTTACTTTGTTGTTATTTTAAAATTAACTGGCTTTGCAAACTCACTTCTTTATACAAGCCGTCGGATTTCTTAGCATCATTCTGGAAACATAGACTGACTTGTCTCTTCTTGCTTCGAACAATTTAACCCAAGCTCAATTATTATTGTCCGTTAGTATTGCCAAAATTAAATTCCGTAAAACATTCACTTCTTTAAACCTCGTTGATGTTACATTTAGAAACTTTTATTCCTGATGAAAATATATAACTGACTAGCTGGACCCAGGCCGAAATTCCATGGTGCTTTCTAAATTAATCTGTATAATTCATTGTTAATAATGATATTCATTTTTAAATAATAAATGTCTATCATACTATAAGAAAAATAACTTTTTCTTCTTCCGTAAAATTATCGTCATTGTAAGCTAAATAATCTTTAAATAATTGACATTAATACATGGGAAGTCTTCGCAGCTGACAGACCTGCCTTGAGGAAACAGATACGCCAGGGAATCATCATCAGCGAGAAGACCCTCCACGATGAAAACGCTGCGAAGAGAGCTAGGAGAAGAGCGAACCTACAGGCAGACCAACAAGCCAAGGTGACACATTGCACAACAACGTTCGTATGTCAAGGCTGTAGTAGACCATGCAAATCAAGAATTGGTCTCTACAGTCACACAAATAGATGCACACGAACAGCATACCAATACGGCGCTTATTCATGGTCGTTGCGACTGACGGATGCCAATACATAAAATCTTTAAATAAATAAAACGAATATGCCTTTTCTTTATTCATGTATTTATTTGTTTAAAATTGCAGCAATTTAATTCTTTTAACACAATACATCATCTGTCTTACCATAAAATTATTGTCAGCTAAATAGTCTTCAAACAAATAACACGAATGTCACTTTGTGGAATGTATTTATTTAAAATTGTACTTTTTTAATCGACGGGACGACATGATTCGATTTGGGAACAATCAATGATAATATGAGGAGAGTCGGAACATTTTAACCTTAGCAACATCAAATTAATCATCAATTACCATATTTGCTGATCGGGCGATATATATTTTTTAATTGTATGTGAAAGGTGATAACATACGTATGAACATGAAATGCATTAGTGTATCATTGTATAGATTGGACATTTCATTAAAATTGGATAATTCTCTGATTTTTGGTGACTAAAAGAAATTAGCACATTGGTTTCTTTATTGAAGGTAAAAGTATCATGATCCTCTAGCACCATCACGTGGTTTGTGGATACATTTATAGCAGCAATTGTATCAGTATATAGCATAAAAGAATCAGCGAGTAAAGTTTTTAAATATACGTAATCAAAATGGCGACGTGTGAATGTCTTATTTTTCCGCTAACAAGTTGCCCTTCAATATTTCATCTTTCAATGGCGACATATCGTCTGCGTGGATTCCAGTACGATTTTACTTCAAAATTTAATAAATCGTGTTTCGGTTGAAAGTGTAATATACTTATCATAAATTTGCCTGGAGTTCCTTTAGAAGAGTAATAAATATTATTTTACAACATAAAATATGCAAAAACTATTCAGATATTTTGGACTTAACCTTTGGGGTTAATATTTATCATTACGTATCCTGCGATATAATCACGTTGACACGTCGGTTCTCGTTAGGCCACTGAAGTTAAGCGACGTTGAGCCTGGTTGGTACCAGATGGGTGACAATTTGGGAATCCCAGTCGT
The DNA here is from genome assembly GCA_963556195.1 of Sepiola atlantica. NCBI lineage: Eukaryota > Metazoa > Mollusca > Cephalopoda > Sepiida > Sepiolidae > Sepiola > Sepiola atlantica. The sequence goes on from OY744516.1 coordinate 135,690,711, forward strand.
CGTATAAGAGAGGATGACGACACCTCCCTGCAAAATAATTGCAAAAATTAATGTTGTCATCTCCCCTATACGGGATATACATGCAACTTGGGCTTGTTTGTGAATTTAGTATTCCCTAGAAACTTTCTTCCTACGGAGGAAGCAAACTCAACCCGCCCAAGCTGAATGCCACACCAGGAAAAAGAAGTACACATATTAGTTTTCCGCGACTTTTATGTAACGTATTCGTCCCTATTTGTTTGAAGGGGAGCACATACGAAAGTCTGTAAAAATCCTCAACTGGTTATGCGTAACGTTGCTTCTTATAACTATGTGTCATGGAGCGAATATCTTAGTTGAAGATGCCTCGTTACATAAGACTGAAATAAAACACTTATTTTCATTTTTCAGTTGAAGAATATTCTAAAATTTCCCGAAGAATCCTCTTCTGCAGGATTGTTCACAACTGAAGACGCGTAAATAGAAAAACGGACTTTTCATTGCTTACTTTTATTGTTGGCATAATATCGACATTATAATACAGCTTTACATGTTATTCAGAACTATCTTATTTACACTGGAGTTTCAGTTTTATTGGATAAACATCTGGGAAACAACAACCATACAAGTATATATATATATATATATATATATATATATATATATATATATATATATATATATATACATATATACATATATATATATATATATATATATATATATATATATATATATATATATATAGTGAGTTATGAAAATATATTCATGGCAATCAAGCTACACAGAGGCTTCCGCGTTTCATCCCCGTGAGAATCGTAAGGCTAAAGTACCTTTAGCCTACAGGGATGAAACGCGGAAGCCCTTGTGTAACTAAATTGCCATAAATATATTTTCATAACTTAGTTCCTAACTCTACTCACGTATTGAGCACTTTTCAAGTAAATACTGAAACTCAATACGTAATATATTATATCTCCGTATAATATTTTATGTGGATACATGAAATACTATAAATATATATATATATATATATATATATATATATATATATATATATATAGCATAAAATATAGGCATACGCCTAACAGCAGAGCATGAATAATACAATAATAAAATAAAAGTCTGTCTTGATTTTTATTTTATTATTTTATTCTGCATCCTCTGTGATTTTAGTCATATGCCAATATTTTATGCTAAATTTCTTAAAAAGTGCTTTAAAAATATAAACAAACAAATTTTAATATATATATATATATATATATATATATATTTATTTATTTATTTCATTTTTGGTACAGAAATTTAGTACAACATCAGTACCGTCGGTTTCAAGCTCAGAAGGTCTTAACCATCCGCTTATGTTGTCACCTGTTACAGAAATGTGAATTCACGTATCACTCTCGTGGATCTTCCTAGACACCACACTGAACCTTACAAACAACACGCACAAGCCTTTCCACACCCCCAATGAGACACTCCAATACATACACAAAGGATCCTGCCACCCCCATCGTTTTCAAAAAGTTGGTCAATAATATCAGCCAAAAAATCTCAAACCTCTTATCCAGTCCCGAAATTTTCATACAGTCAGCACTCTATTACAATAAAGCGCTCCGCGACAGCGTGTTCAGAGAGTAGATCTTATACATCGCCACCAGTCACGGGGGAGCCGCAATAGGAGAGGGTCGGTGATCTAATTTTCCCCGCCTTCTCTATCAACACCAAGACGAGAGTAGGCCACCTTTTCCTCAACTTACTCGACAAGCCTTTCCTCCATACACACAACCTACACAAACGCTTTAACAGAAGTACAATCTAGGTTAACTACTCCACCAGCCCATCCATAAGAAAAATCATCTCTGCAGAGCCCAAAGCAATAGAAAACACAGGCTGCTTATGCCAGGACAAAAATAATTGCCCCCTAGAGGGGAATTGCAAAATTGATTCCCTCGTATATAAAGCCACTGTCACAAACCAGCCCAGCGGCAGAACCAAAAAATACATAGGCATTACACAGGGAAGCTTCAAGCAAAGATGGTATGTACATATGAATTCCTTGAAATACAAATTCTAGGAAAACACGACACTCGCCACCCGGATATAGCAATTTAAAGATGAGGCGACACCATTTACCATCAAGTGGAAAGTAATTGAGAAAATACCATATTTTTCCCATGCCCTAAATAGATGTCCTTTGTGTGAGTCACAAAAATATAATATATTAAGGGACATTATTGACCCAAATACAATCTGCTTGAATGTCAGAGACGAATTTTTAAAAAGATGCACCCACAGGAGGCAAGCACTACTTATAGACTGGACTTACCGATACACATAAAGGGCTACCACTAATACCCTTGCCCAATACATAACCCCATAATTGCCCCCCAAAATATATATGTCCACCCCGGAAAATCCTCCCAAGTATCATCCCCCACAAATATATAAAACTATAGGAATAAATATCTTAATATTTTAATTGGTCCATCTCTACACAAAAACTTAAAACCAGTAAGTTATACCACGTAAATATGAAATAATATTTTATCCAATAGTTTTTTTCAGTTATTAAGAGGGTAACCCTGGTGGGTTACCCTCTTAATAACTGAAAAAATTACGACAATAAATCAGCAGGGTGTAAAAATCTCCATAAAAATTTCAATCATGTCGAACTAATCCTTGTTCTTATTTTTAGATTAGACTTAATCAGTATACCAATATAATTGCTTCCATAAGTCTACATATTCATTACACCTTAGTTAAACATGTTAAATTCCGAATATAGAATCATTAAGAACCTTGTAGAGTGACTCCCCTTAGATCGATTGCCAGCTTCTGGGGCCCGGATGGGGTTAAATCTTAATTTAAATCCCTTCTGGATTGAATTAACGTCTTTTAATCCAGGCTTTGAATTTTAACTTATGTATTTGTTATATGTTTTTATTCTTTCAAAAGTTAATCCTTAACCCCACATTCTCTCCTTAGTACTTTCTAGACGACACCAGTTTTACGATTCAAAACAGTTAACGGCTAATAGACGCTCCTTACAAACATTGAATAACGGGACTTGTATAGAGATATTTTGTATTATTTTCAATGTTAAATCAGAACTGTTACATTTTACCCCCTCCCTTTTTCAAACTTTATTAAACTTTGTAGTGTCACATCTCTCTCCCTAACACAAATCTTAAATAATAGATACTCCAAAGAAAATAACGTATCCAAGTGAGAGTGAAACGTGAATTCACATTTATGTTGCCTACTGTTACATAAATGTGAATTCACGTATCACTCTCGTTTGGATACGTTATTTATGTAGCAGGTGGCAACATAAGCTGAAGAAAGACGGGTGGTTAAGTCCTTCTGAGCTTGAAACCGACGGTACTGATGCTGTATAAAACATAAATAAATATTACGCTATTTATTTTGAGTCTCCCTTAATTGGGCACTCTGCTGGGATATGTATGTGTGATGCAGACTTTACACATATATATATATATATATATATATATGCATAAATTAGAGTTTTGTCTATTTTTGTCTATTTCTTAGACACATTATATATTGTCATATTGATGGAAATAATTATATATATATATATATATATATATATATATATATATATATATATATATATATGCATCAATTAGAGTTTGGTCTATTTTGTGTCTATTACTTAGACACATTATATATTGTCATATTGAAGAAAATAATTTTATATATATATATATATATGCATAATTAGATATTTGTCTATTTTTTGTCTATTTCTTAGACACATTAGATATTGTCAGATTGAGGAAATAATTATATATATATATATATATATATATATATATATATGAGGCAGACTTCAGGTTAAAACGTAAAAAATAATCTTTTGGCTTTTAAATAGTTGTTTATTTTATAGTAAACTTAAAAATAAAGACAAACTATTTTAAATAATTCTTCTTCGTAATGTTTCATTTACTATTCTTTTCTCTTTAGCTTTACAAAAAACGCCATTACCGAATAGTATTGCCGGCTTCCGGCTGAGGATGTCGTCACATCGACGGTACTTGTGAAAATGTGAAGGGAAACAGCGAGTGCCCAGATAGAAATCAGAATTTAAACTGACCGGAAGAGTTGGCGCCATCCTAAGCTTGACTCACCCATCACACCACGAAAAACAAGAGCCTCTAACGACAGCGGTAAGGATGAAAAAAAAAGATGCGAACATAGATTTCGTATTATTAAAGGATGTTTACTTTTTTTTTATTTAGAGTGGACATGAAGTTTTTGTAAACACTTGGTACTAGAGGGCTCAGATTTCGAATAAGACCACACATTGAATCTCTGAAGTTACTAAACTCTATCATTTTAAAATGATATAATCTTACTAGAATCACCGACAGTAAAGCATTGCGTGTATAAAATATGAAGTGGCTTCATGTCAGGTCTGAATAACGGATGTTTACGATAAAGTCAAAATTTGAACTCTATCACTTGAAGAATGAATAGCTTTTTTTTTGGATGAGTAATTATTACGTCATATACGATATATGCGTTGCAAGCGTTAAAAGAAAATAAAGGTAATGATGACAGTAGATGACATGCAGACGTCGGTAGGATCGGGTCGATTGATTTTTTATGGATGATTAGAATGCGTATGTTATGGGTGTATATATCAATTTTCCATTGCGTGAAAATCTTTTATGTATATACAATTAAAATAAAAGAGTATAGGTATTTGAAATGAAGATATTAGCTAAAGTCATTAATAAATAATAAAAAAAGAATGTCATCTTTGCTTTATCTATGTTCGCTTTCAGATAAAAATTATATTCTTTCAAATAATAATAATCAAATAATTTAAAGAAATGAATAGGCTAATATTAATTGAAAACAAATATAATTATCCATCTGCTGGCTAAAATAGATAGAGCAATAATGATATATTTTATTAATGGCGTAAGCTGATTTTCACTGTTCGTGCTATAATCTAAAAATGTCTAAATATGTGTTTAATATAGATAAGAGATGTTTGATTAGATATATATTAAAATGGACTTCAATAACTGTAACTTTTATCTATTTTATTAGTATCTCCTTGTATTTAATTTTTTTCTTGATTGAAGTTATTAAATAATTTTTTAAAGTATTCATTTAGTTTTCGTTTAAATAAGGGATTCAACTTATTAGTTTATAAACTAATATAGATTACTTCCCGACGAGTTAGTAAAATGATGTGCTTAGTGTTTTATTTTACGGTATTTGTTCTTAGTCCTCGGAGGGCCACCCTCTCAGGCATTACATTCTCTCTTTGAGGGGGGAGTGTAGATACCTGTTTTATTTAACGGATAGTTAATACCATTTATTTTTATTTTACTTCTTTTAATCCTTAGTAAGACATTTTTATTTATTTCACAGAAACTAAACAAATCTAAATCTAAATGATAATAGGTGTATGTAGTTTGCTTGAAGCATTGCTTAGTATGTATACAAAGGTAATTTATAGAAGACAATACAATGCTGGGGTGTAACGAATAACCACGAAGTGAGACAAATTAAGACATAACTGTGGAATGAGTTTTGCAGTTTCTACCTTTTATTAATATATATTTTTTTTATATTACAATTTTAATTTCCGTTAGTACAGTTCGATGGAGGTTCCATATAAAATAATATTTTGTGAAAATAAATTATCTATTTCAGATATGTGTTCAATCTTAACTCAAATGTACATTAGGAAACCGAGATTACTATCAAATGTAAAATATTTTACAACTTGTTTTTTATTCTAAAATAGAATTGCTGAAAACAATACCAACAACAGAATCAAGTCGGTCGAAAAAGTCGTATTGTGCTGATTCATACAAATTGACGTTTTATAGTAATTTTTAAAAGGAATTGAGGTGTTGATGTATGCGCATTAATACTTTTTTTTAACTTGTTATCGTAAAATATGTATCTACATAAAATATATTTTCGACAATATTTTTAAGAGGGAGACAAAAATACATCCCAGAAGAGCTGTAGTGGCAATTTTCATTCCGGAACGACCAGCAGCCTTACCCCTAATAATAAACTCGGTGCTAGACAGTGCCAATCGTCCAGTGTTGTACAAAAACAAAGACTACACATGTTTTTCTTTTGTGTGGGTTAACATTCTTGTAGGAAGACGAAAAGAAGGTATTCGCTTCAAACAATTTTACAGAAGAATTAGAAAAAGAAAATGAAACTACAATCATGGAATATTATCAATAACTTATTATTACGTTGCTTTTTAAGTGGCACACAAAATTAAACTGAATTATAACGTCTGCATATATATATATATATATTAAGTGTATCTGAGAATACAGATATTGACACTTCATGCAGACTGAAACTCCGTGGATAGGTAAAAGTATTATGCGATCGAACGTATGAAGGTGAATAGCTTATATGAGCTACTCTTTTTTTCTCCGTTCGTTTAGTTTTCTCTTTCATTTTCATTTCTTCCTTTCTGTATGAAGTGGAAATGGGATACAGTAACATCAATACCTACATGCTACGTCCGCTCCTGAAATTACAAAAAACAATAATAATTTCACATAAAGGTGTTAATTCTACAGTTTTCAGTTAATGAAAATGATTCTTGCTTATTCGAAAAGATAAACTTAGCAAGCCTGTGTGAAATACCAATTTCAAATGTAATACAGCAAACTCGACCACAAAATACGAAGGGGAGAATACAACATGTCCAGAAACGAGACTGAACGCAGCATGACCTGACGCTCAACCCCTGCCTTTCGAGGCCAGGGGAGACAAATGAATACTTAACCCACGAACACAGAAGTGCACACACATTTACACACTGACAAAGGCTGTATAAGCACAATGGCTCCTGAAGTCACACACGCATATTCACACTGACAAAAAAAAACATATTGACATACTTACTTCTTGTTGTTTAAGGGGGAATAATATGGACACAATCTCCTATTTTAAAATTCAGATATTTCAGATTTGCATTGAATGTGACCCATAGTCACAGACACTAATTAAGCAACATTTCCTGAATTTTAATTTCTTCTTAAGACCCTTATAGATTAAGCCTTAATTTTTAGAAATGTTTAAATCTTCTAATAGATTTTAATCCAAGTTAATATAACGGTTCTAGACATAAGGTTTAGTATCATTAAATCTTGGTGTTAATCTTTGTAAATTTTGTTCGAGGAATTCATTTTACCATCCTGTGATGGGTATTATATATATATATATATATATATATATATATATATATATGTATTATTATTATTATTATTATTATTATTATTATTATTATTATTATTATTATTATTATTATTATTATGTCATGTATCCACATGAAATGTTATGAAAAGAAATATTTTTTTTATGCATCAATTTTCAATATTTACTTCGATACGTGAGTGAGGCGAGGTAGTAAGTTATGAAAATATATTTATGGTAATTAAACTACACAGAGGCTTTCGAGTTTCATCCCCGTAAGCATTTTAGCCTGACGATTCCTTACGGGGATGAAACGCTGAAACATCTGTGTAGCTTAATTGCCATAAATATATTTTCATAACTTACTATATATATATATATATATATATATATATATATATATATATATAATAAAAATCATGGAATTAAAATTCCAAGGGCATCGAAAATGAAAAATAGAAAACTAAAATTATTTATATATTCATCAACGTTTCGTATTTATTTTATCATTTATAATTGTATGTTATTTCTTCAAATCAATCTTGAAGGGTCTTGAAATAAAGACGCAACGTTTATGAATATATAAATAAATTTGTTTTTCCTTTTCCATCTTCCATTATATATATATATATATATATATATATATATATATATATATATATATATTCCTGTTTCATCTTCCATCATATATATATATATATATATATATATATATATATATATATACAGATTAGATTTTTTTCACTATCGGATCACCACTTATCCAGGCTAAGAGCCACTCAAGTATAAGGGTGAATGAGATGAAAAAATTGTCAGCTAAAATTGTCAGCAATCAATGTGATGAACTCAGATTGATTCATTATGTAGCGGTTTATGATAAGTATTTGCTGACATTTGATTTGAAGACGACTATGTTGTCATCTGCAGAGAAGCAGTCCCGCGATTATGTGTTCCATAGACGGGAAACCCTTGCAAAGAAGTTATGTTCATGGCAAGTCCGCCTAATGCTAGACACATGGAAGACTAAAAGAAAGTTCTTACCTATGTGGTAGCAAGGTCAGATCATTCAAAAAGAAAACAAGTGAGAGAGAGAGAGAAAGAGAGAGAGAGAAAGTTGTGTTTAAACAAGGATCGATCTGTTGAATTTGTTTGAGAGAAGGAGGGCGTGATAGAAAGAGAGAGAGAGAAAGACAGACAGACAGGCAGAGTGTGTGTGTGTGTGTGTGTGTGTAAGAGAGATAATGAGACTGAGAGAAAGAGAGAGGGAGAGAGAGAGAGAGAGATAGAGGGAGGTCATATTTTGCTGTGTCGTAAGCAGTTCGATTGTCGGGGCTCACGAGCGACACCAGTTCGCTAGCATCAGCATTGTGACTGACTTGCAATAAACAGCCACGAGCAGCCATTTTCCTTTTATGTGTACACACTTTTTTTTCTCTTTTGAATAGTTCTTTTTAAATTATTGATAACTCGGAAAATGCTTGTATGATGGTAATTGCCACTTCTCAGCATTTTGTCCATTGATTTGGTTTTCTTTAAAATAAAAAAGTAAACCTTGTAGAATAAAATGGAAATCTTTCAAAATATATTATGAAATGATTGATTCTGCACGTTAAAGGGTCCTTATTATTTTTTTAAAAACATTTCTTCACCCTAAACAAAACAAGGGGCTATTCTGAATTAGTGGTCAGATTTATAGGGGGCATTCTAAGTGAGGAATAGTGCGGCGAGATGTTTGTTCACATTACATTTAAAGTTCTGCATGTTTGTACAGTCGGGTAAACAGGGTATAGGTGAGAGAAAATTAAATTCGACGCACGTCTACACAGGCAAGCGGTTTGAAGAAATAACCTATTAGAGTAGAAGATATTACGGTATCTGGGAACCTCTACAGTGAAGGGATGAGATTTTGCTGTTTGTCGGGGGTATTTACGTTGAGGGGATACAAGTGGGTAGAGTTAGACACAAAGTCAGTTTTTAATGTGGGGAAAATCCAGCTTCTCAAAAAGCGGCACTCTGGATTGAGACAAAAATAAAAATTGCCTCAGTCGAGAAGGATTTCTTATTCACTGGTCGAGGACAGGAAAGATGAAGCGTAGTATTAGCCATGAAAGGGTCCATTTATATAATCATTGCCCCAAAATACTGTTTTTTTTGTTTTTTGTTTTGGCGAACAATTTAAATGCTGTATTATTTGTATTATTCGGACTACTATTCTCATTTTGGTTGTTATTTTCACAACGTTTCGGCCGATGTAAACACAAAGTTGAGAATAGTAGTCCGAATATTCACAATATTACAAATATTCAATCCTCATGTCAAAAATTCCGAAACGTAATATCAACTCGGCACGGACCAGGAATAATACTACAATAAAAACAAATTGAAAAGCAATCCTTTTTTTTGCTACGAGCAAAGTGTAATATCAGTTCTGATACTATACTTAATCTGTTCTGTTCTCAGTCAGTGAAGAAGAAATCCTTCTATACTGAGACATTTTTTATTATTTTTGTTCCAATCCAGAATGCATTTTTTGGGGAACTTGATTTTCCCCATATCAAAAGCCAACCTTGTGTCCAACTTTGCCTTCGTATGAGAGGCATGTCAATAGGTACAATACTAAAAACTGGCAAGATTCCTATGTAGATGCCGTGATCTTAAGTTAGTTTCTATCAAGCTTAACCTGGAAACTGCCAGCCAATTCCAGGAGAAGACAAAGGGTTGCAATAAAAAGTGGAGCACGACCTCGTCAGAAATAGGGCTCATAAGAACTGGTAAAAGAAACAACAATTACATGGTTAGACTACCGTGGGGAGTCCAGCTCCAACAAAAAGAGGGCACTCTGAAATTCTAAACGGGTACAAAAATAATAATGTTCGGACATATCGCTTCAGACTCAATAAACCCTTTCAACAACTCTGAAAAGAGGGGGAAAAGCCTGAGAGGACGGCCTCCTAATTTCGAACAGAACTGGAATCTTTTGTAGAAAAGCATCGCCAAAACAAAAATACACATGCTATCAAAACAGGCAAAATGAGGGTTATAGTAATATTTTGCCTCCGGATAAACCCACAATGTTAGATGTCCACCATTCCACGATGCGTTCCATGGTGGCGTGTGTCCTGCATTTTGTACAACCTAACCCTAACTCTGTGATGATAATTTACCCTATTTCGGGAATATATGGACTCTCCCAGACAGTATGTATAGAGTTACAAAGAAGTGTCGTCGCAGTCATAGTGACAGTCTGTAACATATTATACTGCACTTCTGCAAATAAACATTCTTGTGAATCTACCACCCTGTGATCTTATTTATTATCGGCCGTTCAAGGTCAACACAAACTCTAATAATAACCCTAAACTAAGCCTAGCCTAACGTTGATCCGACGCATACTAAACAAGACACATAAAAGCAGGTCATGGGCTTGTGCGCGCACTGTGCAGTATTAGCGGAGCTATTTTCTTTTACTAAACTCATTTTCTCATTACGTGGGACTCTACAAAGACCCCTAGACTTTTTATTAAGATCTCAGCTCCAGAGCTATTACTGTCTCTGGCCGAAGCATTGTCGATATAATTGAATTACTATATTGACTCGATTTGGCCTAGCAATTACATAATAATAAACCAAGGGATTATTTTATTTACCGGTGTAATATGGGAGACATGATTTGGACTGCAAATGCGTAGTAAAACAGATTGTTCTTTCATTGCATAACCCTCGATCAGTGCCAAGAGTGTTTGTCAGTCGACGTCTCCTGGTTCAGAGTTTACGCTGTAAGTACGGTTGATAGCTGAAGCAATATTCTCTCATAGAAGAATGAAGATACGACCTCAGTTTAATCGTTAGCATATATTTCATTTACAATGTATCTATTTCTATAACTAATCTATTAATCTACTAATCAATTTCCTGTTGATCTATTTAAGAGGTGCAAGATGTCTAAACACCTCTATCTATCCGGACTTTTAATAACCATAATTATCTTATGAATTCTAAATGGCAACTGATTCCTTAACTATTTTAACTAAACTGACTTAATCGATATTTTCTCACGCATCTGACCTTGGGTTTAAACCATGTCACACGACGTAAACTGTTAGGCTTACATCCCAGAAACACTTTACTAACAGAATACGTTACATTTCTTGATATTTATAAAATTGTTAAAGGTTATCTACATATAAGCATTTGTTGATTGTTGTGCCCCATCGTATATATGTTTTATCGTAAAGCAAATGCATGAAGCAAGGAAATAAAAAGGAAGGCGATGTGTTCGAAAGGACATTTATTTAATGCGAACCAAGAAAAGCTCGCTCCCAGATGGATTGTATGCATAAAAACGTATAAAGAGACCCACGAATGTCTGTAAAGAGTGCGTACGAGAATGTGCTCGTATACGTTTGGAGTTTGTGTGTGCGTTAGGCGCACGTGTGTCGGGCAGGGCGAGTTAGAAAAAAGAGCGAGGATCTCTTTGTGTTTCTGCTTTTATAGTCATGGTCTTAGAGCGATAAATAGTTCTGAGTACCCTCTAGTGTATTTATGTGTGTATAAGTGTTTAGGCATGAAATACAGTTACACTTAACTACACTCTTCGTATATACCTTTGTTTTCATTAGTATCATTCCAAATAACTATTATATTCTCCTTTCCATTTAGAATAGTCGCCATATAGTAGACTATTTCACTTCTAGCATGACATAAGATATTTACATGCTTTTGCAGGTCACTTTAAACCTTGTCATGATCTCCTCTGGCAGACTGTTCCACAGAGCAGAAACACGGACATAGAATGCTGCATTTCTTCTATTGAGAGGAAAGTGACGATCATGCATAATTTAGCGTGTGGTTGCGGAGAGCACGATTTGGTACTGGCGGGAAATCACCTGGAAAAGTAAACTTTCATTCCCGGCGATGATGTACGCCAAAATCAGGTATAGTCCCAGGCTTCGCATCTCAAGAGAGAAAATACTTATAGTCCAGTCAAAATGTGACTGAACTTCAAACAAATTGCTAACAAAGGTTTTTGACTTGGATAATGGGCATTAATAACCTCTCTTTCAGATGAAAAAAATAGTTTACGAAAATTAACCTTGCGGAGATGGGTCAACGTGCGCTATCTTTAAAATCCAACTTAAAAATATTAACATTTCGTCACATAAAATTCTTGACATTTCCTGACAAGTATTTGCATTTTTCCTGACAATTACTGACAAAAATAAACGTTTTTCCTGATAAAAAAAACTTTATTAAATTAGAAATAAAAAATATTTTTTGCATGAAAACCCACACAGGGCCAACCCCAAGCCAGCTTGACATTTTCTTGGTTTTTTAAATCGTAATGATAGGTAGCTATATGCTTAATAATAAAATAACACCAGAAAATGACTAGCCCCTGCCATTGTTTTCATGTTTTTTATTTCTTATACAAATATTAATATAAAAGGTAAAACACAGAATAAGTAGCCTTTTTCAAGGCAACAATTGTCACATTAATTCCTGACATTACATAAAAATAGGTACAAAATAAGTACAATTTACAATAAAGGAATGTTCAGTTGGTCGAATGCTGGGGCAATGCTCTTGCGTAACCACCACAGGACAAGTTCATGAACGGACCAAAGAACATTTCTAGTCAAGAACTAGTCAAAGGTAACTTCATCATCAAGATCTGGCTGTGGTGAGTTGCTGCAGTGGAGGCCTTTGCAATTACTACACAAGTTTGAACAGTCAATGCCATGTTTCCTGCAATTGCATCCTTCTGTAGTACACCCTGAAGTAGAGTTACACCTAATTATAGCCAACAAATTTACAGGACCAGCTGGCAAGTCAGTCTGGATTGGTTGTAATTTACCATCTGAAAGTTTCCATCCCCACTCGTCAGGTTTTAGCTGGTGTTCACATTTTCATTCCTGAATTTGGAAGTAAACTCTAGGGCTGTGAAATTTCGTAGCTGCTCTTGTTGGTGGCAATGATTTAGCCTCAACATACTTTGAGATTTTTGCAACCTTTTCCTTAAAGCGCCTCGGTCGGAGATGATTGATGTTTTCCTCGTCATTACCATTGCACAGGCACACTAAAGCCTTCTCCCCAGCTTCAATAACCTCTTCTGCACTGCTTTCCTTGCCAAACACTTCTGCCAGTTTGAGGAAGTTTCTATTGTTCATCACCTTTCGAAGGGATGCTGCTTTCCCAAGTCCATAAACACTGGATGTAGAATCACAACCTAGTAGCGCACGGATGAAAAGAATGTTGGAACAGACCACATCTCCCAAAGATTTCCTCATCTCTTTGATGTTCCAGACTTTCACACTTTTTGCACTATCCTTTGGTTGTGGCGTGAAGAAGATGTTGTAACCATCATCTCGATTGGCATGATAACATAGACGGACCAATAGGTCAGTGTCATCTGCTATCAAAATGGTTTCTCCTGTCTGTGCCAGTTCTAGATCAGTCTTCACAATCAATACGTCAGCGTCTCGAGATCTATGGACTACTTTACAACCTGCTTCCTCCAAACTCTTTCCCAGTAAGTTGATGAACAATTGTTTGTTTTCTCGATTAGCTAGGAAAACATCCTTTTTTAATTTGAACACCATTAAAGGGGTCAGTGACACATTAACACCAACAGAGCCCCCTGCTCGGCGTCGGTGAGTCGCGTCTTTTATGGATGTACCACTTTCATACCCATCAAAGACAATGCATGCTTTTTCATATCTAGTTATGACATATCTGCGATATTGGGCACAGATCTCATCAAATGTGTAACCTATTTTCCATGGCAGGCGTTGAAGTAGTGCTCCACCATCTAAGAGATAATGTGGATCTGAAGACTGTGGACCTGATTGTACAGATGATGTCAGTATCTATATTGCGTCTGCCAAAGCCGTTTTTTCCTCTCGCGGTAGTCCGAATGAATCAGAAAGTGCAGGTGGGTAACCACAAAGCTCATACTGGAAATGTTCTTGCTGCTGCTGAGATGAGGGTTCATTGGTAGATAGCACGCATAGTCTCTGGGATAGGAGTTGTGGATCAGTCTCAATTGCTCCATCTTTGCTGAGCGAAACTTTTGACCCAAATGTAATTGCCTGATCATTTCTTTTAAAAGTGTACTCGTGGACATTTTCTCCAACCATTGAAGCTATTATTGCCTCTCCTATGGAGTTTCCTCTGTCCACATTCACCTTATTGTCTCCAGTTACTCCACTCGAAATGCTGTGAATGGATGTATCTTCCGTATAATTGTCATATGTCTGGAGAAACGCAATGCGCTTCAATGTATCCCTTACATCTCGCTCTTTCCTTGCAAAAGTAGCCTCCTTGTGCTGGTCACTAGTGCCATAACGAATGCCTGCTAGTTCTTGCATTGTAAACTTGATTTCAGCTCACGCTGGCAGTAATAGCGTCCTAATCAATCCTTGAATTTCCTCTGCCATGAGTAAGACCTTCAAATGTGTTCATGCTTCTCATTAGCCCCTTTTCAATAACCAGATCCGCCGATAAGCCAGCCCAGTAGCAATCACTCCGTCTAATCACATGAAATCCTTCGGACAATTTCTGGTGCACTTCAGGGTGGCTTTTCGATAGCCTCTCCATTTGCTGCAAGTTCAAGTAGGCCGACTTTGCATATTGGAATTGTACACCTGCAGCGAATATTGGCAACATTTTACTTACAGCGTCAAGGTGCAATTCTCAGTTCTCGGTGCGCTCTGCCTTAATAACAATTGTAGGATCTTCACCATATCAAGGTATTGAATCCACAATTTTACTGTTCGCTGGTCAACGATCGCATCCTTCACATGGTTGATACTCTGGGCAATTCTGGTCATAGACTCTGATGACAGAAAATTATTCAATGTCTCAGTCCCATCAAGGAGACCTTTCAATAGCCCCTAGTCTTCCTTCAGGTCTTCATCTTGAGGAAATGACTCTTCTGCATCAGTGTTATGTTGATCAATTCAGAACCTGTCATCAATGACCAATTGACCCCAGAAAGCTCATCTCTGTATGGAGCCCACCAAGTCGCAAGACAAATGATTTCAGGGGACTGGACCTAGGTTGTGACTCGACTATCATCATTGTTTGTACCAAACGGGTTGATTGAATGTTAGAATTGGTGTAATGTTGTTTTTCCTGGCTGAAGCACTAATGTAACATAACGTTGAGTACACGCAAGTTGTGTTATCAGGGTCCATGTCGATCATTGGAAAAAAAACTGTGGCTGATTTCCCTGGGTATGTTCCTTTGTGCACTGACTGCATAAAGCCTGACATTAGACGACAGTGAAATTAGTGAAACCTCCCAAAAGATGTCAACATTAGCAGTTGAATCGACAACTTTCTTGAGTTGGAGCTCTTTAAATGTCACTGGTAGTTTGTTGGTGTGCTGTGAATCTAGATACTTGGTGTTGACCATTCCAACCCTTATTATATCTTCTGAAAGGATCTGAATCCTTGGAACTGGTTTTGCCTTAACTTTCCCGGGCGTAAAAGATGCTATGATGCCCATACCGTGGAATGTGTTGAATTCATCAGTACCCCTTACATTATGGTCCACATTATCAGCTACGGACTGAACGAATTCAGTTTCAACAGGGGGGGGGGAGAGTTTCAGCGCCATGAACAAGAGCAGCAACTCTTTCAAATTCTTGACTTCCGAGTAGATGAAGAGAAGCCATGCTTATTCAGAGTGTCAATTAAGAATCTCGATCCAAATTGGTCATGCATTTCCACTGCTAAACCAAACTGCAAAGGTGCAAGGAGAACTCTGGGTCTAGCAGCCTGCATCATCGCTTGACCAACTGATGTAAGTTTTAAATAATTGTCTTTGTCTGCAAATATTTGCCTGACAAAGATCAACAATGTTTTAGGAACATATTCAAAAATCGCACCCTGTGCAAAATCATTCTTAGACGATCTGGATACCTTTAATGTCATTCTTGATAAGCTTGGCAACCGTCTCTATGATTCTAATGGCCTCTGATTCTGAATTGTCTGTTGAGCGGCTCTGTCCATAGAATACATGGAGAATACAGTTTGCTGTACTTAAGAATGTATCGACATTATTTTTCCCATTAATTTCAGTCACAATTATTTAGTCTTTGAAATGTTCTCACAATCGAGATTTCATGTATAGGAGACTGTATGATTTAAAGCAAGTTGCCTTGAGGATTTCCTCCATTTCTTTAACAAGATCGACAATGGTGAGTTGCTTCTCGTAATTTTGCTACAACTATTTAGCAATTTCCAGAAATGCATGCTTTCTCTCTGAATCCTCTGGTCTACCAAAGTGTTTTTCTTACAAGAATCAACAGAAGAGAATGTCTTAAGAATGTTTTTATTGGAATAAAAGTTTACAAAACATGTTCTGTGATAACGTGCTTCTTCTGAAACAAGGTCAGTTTCATAACCTATTTTACCATTAACTGTGGATAGCCAGCCATCATTTTTTCGGACTTTATCACACACTTTTAACACTCTGTCCTTAAACTCAATAGTTTCTACATGGGAACCATCAACACCTCTTTTATTTCTATCAGATTTTGCTCCAGCACCACAAAAAAACAATCTTCCTTAAAGTTAGACACACACAAAGAGCGGCTTGCACAGGACAGCATTTCCACATGGGTGGACCTGTTTTTATGGTCTATTTCTATGTATTTTGGGTTGATCCAACGCTGTCTGCATTTCTTATGAAGACGTTGACCAATCTGAATTATGATTTTCTATCCACGTTGTTCAGAAGCTCTGTGAATGGCATCGATGCCCTTCTCATCGACGATGAATATTTCTTCATTACTGGGCAGTTCATTGTTGCAAATAGCACACTTGTCAGCATCCATAATAATCGGTACTTCACTTTGGTCAACCTGAAATTAGAATATGACAGAATATTAAGCTCCTGCAGTAATATATCAAAAGAGACAAAAATAAGGCATGAGAAGTTATAATTATATTTAACTTTATTAAAACTGTTTTTTTAATCCAATTTCACATTGCTACATTTGGTATTTTTAAAGATGAATTTACAGAAATTGAGTTGAGGGAGAGGGGGCTAAAATCGGCGGTAATCTTTAAAGATGGCGCCCGTTGATCCCTTAACGCAACGCTAATTTTGGTAAACTTTTTTTGTCTGAAAGAAAAGTTATTCATGCCTAATATTCAAGTTAAAAACCTTAGCAATTTGTTAGAGGTTAAGCCAAAAAAATCAGCTAGATTGACTGAAGTATTAGTCTTTGAAGCCGCTCATCGTAGGGAAGCGTGAAGTGACTCGTCACCATCTTGATTACCAAACGTTGAATACGCACCATGTGTAAGATAATCATTAGTTGCTTGGTGTAAGGAGCTTAAACAAAATACCACTTAGCGAACGATAAGTGATATATAGATAAGTTTCAACACAGCAAACAGCAATTATTTTCCCTTTGTCAGAAACATCGCCGATGGAATGAGAGCACCAACGGACAAAATAAGAGAAGCGAGATTTACCTTACAATACAAAATGTCAACTCTGTTGTGTCCTTCATCTATTGTATATTCCTGCCGGCTTTTCAAACCCAACGATATCATTGTTCAAACTAAAATATATTGATCTAAGTAGTTTGGTTAATGTAATTTCAGAATATATATCGTTATGGGGGTCCATCTAAAAATATCTTGTAGGACTTTGCGACATTCTATGAACATTCGGTGCGAACGGAGACCGCACAATATTGTTGCCCCATCTCTGGACAGAACAGATACTACACTTCGAGGCTAGTCCGAAAACCAGATAAATGTATGTTAGTTTGAGTTTCACGTTCAACATAACATCGACATCAGATGAAAATTTTAAAATGATCTCTTTCGCATTGCATCTTTTAGTATCGGGCGATTCAATATTTTAAAAGGGTGGTGGCGGCTGATAACGTACACACGAACATGACATTGATGTATCGTACTATTATATTTAAAATTAATTCAATGATACTTGTAAAGCATATTTATATCAGTTTTTACAACCATATATTATTGCAAATTTATTTTGGTATCAAGAGAAGGTATATTAGTTCAACAGTTTGAATAATATAGGACATGTTCTTAATGACATAAATTAGTCATAAAATCATAGATAATAAGACTCGAGTACATGTTTGTGTATTGTGACGTGGACGGCGAAGTAGTGTTATATCTTTTGTTGTAGATAGGTATATAAACAGTTATACACTCGGACGCCGATGTTTTGTATTATAATGTGGTTTATTTAAAAAGAGGAAAACCAGTCACAGAAACAACCAGAGATATGGATTACTTTCGCAAACGTGAGATAGAGAAAGACAGACAGATACATAAACGGATAGTTCGTGTCGCCACACTCAACTATAAGGCGCACACTGCCCCCCCCACCCATTTGGGGAGGGCGCCTTCGACGCGTCTTTCTTCCTTGAAGTATAACCAGACAAAAGAAAATCCCCGGTCGGAAGTCATATGATTTTATCAACTCCCGCTTTGAGGTCACATCTGACCTTTAAAAGTGTCCCTCAGACTTTTGCATTCAAACACGACCTACGTTATGTAACAGTAGTTTCGTTACAGACAAATGCATGGTCTCCATTATAATGAAATATTATATCTAGAAATTATATCAGATCCTTCTTTAAAGACAACGCAAGGTTACTTTCTAGATTTGAATCGGCTGTGACTAATTGAAGTAACATTCATCTCGCTTGAATGGTCTCTCGATCCTTGGAGATTTGCCTTTCGGAAAGCTGGCTTACGTCTTGATATTATTTAGCTGAGTCAGAGTGTGGCGCAATGATTACTCTTTCCAGTGGAAACCGTGTTCTATTTCATCATCTGTAGGTATCATATACAATCACAAAAACATTATTCGTAAGAAGAACAAACTTACTGTTTATCAGTGTAAGCTTAAAGCTAAATCTCCATAAAGAAAATACAAGGTGAATCTACCCCGTGTTTATTATAGCTTTTGGTTATGTTTTTAGATCAATGTTATAGATTAATTTCAAATTACATTATTTAAACATTACTGTCATACAGGTAAAGTATGTGTCTTTCTAATATATAAAGTTATATTATCGGATTTTCCATAGTAGACTTAAATAGCAATAGAGATGACACATTGCTATTTGATTATGACTAGCGATGTATTCCCTTCTCTCTTTGCAGCTAGTTCTTTACGCTAATAAAGTATACTTTTTTCAGTTTCTTTCCGAAAATAATTATTCCGGCAAGAATAATTATTAAAATAGAGACAATTTTAAATTATGACTTAAAGAGCTTAAAATGTGAAGGAAATAATTCATATTCTAAATTAAAGTTAAGAATATGAGTTAACTTATATTTAGAGTATTTTGTCTATCTCTTTCTGACTTATGGATTATTAATTATTAATTTACAAATTTTAACTAAAATGACATTACGCCGTGTAGGTACATCTACTTATTATTATTATTATTATTATTATTATTATTATTATTATTATTGTTATTGTTGTTATTATTATTATTATTATTATTATTTACACACTAGGAGATATCACACAGGTCATCATCAATGATTACTTACTGATAATAACCGGTGATTTTCTTAGAGTCTGAGCGACAACAAGTCTCTCCAGATTCCAGTACTCTCTACCTCTTTCGATAACTATTGCAAATTACTTTGCGTTATTGCAACAGCCGCTTCCCATTAATATCTAGCTGTCTATGATTCTGCATGAATACATTTGTTCAACTGTTGCATATAGCCCCCTCTTAGGGGATGTCTAATGTCTCACACGTCACAACCAACTAAAGTACATGGACGTTCGTAAACATACCCCGTGTCTTCTACGTTCATTTGGAGCCCTTTGCTCCTTATTTTAGCATCGATGTTAAGACATTCTCTACACATGGTTTTAGCATCACAAACTCCCAACCAATTACCTATCCCTCTTAGTCCCTTACTCTTCTAGCCATATAACGTAACGTCCGTTTTCCAGTACACGGCAAGGTCGAGATGCTATTGAATGCCCTCTCTTATCCGACAACCCTCGATCCCCGTATAAGTGGCAATGTTCGTCTGCGAATCTAAATAACGAGATGAACCGTACACTTATACTATTTAACACAATGGAAAGCAGATTTATTTTATAGCATTTACTTAAATTATCCTTCATGCATTTCTTGTTGAAAAACACGAGTATGGGTGATTTTTGTCATTCTGTGGTAAACATTAGTCATCGCAGACCTTTGTCAGAAGATTTGCATTAAAGTTCCGCATTTAACCATTTCTGCACCTAACCCATTAATAGCAGGCGACTTACCATTATTCAACTTCTAAACAACACTCTCGCTTTCATTTTTTTCATTTTACTTGAGTTAGCTATCAGAAATGAAGGAGCCCCTTCCCGGTGTTAAAACTTGATTTCTAATGAGATACATAGATATTCGAATATTCCTTTAAAGTTCACCTGTTCCTTCCAAACGCTGAGTTTGTAAAACGTTTAAGAATATTTATTTTCCTCTTCTAAGTGACCAGTTAACTATGTTATAGTATATATTTCGTGTGGTCTCTTGGTCGTACTGGATTTCAGGACAAGAATTCATGTAGTCTGGTGGAGTATCCAGCCAAGTGCTGTTACTTGAGGTAATATTACTTGGAGAAGATGCACCATTGCTCGTATGAGACAGTGTTTGGTAACTATACCGATGGGATCTTATTTGGGGTTCGAATACTATGTTATTTTGAAAATTTGTCATGGGGTTACTTGTAGAATAAAGTATCCCCATGCTAGGTTGTCTTGAAAACACCCTGTATAGAGAGCCCGATCATACTCGAGGATGGTTTCTAGTTGGCATTCAAACGTTTTTTAAGAGAAGGAGATTATATTAACAGTGAATCAGTAAAGAATCAGCTGGAATCATTCTTCCTCAACTTGTGAGGTTATTTCAAAGTGTCGCATCATGCTAGGCTTTCGTTAAAGCCGTTATCTTGACCGTTTTCCCCGAACTGATAACATGAAGTGGTTTTTGAAACGACAACTATTTTAAATTGAAATATACTTTAGCATATCATCTACAAACGGGACTCGTGTTCCGGCGTTGCACGGGAAAAATGAGGAAACCAAGAATCCCAACACTAAGAAGTAAATTGATCGGAAAAGACCGGAAATACTTTTTCATCCAAAATACTAAGCATTTATACGTGATATAGAAATGTTTGTAAATAGAACTATGATGGGATGAAACGCGGAAGCTTATGTGTAGCTTAATTGTCATAAATATATCTTCATAACATTCTACTTAGCTTTACTCACTTATTGAGAACTGTTGAAGTAAATACTGAAAATCAATACATAAAAGATTATATCTCCTTATATCATTTTATCTGAATACATGAAATGATAATATATATATATATATATATATATATATATATATACTCATGCAGCGTTTTGTTCTTTGATACATGTTCGATTAAACAGAAGTGAAAGTTCCTGTTTGTTTCTTTTTTTCATCCAATTTTTGAGTTGGCTAACCAACAATCTAATGTTGTGCCCTAGTCTAGATAAGAACTCGTCATATTAGCAAACGTTTTCGCGTCTCATCAGTCATCGTCAGGCACGTGATGAGATTACAAAATTTACCACATCACTCGTAACCTCGTCACGTTCCTTACGACTCATGAGTCGTCGAAAACGTTTGCAAATATGACGAGTTCTTATTCACATTGGAGCACAGCATTACACGTTTGATACAACTCTTGGCGACATTGTTTTTTTTTCTTTTTAAATTGATCAGGATCAATTATCTAGGGAGAGGACCTTGTCGTGGTATCCGTTTATCGCTCCCAATGTTTAAAAACATTACGAACTCATACACTTACTTCAAAGCCACACCTCGAAAAATACATTCAGAAAACTTTGCCCTTGTACTTTTCTACTAAGGGCACCACCAGCAGCCGTGGTAAATGTCCACTCCTCCTGCTTAACGGAAAAATATGAATTGGTCGGGTTTCACCATCGCTCGCTCAGTTCAGTTTTGTATATCGCTTTCTAACAATAATCCGAAATACCAGCATCTAAAAAGTGGCCGGGATTTATATAAACGATCAACTAACGTTCCAGCTATTTTTTGACCGTGATAAATTCGCCTGTTGTTTCAGTTGTTTTCTTTGCGTCATGGGATCGCCGGTTGTAATGCCATTTCTCAGAAATAGATACGGTGGGTTTTAAACCGAAAACGGTATTAAGCCGGGGGAGTTAGGAGGCCCCCAATTCCGACTGTGCGGACCAATCGTTAAGCTAGGAAGCAGAAAAAGAAACCCACCACTACCACTATCGGCAGCAGCGGTAATCAAACTACTTATAATGCGCTTCACACTTCACTCTCCTGCTCCAGCTCACTTCTGCACCAGCGGCTCCTGCTCCAACCCCAATACCTAATTCAGCTTTCTGCCACGCCTGCTGCAGCTCCTTCCAGCGGCACCTGCTACAGCCCCCTCTAGCAATGCCTGCTCCAGCTCTCTACGACAGTGCTTGTTCTAGCTTTCCCCAGCGGCTCCTGCTACATCTCTCCCTAGCAACGCCTGTTTCAGCTCCTTCCAGCGGCTCTTGCTCCAGCTCCCCGAAGCGGCTACTCCAGCTCCTCCCAGCGGCTCCAGCCTCTCTTGCTTCCAGTGATGTCATTCCTGTCGTTTCATCCTTTCCTGCTTTCAGTGAAATCGTCCCTATTATTTCGGCTTTCCTTCTCACGGTCTTTCCTTTATGATAAATGAACCCATCTTTCGGCGTGTGTCCTAATTTTGCCATTGTCGTAGTTTCCCTGTGTCCATTTACTTAGTTATAAGACCGATCACTTCAGAGTAGTGGCACTGTCAAGCGTCGCACCCGGCGCTGCCCAAGCGTCAAAACAAAAACTTCCTAGGTGACCGGGCCCTGCAACAAGTTGCATTCCGTATTTATTCACTAAAATCCAGACTGCAACTGAAACACCTAATTTGAAATATTGTCTAGATCGCATGATTAAAATAACCAATCAATTGCCGACTCTGATATGAAGTGATAGCCTACTCAACGTGCTTTACATCCATCAATCACACGCAATAACATACTAGACTTGGAATATTATACATATTTCAAAACCGGCTCATTAGCTTTATCTACTTCTCCCTACGCGGAGAGAGTTAGACACAAGATCGGGTTTTAATGTAGACAAAATATAACTGTTTTAAAATCAGCACTCTGGATTGTGATAAATAAAAACTGCCTTAGTCGAAAAGGATCGCTCTTTCATTGACCGAATACAAAAGAGAAGAAAAACAGTGTTGTATTGTCAAGTAATATGTGATACGATTAATCCTGTATATCACTATATATGGTATTTTAATGGAGTCTTAAGCTGACCCCAAATGTCATCACCCATCAATCATACTTAATAATTCGTTTCACCTGACAAACCATATCAACATATAACTTCAAAAACGTATTACTGTCAAGTAATATTTAAAGAAAGTTCATCAAAATGCACTTTCCGCTTAACAACTTTCTTTGAGATAGTTTAATATATTTAGAAGTTATCTTTATATATATCATGGACTCTCCCGTCGATTTCGACGTATGAGGTCTTGACAACTTAAAATTTGTTTAGTCTTCGATGGATGTAGCATGCTTACATTTACTCAATCGTAAATAGCATTTGAATCCTGCGAGAGATTTGCAAACCAGCCCACAATGGATGCAAGAAGGAAGATCTTGAGAAAAATCGGCTGGGATACTTGTAGATGTTTTTGTTCTTTCGCGTCTTTCGCGCTGTTGATCTATGGCAGTTACAGAGAACCACCTGATTCCCCTCTGGCAGTCAGATCGCCATTCCTTCCGTCGAGAAGCAAGCTGTTCAAAATCACGATAAGCAATATTGGTAGATGTCAAATTTATCTTCAACTTGTCCTTAAAGCGAAGCAGCGGTCGACCCACATTTCGCCTTCCACTGTTGAGCTCGCCGTATATCAGTTGCTTTGGTATTATATTATCTTCCATACGTAAGACATGTCCTGCCCAACGCAGTTGTGATTGCATCAAAAAGCTTTCAATTTCGCCAATACCGTAGCATGTAAATAGGTCCGCATTAGACATCCGATTGCTTAGGGTGACACCACGAATCGTTCTAAGGCGATTTTTGTGAAATACATCAAGCTTCTGAATGTGGCTGAGATAGACTGCCCATGATTCCGATCCATAAAGCAATGATGTTAGCAGCACTGCTCTATACACAAATACTTTTGTTCTCAAACTTATCCCCCTGTCCTTCCATAACCGATGACGCAGTTTTCCAAAGGCAGTGGTTGCTTTCGTAATTCGGTTAAAGATTTCGTCATCAAGAGAGGCACTCCAATTTATCTTACTCCCAAGATAAGTGAAGTTTTTCACATATTTCAGATCTTTACCGTCCACTTGGATTGGAATATCTGGAAAACAGTGTACTGGTGGTCGTTGCTTTACTGGTGAACTTGTTTAGGCGTGGGGCGAGGTTGGTGAATCACTTATGTTTTCTTGATGCTGATTGTCAGACCAAAAGCCTTACAGCAGCCGAAAACCTGTCCACAAGCAGTTGCGCTTCCTCCCGAGATGTTGCACAAAGTGCACCGTCATCTGCAAACAAAAGATCCCTGATGACAGTTTGTCGAAGAATAGTCTTAGCTTTGAAACGTTGCTGGTTGAAGAGACCACCACTAGTTCTAAATTTAAACTTCACCCCAGTATCTATATCAGCGAAAGCATTTTTCAGCATAACTGAAAAGAAAAAACCAAATAGCAAAGGTGCCATTACGCAACCCTGTTTGGTACCATTTGTCACATTGAAAGGTTCTGAAGACTCTCCATTTGAAACAACCGATGCCTTCATTCCATCATGGAAAGAAATAATTACATTCAGCATGTTGTCAGGTATTCCCAGCTTGGCCAACACTTTCCAGAGGGCTTCAAGGTTTACTGTAAGGTCAATGAAAACCATATACAACTCCTCGTTCTTTTCCCGAACTTTCTCGGCAACCTGGCGGAGGGAAAAGATCATATCGACAGTTCCCCGACCAGCACGGAAACCGCACTGAGATTCGGGATAGATATCATCAACAAGGTGTTTAATTATTCTGTTGAGAATAAGCCTTGCCAAGACCTTCCCTGCAACTGACAAAAGTGAGATGCCTTGATGGTTGTCACAGATGTTTCTATTGCCTTTATTCTTATACAAGTGTTGAATTAATGCATCTTTGAAATCCGGAGGGACATTTCCACCTTGACAGATCTTCAGAAAGAGGCTGTGCAGCTTCTTCACCAGTTTCTGGCCACCGTACTTAAATACCTCAGGATGTAAGGTGTCTTTCCCTGACATTTTGCCTGGCGACATTTGCCTAATAGCAACGAAAACTTCATGTATTGCTGGAAGGAAGGAGAGTTCAGGAATCTCAGGTCGTTTAGTGATAGATGAAAGTATTTCTTCATTAGTTATGGAAGTATTGTTTAGGACCGCTTCGAAGTGCTCCTTCCAGCGATTCAATATATCCGCTCTATCATTTATCACTATGCCATATTTGCAGATACGGGAGAAACGCCAGATTCGTGCGGTCCACCAACTTTCTTAATACCTTCATAAAACACTTTCAAGTTTTTTCTGTCAAATGCTTCTTGCATTAATTTGGCATGTGAGGACCACCATGCCTCTTTCATCTGCCGTAATGCTTTCTGGACTTTACTTTTGCATTCCTTGTACAATTTCCTCTTTAGTGTTGAGTTCTTACTATCAATCCAGGTTTTATAAGCCTTATGCATTTCATTGATCAACTCCTGGGCATTCTGATCATCGAACCAGTCCTGATGCCTACGGACAGGTAACCCCAAAACTTCCAATGCAGATGTGTGAATTACGTCCCGCAAGGATTTCCAGGAAGATCCGATATCATCGGTTATCTCAACAGAATCCAATGAGCGATCAAGACGGGCCGACAGTGCTTCCCGCTGAACGGTATTCTTTAATGGTAGAATGTTTATCTGTTTAGGGACAGAGGAGCGTTTCACTCGTTTGTGCTGTAAACGAAAAGACGTTTTACTTCGAAGCAAAGCATGATCTGAAAGATAGCAACTTGTATGGAACGAACGAGTGATACGAAAGTCCCCAAGGTCACGCCTCTTGGTGATGATGTAGTCAATCAAGTGCCACTCCCTAGAACGAGGGTGCATCCATGTAGTTTTGTGGGAGTTTTTCTGTTAGAATACAGTGTTGGTAATGCACAGATTAAGCTCTCCACAAAGAGACAACAAACGAAGACCATTCTCATTCATACGACCAACGCCATGATGACGCAGAACATCACGCCATGATGTACTATCTACATCCAACTGTGCATTAAAATTACCCAAAAGAACAAGTTTGTCCTTGTGTCGAACATTAGTGATCATTTCTCTTAGTTGCTGGTAAAAATCATTTTTCTCCTGCTCTGGTCTGTTCAACGTGGGAGCATAACAACAAATTAAAATAGCACGGGTATCACATTCAAGATTAAGGGTTAATGCCATTAAGCGATCCGAAAACCTCTTTGAAAGGGTTGGCAATGAATTTGCAAGATTGGACTTAATAGCACATCCTACTCCAGAATGCCGAAGCTACTCTGGGTGGTTATACGTTTTTCTGGAGTGGCAACTCCAGAAAAAGGTATAACCACCCTTTTCCTCTGTCAGTTGTTAATTTCCAGCCAGGCGAGTTTCACTAAGGGCGGCAATATCGATGTCAAATCTTTTAACCTGAAGTGCGACAAGAGCCATCCTACGTTCTGGCTGAGTATCATTGTCAAGTAGAGTACGGACATTCCAAGATCCAAAATGAAAGTTTTTATTTCTTCTGTTATTGAGATAGCATGTTGGATACCGAGACAGCTGCAGTTGGCTGCCAAGGGTAATTATTAGCAAGCATATGTCTTGGGCTTCTTTTATTGCCCCCTTCCCAGCATGGGAAAAGCAGTGTTATCCCTAAACAGGGCTGCTTTGTCACCGATAGAGGACACGGACTGCACAATTGCTCAAATGTTTGAGCAGAACGGCCATCATCCACCGGTCGCCAAAGTGTAGAGATCGAGCTAAGAACTTCCAGTAATATCCTTTACCTGTAACAGTCGCCTTACCCTATCACCTGTGGACTTTCTTGTGTGCAGGACTTTGGTATAAACTTCAGTTGTAAGAAGCCCACACAAAAGATTATATATATATTTATATATATATGTGTGTGTGTGTGTGTGTGTGTATGTGTGTGTGCGTGTGTGTGCGCGCGTGTTTGTGTATGTGTCTTATAGAAGTTCAGAACAACATCAGTACTATCAGTTTCAAATCCAAGAAAGGGGAGAACAGCATGTGACAACACTTTATGGACCTTCCTCAGCCTCCGTTCGAAAATGGTCGACTGGATTTGAAACCAACGTTACCGATGTTGTTCTGAACTTCTGTAATACATATATAAATAAATATTACGCTCTTATTTTTGCATTTTCCTTTATAATTGAGCACTCTGGTGTGGTTCTCTCCTACTAATCTTATAAAGGTAAGGGTTTTCTTTTGTTATTTTTTGTTATGTTTTTCAAACGACACATAGTCGTTAGAATTTTTAAAATGTGATGCGATTTGTACGTGAAAATAATTTTTTTACACCCTAATTCTCAGTAGCCTCTTACGTCTACAGTGGCGGACTGCCTTGTCTGGGGTGAAATATGTTTATATATATATATATATATATATATATATATATATAATATCATGAGAAACTGCAGAAAGAAATACAGAATCACTTCGAACATTCTTGGAAGAAGAGAGTTGCTTTAATAACTACGATATAGAGATGGCTCGTAGTCTACAAAGAAGAATGTTCATTAAGAAAATAGAACTGAACAAAATATCCAAATCTCAACAAAACATAAACTACTCAATAAAATCATTGAACGGGAATGATTTTGAAAATAATGAGGATATTTAATAAGTTTAGTGCAGTTATATACATACAGTATCTATTAACATTTTATTCTTTATATATATTTAGTCATTTAATATCTATTTGTGTTAATAAATCCATTTGTGTTAATAAATCCATTTTATTTACATATACTTTCTTTAATTATCCTCATAAAATATTACTATAGTTGGCCAAATCTATACTAATTTTCTATATATTTTAATGAAGAAAAAACTATGTTCACGGTCATCTAATTCAGCCTACGCTATGCCAATCCTACGCTATAAACAGATCAACGGTTAATAAGAATTTTACAGTATATGTTTCTATATTGTTATGTCAAAGATTCTCTCCTCAACTAATTGACCGATCATTATGAATTTTGGAACACAGGTCTTATACGTACGGGGTCGTTATGTGGCCTGTATTTAGTTTAATTTAATTTCATGCAAAGGGTGTGAAAGAAGGGGGTAGAGTCCCATCGTAAAAGTTCAGATACATCTGATTATTGTGAAATTTTTACAATAGGTATCAAACATAAATTAATAAATATTTCCGAAATTAAGATAATTAAAAGTATTTAAAGTGTTATTAGAGCCATAATATGGGCACAACATCACATCTGAAAATGCAAATATTTCAGATTCACATCAAATTTGATCCTTAGTCAATAGGCACCAATTATACAAAATTCGCTGAATTTCAATTTCTTTTGAAGACCGATTATATTTAAGACATTTTCTAGGGTCAAAATCATGTAATGGATTTTGATCACAATCAGGATAATGATTATAAACATAAGGTTTAGTAGCATTATATCTTGAATTTGATTTTCGTAAGGGGACATAAAACTGGTACTAAACTCTTCTGCACGGGAAATTTATTTTACCCGGATATCTAATTATGTTGATCGGTTTGGATGAATATGCATTCGTTGTTTAGTGAGTGTGATTGGTTCAAGGACTGACTTCACTTACCAGGTTCTGTAAGTTTTGAAGTGGTTATTAAGTTACTATCTCCAATAACTTTGGAGAAGGCATGAATCCATATATGCATCTATCTATAGGTGAAATAGTACGGTAAGTTAGACCGCCAGGCTTTGGTAGTGCAACGTGCCTAAACTCTTAATTAACACCAGTGTTTAGCCCCTCATATGTTCTGACTGCCATGGAGGTATTATTTAAACAATATAGAGCCATGATAAGCGCGGTTGGAATTACGCAAACATTGCTTTGCTTTACTATACCCTTCTTATAGTGCAGGTACCCTTTCAGAGGGTATCCAGAGAGAAAGGGTTCAACAAATAGGAAAGAATAATCTTATTTATATAAAGTAAATATCAAATACGGCATTCCCGGGAGATGAAGCCAAGTTGCATGCGAAGGTTAACCATATTTTAATCAATTTTGACTGATGTAAGTAACATGCCTCTTGCTTGGCCTGTTGGCGATCCCAGGAGATTCTCCTTACGCCTCGATATTATTCAGCTGAGTCGATGTGTGTTGCATTGATTCGACTCCAATGGAAAGTGGATCCTCTTTCAACGGGTCTACCGCAAAAAAGTCAGAGGGGTGAGATGAATTGCGCTGAATTTAGCATAGGAATAAAGCAGTAAAAACAAAGAAATTTTTTTAAAGTTCAGTTTGAGTGACTAAATGATGGATAAACCCCCGGGGGGTCAGGAATTGTCAGGGGTGGAAGTGAGGTCAAGCCAAGGGAGGAAAGCGAGAAGGCGGAACTTGAGAAGCTTTTTGAAATAGTCGTAGAAATGAATCCATTTCAGTTGAAGATTAGAATAACAGTCTAAGGGTTATAGTTTTGTTTAATACGTGTATTTATTTATATTTAGAGTGTCTGCTAATGGACTGCATTTCTGTTCCATACGCCAATGTCTCCGCAGTGGACAGTAGCGTTATTCGGGGTGTCATTAATACCGTTCAAAAAGCAGTCGGCTTCTCGCTGCCCTACTTGAGTGAAATATCGAATTACCATTATTTCGACAGAGCATAAGGTTTGCACACGGATTATTTCCATTCTGGTATCATTTCTTATATCTACAGCTATTCATATATATATATATATATATATATATATATATATATATATATATATATATATATATATTATTTTATTATTAGAATTCTATTTTATTTATTTCTCTGGGTTTTTTTTAACTCTATTGTCATATTTTCTTGCAGTGTAGAATTGTTTTTGTTTTTTTAAACTGGATATATTGTTTGTAAATTGGATATACACTTTAATGTTAGTGCCCTCGGGGAAATATGTTTTAGGATCCTTATATTTCGAGAACGAATTGAATATTCGAGAAATGCAAAGCTGTTATTTTTTTGTTGTTTTTTTTAATATATACTAGACCCGTTTCGTCAAAATGACAGGGAAAATGTTACTTAAACAAAAATAAGAGGCAACATCTTAATATCACACCTACAAGAATACCAGTTCCAGCATGGATAACATTAATTCCCCAAAGAGAACAGCTTTGGATCACTTTTATGTCCCCTTACGAAGACTATAATCAAGCTATAATGATACCGAGCCTTATATCTAGAGTAATTATTCCAATTTTTATCAAAATACATTACATGATTTTCATTCTAAAAAATGTCTGAAATTTAAGGGTGAAGCTTAAGGGGTCTTAAGAAGAAATTTAAATTCATGGAATCTTACTTAATTGGTGTCCAATGACTATGGATCAAATTCAATGCAAATTTGAAATATTTAAATTTTTGAATGGGAGGTTGTGACTATATTATGTGCCTAAACTCTTTTTAAAATACTCAAAAGAAACTGAAATTTAAGAGTTATTTATTAAGTAATGGCTAATACCTGAAGTTTTGGTTTTAGAGATAATTTTACTTGTTATGGAGCGGGTTTTATTCTACGGTATATATAGTCATATATATGTATGGAAAGAAAGTAATGTCGTATTTTTTACTTCATCACTTTGCAGCCTCCTAAGTTGTACCCAGTTCTAAATTTGTTGGTGAATTGGTGTCTTAATAGCTTGCTTTATCTTTCAGATATAGTAATTAGTTGGAAAATATTAAGTTTAACGGTCTCAGCCGTCATAAAAATGGATATTAGTGAGGAGAATCTGAGACATTGCATGCTCTATGAATTCAAAAAAGGAAACTCAGTTGCAGAAGCTTCAAGGAATATTGGAACTGTCTATGGGATGAATGTTCTGAATGATCGAAAATGTCAACGGTGGTTTGCAAAATTTTCTTCTGAGGATTTTAACTTGTCAGATCGGCGACGTTCGGGAAGGCCAAAATCAATTGATAAAGACGCCATTAAAGACGCTGTAGAGTTTAATCCAAAGTTAACCAGCAGAGAATTAGCTCAACACTTCAATATAACGTATACCACAATTATTTCATGCCTTCACGAGTTGAGAAAAGTTTAAAAACATAGACTATGGGTTCCCCACAATTTGACCGACGCTCAACGAAATCAAAGATTGACTGTTTGCACATCTTTGCTTTCCAGAAATCATCGAGAACCATTTTTGCAAAGAATTGCGACTGGAGATTAAAAATGGGTTCTTAACAAGAATACCCAACACAAAATACAATGGTTATACCGAAACCAACGTCCACAGCCTGTTCCAAAACAAGGACAACAGCCAAAGAAGGTTATGCTCTCTTTATCGTGGGACATGATAGGACTGATTCATTATGAGTCACAGCAGTAAAATATTGTTCGCAGTTGGATGATCTAAGAATTGCTCTATCAAAAAAAAAAATGACCAGCATTGCTCAATAAGAAGGGTGTAGTGCTTCAGCATGATAACGCGAAACCTCACACACCAAAGCTCATTCAGGAAAAGGTCATGAGTTTTAATTGGGAAGTTTTGCCTTATCCGCCTTATTCACCTGACATTGCTCCATCGGACTACCATCTTTTCCGGTCGTTGCAGCATCACTTAAACACTAAAATTTATGAAAATTACGAATAACTAAAAAATGAGCTAAATTTGTTTTTCTCTAAAAAATCAGAGAAATGTTTTGAAGAAGGCATCAAGAAGCTAGTTGATCGTTGGACAGAAGTCATAGAAAAATGAGGAAAATTATTGTAAAGATTAAACAAGTTTAATTTCAGATGAAATAAATGTGTTGGACAAAAACGACATTACTTTCTTTCCAACCTGATATAAGTACCTAACTTTATATGAATAGAGATTGGACAATTTCGGAATCTATCCCTACCTCATAGATATAGGTGTCAAAGTAGGATAGACTAGAGTCTCGGTCTTTGATAGGGCAACTAGTTAAGGAAAAGGCAACTACGAAATAACACAAGTTGTTCTCCGCCTATTTCAGCATTCATTACCTGCCCTCATGCATTAAAGTAATTCCGGTTCAGAAAAAGTACGGATGGAGGTTGCGCAACGCTTGTTTTACGGCATCTATTATTCTACTAAATGTTTGTTTCCTCTAAGGCTTTTTCCGATATACGTTAACAACACAAAATACATGCTAAAATATATACCTTAGTTCTTTGATTGAGATATGTTTGAAAAAATATTGGTGCTTGTAGGTGAAATATGGAAGTTAGAAATAAATTAACAGGAAAACTCTTTGATATACTTACGTATCAGGCAAAGTAGGTATCTACACCAACAATTATGGAAATGTATCAAGTAGAATTTCAATTACAAATATAAATCAGTTTTATCGTATATTTATGATTATCCATTGACACAAACACATTTTACGTCTTTAATTAGAAATGACAGACCGACTTATCTCCCCTGTTCTCCCTTGTGTGTAACATTTCTACGTTAATAGTTTAATTGTTCTAATTTATCGTAAATTATACTTAACTGGACAAGTCACCTATCGGTCTCTAGCTATTTATGAATGTCTATTGTCCCTCTCACTGTATGCTGATGCAACATCTCTCTCTTTCTCTCTCTGAACTTTTAGAGAATGATTTACTCTCTTTCTTCAACATTGCGATCTAATTTACATACGTGTGTCCGTACACACTACAAACACGTATGTAATTTAGATGGCAAAATAATAAGTCTCTTTACTTCTATCTATATAATAATTATTAATAATAACACTTCTACATAATAATAATCCTCCACTCCATAATATAATAAATATATGCATTTCCATGAAGTCACTCAGATGTTAGTGAGTAAATTGCGTGCTTTTTTCTAGACCCCGGACGAGACCATTTCACGTGGTGAGGGGAAGCGAAAAAGCAAATAGTAAGTCAGACGACCACCTCAGATTTACCACGCCCCCTGAAATTAATTTGGAGAGAAATTCTCCACTCTATAATGAAAAGTCAACGGTGGGTGTTTTTTTCTCTCGAGTTACCAAAAGTGTTAATAATAATTAATATCTGAAAACCTTTATTACTAACGTAATTCTAGGATTCTATATGAATATTTAAGTCATATATCTAGATAAACAGCAAACAAAAATTAACACACTCACACACATCAATGTTCGTGAAGTGTCAAGGAGGATGAAAATACCGAGGTAGTGGGTTACCAACCCGATCTCCATTGGAAGGGTGCGAAAGTACTGGGAGGCTTATTGTCACTCAAATTCCAGAGAGGGGCAAGGGTCGTTGCTAGTGAGAAATCAATGGTAAACGGCTGTTGTGATAAAGTAAATCAATTTTCAATGGTTATCGAAAGAGGTGGAGAGTGCTGGAAATTTTAGGAGACTTATTGTAACTCAGATTCCAGGAGAAAACCATTGGTTATTGTCAGTGAGCAATCACTGATAATGACTTGTGTGAAAACTCGTAGCGAGTAATAGTATGGATAATATAAAAGTAAAGAGACTTATTATATATATATATATTTTTTTTATAGAACTTGCTGTATTACAATGAGGTATCAACACAGCGAATTGGCGGAGACCATTAGATCAACGAGTCAAACAAGCTTGAACAAAAGAAGCAGGAAATAGATCAGACACTTCTAGAAAGAACACATGCCATAATAGTATTCATAGAAAAGACTAAGACTAGCAACCTCACGTCTGGTAGAGAGTGGGTGCATAGAGAGTAGGACCAATCGAATAAATTACAGCTACGTGTTTGCACCTCATCGAGAACTCTCAAATAGAACCGATAAGAAAAATGTCTTAACATCTTAATATGAGACGGTTTATGAATTTTCGAATGATATTAAATAAATAGTGATATTTGGTGTGACTATTACTATAAACTCATCATCACTTAGATACTCTTTTAGGACACGGGGTATCAATTGCCCCTGGAGAGAGATTGATCCCAGTCCCCAATAAAGAATCTGCAAGCCGCTCAACCATCTGACAAACTGCTGGTTGTCTACGCAGGTACAAGTCACACTGATTAGCTACAGGAAGTAATACCACTGGCGGTTGCGTGTAACATTACGCCACGCACACGTATTAATCTCCGTTGTAACTCAAATATGACCTAAGTGGCAATTTATTACAAGTGGGTCGTGCCGTTCAGTGGTCAGGTTATTTATGTTGACTAAATAAAAATACATCACTAAAGCCGGATGAATCTCGCCCGGAATAAATGTCATCAAAGGCACGCGTATGGGTAATATTTCCGGCGAGCGTCATTAAAAATACGGCGTGCGTTAATTTAATCTAGGCTGTTCGCCATCTTTGTGTGACCTTTTACCTTGATAGTTATTTTCATAACATTAGAGAAAGAGCCCTTTTTCTTCTCTCTCTTTCTCTCCGTCTCCCACTTTAGATGTATCCCCCTCTCTCTCTGTCTCTTTCTCTCTCTTTCTCTCTCTCTGTCTCTCTAACATGGACACACGTACACACACACACACACACACACACACATATATATATATATATATTTATATATATATATATATATATATATATGGGAAATGAAAAAGGAAAAAAACAAGAGATATTTTTTATATATTCATCAACGTTTCGTCTTTATTGTAAGACTTCCTCAGGATGATAATTTGAAGGAAAGATGTCATGCAAGTAAATCGAAATTTTGGGTAGACTTATCTCTCCATCATGCCTACCCAAAATTTCGATGTACTTGCATGACATTTTCCTTTAAATTATCATCCTGAGGAAGTCTTACAATAAAGACGAAACGTTGATAAATATATAAAAAAATATCTTTTGTTTTTTCCTTTTTCATTTCCCATTACGTCAGATCACTATCATCCTTCATTTCTCATATATATATATATATATATATATATATATATATATATATATATATATATATATATATATATATATTATAAACCACATCAAATGTAGGGAACAAATTCATACAAATTCACTAAAATAGCAGTTGCGTATTTGCATACAATTGTTTCGGCCGACGACCAAAATATATGTAATGTTCGAAACGTATGAGGCATTTTTTTTTCTAGATGAGGATATCATCAGTGTTTATAAAAAAGAAGGTAACCCTTCAGACAGGAAAAAAGCTGTGTTGCCTTCTGCATTCATTTTATATTTTGTTTCATTATATCTTAGTGCTTAAAATATCTTCTTTTTCCTTCTTCAATGCGGTTGTTTTCACTCGGATTCACACATCGTAGTATATTCGTAGCATGAAAGCACAAAGAAGGGTGACAAAACTAATAAGTAAAGTAAAGGAGTACAGTTACAGAGAGAGATTGGACCAATTGGGATTGACTCATGGCCATCCCTACTACAGGCCAGGCAATCGTGCAACTGGGGTCTTTTACTGGGGGCCATGTGAATTTTCTTAAATATTCGATATAGAAGTTGCAAACAAAGGTAAAATTCCTCTGTGAGATTAGTTTGATGTTTTTATGTGTTTTACATACCAAATAATAAGAACCACAATGAGCTAATTTATAAATTTTACAATTATTGACAAATTCCTATAAATGAAGAGACAGGTAATTTTGAATAAACAAAGGCAAATACATATTTCAATGAAGAATTTTTATTTCAATGTTAGATTTTTTTAGAGAATTTGTACTTATGTCAAAAGATCATTACTTGTATATTGTGGTTAAAAAGAAAAAAAAGGATCCGCACCAGTTGATGATATCAAGCAGAGAAACAGTTTGTTCAAATGTGATATGTATTTTACTAACCCAAAACTTAAACTGTCCTCATTTTGATTGTTTCAAACACAACATTTTGGCTATAGTCTTCATTTCACATCATAAAATAATCCAAAAATAAAATTCAAACTAAAATTTCAGCATCTAAATCTCTAGTGAGGTCTCGTAGTCGATTAATCTAAGCAAACAAATTCACTGAAATGGAAGATGAAATGTGATGATACAATGTCCATAGATTAAATAGAAGGTTTAATTAAAAATCTATAGGTTATCCTATAAAATAGACAGGGTTCACAGCAATGAGTTACGATAACCAGAATGTTGTGGCAAAACAAGGAGGACATTACTTACAAAAATTTCTAAGGAAAGTTCTTCACCTCAAAATCTGAAAGTAGTAATTGAAACTTCTTATTTTAATGTCTCACTAATGACTTGTTATCATCAAGAATCCACCCCAAAGAGTGTTCTTTCTTTTTGCGGTATAGAAAAGAGAAAAAGCACTCCCCGGATCCCCATGCTCCACCATAAAAGAAAAACTCAAAAACTGAAAAAATCATTTTATTCTTCAAAAAGTTTGTACACAATGGTATTGCAGAAACAGTGAGTCCTGTGTTTCTAATGATCAATTACCTTTTCTAACTGATTATAAAGCACAAACAACACACTCCTGTATTTAAAAAGAAAGTGAGTTTACCTTTTACAATAAATCAGAAAAAAAGCTTTGACATATATATTCGCACCATATCACAGAATCAACGAGTCCTTTGTTTCTAATGATCAATTATTTTTCACTGATCATAAAGCAAAACAACAAACATTTTTACTGATGAAAATTTAGAAATAAAAGCTTCAAAATCCATACTTATACCATACTGCAAAATAAACAAACAGATTAATTCAATAAGAAAACTATTTTGACTTCAACATGTATTTTACACCAGGCTCTGTAAGAAATAATTAGTTCCTCTGTTCTTACAGATCAATAATTATTTATAATTGATCAGACTGCTAAAATTTCAAGATAATTTCAAAACCTTTAGTGCTGGTTCTTTACTTGACTTGGGAGACTGAAACAAACAATAATTCCTGAAAAATATATTTGATAATATAATTCCATGCACTCTCTCTGTATTGAAATGATACATTTCAGACACCAACATGAAAATTTTTGTTAAAGAATTTCTGCAAACCTTTGATTTGACAGCATTGAACATTATGAAACAGAAAAACACCCACTGAACAGTGGTATCCAGTGGAACTTTTAAATCACCACGATCTATTTCTTTCAAAAAACTTCCATACTCATGATAATAAAAAGCAGTATCATTGAATATTTCCTCCTCTGTAAGACAATCTTTTCGGGTGATATATCCTGCTATATAAAAAAGCGACATTTTAATATCTTTGGGGATACCAGTTTCTAGGTCTGGCAGGTGATCAACTGTTTGGCACGCCAATTCATCCAACAGATATCCGCATTTTGAGCAAGTATGGCCTGGATCATGGCTATACTCTCTAACATCAACTTTCAACCGAAGAAGTAATTTTGTTTTATGAATATGGAATTTCTGAATAACATTTTGTACGGTAATAAAATAAGTACCACCAGAACCTTGTCTTAATTTACAAAATTCAGTTTCAAGATAGTCAGTGGTAAATTCTCCAAGAATGACAAAATTGAACCCACTGTCAAGTAAATGTCTGCAAACATCAATTAAACCATTACATGTATGCTCGATAGCCATACTAGTGTCTCTTGTAAAGGATTTTATTCTCTTTCCTTGCTTTCCCCTCATTTGTTTTGCCATACTTCCAAAATTTGCAATAAATGTCAAATTTCCATCATTTCGATCTGATAATACTCTTTTCAGTGGATCATTTGTCTTGACACTTCCATAAATATCTTTTACACTCACTATTTTCCAAAATTTCAAAACTTCTTCAATGAAAGTAACAGTTTCTTTTGTATCATCATCCTGTAATAATGGATGAGTTTTCATTGCAGTTACAGTCTCATCACAAAACACTTTCAAACAGTGGGAAACTTTTTGTCTCTCAACTGGTTTTGGAAGAACCGCTACTTCTGTTAGTTTTGATAACTTAACAAATTGATTTTTTTCATGCGCAAAAAGTTGTTTCACTATTTCCCATTTTGCTGTCATTTCTTTACCATCAGAATAAAACAGCAATTCTGAACAAGCCTCAGTTATCCAGTTATTGCGAATACTTTTAAATATATGTACATAATCGAAAAGCAAGTATATACCATTTTTAGTAACCCAAGGCTTATTTTCAACAGTATCAAATTTCTTGAATAAAGCTTGATTAGTCCGATTATTGTCACAAATAACTGCAATTACATGACCTTTAGAATGATCGACTAAATCAACAACATTTCTAACATTCTGAAACAAAAATTCCGAATTTAGTTTGGCAACTGGGATCATCTTAATCAAAAACTTTGGTCCACCATGTAAACATTTGATCATAATACCCAATACAGTTTTTGCTAATGCCTCTTCAGAATCTTTGGCACCACCAAATATGGTTCCCCCTTGGTATTGTAAACTCACTTTAACATAAACTTTATCAACTAGGATGATACATTTTTTCTGTTTATCTGACAGTTTGCTAAACACATCACCAAGAAAATTCAGATCATCTACCTTCGAAACTTTTGAGGTCATATTCACTAGTGTTTTCATGCTGGGTAATTTGTAATGATCTCGGGGTTTGTTATAAAGAGACCGAGATGTGGCAAAATATTCGAATGCTCGGACAAGTATTTCCGACTCGTAAACTTTTTTGCCAACTATTCGTGGTGACATAACTTCGATATGTTGTCTCAAAACCTGTTTCTCTTGTTCAATTTTCAAGTTACTAAGGTAACGAATTGCTTCCTCAATTTGAGACCAATGTTGAAACTTAGTTATTCTGTTTTTCAACAGGGAAGAAATGTGTGTGAGTATACTTGCATGGTAACATTCAAACGTTAAATTTTCAAAGATTTTAATCAAAAACATTGGAATACTTCCAGTAAAAAAATGACAAGACTGGATGAACTGTTGATTGTTAGATTTGTAGCAGGTAACTGCTGGTACAAAATCATGATGGTCAATATCAGCACACAAATTTGTAAAATTAGCAATTCTATCTTTATCTAAGAAATGGGCAAACTCATCATTTTGTACACTTCGCACAGAAGCGGAACTTTTTTTTGTTGTCCTTGCTTTTGGTAAAGGACTTGGTATCACACTTGATGGCAAATTATTAAATATTGATGGAGGATCTTTGGGTCGTGCTTTTCCCATAACAAATACAGTTTCATAACCAGGTGGAAAATGCCTTTCACAAACAACAGTGTCTGAGTTGTTAGGAGTGTTAGCTCTTGGTATTACCTTTAACCATCTTTCTCTCTCATCTTGATCTTTGGGGAGACGAAACACTCGGACCTTATTTTTCTCATTATAATTGCCTTGACAGGCTGTCACACAGAACTTTTTTACCATTTTGAGAAATATTTAACAAATTATTTTAAACTAAAAAAAAAAGTAAAAGTAATGTCGTTAATGAACAAAGCTGTTTACATGTAAATAAAACGTTTAAAACATGTGGAATATATTTCCTAAGAATATAGAAAAAATTAAAAATTAATAAAGTAAGATTTATTGACAAATTCTCAAAGACAATATTTTTTTAAACTTAAAAAAAAAGAAGTTTTGTCGTTAATGAACAAAGCTGTTTACATGTAAATAAAACGTTTAAAACATGTGGAATATATTTCCTAAGAATATAGAAAAAATTTAAAATTAATAAAGTAAGATTTATTGACAAATTCTCAAAGATAATATTTTTTTAAACTAAAAAAAAAAAAGTTTTGTCGTTAATGAACAAAGCTGTTTACATGTAAATAACACGTTTAAAACATGTGGAATATATTTCCTAAGAATATAGAAAAAATTTAAAATTAATAAAGTAAGATTTATTGACAAATTCTCAAAGACAATATTTTTTTAAACTTAAAAAAAAAAAGTTTTGTCGTTAATGAACAAAGCTGTTTACATGTAAATAAAACGTTTAAAACATGTGGAATATATTTCCTAAGAATATAGAAAAAATTTAAAATTAATAAAGTAAGATTTATTGACAAATTCTCAAAGACAATATTTTTTTAAACTTAAAAAAAAAAGTTTTGTCGTTAATGAACAAAGCTGTTTACATGTAAATAAAACGTTTAAAACATTAAAAATTAAATTCTTAGTTTTAACAGTATACTCACAAACTTATAATCCAAATGTAAATAATGATAAAATAACAGAACCTCAGCTGAAATAAATTTGATGAGTTAAAAGTTATTTTGGGAATGAAATTTCCTTGGAGCAGTGAAAAGAACCGCTACCAGCTAAAAGTTTATCTGGTGACTGACTGACTGGCCCCCAGTTAAACTGTCAGATGTGCGTTGGCCTGGCCTGTAGTAGGGAT
Organism: Sepiola atlantica; assembly: GCA_963556195.1. Taxonomy (NCBI): domain Eukaryota; kingdom Metazoa; phylum Mollusca; class Cephalopoda; order Sepiida; family Sepiolidae; genus Sepiola; species Sepiola atlantica. The sequence goes on from OY744516.1 coordinate 135,731,432, forward strand.
GGCCATGGATTGACTACTTTGCTGGAGAGAAGAAAGAAAGCTGATATGAGTGAGACTTTCAAGATAATAAATGGCATTTTTAACTATAGTGGGCATTTGTTTAGTATTTCTCCTAGATCTGGAAGGTTATTGTCAAGGCAGTTTTCAAAAACTAGATCTGTTAACCAGTTAAGTTTTTTTGCTCACAGAATAATATGTTTTTGGAATAAGTTGCCAGATCGGATTAAGAACAGCAATAGCGTGGATCAGTTTAAGATGAGGTTGGATGAATCCAAAGAAAGTGGTAGGAGGGAGAAATTGAGGGGGCACTTTTGGGAGTTATCAAATGAAATATTTAACATAATTTGATTTGGATATCGATACTGTACTAATAGTTTAATTTTTTGTTTAACAGTTGAATATAGAAGATAGTTAAAGGGGGAATGCCCAAGGAGGTAAAACAAACAAATAATAATGTGCCTTAACCGTCCAGCATAATTACTTTTATCTTTTGCCATCCATATAGATCTTTACTATATACAATATAAGATAATATATTAACAAACCTTTATTGTGTTAGTCTTCGCCTTTTTTTCCTTCTTTAATCTATTTTCGTCGTTATTTCATACTTGTTATTCAAAGTTCATAATTAATACAACGTAAGAAAAATAAATGCCTCATACGTTATGAAAATGTCATCCAACTTTGTGGTAAGCCGAAACGTATGCAATTAAAACACTGATTTTTTTTAACTTGTGAGAATGTGTTCCCTACATTTGATGTAGTTTCTATAATATTAAATCTAGCTATCAAAAAACTTTGTATTTAAAAAAAATTATATTTGAAATATAAATATATACATACATATATATTTTATTAATTAATTTTTACGTACTTAAAAAGAATCTATTGACACGTGTTTCTGGCTATCAATCATCATCAGCATGGCAAACCTATAGTATTAATGTCTGAAGTACGACGTTTTACCATCAGACCACTAACACCTTGCCGAAATATGTACGATTTTTTATCGCCAAAATTTTAAAAACAATTATTTCTGAGCATATCTTCATAAACAATTGAATAAATGCAACATAAGAATATAGTATAACATTTACACGAAATAATGGTAATTATAATAATAATAATAATAATAATAATAATAATAATAATAATAATAATAACATAATGTAGAAGTACTAATGGTAGTAGTACATTGTGACAACAATACAAAATCAAAAATAGACAAACCATGCAGGTTAGAACTATACTCGCAAATACGATCGCACATTTTTGCTAGGTTGGGTAGATGATACCTTCAAAATTAGAAGTAATGACTGAGAGAATGATATCATGAAGAACGAACACTATCCTCTCATCCCCCAAAAAGGATTAGTTAATGCTTGGGTGGATGATATCATGGCAACAAAATAGATAGTACACTACCCACACACACAAAAAAGGAGATAGAAGTCCATGGGAAGATGGCCTCATAACAACAGAACAGATACTACATTACCCCGTTCCCCAAAGGAGGATGAAACATCTGAGAGGATTAGCATATCCCCTTAAAAAGGAGGAGGTAATTCCTGAGAGTACGTTCTTATGAAAACAGGACTTATACTAAACTATCCATATTCATTAAAAGATAATACGATAATAGATTAAATCAGAGAATTTTTTAATTCATTAAGAAATGTATTTTCAAAAAACATTATTTTTATAGTTTTTTTACCTTTTGGCTAAGATACAAAATGAAAAGTTTCAAACAAATTTAGGGTATATCTAAAGTAAGACGTTCTCTAGAGTAAATGTGGTATTGTGGTGACTGAGATGAGTCTAGTAAATAGAAGGATGGACATGTTATATTATTTTTGACTAAGGATGACCAACGAGCCCCATTTAATCAGACTTTTGATGACCTTGTGCCTTATTTGTTCCAAATGTAACCATTTATATTCCCCAGATTTCCAGTACTCTCCGCCGTTTTGATAACTATTGCAAACTACTTTGCGTTATCGCAACAGCCGCTTACCATTGATTTCTCACTGGCTTTCTCTGAGATTAAGGTGGCAATAAACCTCTCATAAGGTCCCAGTGCTCTCCACACTCTTCCAGTGGGGGTATGGTTAGTGCTCTCCCATCTCGATTTTTACTCCTCCTTGATCCGTAACAATTATTTTTGTGGCATCAGCCTTTTAGGAGTGGACACAGTTTATAACCTTTCGAGCAGTTTCCATCTCCTTGGTTTGATTTGCTATTGCTTCTATGTTTTTGTTTTACTTCTGTTGTAATTTCCATGTGGCTTGTTAGTTCTCGTAGTTTATGCGGGTTGGTTTACGCATTCGAGGATTTCCTGAAGATTTCAGCTGTTTTCATCATTGCTGCCCGTTGTATAGTCTGAGTCTTCCCTTTGATTCTAATTTTATCTAGTTTTTGTTCTAGGTTTTTAGGAACTATCCCTAGTGCTCCTATGATTATTGGTATTATATTGACTTTCTGCATGTTTCATATTATTTTCAGTGCTCTGTTAAGCTCCGTGTATTTGCTTTGTTTTTTCGTCTCTTTGATCTTCACTCTGTGGTCTGCTGGAACGGCAAAATCTTTAATTTCCCCGTTTATTTCCTTCTTCTTAACTATTATAACCTCCGGTGTCCTTGCTTTAATAATTTTATCTGTTTGTACCTCCATGTCTCAGAGGAGTTTGTGGTTTTCGTTTTTCAGTACTGTCTGCGGTTTGTGTCTATATAATTTGTCCGCATATTCAAAATGCAGTCGTTTGCATAGTTCTCGCTGTACTGCTTTTACCACGCAGTTGTGTCTGGTCCTGTATTCTTTTGGGGCTTGTTTGCTGCATTCACTTATTATGTGATTTACTGTTTCGTCTTCTTGTCTACATAGCCAACATTTACTGTTTTCCTGGGTGTTATCTATTTTAGCTTTAATGTTGTTAATTCTTATCAGTGCAGCTGTTAGTACCAATTGCGTTTCTCTTTTAAAGTATGCTTTTATTAACATTGTTCTGGTGTGTTCGTTATTCTTTTCTCTTGTCATTCTTATGAAGCCTCCATGTAGCTGTCTCTTTCCCCACTTTTCTTTTCTTATCTTTTTGTTTCTGGTGTCGCTGCTTTATGTATTGTTCGTTTTGATGTGTTCTGAATTATGTATCTTTCCAAATCCTTTTTGTGTCTTCCACACATTCTTCTATACTTACCACTCCTCTTATGACGTCGTTCCTTTTCACGTAGAAACAGTCATTATAGTCTTTCAGGTGTACTGCATTGTGCATATTATTATTATTATTATTATTATTATTATTATTATTATTATTATTATTATTATTATTATTTTTACTCACTAAAAGTTTTCACACAGGTCATCAGTGATTGCTCACCGACAACCAGTGGTATTTCCTGGAGTCTGAGTGACAACAATTCTCCCCAGATTTCCAGTATTCTCCACCTCTTTTCGATAACCACGGCAAATAACCTTGTGGTATCGCAACAGCCGCTTACGATTTATTTCTCGCTTGTAGGGTCCTTTCTATATTTTTGGTTCTATTTCTTCTTTCAGTGTGGGTTGTTAGCGTTCGTTGGTTATTTAGGTTGATTTCTGAATTCGAGTATTTTCCTTAAGATTTCAGCTTTTTATCATTGCCGTGTAGCGTCAGGTATTAATCTTCCTTTTGGTTCCAATTTCTTCTATTCTTTTTTTTATGTTTTTCGAGACTATTCCTAGGGCTCCTACAATTATTGGTATTATAGTAATGTTCTTAAGTTTCCATGTTCCTTTCAGTTCTCTAGCCGGTTTCATATATTTGCATCGTCCTTCTACCTCTTTCGTCTTCACCCTCTTTTTCGCTTAGACGGCGAAATGTACAATGACAGATTTTTTCTTTCTTATTGAGTAATATCATATTCAGTCTTCTCGTTTGAATGAATTTGTCTGTTTGTACTTCCATGTCCGAGATGATTATGAAATTTTCAGTTTTCAATACCGTCTCTGGTTTGTGTTCGTACAATTTGTATGCATGTTCAAAGTTCCCAATGGATTGCCTTTTCCATGCAGTCGTATCTGTTTTGTATTCTTTGGGATAGTTTGATGCATTCAGTTATTATTTGATTGATCATTCCCTCGCTTTGCCCACGGAGTCTACGTTTACGTTTTATCTGTGTTTTGTCTATTTTACCTTTGATATAGTTCGGTCTGAACACATAGTTCGGTGTAGCTGTCAGTAACGATTCCGTTTCTCTGTTTAAGTGTTCTTTTTCGTAGTTATATCCAGGTGTGTTTGTGTGGTGTTTGTCCATGTAGCTGTTTCACTTTTCTTTTCTCGCCTTTTTGTTTCCAGTTTGCCTGCCTTCTGTATTGTTCAATTTTTAGTGTTTTTGTTGCCATGATCAGCCTTTCCGTGTTTTGGGTTATGCATTTAAAAAAATTCTATTTTGTGTCATCCACTGTTTTCAATACTTACTAGTCCTTTTCCTCTTCTCTCTCTTTTTACGTAGAATCTATCAGTATCATCATTCCAATATAGTGCATTCTGCATGGTCATTAATTTCCTAATCTTCTGGTCCAGATACGGTAGTTCTTCTTTCATCCAGCCTATGAATGGTCCAGAATATCTTACTGGAGACACTGCTTAAATATCTATTCTTTTTATCAAGTTTATACAATATAATTTGGTTTCTAAGTGTGTTCTTCTCCTTTTTAGATATTCTTATCCAATCTTCTCTCGTTTCTGTTGATTATTATTATTATTATTATTATTATTATTATTATTATTATTATTATTATTATTATTATTATTATTATTATTATTATCTAGTTGGATATTAAATATATTAGTATCATTAGTTATGCAATATTTATGTTAGGGTTTTTATTTTTAACGCTAATGGCTTCTAAATGGTTTCTGTTATTTTTGTAAGCGATTGTTCTATTATTAATAAGTATTTGTCACAGTTCGCAGTATTTGAACTTACTTTAGTAATATGTTTTATAATAACATGGTTTTAATGGGACTATTTCAAAGAAATTATACGTAAATTGACGGGAGAGTGTTGCGTAGTGGTGGTATGGCTTATGGGTGTTTTTGCGTTCAAAATGTGTTCAGATGATACTTTTGAAACGAGCAAATAAATGTGTACACTGCGTTGGTTTCATTAAGGAACGAGTAAAGATATTATATTATTTTGAACATCTAGTTTTTTTATGAATAACTTGTTGTAAAAAATAATTTACACATGAATAAATAAATATATATGTATATATAGGATTTAATAATATGAAAAATAAAATTTTATACAGTTCAGATCCATTCGATTATTCATCATTTTTAAATGCAAAAATGAAACTCAATATTTAGAATATTTAATAGAACTGAGAATAAATAAACTATTACATTCAAAATGGTACTATTTACTATTTTATAATTGAATAACAATTTTAGAACAAAAAGATTGTTCACACATGTTTCTAGAGAAGTTGTTTACCTTCAGCTTCTCTACAGACATGTGTAAAAAGATTTTTGTTCCGAAACTGTTATTAAATTGTAAAAAAGTAATCATTTTTAATTTAATACTTATATATAATTTTCAAAGTTACAGTGTTCCACACACATCGCAACAATGTTATACATAATTTTAATTTATAACAATTATATTATTACATTTTTTAAAAAACGTATTTGCCTGTTTTCATTATGAACTTTTGAAATTATCTATATATTTTCATGTTTTATCGTAATCTTTCGCTAGTCTCAGTTAGTTGGCCGGATAGAATATGGAATCGATGAAATCGATTGTAATATTTTTTGTGTAAAACACAGTTTAAAAATGTCCGTAATTTTCTTAGTAGGCAAAATAAAATGTTGATATGTTTGATACAATGCTAAAGCGGTCTAACTTCTAGAATCCGACTGTATCTTTATATATTAAATATATATTTTTTTAATATAAAACCTTTGATAGCACGTTACATGCCCCGTCCTCATAAGCCACCAATAAGCCGTGATAATACAAGTAACCACCGGACAAGCTATTAAAAAAACGTCTGTTAATTTTAGCTGTTTCATATTGTCATATTAAAACGTTTATTTACGTCGGTCATGATATTAAGCGTTAATATGATCGCCTTTTTATGTCACATAAACACGAGAATTAGTATCCCTTTGAGTGCAGCTAACCGTTCAACCACTAAATTCTTTGCTTGCTTAGAATTTCTCCAGGGTTCTGTTGTTCACCAATGGCATTCTGAACATTGTTAGTGTTATCCTTATTCATAATATGTATATGTACATATATATTTATATTTACATGATATATATAATATAATTATATATATATATGTAAATATATTCATATATACTATATATATTTTATATATATAATATATATATGTATATATGAATATATATATATTTATATATATATATATATATATATATATATATATATATATATATATATATTAGTACTTCATGTATCCACATAAAATATTATAAGAAGATATAATCTTTTATGTGTCAGTTTTCAGTATTTACTTCAACAGTGCTCGATACGTAAGTAGAGCTAGGTAGTAAGCAATGAAAATATATATGGCAATCAAGCTACACAGAGGCTCTCGTGTTTCATCCCCGGGGGGAATTGTCAGGCTAAATATATATATATATATATATATATATATATATATATATATATATATATATATATATATAATCAAAGTCAAGGGGACAAACTTGAGTACAGTACAAATAGACTAGGTGATAAAACCAACCTCAAATGTGAAAGAGGTTAATTAGAATTTATAACATTTCATATTCTCAAAACTGCAGGTATTGAAATCAGCTCAATGATTAAACGTTCAGGTCAAACAGAGCTTGTCAGGCCGATAATAAATATTGGAATTACATTTTAAAATTTGTCTTAGAAACGATCATACGTTAAAACTTTGGAATTGATATAATTTTATAAATGTATTTGTTTATACTCACTCTCTCCCACACACACAACCACACACACACAAATATATATATATATATATATATATATATATATATATTTATGTATATATATATATATTTAAAGAATTGTGGTTACCAACGCTAGTAAAAAACTTTTTCAATAATTACTTATTATCTTATCATTTTAACATTTTAAGTTTTTTACATATAATTTCAAACTGAATATATTTTTATCTCAACAAAGTAACATTTTTTTTCTGTCAAACGGAACAAACGTTTTTTCTGTCAAATGGAACAGACACTTTTAAATGAAAGAAAAATGAAACGTTTTCTCAAATGAAACACTTTTATCAAATGGAATTTACATCTGAAGAGAGCATAATGGATAAACGATAAATGCTCGAAACGCGTTATGAAATTATATTTAAAAAACTTAAAATGTTAAAATGATAAGATAATAAATAATTATTGAAAAATTTTTTTTTACTAGCGTTGGTAACCACAATTCTTTAAGTATACTTTTTTCTCTCGTTGGAACGTCACTGATGCTACACAACCCTCTTCTCTCTCTCTCTCTCTCTCTCTCTCTCTCTCTCTCTCTCTCTCTCTCTCTCTCTCTCTATATATATATATATATATATATATATATATATATATATATATATATATATATATGTGTGTGTGTGTGTGTGTATGTGTGTATATATATATATAAATATATACATATTTATATATATATATACATAGATATATATATACATACATATATATACATATATATATACATATATATATATATATATATATATATATATATATATATATATATATATATATATATATCCATACATACATATATATATATATATATATATATATATACATATATATATATATATATATCCATATATATATATATATATATATATATATATATATATATATATGTATATATATATCCATATATATACATACATATACATATACATATATATATATATATATTTAAGTAATAAAAATCGTACATATTTCTAGACAGGGCATCGTAGTCCAATGGTAAAACACTGACGATAGACATCAATATCGAAGCTTTGATCCTCTTCTAAGTTAGCCATGCTGATTTGAGCCAGAAACACGTGTCCATGGATTACTTTTATGTACTCATA
>OY744516.1:135747040-135792040 GCA_963556195.1 Sepiola atlantica
TTTGGGGATTTTAATGCACACCACCGTGACTGGCTGGGATTCTCCAGCTTTACTGACGCAGCTACAATTTCTTCTTATCTCACTCCCTCTCACAGACTATCGCTTTCCCAACCCTACTTCCTGATCGAGTACATCAGCAAGCCTCACTTTTCGACCTGGTCTTGATCTCACTGCCCGAGGCATGTGTGACAAAAGCCCATAGCCCGCTCGAGAACGCTGATCACATTGTGCTAATGATTCATATCACCATAAAAAGTCGTCCTAAAACTAATGAGCCGTTGTTCAAAATTACAAGATGCTATAAGCAGGCTGATTTTGAGTCCATCAGAGATCCCATCAGCGATGCTCTATGGAGTGAAACCTTCTCCCTCCCTGCTGAATCAGTATGCAAATGAGTTAACCGAATGGATCAAAGCAAGAATTGAAGCCTATGTCCCCATGCGAAAATTCTTCAGCAACCCCCACTCCCCTTAATGGTTCACCTCGGAATGTGCAGATGCCATTGCTAAGAGGCAGCAAGCAGTTCGTAAATTTGGCCGCAATAAGTCAACCACGAATAGACAGACATTTATAGAGTCAAGAAATGATTGTAAAGTAGGGATAGGTGAAGCAAAGTGAAGGTATACCGAGATAACCAAAACACGCATTCAGTCACAGAAATTAGGTACTCGAGATTTCTGGAAAATCTACAATAGTGTGGTGAACAATGGACAATCGACAATAGTGTGGTGAACAATATACAATCGGCAATTTATTCTGCTATCGAACCACAATGATGTAGTTTTCACGGCAACTGATAGGGCTAAACTACTTGCCCAGCGTTTCGCCCTAAACTACACTTTCGACTCTGCATACCACCTGTAGATAAAATAATGAAATAGTATCGGAACAGTTAAACAGAAGTGTCGCCAAGATCAAGTCCAAATGAATGTTAATATCTCTCTCCAGCGTAAAAAAACGTCGTTCAGTCCAACATAAAAAATCCAGCACTATTCTCTCCTTTCGTTCGCTTTACGATCCCACGTTCAGAACGATCTCCACATCACTCCCCGAATCTTTATTTTCCTTCTCTTATTAAAAAAGATGCGACGCATGCTAACCAACTTAATTTGCATAAATCTCTCTCTCGATGCCGCTCCCCGGATCTTCAAATAAAAACCTTATTTGCCTTTCTGACGCCTTTCTCCTCCCACTCCTGTTTCTTTTTTGTCGTCAGCGAGCGTTTTCGGTTTCGCCCCACACACACAGCATACCAGGTGCTGCCTCTTTGAACGGCGCCGACAAGTGTCTGCATTTACGCCAGTCGGCCGCTCTTCGTTGCACCACCCCTCCCTAAATTCCTATTGCGGACCAAAGCCACACTAGAAAACCTGGTCATCACCCCATCTCAGGTCAGGGACACCATAAAAGACTTTGACACCTCCAAAGCTTGTGGCACTGATCTTATACCAGTAATAGTAATTAAAAAATGCCCTGTTCTCTCCAAACTCTATAACAAATGCCTTGCTGAATCTTGCTTCCTTGATAGCTAGAACATTGCATCTGTGGTACCAGTCTTCAAGAATTATGGTGATAGAACAGATCCTCAGCACTACCGCCCAATCAGTCTACTCCCGATCGTTGCTAAAATCTTTGAATCCTTAATCTATCTAGCGATAGTCCGGCACCTAGTTAATTCTAAACTTCTTTCTGACCATCAGTATAATTTAGACAAGCACGATCTACTGGAGGTATCTTAACGGTCATCTATGAACGCACATATCATACACTGGGCAAGGCAGGTGAAGTTAGGGCGGGAATGATAGATATATACAAAGCCTTTGACAATGTCTGGCACAAAGGGCTTCTCTAAAAATTAACTCATATTGCATTACTGGACAAATATTTAATATAATTAGATCCTTCCTAACCAAAAAGAATAATCCAGGTTTTCCTTGATGGCCACTCATCTAAGCAACATGACATACATGCTGGTGTACTTCAGGGATCAATCCTTTGACCTTTACTATTCCTGATTTTCATAAACAACCTTCCTGACGACATTTAGTCTGAGATAGGTATATTTGCTGACGACACTACCCTCTACTCTCATGTGAGCAAAACATACGCGCACATATCCGAGACAATGCTTGAATCCTTAGAAAATGACCTACAGGCTGTAGTGGAGTGGTGTCATAAATGGATGGTAACTTTTAATGCTGCAAGTACTACAAGCTACCTCATCTACCTCTGATTGCCAAACACACTACCTGAGAGTTCAACATTCAAGCTCCTCGGCCTAACATTCACAGGTAACATGAATTGGATCAAATACACTAAAGACATTGACAAGGCTGCTACAAAAAAAGGTTGATCCCAAGTAAACTTCTGACACCTGACATTATCCTATATCTCTAAAAAGACATCATCCGCCGACGCACGGAGTATATATGCCACATTTGGACTGTGGCATCATCCACTAGTCTCTCCTTCTAAGACAAGGTCCAAAATAAGTTGCAAACTTGATAGGTCCCTCACTATCCACCAAGCTCCAGCCCCTGTCTCATCGCCGCAATGTTGTATTCTTGTGCCTGTTTTATAAGTACTTCAATGTACTGTGCTCCGATGAACTTGCTACTTTAGTCCCCATTCTCAACGTACGTACACTAGACTAACCCGACAATAAGCTAAATCCCATCCATTCACTGTGGAGGTTCCCAGATGCCGGAGAGCCTTCTACTCCAATATCTTCTTTCCTCGTGCTGCCGGCCTCTGAAACTCCCTCCATGCTCCCTGTTTCCCCGACTGTACCGACATGCAGAAATTTAAAATTAATGTAAATATACATCTCGCTGCACAGCTCTGAATCTGAGATGACCCCCAACACCTACACACGAATTCTCAGTAGCGCCTTACGTCGATAGTGGCGACCTGCCTTGTTTGGGGTGATCTTTTTCAATATATATATATATATATATATATATATATATATATATGTTTTTAGGTACAAAACTTATAAATACATTTAAAAAGAATGCGCGGAAATCTCTCAAAGGCCCTTTCGACTATCATTTTGTCAGGAGAAAATCGATAGTTTTAATTAATAATAACGTCGAAAGAAAGAGCAAAATGGGGAATTGAGTGTGCCAACATTAACTATAAAGCGATTAAAATTCGATTTAATGATTTCGTTAAAAGTCGATTAAAAGGCACTACGTTAGGGGGGAAAAATTGGGAGGGAGTTCAAAGTTCCCCAGAGAGATTAAGCGATCTTACAAATTCCTTCTGTCGGCACAAGGCATAGAGCAGATTCCAGGAACCATTTGAAAATATTGGAATCTGTCTCTATCGCTATTCGAAAACCTTCCTTGTGCCGGCAGAAGGAATTTGTAAGATCGCCCAATCTCTTTGGGGAACTTTGAACTCCCTCCCAATTTTCCCCCTAACGTAGTGCCTTTTAATCGACTTTTAGCGAAATCATTAAATTGAATTTTAATCGCTTTATCGTAAATTTTGGCACACTCAATTCCCTATTTTGCTCTTTCTTTCGACGTTATTATTAATTAAAACTATCGATTTTCTCCTGACGAGATGATAGTCGAAAGGGCCTTTGAGAGATTTCCGCGCATTCTTTTTAAATGTATATATATATATATATATATATATATATATATATATATATATATATATATATATATATATATATATCCACAGACACAGGTTTCGCCGTTACTGACTATGGCAGGATTCTGAACCTCGCCCACAGAGACTGCTGTCGGGAGCTCTACCATGCTACGAAATTTATGTCTGTAATAAATACTGTTTTTATCGCTTATAAATGCGTTTAGTTATTTATTCTTATTCTTATAATAATAATAATAATAATAATAATAATAATAATAATAATAATAATAATAATAATAATAATAATAATAATAATAATAATAATAATAATAATAATATTTTTTGTAACTGTCTTGTCTATCGTAAATGTGACTTCGTGTATGCGTGATAGTGCACTTGTCCCTGATGAAAATGAGATAAACACTATCCCTTTGACAGAATCACAGGTAAATTAAGCCCGGGCCTGATGTTTCTAAAAACTCCAGAACTCACTGATAAAGAAGCAAGAAGTGTAAAAAAATTAAACGGTTCCCTAAGGAACGAAGATTGGAAGAAGTTAAGTGTAGAAACAGATATATTAAACAGACTCATCGCGTACATCTCAACAGAAACTATCACAGACCTAAACAACTTGATATATGCGGGGGCAAACTAATAAGTATGAAACTAAAAAGAGGAAACAATACTGGCTAAAAGAATGGGCCGACAAATCCAAGAAATCTGAATCACAAGGAAAGACTAAATAAGAAACATGAAGAACTAAAACAAAAGATAGCAGCAAAAGAAAGAAGACTGAGACGATATAGATACAAATCAGAACAGCACAAACAGAACAGGACCTTTGAAAACAATCAAAGCCAGTTTTACAAATACGTAAATGGAGAAAACAGAACAACCGGGCCCGACAGAGACAAAGCACTTCTGGAGCAAGTTATGGGTAGAAGTCTCAAAAACAAAAATGTAAAATGGTTGAAAACATGAAAGATCAACTTCAGGAAATTGAAGAAGGAACAGAAACAGACATTAATGAAGAAACGATTAAAATAACAAGGAAAATGGGAAACTGGAAAACACCAGGCCACGATGGAATACATGCGAACTGGTTTGAAAAATTCACGACCCTACATGAAAGGCTAGTGTAAAAACTGAGAGGATGTATTCACAAAACAGACTACCAGAGTGGATGACCAAAGAAAGGGCAACGCTAATACAAAAAGATGCCAGAAAAGGAACGATCCCAAGCAACTAGAGACTAATAACCTGTTTACCAATAATGTGGAAAATCCGAACGGCACAACTGAGAGAACAAATCTACCAATCCCTGAACAATCGTGGACTGCTCCCCGAGGAACAAAAGGATGCTGGAAAGAGAAAATAGGGAGGCATGATCTACTATAAATCGATCAAAAGAACCCGAAAGAGGTAAAAAGTAGAAAAAAAACCAATATACATGGCATGGATTGAATACAAGAAAGCTTACGACAGAATCCCTCAAGCATGGAGAATTGAATGCTTAAACATGTACAAGGTACCCGGCAGGATTATTAATCTTATTAAGAAATAAATCGAAACATGGAGACTGGAACTGACAGCTGGAGTACACCACCTGACTGAGATAAAAATACAGAGAGACATTTTCCAATGAGACTCCCTATCACTACTACTGTTTATAATAGACATGATGCCACTCAACTACATACTCAGAAAATGTGATGTCGGATACAAGTTTACAGACACAGAACAAAGAATAACCCCACTGATATACATGGACGACCTGAAACTATGTGCAAAAAAGCAAAAAACAAACTGGAAAAGCTGATAGAATCTTCAGCCAGGAGATTCAAATTGAATTCGGAATGGAAAAGTGTGCCCTGCTAAAAATGAAAAGGGGAAAACTAGAGACGACAGAGGGCATAGGACTGCCAAACCAAAAAGAAATGAGGGCGCTAGCCGAACAGGACAGCTATAAATATTTGGTACTTCTTAAAGCAGACACCATCAAATCTACAGAAATGAAAGAGAAGATTGGGAAAGAATATTAGCGAAGAACAAAAAACTCTTAGAAACAAAAGTGTATAACAGAAATATAGTAAATGGAATAAACACTAGGTCGAGAGTATCTTATCGGTGATACTACTATCACCAATAAGATACTCTGGACCATTCATAGGCTGGACTAAAGAAGAACTCAGGCACCTTGATAAGAGGACTAGAAAAATAATGGCCATGCACAACGCACTATACCCAAAGAACGATACGGACATACTCTACATGTAAAGAAACGAAGGGGGAAGAGTATTGGTAAGTATAGAATATTGTATGGAGAACAAAAAATAGCTGGAGAAATACATAACCCAGAACACGGAAAGGTTAATTACCGCATTAAGAGGCAGATCCCAACGAACAACTCGGAAAGCACCGAAACCAGAAACAAAACGACAAGAAAAAAGTGCGAAGAAAAACAACTACATGGACGCTTCAGAAGACTGACAAGAGAAGAAACCAACGAAAATAGCTGGGTATCGCTAAAAAAATGAAACTTGAACAGAGAAACAGAATCTTTACTGACAGCTGCACGGAACAATCCAATTAGGACTACATTGTAGTCAAAATAGATAAAACCCAGGAAAACAGGAAATGCAGATTGTGTTGACAAAAAGACGAAACAGTAAATCATATAATAAGTAATTCAACAAACTAGCCTTAAAAATACAGGAACATACACTAGGAACTGTGCAAACGATTCCATTTCAGACACGCAGACAAATGGTCCAAACATAAACTAGAGACACTACTGGAAAACGAGAAACACAACATCCTCTGGAATATGGATGTAGAAAAAGATGAACTCATACAAGCAAGGAGACAGGATGTCATTATAATCAACAAGAAGGACAAATCTTGCAAAATCGTAGACTTTGCCGTTCCAGTAGACCACAGAGTGAAGATCAAAGAGAATAAAAACGAAGCAAATACACGGAACTAGCCAGAGAACTGAATGGAATATGGAGCATTAAGACAGTCAGTATATTACCAATAATGGTAGGAGCACTAGGAGCAACCCCCCAAAAAATAAAAAAGATAATTGGGAGAAATTGGAATCAAAGAGCTCATTGAGCCCATACAAAGGACGGCAATCATCAAAACAGCTGCCATCTTAAAGAAAATCCTCGCATAAGGAAACCAACTCGCATAAGCTACGAATGGTAACCAATTTCATGGAAGTTACAATAGGAAGAAAACAAAACCACATGAAAAACACCACCGCACAAACCAAGAAACAGAAACGGCAAGAAATAACATAAGTTGCCCCACCCCCCCAAAAAATAATAATGGCGCCGGCATCGGCAGATACTATACAAAATAATCGTAAAGGATCAAGGGGAATGGGAAGACCGAGGAGGGACAGCACAAACCAGACCTCCACTGGAAGAGTGCGGAAAGTTCTGGGATCTTGGGGAGGCTTATTGCCATCATAATCCCAGTGGAGACCAATGGTCGTAGCCAGCGATAAATCAATGGTAGGCGGCGGTTGCGATACTGCAAGTTCATTTGCTGTGGTGATCAAAAAGAGATGAAGAAGACTGATAATCTTGGGAGGCTTATTGTAACTCAAACTCTAGGGAACGCTACTGGTTTTTGTTGGTGAGCAATCACTGACAATGCCGTGTGTGATATCGCTTAGTGAGCAGAAATACAAATGATAATAATTCCGTTTTAAAAATAATGTTTTATTTCAACACTTCTCTATCCCTCTATTCCTCTCTCTGAATAAATGAATAATATACCCGGTTTCGTCTGAGTGCAGCCGCTGTGACGAAACCAAACTGGAAATGATGCTATCAGCGAAAAGAAAGGGGAAAAACCGTAATGGGACCACTTCCGGACAACGCTTAAGTAAACAAACTATGTCTATTTGTTCACTAAAGCATAGTTTAAGTGCATAAATATTTTTTAAAGAACGCCGACTTAGGATCTAAAGGCGATTTTTATATTTTTAATGTATTTTTTTTACTAAAGTATGAAGTAAGTAAATACATGTATTTGTTTTTTTTTAAAATCCGACCTTTGAGCTAAAGTCAATTTTCATATCTTGAATGTATTTTTCATCAAAGCATTCTCCGTTTGAAAACATCTCTCAAACAGTGTTTTCCCCCTTTTCTTTTGTTATTGATATGTTTTCGTTTTTCTTGTTTTTTTATAGTTTACATTTAATTTAACGTATGTTTTTTTTTTAATTTTGTAATTTAATTCACCAGAGATTATGATTGTATCAGGATGTGTTATACTTCAATGTGCGTTACATTGTTGGATTAGTCCTTTTTTTTAGCCGTGTTTCGTAGTTTTGTCCCTCCCAGTGTATTCTATCTATTTACTTTTACTGTATGTTCTATCCCCACTACTCTCGTGTTTGAAAGCTCATTAGTTTTTACTTTAAAGCTTGGCATGTGGTACTCTGCGTAAAAAAATATAATATTATGGTCTACTAGAAGCATTGAGCAAAATGACTATTATTATAGTTCAGGAAGTCTTATACATGCGTATTTTGAAAATAAAATATAACTCCAATTGTGAAGTGGTTATCGAGATAAAATATCCTCATCAAGTAAATTTAGACAAGTATAACCGCCAACTTTTCGTATCTATTCTTACAGAATATCCGGTGTGATTGTGGCATCAATCCTGCCTTCTACAAATAGTAGTGATTTTTAGGAATAGCTATCCATACATTTGCAGTCGTGGTGTTGTCATGAGGTAAGCAGTTCTGACTACGAACGGGGAAAAATGTATCAAGTTCCGACGTTTACCGAAATATACAAATAAAAAAAGGCGCTGTTACTTGACAGACGACTATTTTTCAATCAATGAATTCGACTTTTACGTAAGTTTTTTGATACTATGCTTACTTTGACAACAATTCATTTGCATTTTTGTTAATGCCTTTCCATTTAACTGTACTAAAAGAGTTAGTTTATGGTTAGTTTAGGGTAAAGGTAAAAAGTAAACAGTTCGTGTCCTATTGTGTAGAATTACTAAAACAACATTACAGAATATACTTAAATACTATATATATATATATATATATATATATATATATATATATATATATTAATATTTGTTATTGTTTATTATCTATGTACGTATACGTTTCGTCTTTTTTTTAATCTGGACACATCAGCATAGAGATATGACATGCGATTCGAAACCCTGGATTACAACTCAACTCAAATCAAACGTCGCTAACTGCTCGGCCAATTCTAAATAGCTGATAAACAATTATAATTTTAACACTTTTAAAGCGGCTTGACGTCCAGGCATTCTACTTCTATTAGTGAAGGAATGATGCATTATAAAGCAAGTGACGCCATGCTGTGTTAGTACTACCATTATAGTGCTCTACTTTTTTTACGAGGAGCGACAAATATAAATATTTGTTATTGTTTATTATCTATAAAATAAACAGTTGCCTTAGTTAAATGACTTCTTCACAAAAAAATTGTTCGGTGAATTTCGTTAACGTACGCCAGTTTCGGAAGTCTCCGATGAAACTCGGAATTGATGACGTAAGTATTGAAATTTGTTAAATACTTATTCCTAAAGAGTACCAAATATCTGCCAGGCAAGAATTGATTTGGACTACTTGAGTTTAACTACGGTCGTCGTAATAACCTAAACCAGTTAACTGAGTAAAGTTTTTCTGGTAATGTCATTGATAATGGTTATTCAGAACCACTATCAATGATGACCGGATGTTCCGAAGGCGCCGAGGCGCATGTGTGAGTCCATTTTTTCTCAGCAAGTCACTAGAACGAGCAGACTCCTCCTAAGGATTATTAATTCACTTAGAAATCATTGTTAACTGGTTCCTGCTATTGCGACTTTATTCTCCTGTCAAGAACACGACCACCTTCCTCAGGAGTATTCATTCACTTGGAAATCATTGTTAACTTGTTTCTGTTTAAAAACGTATTTCCTTTTAATAGATGTCA
This sequence comes from Sepiola atlantica, assembly GCA_963556195.1. Lineage (NCBI taxonomy): Eukaryota > Metazoa > Mollusca > Cephalopoda > Sepiida > Sepiolidae > Sepiola > Sepiola atlantica. The sequence goes on from OY744516.1 coordinate 135,756,634, forward strand.
AGCACGAAAGAAAATAGGAAATTAGAACATGGCCGCCAACGATTAAAGCATTGCATTAAAGTTTGATTTCTAATTCTTTATAAAATAAATTAGAATTTTATTTCGGGATAAAAATACAATTTAATATTAATTAATAAATTTCATCCAAAAGGTGTGCGAAAATACAAACGAAATAAGCGAGATATTCAAATAATAATATATTGTAAATAAACTATTTGTTTAAAAAAAGATCACATATTCCAAAAATACTTTTCGTTTTCACAAATGTTAATTTCTTTAAAAAATTGTCCGTTAGGAAAAATAAATCCTCCCTAAAAACATGACTGTTTTAATTTATTACAAATGTTTACCATATTTTAAATAAACTGTCCGTTTTGCAAAAAAAGAACACGTATTTTAATTTAGTTCAATAAATGTTCTATTAATTAATTATTTTGAATTATAGATGCTGTGTTACTTTACTGAATTTGTAATCTTTCATGTTTGATTCACTTTGAAGTTTTCTTGTTTTTTTAAAAACTTTGTTCACCCTAAACAAGGCAAGTTGTCACTCAAGACGTAAGGGGCCACGGAGAATTAGGGTGAAAGTTTTAGAGGGTATCCTAAATTAGGAGCTGTGCAGCGAGATGCTTTTTTACATTAGTTTTAAATTTCTGCATGTCGGTACAGTCTGGGAAACAGGAAACGGGGAGAAAGTTCTAAAGGCTGGCAGTTCAAGGAAGGAAGCTATTGGAATAAAAAGGCTCTCCGCCATCGTGAGACCCTCACAGTAAATGGATGGGATTTAGCTGATTGTCAGGTTGGTCGAATGTCTTTACGTCGAGGGAGGGCAGAGCAGCAAGTTCATCGGAGCACATTCCATTAAAGTACTTGTAAAACAAGCACAAGAATGCAACATTGCGGCGATTGGACAGGGGTTGGAGCTTGGTGGATAGTCAGGGACCTATTAGATTAGATACTCTTTTGGGACCTTGTCTAAGAGGGACAGACTGGTTGATTGTGCACAAGCCCAGATGTGACAACAGTACTCCATGCATAGGCGGATGATAGCTTTGTAGAGATATAGGATACTGTCAGGTGTAAGAAGTTTTCTAGCTAGGTAGAGGGAAACGACCTTTTTTGCAGCAGCCTTGTCTATGTCTTCAATGTATTTGTTTCAATTCATGTTACCTGTGAATGTTAGGTCGAGGAGTTTGAACGTTTGACTTTCTGGTAGTGTGAAACTTGCAATTACAGTCGGTGGTAGAAGAGGTTTCGTGTAATAGTTGAAGAAAATGAGCTTTGTTTTAGCAGCGTTAAATGTTACCATCCATTTATGACCCCACTTCACTAAAGACTGGGGGTCGCTTTCTAAGGATTCAGCATATGCCTCGGATATGTGCGCATTCGTTTTACCCACATGACGAGAGTGCTAAGCAGGGTACAGTTTTTCAAATTCCAGGAGTGTCTGTCGTTGACGCTAATGTATCTCTTTACAAATGCAAACAAAAATGCACAAGTGTTTCAATTTTAACTATTTAGTAATTTGAAAACATTTATTTTTATTTTTAGTCGCTTATTCGTAATACTCAACCACCCGTTTTTCGCAACCTTTTTACTGAACCATTTTTTTCTTTTTTCGGTGTTTCATGTCGCTAGAGAATTCCGTGTTTTGGGGAAATTTTTAAATTCTTTTTTCTCTGTACAATTACCTCTCATGTCGCTAGAGAATTCCGGATTTAGTATAATAGAAATACAAAAGTAGTTTAATTGCTAGAAATTAAAACTGCTACCCATTAAGCGTTCTGGATTAATGAGAGAATCAATAAACATTATTTTTTTCTGAAATGAGAGCAACTCTTATTAAATTATTCAGCTAAAACTAATGATAATGAAATGTTCATATAAAGAATAAAACTGCCTAAGGATAGGGATTTGTCTTCTTCTTGTGTGTATAAACCAAGAGATATTTCCATGCGGCATAACTGATAGTCTTAACATTCGATGTAGACTAGGTTGTCATAAAAATCAACTTAAATATCAAAATAATCTGAAAAGAATGAACTTACTTAACGATTGAATATTAAATCAGACGAAAAAAATTCAAAAGTTTATGACAACACCATTTTATTATTATTAATTTTATATTTGCTGTATAGCCTACGCAAATTACACGAAATTATAGATTTGCACTAAGATTTCTAATGAAGTAATTATATTACGTGATCGTTAATTAATAAATACTGAACATTTCATTTAAAATTCGTTGATTTCCTAAATTGTAGGTGAAGGAGGGGTCAAAATGCCCATAGTCTGACTGTTCGACAGATCTCGTTTGCTACTTTAGAGCATGACGTCATTGTTCAGTGCATTGGCCTAGGTCGTGGTTTAACTCAAGACCAGAGATTGTCAAGCTTGTGTGTGTTTAATTGAGAAATACCTCCGACACAGTTTTGTTTTTATTTTCATTTAGTTTCAGTTTTACATAATACAAATAATACGAGTTAGAATTTTGTTGAACGAAATATGGATCTAATATATTTCCTAAGTTTATATGCGTCCACTCCACGGACGCACGTATACACACGCGCGTATGCGCTTTAAGGATTCTCCCGCACAGAATCTTTCCCAAACGGTTTGTTTCTTTTCTTCCTTCCAACCTTAGCCATCCATACAACAAACCCTAACCCTAACTCTAACACACCTATACCAGACGTCAACGAACTGTGAATTGACAGTGGCAAATGGGCGTACGCTCGTTTCTTTGCGTTCAACTATTTGGCCCTTTCACGAACGTGGACTAAAGTAGTCCACCGGTTTTCTCTCGGTGAGTGGGTGAGAAGGGTAGAGTTAAAATTTGCTTCCCGGTCCCTCCCTACCTTCACAGTGTCAAAGTTTGACATAAGATCAGTTTATAGCATGGAATCCCGTTTCCTCCAAAAAGAGAGCACTCTAGGTGCGATTGATCTCGTCGGTGAGGGCGTCTCGGTCTATCCGGTTATATGCCACCATCCTTGAAAGAAGAAGTTAATGCTTGGGGAGATGGCCTCTTGAGACCGACCAGCACAGATACTACACTTTGATACTGGTCTGAAAACCAGATAGTACCAGATTTAACGAGAGATCGACAAAAAATAACAATAAAATGTTTAAATAAATTCTATTGTAATCATTTCCATAAGAACAAATTTAGCCGGTGTCAAGTAGTAGAGTCTCTCGCCTTTCCATGAAAGCAAAGTTAGATAAAAGGTTGTGCTTTAATTTAAAGAAAATTTGGGAAAGGTATGAACACGACTATCCCCCCCCCACAGCAAATTATTGGTAAAATAACAACTTGTTTTCAATTAAAGCAAATAATTTATAATCGTTTTCAATAAATAGTTTGTTTATTATTATTATTATTATTATTATTATTATTATTATTATTATTATTATTATTATTATTAATTTAATAAACCAATAAGCCAAATGTAGCATCTGTTCTCGCACTATACTTCATCGTTTCTGCCATCGATAGTGAAGCGACTGGACATTTTCTGTCCCAATTCAGAGTGCTCCTTTTTGCCCAGCTAGATTCTCCATTTTAAAAACCGACCGTGTGTCTATCTCTGCCCTCGCGAAGGGGGCAAGTAAATAAGAACCTATAAAAAGCTTGAACATCTTTTCCGTTTAATGCTCGCCGCTGATAAAAAAATATTTTTACTAAACTGCCCTTAACCATAGGTCTGACACTAACTCCTAATCCTAGCTAACCCTACCCCTAACCCTACTTAACCCTAACCCTACCCTTACGAAACGATGGTCTAATGAATAGGAGAACAGATACAAATCTGACACCCTTAAAAAAAGAGGTATGCCTGCGAAGATGGTATCATGACGAACGTACATATACTACACTGTCCTACCCTCAAAGGAGGATGCATTGCATTGGTGGATTGTATCATGACGAACGAACGGATTCAACAGGGAAAATATCGCGTGACGGGCATTAAACGAAAAAGAGTGAAAGAGAAGTCCTTCTAGACTAAGACAATTCATATTTTTTGCTTCAATGCAGAATGCCTTTATTTGAAGAGATGGATATTCTCCACATTAATCCCCGATTTTTAAAACTCTGCTTTCGTAGGGAGGCAAGTAAAAAGGGGCACAAGCTTGATATGGCGTATAAGTAACACAGTAAACTAAGACCACCCGGGGGAGGGGGGAAACAACTTTGTCTATGTCTGAGATCAACGTTTCTTTTCCATCTCATTAGAGTCCGGATATGACAGCTTTACGCCCCGCCCTCTTTCAATTTCCGCTGTTTACTATTGCGATTTTCTGCAATGACTAGCAAGATATTAGTTAACAAGATGGACCCCTGGAGATTCCACAGTTAATTAAGGAAAATGACTCGGAATATTATTAATTTTATGTTTTTATTATGTACTGATTTCGTCAATAGTGCCAGAATTTTCTCAAATAAAATCTCTCTCTCTCTTTCTCTCTCTTTCGCGCGCACACGCAATCTCTCAGAACAGAACAACATCTGTTCGAATTCGAGAAAGGAGAACAGCACGTGACTGGCCGATGTTGTTCTGCTCTTTTGTAATACATATATAAATAAATATAAGGCTATTATTTTTTAAATTTTGCCTGATAACCAGCACTCTGCTGGGATTCTCTCACACTGATATTAAAAAAATAGATATAAAAATAAAAATAATTATTTATTAATAATTATATATATATATATATATATATATATATATATATATATATATATATATATATATATATATATATATATATAAAGTTAGGTATGTTTATATATTTATATAATTTGTATATACAGATTCACTCCTAAACTCTTTGACCAATCATTTTGAAAGACAGTTGCTAGGCGTGAGGGGTCAAAATGTGTGTTATATTTAGTTGAATCTAATTTTATGCAAGGTGGGGTAAGAAGAAGGTGGAAGCCTTTCGGGAAAATTCAGATACCTCTAATTTTGTGTGATATTTAAACAATATGTATTAGACATCAGTTCATAAATATTAGATACCTTCGATGTTAGTACAATTTTAACAATAGATATTATACATCAATGAGTAAGTATTCTCCAAATTTCAAGTCATTTGTAGTATTTTAAAGTGTATTGAGAGGTATAATATGAGCACAACTTCCCATTTAAGAATTCAAATATTTAAGATTTACATTAAATTTGATAAATAGTAATAGACACTATTTAAACAAGATTCCAAAAATTGTAATTTCTTCTTAAAACCTCTGAAGCTTATTGCTTTTGTCCTTATTCTTTTACATTTTCTAGAATAAAAATCATGTAATGAAACTATTATCTAAATTCCATGATAAATGCCAGTATAGTGAAATCATATGCCCTTAATAGGGTTAAGATGAAAATTCATATACACTAAATGTACAAAAGCAAGGAAATTCCCAGTTTTTACACTGTTATTGTCATTAATTAAGGGTATGACTACATATCAACCAAACCATTTCATTATCACATCACTACAGTATAAATCTCTATGCATGAGTGGATGAAGTATGTGAGGTGTGCTGAAGAAGAATTCCTACCAGTAAAATACATAGGCCTGTTGTGCTCGCATACCCTTAATGACAATAAAAGTGTAAAAATTTGGGAATATCCTTGCTTTTGTACATTTAGTGCATATGAATTTTCATCTTAACCCTATTAAGGGCATATGATTTCAGTATACTGGCATTTATCATAGAATGTCACTACTTTTGTATAGGCTATGCCTCAATACAATGGTCATTTTTAAGGTTTTTAGGAAGCTTTTGGAAAACTGAAATTAAAATGCCATCAAGTAGACCCTAGAACCTCTATATCTGCCAAATATCAGCTAGATCCATCAAATAGTTGATGAGATACAGAGTGCCACATACGTATGTACGTACGTACAATCAGATAACATGATTTCATGATTGAACTTTCTGGATCTCTGATTTGCCTTGACTAATGATGCTGAAATTCTACACACTTATAGAACCTATCAAATAAAAATTCTGTGCAAAGTTTTAACTAATTTTGTTTATTGGTTTTTGAGTTATGATTGATCAAAAAAATGAGATTTCCAGCATAGGCCATTCGTGAGTCTATTAAGGGATAGAGCGCTCTCGCGCCTCCCTTGAGTAGAATAAGTTAGATAAAGAATTCTAGACATAAGATTTAGTATCACTATATCTTAATTTCAATCTTCGTAAGGAGACATGAAAGTGTTGCAAAACTATTCCGTTCAAGGAATTCATTTAACATATCCTGGGACAGATACTCTTCATGTGCGTATATATATATATATATATATATATATATATATATATATATATATATATATATATAAGTTCCGCCATGCTCGGGGAGTTTTAAATAGACTGCCACTTGGGTATACGCAAGGTTCCGACAACGTTCGTTAAACCCTCTCCATTGCTTACTGTTTGTTGCCTTACTTTATTAGGCACAAATAAAACTTAATTTCACTTATTTATGTGCAAATTCCCCCGTTGTCGTTTAGTTAGAGTGCGAGCTTGCGGAGTCTAGACTGATTCGATAACTGGGTTCCTGTCCTCCTACCGTCTGAAATTATCACTTCCCACACTGGTGATAGCAAAAGCTTGAAATGTCGGGGTCAGTAAGTAAAACTAGTTTAATATTTACTAAAATAAATAAATAAATATATATATATATATATATATATATATATATATATACGGATAATTTTGATTCGATTCAAACTCAACAATAATTTGGCGTACGATCCTTTCTAAAACGATTTCGAATATTTTATTTTCAAAAGTCACTTCTTCAGCACCCCTCACAACATCACAAATATAAACCAAGCAAGAAAAACATCAACGTTTACTATTTTTAAGAGGTATATATCAGTTTATTTATATATATATATATATATATATATATATATATATATATATATATATATATATATATACTATTACTTCTGATATATAACTCTAGAACTGAATTATTTTCAAATGATTCAAGTGTTTTACCCAGTCGACTTATGTCGCGCCGAGAACAATGTCATCCACATATCTAACGTACGTGTTTATTTTCTTTAGAACTTCATTTCCTAAGTGAGTTATGCAAAAAGTGGGACACACCGGCCCAATTGAGTTACCCATTGCGATTATATCCTTTTATTGTATAAATATAACCAAAATCTTCAAAGAATGTGACTTGTGCTGTGCAAACAAATAAAGGTTCAGTTTTGTTTAATGTGTGATGTTTAACATTTAGAGGTGGGGATTCATTATGATTGTCAATATTTTCTAGAATAATATCAACAGTTCAGATTACGGGTACTTTAGTAAAATAGGTTCCACGTCTAAAGATACTAGTATTTTGTTATTAGTTTTATGAGGGTGAATGATGTGTAAGAATTCATTTGTGGAATTGTTATTGTATTGGCTAGGTAGGGGAGGATAGTTTTGATTTGTTCAGGATATAATAGCGGGTTATAATGAATGGGGTGGAGGCGCTTAGATATCCATAACGATTATAAATAAGGCTTTAGTTGAACTCGACCATCTTTCTTACTCAATGTTCGAAACCAATTGATTGAAAGAGTACTTAACGGCACTGTTGCTTACTAGAAAATACTTTTTATTTGGGCAAAACTAGATACGGATTACAAACAGACAATATTAACCTTCACAAGAAGTGGTGCGCCACGAATCCTGACGCACTTAATTCTGGGCTGCTGGATTGACGGGACCAAACTTAGTACCTCCGATCCATTGTACGGTCTGACACCAACTCTTTAAAGGCGGAAAAACACTTCCGTCGGCGCGCTTTGAAGAACCAGTCCAACAAACTGTATTCATACGTCAACCTATTCTATTGGTCGATGGGCAAATTACTCAACGCTTAACTTTGTCTATTTATATCAAGAGAAAATAGTACATACAAAACATGTGACTGCTATAAGAGCTTGATAGATTGGCGTAGACGCCTATTGAATTATTGGACTGTCACTAAATACATAAGACTATAATCTATTGTTATTTTATTATTGCAGAATCCTATTTTTGTGAGGTGGCACATTGTTAATTAAAAGATTTAAAAATCCGAAAGTGTGTCTGTTGCATGTTGAACAATTGGCGTTTTTCCGTTTCGCACGCTATTTTTGTTACGTTTGTTAATAAATTTGTTGATGATTGTTGGTAGTTCTCAGGTAACTCGTTATTAATACACACGCAAAACACGACAAAGAAAACAAACACCCTTACAATTTGCTTTGGGTTGTAAAAAAGGTATTGTTTCTTGTTTTTATTCACCCGCGTAACACTAAACAACATTACATTGAAAGTTCATTCATGCTTTATTTGATAAACCGCTACGTGCCGCAATATGTGTGTGTCTGTGTCTTTTTGCGTTCACCTTGCTTAGCATAATTTTTCTTTGTGACGAGCAAAACGGTTAGCTCTGCTTCGAATTCTGTCTCATCTGGTTCTTTCTTCGATTTTCTGTCTATCTGTCTATTTAACTATATCGTTTACGTCAAAATTTTGTTTGATTTTGTATTAGTTGTGTTCACTCTAAATAAGGCATATGCTACTGAAACGTAATAGGCTACAGTGATAGGGGCCAGATTTATAGGGGCAACCTAGCTAAGCAGCAATATGTTTGTTTACATTACATTTAAATGTTTGCATGTTGATTTTGTCGTAGAAATAGGGAACAGAAAGGGGATTCTAATGGCAAGCGGGCCAAGGAAATAATCTATCAGAATAGAAAAACCTTCCGACATCTAGTGACCTTTACAATAATGTATAGCCATACACATTTTTTGCATTCATTTCTATTTTGATATATTTTCGAATGCAGTTTGTCGATAAAGTTATTATTAAACTATCCGACTTACTTTGATAACCCCCTGTTTTACAAGATTGTAATTGTCAATTTTCGGTTAACGGACATCATAAACACAATCCTAACACCTAAGTGCATTTTAAAAGTTCTAACCAAAATACATTTACATAATTCTTTGTATTTTTCATGGTTTCGATTTTTTGTCACTAATTTATGATAAATTACACGCCTCCTGTCTAACCGTATTCCATTTTGATATAAGCAGGAATATATTTCATTTAGCTTCTGTTACTGCTGTATGATACACAACAACATTAGAGAACAGTTTTAAAATGCACTTACGCTATTGGCTCCCATGTCGAAAAATACAATAACATAATATTTGAATTTTGCCATTTGAGACAAGAGGCTCAATTTCTGTGTATTACTTTGATATTCAGAAACAATACTTACATTTGAATAAATTAAATTAATAAAATATACTAGAATAATACGCGTCGTTTTGTCTATATACATATACATTAGAAGGGTGGCATTATTAATTTGAGTTAAACCAGTTCATTAGTGGCCTAGAATCATCTACATAATTTATTTTACAGTATATATATATATATATATATATATATATATATATATATATATATATATATATATATATATATAATTATAAATACTTGTTTGTCTACATACGTATACGTTTCATCCTTCCGGAATCGTCAGTGTAGAGATAAATATTCAAACCGGTCTCAGGATTCAAACCCCTAGTGTATATATATATATATATATATATATATACAGGCTGATTCATAAGTCACTTAGCTATTTATTTTTGAAATTCTAAAGTTAAAAAATACGGTAATACAAAACAGAAAGTTTATTCAACACATTCATTTATGGGAGTTGAAAATTACAGCAAATTTTCAAAAATTCCACCTTCGTTCTGCATGCATAGCTCCATTCTTTTTTGCAAGGAATTTACGAGTCTTTGTAGCATATTTGATTGATTATGGTGTTGTGCGAAGGAGGCTTACTGTTCACATCACGTTTCCATTCCCTTTCAACAAGTGTGAGATATTCATCAAATTTGGCCATGTGAATAACAATAAAATTTCGCTCTTACATTGTAAATGACATCTTAAATAGCTAAGTGAAGTGTCTTATGAATCACCCTGTATATATATATATATATATATATATATATATATATATATATATATATATATATATATATATATATATATATATGACAACTTAGATACAAAATTATGACAAATTCATCATTAATGTGTGTTGGCTGTGTGTGGCTGTGTGTCTGTATGTGAAAGTTTATTCAACTCATCCGAACAATATCGACATCAAAACGACTCAGAATTATTTTACTCAATGATACAACATAACATTTTGAAATATAGGAATCTGCAACATCCAAACACAGTTGTGTGTATACTCAATTTGCATAATTATTTTATTAACAGTTTCTAATAAATTGATATTCCATATCATTCATTTCTAATGGTTATTGTCCTATCGTTTATATATACGGTTTGTCGATATTAATATCATTATTAATTATAATATTAATTAAATCTATTTAATAAAAAAGATTACGTTCTAAAATCTTTCTTTGAATTTTATTTCCATTGATTTTTAAGGGAAATATTAAACATGAAATCTTTATTTTGAAATTAATATGACAATTTTCGGTTAATTTAAACACGTAGATTGACACACAACACCAACTAAGTGCGCCAGAAAATAATTTCTTTTAAAAATAAATTAATAAATTTTGGCATTTCATAATTATTTATGTTATTTTTCAAAGCTAGATTTTAGTTAATGAATATTTTTGTGTACTACTACTACTACTACTACTACTACTACTACTACTACTACTAATAATAATAATAATAATAATAATAATAATAATAATAATAATAATAATAATAATAATAATAACAATCAGAGACAGGTATATTTTTTCGTATTTTTTACATTTGCCATGAAAAAGGAAAAAGAACTCCCACCTCTAATCTTTCTTACTTACACAAAAATAACAGATTCATATGTTTGAAAAATCTTACGATTCTTCTTAAGATAATTCATGTATTTTTTCTGCCTTACACAGAGTAATCACCTCAAATAACTCAGAAATATATAATATTTTTATTTGACAAATAAACGTTCCGCTCTTTCCTTAATTAATTTCGTTATATAATCATTTGTAATAAGGAATTTATTTTCATTTTTATGCTTACACAAACTATAATTTAGGGACTTTTTAATATTTCGAAATACGATGTAAAATGACTCTTTTATTTTTTTCTCCAAATGACTGAAATATGATTAGGTTCATACACGATAAATGACCTCAACATTAGAATATATCAGACAATATGGAAAACATATTTTTGCTCATCCTCCAAATTACAAAAATAAGACTATATATTTAATCAGAATAGTATTTGGAATCTTCTACAACGAGTGTTTTTTTTTGTTTTTAATAAATACAAAAATGACGAAGATTAAAACAACATATAATACTACTAAAGCACATGTCTAGTACCCTTATCTAAATTTCGATCACAATGTTATGTAGAGAACGTTTAAAATTAAAGGCTTCAGAAGAAATTCAAACTTTAGGAATCTTGCTTAATTGGTGTCGAATGACTATGAATAAAATTCAATGCACATCTGATATATTTTAATTTTCAAATGGAGGGTTGTATTCATATTATGCCCACTAAAATACCTTTAAGTAAACTGAAATCGGAGGAATATTTATTAATTGATGTCTAATACTTATTGGTAAAATTTTACAAAAATCGAAATTATCAGAATTTTCACGTTGGTCTTCGTCCCCTTTTTATTCCCTTTGAATGAAACTATATTAAACTAAATCTAGCCCACATTACGATCCCTTATGTCTAGCAACTACTTTCCAAAATGTATAATGATCGGGTAATCAGTTTATGAGTTAATCCTGTCCATACAAATAAATGAACATATGCACATAACTAATTTTAAATAGATAGAGATAACATGAAAACGAATTTCCTAAAATTAGAAACGAGCCGATTAAATACAGAATACTTTAAGCACATAAATGATTCAATTTTATTTCACGTATATGGTTTATAACAATAATATATATATATATATATATATATATATATATATATATATATTAATTTTATATGTACATAAAAGTAATCCATGGACACGTGTTTCTGGCTTACAGCCGTCATCAGCATGGCTAACTTAGACAAGGATCGAACCTTCGATATTGATGTATATAGTCCATAGCATGGCTTAATTAGACAAGGATTGAACTCGTTTCCAGGGATTACTTTTATGTACATATGAAATTAATAAAAATATATATATTAACGAAAAATACGTCCTATAAAATTGAGGGCGACTTATAATGCAATTTTCTGCATCTCAATTACTTAGGAAGTGAGACAATCGAAATAATAGTAAGCAAAAAAAACAACAGACGCTGCAATCACCAATAAAAATAATTATATAAAAATACATTGAATATATATATATATATATATATATATATATATATATATATATATATATATATATATATATATATATTTGTTTCATTTCACTTCAGTCGAAGTTCTCAGAAATCAAGAGACCTCTTCCTGGGACTAACACTTGATATTTATATGAGATACACAGATATTCGTATATTCTATTATTACACGTTTATCTCTCCAACGTTGAGTTAGTAAAGAAGTTAGAACATTAATTTTCCTCTCCATAATTGACCAGTTCACTATGTTATAGTATATCTTTCTGATAGTCTCTTGATCTTATCGGATTCCAGGACAAGAATCCACCTAGTCTGGTAGAGTATCCAGCTAAGTTCTGTTACTTGAAGTAACATTAATTGGAGAAGGTGCACAATTACTTGTATGGGCTAGTGTATTGCCGTGTCGAGTGGATCTTTTTGGGGTTTCGAATACTATTGAATATTTGGTCAGGGTTTAATTGTAGGTTCAAGTATCTTCATACCAGGTTGGTCTGACAAACCGTTGTACAGAGAGACCGAATACACTCGAGGATTGTGTCTAGTAGATAATTCAAACTCCCATGTAGGTAATTATATATATATATATGTATATATATATATATATATAAATGTATCTTAATTCATACGATAACCCTTCCATTAAAAATTGAAATGTCATCATTAATTTAAATCGGAAATACCAAAATAGACATAATAAACACTTGAAACTAAATAAATCCATAGAATCAATCTAATTTAGAATGTTTTAAAGGATTGTGAAATTTAATAATATTAGCTCCAGAAATTGAAATATGTTTCTATCTTTGTCTTATTTTCGAAAGGAAAGAAACCGAATAGGCCATTCGAAACCAGATACGTAGATGAGGGTCATTGTCACGCTGTAAACAATGCCCTCTGCAACGCAGCAATTCCGACAAAAGACTGAAGATATTTCGTCTACCGGCACTCGGGGAAAACCAACTCCAATCGTTTGTAATGGATGAGTGGGAAATAGATCTTCTCTCCATGGGTGGTCACATTCCTGACTTGTTGAAATAAATGTCACCGCATACATTGCCTTTTTGTTTGTTTGTTTATTTTTTACGAAATTGGAATGACAAAACTATACGATAAACCCGGAATGAATTGAGCTAATTAGTCATGTCCTAAAGACTCACCTAAAAAAGGGATAATATATCTCCGAGCAAATACGAATGGGGGTTCCTACCACTCACCGTGTTTGATTCTGGGTGTGTGTGTGTTCGTAATTATGTAGCTGTTGTTCGCGCTAGAAACTCATGGGTTCGTCTCACGTCTATTAAATACGACTCCACTAAGAGACTCTTCTTCGTCAATTTTACTGATTTTTAAGCATTTATTCATTAAATCATATTCTAGCATATAAAGTTATCTTGTTGGACTACAGACCCAAATAGTATTTAAGCTGACAAATAAAAATTTGCTTCTGACAAGCCAATGTTCATTTGTTATTGTTATCTCCGTCAAAGCGGAGGTTATGAGTCGGTCGCGTGTGTTTATTTGTTTATGTACAGTCTTGTGTCTACATCGCTTGACCAATCTTCAACAAACTTGGCCGAAATATAGGTCATTGTCTAAATTAGAACTTATTTAATTTGGGGATATCTAGGTCAAAGGACGCGAAAAAGGTGAAAGTCATACTTTTAGGGGAAATCTCTGGTTCTGTACATCGTTGGGACTCGATTTTTCCAAATTTGGTGTACGAATTTTATGCGCTTTGATAACATTAACCATCATGCAAAATGTCAGCCTGACAAGATAAAAAAAAGTATTTTGAGTTATCATATTCCCATGGTATAAGCCTAGATAAGACTTTGGTGCATCCTTACGTTGCAGACAGAGCTGTGCAGTCTCACGACTAACTTATATTCTTGTTGTATCATGTTATTGGCAATTTAATAAGGTATTTCGCTAGAATTTATTTAAAAAATAACTTAGCCGGGCTTAGACAATCTGATAATATGAAACATTTTAAAGTAATCACCGAAGCATAACATTCAGCAAGGGGAATAATGAGAGTTGTCGCTTTTACAACTAAAATGTTATTCCGTTTACAGCATATGTTTAAAAAAAGTATAAACAAATAAACATTTAAACATTAAAATAACTAAATTAATCCCGGGCAACGGTGGATAGGTACGGCTAGTTTTGGTTTAGAAAAACAAATCTTCTCATGTGATATTTGAAAATTCACAATCTTTCTAAACCAAAACTAGCCGTACCTAATCATTTTACGCCAACATTATGTTTAATAGATCCGCAGGAATTTGCATATGTAGTTTGTCGGAAATTCCTCTCTGCTGTGGTTCAAGAAAGCGTTGTTTCAATCTCTGGAAAGGCCCCTTCGTTCTGCTATGTCCGTTATTCACGCTAGATATTTAATCTAGCGTGAATAACGGACATAGCAGAAACAACGAACATTTTTTTTTTTTATTATAACTTAACTAACATTGTGGGTCGATTATTATTATGGTTGCTTACCTATAACTGACTACTCGGACTCAGTAACAATACTGGGAATACCTTGCTCTCAGTGTTGGAACCACATAAGTCTATACTGGCAGTCAAGACTGGCGTACAACTACTCTTGTTCTCTGTTGTATTCTACTTTTGTTCCATGTACTTGTTTGCTCTAAACTCCGAGTTCGTGTCTTCCTTCCGACCCTTTTACAGGGTCACAACAACTAGCGACGAGGTATTTCGAACTTACACCAGACCCAGCAACTACATTAAGGGATTCTTGAGAACCTTAAAAAGTAACTCACAACAACATGCGATGAAGTACACTAAAGATCAGTGATTTTTAATTCTATTCCGGAACTGTGTTAATTTTTAACCAGAAGAGAATACATAATATTTTATTTTCTCTCCAAAAAAGAAAAATCCTACCGCCGAAAGAAAAAATTAAAACTTTATTTTTGTTCTGTTGACTAAAGTCTTGACCTGACAAGTTATTGTTACGTGAAAAGCGTACTGAAAAAAAGTGATTTTTGGTCGAACAAAAAAGGTTTTATACTCTCTTTCGTTTTACAACGAAGATAACGTTAGCAGCGTAGTATATACAAAGAACTTCTAAAAGCCGTACTCTATAAAGACACACTTGAAACATGGAAGATTGTTACGCAACGATAACAGAAATAATGAGATACTAAATACAACATCAACTAGAACAAAAAAGACAGAGAAAGACTTCTGAAACAAAAGAAAAAACTGAAAAACGACAACTAAAACATAAAGAAATATTTCAAAAGTTTCTACTAGGACAACAACAAAAATCCGACGAAAACTACTAGAATAAAAAAGAAGCCGAATAAAGACGTCTGTAATAAAAAAGGGGCGACGAAAGGCTACAAAAAACAGAAGAAAGATTTCTGTAACAAAAAAAAGAAACCGATCAAATGATAGAAATGTTAATGCAGACAATATCGCCTAGGGGTTTAAGTAACGAAAACAATAATACTTTTTCGCAGAATGCCGTTTGGAGTGCAATTGGCAATTTCACTTATTCCTCAGACGAGGATAAAACCTTTTCCTCGATATTTCAGAATGTATGAATATCTATTAAAAAATTTGATTGTGAAAATTGGGAAGACTCTTGAAAAGTTCGCCTACTGCTCCGAAAATTAGACAACACCGAACATACTAAATTGGTGGACTTTATTTTACCCCGAAAAACGAGCGACTTTACTTTTTCTGAAACTGTTAATCTTTTAACAGAATTATTCAGCCCCAATACTTATTTGTTCCACAAACAGTGGAAGTTTTTGAATTTAGTGAAACAAGATGGTGAAGTTGACGCAACGTTCTCGTCAATCGTTAATAAACACTGTGATGATTTTAAATTAGCTGAACATAGCGCTGATAACCTTAAGTGTTGAATTTCCGTGCAAGGACTCGTATCAGGAAAATACAAAGAAATCAGACGTAGGGTTCTGAACAAGTAAGAAACTGAACCAAATTTAACATTACAGAAATTAACTAAAGACTGCCAGAGATTATTTAGTGTTAAACAAGATTCGAAAGACATTTAAGAGTCGGTAATTGCTTACATGAGAAAGGTACGTCAGAAAACACATTTCAACTCTCCTTCAAAAACTACTCGAAACAAAAATAAGAATTATTTTCACGCCCCTACCAAACATGCCAGCTCAGTAAAAAACAGGATAAATTACCGCTGAGCCCCTGTTTTCACTGTGCATATCTTCATTGGGTGCCAGATTGCCCATACAGTTTTAAAACCTGTCTAATTTTTAATAAAGTCGGACACAAGAGTTCACATTGCAGAACAAATAGAGGAAATAAAACTCAACAAAACCTAACGAACAGGACGGTAGAATTATTAGAAAATATGTACAGGTAAAAATCATGAATAACAATGTAGAATTACAATTAGATTCTGGTTCAGACGTGTTGATTATCAACATGCATACATGAAGAAGGTTGGGAAAACCGACCATGCAAAGAACCAACCAAATAGCCAGAATGGTGACTGGTGAAAAAATTAAATTCAAGGGTGAAATTATTACCGACATTACTTTAAACAGAACTAGCAAATAAAATAAAACTGTTCGTATTAAAATATACCAATAATTTATTTGGCACAGACTTATTACAGCGGTTAAAACAACATTCCTCGGACGACAGAGTCAGAAAAATGAAAGAAAGAATGTGTTTCAACTATTAAAAGTTGTATGAAATGGACGCAAAATAAATTGTCGGCACCAATTAAAGCACATAAGGACACAAATGCCACGCTGCAAATAGCCAATAATAAACTGAAAGAAACAAAGTCAAATTCTTTGCATAACCAGCTGAAGGTTAAAGAGAGTGAACTCATGGTTCCAGAGCTAGAATCACTAACGTTGCAACTCAAAGATATCTTAGAAGAGCTAAAGACTATCAAAAATAAGGTGAAGTTGAATATCGAAGCAAAGAATACATTTTCGCAAAGTTTAAAGATGTGCTCCAAAACCAGAAATCTAGAATTAAAAATCTGGAGGATATAAAGTCTTATTTTGATAGAGTCATACAGTTCTCTCATAAGAGACACCTAAATCAAATTAGGGGGCGACTATCGGAAGACACTGGCAGCACTCTCCAATGAAATAGTATGGTTACCAGATACGACACTTCCGACATACAGCTACTACAAGCAGCCTCAGAATAGCGTCAATCAATAAAGGAAAAGGTACTATCATTTCTGAGAAGATAAGGCTTGGAAGAGAGTGATATGGTACCTTACCTACAAAAGACTACTTGGACTCTTCCATCCACCATAAATACAGGGAGCCCCTACAGAGTTAGATCAACCCCATTGCCTTCTTTGGAGGTGGTGAGTTCAAGTGCTTCCACTGCATTGACTGTGCTTTGGTCTCGTGATTCATAGTGATGGACCCAAGTTTCATGCTGTGTAATCAATCTTTTCAAAAACTTTGACTCATCTTCTTGGCACATCTCCAAATTCATCCTCGAGCACTCGACGCATTCTTGCTTCTGAAAAGGTGTGCGTAACCTGGGAATCCATCTGGCAGACACCTTATGCATATGCAAATAGTCATGAATTATAGTTTCCACAGACCCTGTACTAATTTTAACCTCTTCGGCTATTTGGCGAATAGTAATGCGTCGATATTCTAAAATGGTGCCCTCAACTTGACGGACAGATGCCTCATCAATGGCAGAAGATAGGGGACCAGGTCTGGGAGCTGTTTCCACAGACTTCCGGCTGTGTTTGAATTCACGATGCCAGCGTTTTACAAAGTCATATGATGGGGCATCATCACCATAAGTTTCCTTCATTACATCAAAGTCTCCTTTGGTGTGCGTCTTTTCAAATACAAAAACCGGATCACTGCGCGACACTCAACTGGCTCCATTTCACACCTGACTCAGTTCAAACACCTGTAAATCAGGAACCACAATTAGTTCAGAGCTGTTTTTGCAACATAACCCATACAGATATAAATCATTACACATGCAAAATTTCATGTAGATCAGACAACTTACTAATACTACGTAAATGACGTGAAATTGTTGCAGTGCTGATAGCAAGTGTCTGAGACAAGTCTTTGACACATTGACGTGAATGTTGCTAAACAAGTACTTGCAATTGTTCCTTGTCAAGATGCCCAAGTTTGAACTAAAGCAACATAAGAAAGCAGAGGTTATGTTTTCACATGTTAATCATTGAGGATCTTCTATGCTTCAAAAATACTTTCTATCCGAAAATACGTTGCAAATTATTATTGAGAACACACTAATTATATATGTTAAAATTTACAGGCAAAAAACTACGGATTTGGTGTTAAAATGACATTTGAAAACCCAGCGCGTTAAGCGGCTATAATTATCGTTAACCATCTAATAGATATCAAGACAAGACCATCAACGACGGCTCACTAGAAAAAGGAGTAGACAAGACAATCTAGATTATAGAACATTTAGTGCAATCAAAGATGAATGACACTGTTAATTTATTAAACGAACATGGATATGCGGTTCCCGGATGGAATGCATACGATCTACTAACGGTCATCTCTGTACGCATACACCATACACTGGACAAGGCAGGTGAAGCTAGAAAGGTAGCGGTTGATAAATCCAACGCATTTGACAAGGTCTAGCGTAAATGTTTTCTCATAAAATTAATTCATATGGTATTACTGGACGAATATTTAATATAATCAGACCATTAATAACCAAAAAAAAGATCCATGTCGTTCTCAATAGCCGCTCATCAAAACAATATGATATAAATTCAGGTCTACCCCAAGGATCGATCCTTAGACTTTTATTGTTCTGATTTTCATAAACGACCTCCCTGGTGACATTGTGTCTGAGATGGGTATATTTGCTGACGACACCAAGCTCTACTTTCGTCATGTGGGTAAAAAGGACAGGCACATATCCGAGGCATTGGCTGAATCCTTAGAAAGTGGCTTCCAGTCTGTAGTGGAATGTGTTCATAAATCGATGGTAGCATTTATTGCTTCTAAGAGAAAGCCCCTTTTCCTTCAAAAACTACAAGACACCTCTTCAACCCCCGATTGCAATGGTAAATAACACCTTAACTGAGAGTCCAACGTCTACACCTATCGGCCTAACATTAACAGATCACATGAATTGGAATAAATACATAGAAGACATTGGCAAGGCTGCTGCAAAGAAAGTTGGCTCCGTCTACCGTGCTAAAAAACTTCTTACACTTGACAGTATCCTATATATTTACATAGCCACCATCCGCCCATGCATGGAGTACTGTTGTCACATCTGGGCTGGTGCACCATCCACTAGTTTTTCACTCTTAGACAAGGTCCAAAAATGAATCTCTAATCTAATAGGTCACTCACTATCAACCAAGCTCCAGCTCCTGTCCCATCGCCGCAATTTTCCATCCTTGTGCTTGTTTTACAAGTACTTCAATGGAATGTGCTTCGATGAACTTGCTGCTCTTGCCTCCTCGACGTAAATACACTCGACCAACCAGATAATCAGCTAGATCACATCCATTCACTGCGAAGGTCCCAA
Organism: Sepiola atlantica; assembly: GCA_963556195.1. Lineage (NCBI taxonomy): Eukaryota > Metazoa > Mollusca > Cephalopoda > Sepiida > Sepiolidae > Sepiola > Sepiola atlantica. Next base: position 135,776,560 of record OY744516.1, read on the forward strand.
GATGCCGGAAAGCCTTTTATTCCAATAGATTCTTTCTCTGAGCTGCTGCATTTAGAACTCCCTCCCTGCTCCCTGTTTTCCTGACTGTACTGAAATGCAGAAATTTAAAACTAATGTGAACTAGCATCTCGCCACACAGCTTCTAATTTAGGATGACCCCCAAAACTTTACCCTGAATTCTTAGTAGCCATTTACGTCTACAGTGGCAACTTGCCTTGTTTGAAGTGAACTAAGTTTTTAAAAAGATATTACAGTTGTTTCCTTCACAGCACTTCTATGTATTTCTCATAGATAAAAAATTTCGTATGCACAAGCTACATTCAATTAGTTATATTCGTCTTTTATATTCTTCTGTATATTAAGAGACACCATGTGAATGTTTCCAATATCAAATTATGAAAGTGGAGCTATATACCTGAATGAACACGAACACGCCAGTCGGTGTGATAAATCACTGTATCACCATGACTTGTCGTCTGCATAAAAGATATACAGTGATGTTGGTTATTTGTATGAAAATAGCATTAATAACATTAAAGATCTTTGATACCTACTAATTATTTACCGAAAAATTGTTTTAGATCATAATACAAGCCGGGTGTCGAATTTACTATATTTATATATCTGTCATTATAAAGTTAGATTTGTTTATACGTTTACATATTTGTACGTACAGGATTATATCCTAAACTAATTAACAGATCATTATGAATGTTGGAACGCAGCTGTTATTCGTAAGAGTTCGTAATGTGGTCTGTATTTAGTTGAATTTAGTTTTATATAAAATGGGGTAAAAATATGTATTAGATATTAATTAATAAATATTCACTAAATTATAGCCTCTTTGGTGTATTTTACAGCGTTTTAAGGGCCACGACTTCCCATTCAAATGCATCAGATTCGCATCAGATTTCATCTATAGTCATCAGACACACATTAAGCAAGATTCCCTGTTTTCAATTTCTTTCTTAAGACTCCTTAAGCTTAAGCCTCTGATTTTACACATTTTCTACAAACAAAATCATGTAATTGATTTTGATGAAAATTAGAATACGGTTTTGTATATATTTTGATTTTAATCTTCGTTCACCGACTGTACTGACATGCAAACATTCAAAAACTAATATGAACAAGCATCACGCTGCACAGCTCTCAACTTAAGATGACTCCCAAAACTTTCACCCTAATTTTCAGTAGCGCCTTTACGTCTACAGTAACAACTTGTCTTGTTTGGGGTGAACTAATTTAAAAAAAGGAAACAGATAACGGTTAATACTGGTATGCTGCTCCGTACAGCTGAAAGACTGACCCAAGATAAGTGTAAAAAATGTTCTTATTAAGATTGTCGTCCATAATTTCTCTAGCTTCACAAGTTATCGGTGTACTCAACACGGTAATGCGTCCTTCTTACTTGTTCCCATTGTTTTCTTACAAAACAAATGTAACTGTAAGTCCTCCGTGACCTCTTTCTCAAGTCAGATAAAAGTGGGCTCGGTTCTGCTACACATTGTAAATGATATATTTCTCGGTGAGAAAGGGGTCAAAAGGTTGAAGTGCATTACTGTTTCTAATTAGTCGACCAAAGGACTATGAATGTGTCGGCGATTTTGTTTGTCCAAGATGCAAACGTTTGTATGGAACTGAAAAGGGTGGCTGTAAGATGGAATACATATGACCGCGGATAAACGCTGACCACTTGAAAAGAAAGTTGGCTTGGCTGAAAGCAAAAAGTCAAAAATTTGTGAACAGTTTGAGAAAGTTTTGTTAGTTTGTTAACAAGAAAGAAGTGTTTGTTTTATGCTGGTGTGCTTGAAACCCGAACGGTTCCGTCGGAAGTAGAAAATAAAGTTAGAAAAATATTTTAGTAAAAGAAAGAAATAATAAAAAGCCGGAAATAGTGTGATAGACAAATATATATTTGAGCATGACATTCTTAATCTTAAACAGAATCTTAACAAAGAGAGATCAACGTAGTTAGGACATGTTTCTCGACGACCAAACTTCAGCTATGTAAAGACATAAAGAAGATTTTACTGAGGAAAGATCAAGGGGACGACTACAACAATCAATAAAAATCCATATTATCTTAGAAACGATCGTACACCAAACTATTGTTTATGTTTAATTCTTGGAACGTATGTTAATGAATATGTCATTAATTTGTTTCCTTTGGATTTATAATGTTATTTATAATATTTTATATATATATATATATATATATATATATATATATATATATATATATATATATATATATATATGGGTTGAACGAAATAATGGAAATACCTTGACATTTAATAAAACCAGCCCTGTGAAGCTCTCGGCGAACAGTTTTTGCTAAAACTGGATTTTCCAGATGATTGTTAAGCTCCTTTTCTGTAATGTTGGGTGCCGTGGTTATGTGCTCTTTCTTCACAATCCTTACACGAGCTCTACGATCTCTTTCATGCAGCTACGGCTTTCTTTTAGAATTTTCGTTAGGGGACGTTCATTTCCCTTCCTTTTGCATAGATTATCATCAAATTCAAGACTGTTCCTTTCGATACGGCCGCGATTTCGGCCACTTCCGTTACAGAAGCCCCTTCCACACAGCACCAACAATCTGCCCTATTTTTAAATCATATTGATCTGCTATTTAATTTTTTCTTACTAATATGCACTATCTGAAATAGATAATGAATGCAACCAATTAATTCAGGACAACAATATCCATAAATAAAAAATCAAACCAACATTTTTATAATTTAAAAAAATATCTTTGTAGGCGCTTTTAAATTGATACAAAATTCACAAGGTGTCTTCATTATTTTGTCAAACCCTTGTATATATATATATATATATATATATATATATATATATATATATATATATATATATATATATATACGTATATGCAGTATATATTGAATTAGTATTAACGTAAAGCATAAATGGAAAACTGTGTAAATAATCCAAAGAATTATAACTAAATAAAACCAACTGAAATAAAAGGTAAATAATTTAGCACAGATAATGCCGAAGTGTCGGTTATAGACATATAATCTCGATTATAATCAGATATATTTCGTCAATGCAACACGGGCAAACAGCGGGAACCTTGGTGGTTAATCTTAAACAAGAAAAGCCTTGTCACCCAACAGCTGTTTACACTTTCATAAAATGAGATCGTCATCTTTTGGTGATATAAATAGATGTTATTATTATTTTATGTCGGCGATATATCAATTAGTAAAATAATCCGTGCTTCATAAAATGCCAGTAAGTAAAAGATATGCAAGAAAAAATCATGTCCATTAAGGATTGTACACAATGTGGATGTTTGTGCAAATGTAATGACACACAGGAATGAGTGTTTCTTAAGATGTACACAAAGCTGACAGTTATATGAAGGGGAAATGGAATATATTGCATGCGTAGTGTTGAAGGGTCGGGTATATTGTTGTATATGCTCCTATGAAAAGTGTGACAAGATAAGGAGGGTTATTATGTACAAAGAAGGAACGAAAGGAGGAGGGTAAAAAAGGGGGAAGAAGGAAGAAAAGGAAAGAGGGGAAAAGGGAATAAAATGAAAAGGACAAAGAATGGATAGAGAAGGGGTGAGCAAAATGAAAGAAAATGGAGGAAGGAAAAGGGAGATGAAATAATAAAAGAAGAAAGTTAAGAAGAAGGAAGAAAAAAGGGAAGGAACCTGTAGTGCGGAAAGAAGGGAAGAAATGAGATGGTAGAAATACAAATAGGAAGCTATATGAGAAATGGTGAGTTAAGTACAGAGGGAAATGTAAGGGAGGATTGAAAATACCAAAAGAGAGAAAGAAAAATGTTGGAAGTAAGGCAGTAAAACGCAAGAAAAGTAAGAATCGAAGTGACAGGAAAAATAAGGAGCAAATAAGAGAGAGGGACAGGGCAAAAGTAAAAAAAGAGCAAAGGAATGAAAGGCAAAATAAACAGGGGAGGGTTAAGAAGAAGGTAGGAAGAAATAAAGAAAAAGAAAGGAAGAAGAAACATGTTTAGCTGAGAAATAAAAGGAAAAAATAAAGAATGGAGATGAAACTGGAAAATAGGGAGTAACCTAGAGAGAGAGACAAGGGAAGAGAGAGAAGAAGTAGAAAATATAAAGGAAAAGGAAAGCTAGAAAGAGCGAAGGAAAATGGAAAAAAAGAATCAAAAAGAAACACATGGGAAACTAGAAAAGAATAAAGAAAAAGTAAAGAATGGAGGGAAAAGGGAAAATGGGGAGTAAACTAGAGAGATGAGAGAAAAAGAGGGGGACAGAAATGAAAAAGGAAAAGCTAATCAGAAAGGACAGAGAAGTCAAGGAAGAAGGAAGGAAGGAAAAATAGTAGAAAGAAAGGAAAGAGAACCACATGTTTAACTGAAAAAAGTTTTTATGCTTCAAATTCTATATATCGTCATTTATGGTTTTTGGTTTGGTTGTTTTGTAGAGGAAAATTGTTGTTTTTGTTTTTGGCTTTGCAGAACATGATTGAGTTTTGAAAAGGGAAATGAAAAAACAATCTTGATATGATTGTTCGGTGCATTTTTGGTCAGGAAGCCAGTTTCTTCAGACAGCCTGATCTCGTAGAACCAGTAACAAGCAAAAAACAGAGAGGATGGGTAGAGTAAAAATAACAGAAAGAGACGAAAAAGAAGAAGAAGAAGAAGAAGAAGAAATTAAAGGAAAAGGAGGAAAAAAAGTAAAAGATTAGAAAAGAATGTAGGCAAAGAAGAAAGGAAAAGGAATAGAAGAAAGAAGAAAGAAATGTTTAACTGAGAAAATAATAAAGAAAGAAATAGAGAAAGGACGTGGGAATAGAATAGAAAAAGAGGGAGTGGGTGTGGGAGAAAAAGTAACATGAGAAAATGAAGAAACGAAAAAGAAAAATATTGAGAACGAATTATTGAGAAAGAGAAAAATAGAACCAATGACGAAGGGGTAGAACGAATGAAAGAAAGAAAGAAAAAAGGAAAGAAGGTTAGATGTGTCCATTTAATAGTTTGCGGATATTTTAATCACAAAACACAACACATTGGAAATTGCTGTATTAGTTGTGTGATGAAGTTTGGCCAATCTCTAGCAAATTGGATCCAACTAGCGTGACCCGTGCTCCGGCGTTGCCCGCGAAAATTGATTAAACCAAGAATCACAACACCCAGAAGTAAATTGGTCGGAAAAGACCATAAAGACTTATTTCACCCAAAATGCTAAGCCTTTATCTACGATATAAAAGATATTTGTAAAAATTATTTGGGGGGAGATACTCATTGACTTGTTTGCTTGGCCGCTGTGTGTGTGTTTCTGGTGGAGGCGGGGACTTTGTTTTCAATTGCCAATTTAACCAAAGAATAAAATGGCTGACTTGTGTACGAATAAACCTAAATGCATTATGGTGGAATTTGATTTCGTAATGAAATAAATCTAGAATGGGATACTAACTAACTTGTGTTTGCAGCGGGTTTTATTGTAAATTTACAATGTTCATGTGATCGCCAGTAATTAATTCATTGAACGCAAATGTTGGTGGATTTTGAGAACAAAAATAACAGGAAACAGATATTTGCAAAAAGGATCATTTTAAGGCCATGTTGAGGGTAATTTAGTCGCCTGTTGGAGTAACCATAATTTCTCTCAGAATTCTTATTAGGTTGAAAGTAAATGTATTGTCGTATAACTTCATGAAAACATTCGTGAAACAATAATGAACCAATTTTGAGAAAATCAGTGATAAAAACATTAATCACAAAACGGTTTTAAAAGTTGTGTGTGATTTTAACCATAACTTGTAGACAAGGCTTATACAAAGGTGAATCACTGACGAAGGTTGACCGATCAGCTATTGTTTCGTATATTAAAAAATCTCTTTTAAATATATTCTAGCGCTGATAGTTAACAATGTATTTTCTGTGTTCAATCGGAAATGATTAAACACAATATCATCGAAGAAATTATTTTAACAACAATTCTATTTTTGTGAGATTGTTCGATGTTTACAGTTTTTTAAGCGCGCAACGGCGCCATGTTGGGAAAATATATAAAAAAAGAACATTATTGATTTTTTTAATGTGTGATTTAAAACGAAAGTTCATTTTGATTTTTTGTTAGACAAAACTGATTTTTCTGTTTTCTGTAAATAATGACACTATTACGAACAATTTTTTTAAATTTTATTTCGCTTTTAACAGTGGGTATGTCGGTTGCTTCAAAAGCGCGTGAAGATAGCTATCATTACGAGTTTTTGTATTGGGAGCGAAAGAAAAATGAATTTATAAAATTCAATATTTTTAAATAGATTAAAAGAAATAATTTTCATATTAATTTTTTCGAGGCTCTTACTCTTGGTAACGCAGCCAAAATTACGTTGAATTATTTTAATTTTATTTGGGTTGGATAGAAAAAGGGGAAACTTTTGATCATCGATAGTTTAGTAGTAGTAGCAGTAGTAGTAGTAGTCTTTATTGTTTTTGTAGTAGTCGTATAAGTTGCCGTTTTTATCCAACAATGGCACATCTTGTCTGCCAAAGACGGCGTGCCAAATCTAGACCAAATTTGATCGAATGTTTTCGATCCTATAAGTATTTATTTTCTAGTAGTAGTAGTAGTAGAAGAAGTAGTAGTAGTAACAATGTTGCCGCTTTGTGATACACTTGGCATCTAAAACTGCTTCATACTAAATGAGGCACAATGCTGGCCTGTCCTTCGCTGTTCTAGTGCGGCTCACACCCTAGGCGGGTTGAGCCGGCCTCCTTCTAAAGGGAAAGTTTCTAGGGAATATTAAATTCACAAACTGTTCCAAGTCGCATGTATATCCCGCTCAGGCGAGATAGTTTTAACGACGTTAGTTTTTGCATTTGTTTCTCTTTATTAAGAAGGTGTCACCGTTCACCAACATAAAGCGCCCGATTCCCCAACTGGTCCCCTATCTGGTACTGACTAGGCTCAACGTCATTTAACTTCGATAGTCGAGCGAGAATCGGTGTATCAGCGTTATTATGCCGTATGTGTATAATGCTGTTGAGTATTTCTGAATCATGTAAGTGACTAACGCGCTAGATTTTCGATATACATTAGTTTCTTCGTATATAATGAGTATCAACATTGTTGAATTGTTGAAGATATTGTTCTCCCTCCCAAGGCGGGGAGATGTGACTCAAGGTCGGGAAAGTGGGATTTAAACAGTCAACGCCCTACAGCAAAAGCATTCTGGACGAACAAAAAATACCTGAGCAGCCTTGTCTGCATTCCCCGGTAGGAGCGTCTCAAGTGATTAGCAATAAACCAACCCCTTCTAAAGGGGTTAGAAGGTAAAGCCTGGGAGAGTAGACCTCATAGAACTGCAAAGGACTATACCTCAGACCTTCAGAAAACAGGGCACATCTGCATTCCCAAAATTCTACCAGTTGTCGAATTTGTTGAATTTTGTAGAAATATATGTTTGTTTTGTAATATTTAATATTATTCAATAAATTTTAATCGTTTAATGGTTAATGGTTTAGTAAAGTACACTTCCATACGGACTCTAAACCTAATCCTCACTACCAAACGTTCTCTAACCTAAATCATAACTACCAAACGTTCTCTAACCCTAACCCTAACCCTAACTACCAAACGTTCACTGTGGTTCATGATGAAATAACAAACGAAATGTGGATGATCGCTAAAACATAACAGTAATTTTTATTAAAATATATTTTAAACTTTTTAAAAAAATACTTAAAATCTGGTTTAAATTATTTTCGATGTTGTTTTTGTTTTATGATATTTTTCTTCTTTCCTTTGGAGAATAACATTCAATAAAAATCTGTCTTCTCTTCTCATTGAAAAGAACAAATTCCTGCGATCAGTATGACGTGACGTCATGTCGTGACTTCACTAGTAACAGACAAACAAAGAGAGAGTGAGAGACACAGACAAAGAGAGAGAGACATTCTCGTGTGTATATAACACGTTTGCCAATTAGAATGTTGTTTTCAAATTTGCATGAGTCAATAAAAATGGCGGGAGAATCGAGTCTTGTTGTTTCGCAACCGAGGTCACTTCTTTTGATGAGCACTTGGAGTATTTCCGTTTCTCTTGTCCCCCTCCCACTTGACGTCGTATCAGGTGTCGCTTGAGACATCGACACTTTCAGTGAACTGCCCCATGACACAACATTAGACGCTCATTAGACGCTCATCGCCCCTTGACCCCACGTTACCTCACACCACCACTTCCCCTAGCAAATGTACAACTCCTTTAAATTATTCTGGTCGTTTTGGGTGCCCTTTTCTTTACTCTTCCTTTGTTTAGTGGATACTCTAGGAAGATTTGGCGCAATGTCGATAAGTGTCTTTTTAAACGCCTAGTGTAACCACAGTAATTTTGGTATGACTGATCTCGTGTCATCACCTGCAGCTATGCGTTACGTACCGCATCAAAAAGCAATAGAAACGTTACTTGTGTCAGTCCTTATCAAAGTCCGAGATAAATAAACAAAAGTAGCATGTTTGTACTAATTAATCTCTACTTATCAAGGTCAAAAGCTACCCGGGGATAAAGGTTTATAAGTTGTATAGATTGTCAGTTCGAATGATAGAGAATATTATGAACGGGTTGTAACTAAAATAGTATTTTTCAAATTCGATTTGAAGTAATGTTCAAACGTAACGATTAGGTTAAGGGTCATCATTTAATTCATTTAACTGCTATTTTTATAGTTTCCACCGTGACAAATCTTTATAATTCCTTCTAAATATTTCGAGTTCTACCGACAAGCACTAATTCAGAGTCCAAAGAAAGGGTGCATCTTCGGGATTGCAACTCGTTATTGGGTAGGTATTCTAGCTATTTATAAATGAAATAAAATATTTGTTTGAAAACTGTTCAATTGTTTAGTTTTGGGCAAAATATTAAAATGAAATGATGAATGAAGTGAACAAAATTCTATTACATAAGATGACGGTTTATTATAAGTAAGTATTTATTAACATTGGATTTGAAGACGACCATGTTATAGCATGCAGGGAAACAGTCCCGTGGTTATGTGTTCCATGAATGGGGAGTTATTTGAAAGAAACTCCGTTTGATGTTAGGCACACGGAGGAAGAAATTGTATTAGTAAGGCGAATTATTTCTTTGAATGTCTTACATGGATGTATAAGAGATTGAAGCCTAGTCGAGCTTTGTCCATGGTAATAAACATAGAATAGATAAAGACTAGAAACGCGTCTTCTGTGATGAAGTGGTTGTGGAGAACACGAGGTGATCAACCTGAAATAGTTTGCAAAATGTATTTTGTACTCTGTCAAAGAAAAGGCAGATGCGTCTGAACGGCATCCCCTCAGATGTGACAGAAGTACTCCATCTTATGGGATATCTGACTCTTGCAGCACATAGTGATTTCTTTTTGGAAAATCGAAGACGTGTAAAACCATATTTGATGTTTATGGGTGAAGAAGCTGGAGGTTGATTGATTGTGTTTGTTGTATATCATATCAGCACTTTTTGAGTTCAATCAATTAATTAACTACTTTTATTGGCAAAAATAGCAAAATGCAGCAATCCATGTACAAAGACAATTAGAAAATATTTAATCTATATATAGTCTGAATGTTTTTCCAAGACTAAACGTGGATATGATAGACATCATCACGACCACCTATGGCAGGCTGTTCCAAGAAGCAGAAACACGGACAGAGAATGCTGCCCTTTTTTCTGTTGAGACGAAAACGACGATGGTACGTCTTCTGTGGGCGACGTGGAGATCGCGGCTAGGCGCTGGGGTGAAAAACTCCTCTAAACCTGGATTCATATTCCCGTTGATTATTACTGTATGCTAGAATCAAGTCTCCTCACATCCTTCGCTGGTCAAGTGAGAACAGATTTATTCTTTGGAGCCGCTCTTTATAGTTAGCGTGGAAGATCCCGTCACCATCTTGGTTGCCAACCGTTGAACACGCTACAGGTATACGATATATTTTTTAAGATATTGTGTTGCTAGGGGGGCATACTCAAGAATGGACTGTACCGGGATAATGTATAAAGGACGGAAAGCGTCAGCTGTTAGGCTTAGAAAAGATCACCAGATTAGGTAGAGAACACAGCTGGCTTTGCTCGCCATATTGATACAGTGACGTGTTGGTTTGAAGTTGTCCACAACTGTACCAAAATCCTTTGCATTAGCGAAAATGTTGAGTGGTTGGGGTGGAAAACCGATGGTACACGAGGTAGTAAAAAGAGAGATGATGGAAACATGACTGCATTTTGCAGTTCATAGGTAAATCTCAGCTAGAAGACCATGACAAAATTTTGTTGAGATTATTTTGAAGTTGATCATAGTTGCTTCTAAGCGATACGATCCGCAAAGAGTAGTAACTTTTCAGTCACTTCAGCTGGCAAATTATGGAGATACTTTATTTAATGACGAATTCAATCATTTTAGTAAAAGCTTTTTTATTCTTCAATTAATAATCGTTATTGAAAAATAAACAGACAAAATGCTTTCGTAAACCACTTTAAAAATGCGAATTATTTATTAAAAATCATGTAATATGTTTTATCTTGACTTTTTTTCTTATTGATTTCGTACAATAACATATCTGTTCTCAGAGATAGAATGTTTCACAACAAAATTAATAGTTTTACCTTTTTTTCTTTTATTGGTCTCCCGATTTATAAAAGTGACATTCTCCGATTTTTAAAAAACAATCTGGTTAGCCCTCCAGGGGGTCAAAAGGCCCCAAAATGGCAAAAAATAACATTTTTGCCCAATAACTTTTCATCCATCCATTCAATTTCTCTGAAACTTGGCCAAAATGTGGAGGCAATTGTTCCTAATAGGAATAAGTATCGCTGACCTTGGTAAAAATCTGGTTCGTGCCCCCAGGGGGTCAAAAGCCCCCAAAATGGCAAAAAATGACCCTTTTCTCCCATAACGTTTGATCCATCCATTCAATTTTTCTGAAACTTGGCCAAAATGTAGAGGCAATTGTTCTGGATATAAAATGAGCATACTTAACCTCAGAAAAATACTGGTTCGCGCCCACAGGGGGTCAATGGGGGGTCAAAAATGCCCCAAATTGCCCAAATTTATTGCATTTTACATTCGCCACATCGAGTCACATACAGAGAGGGACCACGCACGCGGGGCTTGTTTTTCTTCGTGATGTTTCTGAAGCGACGATCAAGTGTTATTTGAACGATGTATGATGACAGAACATCTCTTTATATGAACTTTTAGTAGCGCGTGGACACTATAAGATAATAAAATTGGTAAAAGTTAGTTTTCATTTTTTTTTAAAGATGCTTTCTAAGAACTGTTGGCAATGTTATTATCCTTAAATATTTATCCGTGGTGTAACTTGTGTTTAGTGTGATTGTTTTGTTTACGAATGGATAGTAGATTAATTTTTTTAGTAAACGTATATTTTGTGACTAAATTGTCTATAAATAATAGACTTTATTTAATCCATGAATCGGGGCAGACTTTTATGTCAGTCAGCCTTGTAAACTCTCCCTTCCTTATTACGCTTGTGAAAGGCTTATTTTTTTGGTTAGCCTGTTAGAGGTCCAGGGGATTGAACGCTGCTGTTGTTTTTTTTTTCAGGCTTGGTTTATTTTGAAGTAATTCTACATTACTCTCGCTTTTTATTATTCATTAAGTGACTTTATGCCTTGTCTGGAGCGATTTTCATAAAAGAAAAAGCTTAAAACAAATAAATAAATGTAAAATGAAAATATACCGGCCCGAGATATCACGATTCTTTACAAACATTTATTTATAAAAAAAAACACAGTTTTTAATTAAGAATGGTTCAAATTACTTATATATGTTCTTCACCTCCCCTGGACACCAATCTAGTCTAATAATACTAAACCAGCCGTGACAATGTGAATTTAAGTCTAGAATATATAGTGGTATACTAGATATAAGTTAATCGACGTTTGCTTCCTTAAGGTGTTTATATATATATATATATATATATATATATATATATATATATATATATGGATATTGCTCGGGCAATTAGCAATAAACTGACCCTCTTCTCAATGAGAGAAGGTAAAAACTGGGTGCGTGAAGCCCCTAAAACTGCAAAGAACCATACCTCAGTCTTCCAGAACAATACCATCTAACTCAAATGACCAAGACTGTGTCGAGCTGATTGTCGAGGATGTATCCTCGAACAAAGGTGGTGCCATTGAACTGACAGGATTTGAACTTGGCACGCCACGTCGTCAGTCCACGTCGATATCAACTTCACCACGATCAAAACAACACCTAAGAGCAAAGTGTAGTATCTGTTCTTATCCTGCACTTGGATCTTTTCTGTCCTCGGTCAGTGAAGGAGAAGTCTTTCTAGACTGAGGCATTTTTTAAATTTGTGTTGCTTCTTTTTGGGGAGTTATATTTTATCCACATTAAAAACCGGCCTTGTGTCTAACTCGTATGGAGGCAAATAAACAGGAACACTCATGTGTGTATTATAATAAAGAACTTCTCAGCTGTTTCGAGCTCACAGCTGTTTAAGTTGCACTTGTAAAGCTCTCACTCACGATTCTAAGTTTTCCAAGAAATGCACTTATTAATACACCCTGCCTAGTATGGCAAGAGGTGTACTTGTAAAGACCGTAGCCGTCTTTTATGCTAATAAGTTGTCACAGGTGAATTCTTGACAAGAAAAGCCATGAGAAAAATATTTAATGTAATACGGCTAAGTGTTACTTTGAAACAGATGCTATGTCTTAAAGTTACGATTTAAAAGCCACTCGCGAAGCAGCCTCTTACAGTAGTGCTAAGCAGTAGTGCTTGCTGCTGATGGAGAAGAAGACACAGCTTTGGCGATGGAGATGCACCAACAAACAACAATTAAAAGTATTGGCTAATTATAGAATGAGGCGTTTAGTAGAATGTGTGTTTCTTTTATTAGAAATGCTCGCTATATTTTGTTTAGGAGCACAAACGTACCGTAATACACGACTTTTGGTTGATACACTATAATTCTTGACAGATTATTTATCGCAATTTAAATCAAGGATTCCCAACCGGGTTCCACAGAAGCTTTAAGGGGGATGGGGCGGTAAATTTTATTTTCATCTATTGTTTTAGTAATGTGTACTCAATCACATGTTTGTATTTGCGTACGAACAGACACACTCCAAAATACGGTAACTTTTTAATAGTATGTAGATTAATATAATTTTAATCCCGGGCAACGTCGTGTAGGAGCAGCTAGTATGAAATAATTTTAGGAATTCGGGAGACATATTGAAGCGAAGGTCTGCCATATTCGGTATAGATATATTCAGGAGAGGCGATAGCGAGCGGCAAATGCATAGGATCGATTCTTTCTTCTACAACAGGGATTCCCACCAGGGTCCACATGGACTCCTGGAGATTTCTAGAAGTTTTAACGGTGTCCACTAAAATATTTCCTATTTATGTTATTCTGTTTACTAGATGTATGTGTATTTATTAAAATTTTCAAGATTTGGATTTGGAGTTTATGTCATCGATATATAATTGATTCATTGTTAGTTTTTACTAAACTAAAAAAAGTATTTGGGTTAAAACAAATTATATAGCATATATAGGGTCCATGTATTATAAAATCGCTCTCAGAGGCCCACAAACAAAATAAGGTTGTAAACGTCTGATTTAAAGGCTTGCAGAATCACTTTCTAATTAGAGGCAGTGTAATTTTTGTTTATATAACTAGGTGATGTTGCCCAGGATTTTTTTAATTTCAATTGTTTCACTTTTTTAACTTTGCTGTTTCTTAATCAATGTGTTTTTTTTAATATGGATTATGAAAGTTAAATGTAATCATTAGGATATCATTTGGTCATTAAATTGTTATGAAATTATGTTTAAAAATCGACAATCGACTGTTGGATGAAATTTAGTCATCAAGCATGTGGCCAAGCTCTGTGGAGTATGTACATAGATTGATGAATATATATATATATATATATATATATATATATATATATATATATATATATATATATATATATATAATGGAAAAAGGAAGATCTAAAACAAGAATACATCTTTACGTTTCCACTAACTGCTACGGAGGCTTTATCAAGAGTCGAAAAAGTGTCAGAAGACGAGAGGACCGTTTTCATTTTATCTCATCCCGTCGGATTTATTGCATCCTTTCATTTGTCATGTATGGTAATGTTTACAAACAAATAGTGTTTCAACGTTACTAACACTGTTGCCTAGAATGCATATTCCATAATTTATAATGATTAGTTCAATAGTTTAAGATGTTAACAGGCACATATATATTATTGACACTCACGCGCGTGCACGAATTCTTTTAAAAATGCATTAGTTAATTTAACTTAAAATTTGATGTAGAGAAATTCTGTTTTCTAAACATATATTTTTGGATCTAACTTATCTTTGAAAGTTTTAGGAGGGCAGAATGAGAGTTTGGGTGGTCGAAGCGCATAATTTTTTGCAAATAAAATGTGCCATAGTTACTTACCGGGTTGCCGAGAATAAATATTCATCAAAATTCATAATACGCGGTTTATTAAAAAAAAATTGTTTATTCACATATACAAAAAATATGATGTGTACATGTTACTCAACGTGTTGCTTACAATGTAAATTCTATAATTCATAATGATCCGTTCAATAGTTTAGGGTATTACCTTGTGTATGTGTATATATATATATATATATATATATATGTGTGTAATCAATGAACAAGGAAGTATTTAACGTTCGGCGACCTTCATCTCTTTTTTTATTTAATGTTACTTGTTTCTTATGTGTATGTGCATGTTCTTCTGTGTGTTAGCTTTTGTGTTTGTGTTTAACTTCTATCGCTGAAATAGACGAGCAAGGTTCACATGGTTTGTTGTGTTTAGGCGAATTGATAAAACGGTTGCCAGTGATTAGGCAGCAATGAAATTAATTATTAGCACAAATACCTCCATCCCGATTAGGTTACCATTTTTGTAACATTAAAGAAAAGCATATGTCTCCTAAAAAAATACAAAGAACGCAGGCTTTTAACACAAACACACACAGACACACATCACATACACACATATCACACACGCACATACATGTAATACACATTACACACTCGGCAAACATTTACATCACATGTAGACACACAGCCACACATCACATAATATACATTTTACAAACATATCAGAAGCATGCACATACACATCGCATATGATGATGCTTCTGATTTAGATGATGGAAATCTTGGAAGGCTTATTGGCACTCAAATTCAAAACCACTGATCCTTCACTACGAAAACACGATTATAAACTGCAATAAGCTGCAATAGTGATCGAAGGGAGGAGAGTGTTGAAAATCTGAGAGTGCTTGTTTTAATCAGCGAGCGATCACTGATAATGTCGTGTGTAGGAATTGCTGGTGAGCAATAAATAAATAAATAATAATAATAATAATAATAATAATAATAATAATAATAATAATAATAATAATAATAATAATAATAATAATAATAATAA
>OY744516.1:135794540-135814540 GCA_963556195.1 Sepiola atlantica
TGTGGGAGGAACTGATTTATTGGTTGTTTATGTTCGGGTGGGGGTGTTTCCGCTCAAATTGTATTGTTTTCAATAATGTTTGTTTGATTTAAATGTATTGTCGAGAGAGAGACTCATTGAATTATTTTCCTTGTTTTTTTTGTTTAGCCGAAAACATTGTTTTGTTTTTTGCCCTCCTCGCATTAAAATGTTAGTATATAAAAAAGAACAGTAACTAATTAAAATTAAGTAGAGGTCAGCCAATTAAACGGAGTTAGAATGGGAGAATTGACCTTTTGGTGGTGCGGTAAGAATTTTGGCCGGGGTCCGATGTGTTTGAGGTCTGTGTGGGTCGTTCTCTCCAATTGCCCGCTTGTGTTATAGGCGGGCTGGGATTGAGTTATGTTCGCTACGCGTGACCCGTTGAGGTAGCCGGTGAGCTTGTGATTATACGGACAAAGAGTTGTTTCGGTGCCACACGCGTGAAAAAAATGTGAGTTGTAGCGATGAAAAGATTGGCATGATATATTTTGGGGGAACCTCGAAGTTACCGCATTGGTATTGGTCATTGTTGTTTAGTGGGTCGGTGAAACCCACGAGGGCACCGCGGTGGTGTGTCGGGTCTGGATGATTGTGAAACTAGGTTCGTGTGAGTGAATTTGTTTCGGCCCGGGGCGGATTGATATGGCGCCAGAGCGATGGACATATCGGAATTAGTTAGGAAATTTGGTAGGATCAATGTGGAATGGAGTTGGGCCCCTTTAGATGTAGGATATTTAAAGACGAGTCGCCGGCCCTGAAGTTATTGTGAGCCCCCTTGGAAGGGATAAACAAAGTGCAGCGAGCCGGCTCAGAGGACATTTGACGGATCATCTTGTGTAGAGAGTTAAGGGGTCGCCCTGATCCGTGTTAAAAAGCGGACACAGTCGAATAGTATGATAAGACATATCTTACAGAAAACTTAGATCGCTGACCAGAATAGGGAATATGAGAATTTTAAAATGGGGATTTTCTTTTTTGCCCTGTATTCTGTAAGAATTTAATGGATATGTGTGGTTAATTGTGTGATTAGGAATCGTGTGCAAATGCCCGTGGGGTCAAGTGGTTAAGCAACCTTGCGAGAGGGGAACACCCAACGTGTCCTATTATCGTTTGTGACAGGGATGGCCATCGAGCCGATATCGATCGTAAGGGGAATTTCTTACATCCCAAGAAATGTCATAGGGCCGATTTGGAAAAGTCGGGTCAAGAGGGTGGAACTGAGATGTCCAGCCGTGCTAACCACTGGTTATGACCAGACCCTGTTGAGGGGTGTTTAAAAATGAAAATCTTAGGATTGTTTTTTTTTGTATAGGTAGGGAAGGAATGTTGGATAATAGCCCTATGGGAATGCACGTATCTGTTGGAAATCGTTAGTTTGACTTGCGCGAATTAGTGCGGGTGGACCCGTGCAGTCGAGTGCAGAATAGGGCCTGTTCCCACAGTCGGAGCTCACAGACGTTACAGGATCATGGCGTTACGAGACCTCAGATCAAGGGTAAATGCATACGTGCAAGAGCGGCTCTGTGACGTCACGGGCTTTTGCGTGGGAAGCAGAGAGATCTGTGACTTCACTCGTTCTTCGTGAGAAGCGAGTTTTAGCAGTCTGGGTTTTGGAGGCGAACCTATCACACGTGGTTTTTACCATGTAGACAGCAACATATACAGGAGAATTATTTCCCTAAGAAAATACAGGCGAACGATCTCAACCACTAGACGACACACCCCTCCACGGGACGAAGAAGAAGGGAGGATAGGAGAAATTTAAAGGTATGCAAATTATATGCTCTATCGTGTCAAAAATGACGAGTGATTAAACGAGAACTGCCAGAGCCCGTTTCGAGACGAGCATATGAAAGGAGAACTGCCGCAGCCCAAGCAAGGGCCCTATGCAACATGTCAAACAAACGCGGCAGTTCTTTTGCATAATTGCATATTTATTTTATTTTTAGTTTCTAATAAACTAATATTCTGTAATATACATTTATAATTTGTATTGTCACATTTTATTATATATTTATAATATTTTTCTCGATAGTGTAGTAGCTTACATCAATGAACTATTTTCTGTCGATCTATTGGCGTTGTGATTCGGCTTGGCGAATCATTGTAATCATCGCCTCTTGAACAGGTGCGCGTCTGTGTGTAACAAGATTCACGCGCGGTCGTTAAAGCCGGATCACGTGGTCGACAGCGCATTTCAGTTCCAGCTTGTATTTCGAACAGACAAGATTTACATTATTGCGCTCTCTACCAGCCTTGTTGTAGGTGTGTCTACGAACTGTAGGATGACATTATTTCGTTTTGTCTATCAACCTATTGTACAATCTTTATTATGTTCCTGTGTTTTCTTCTACATAAAACTATTACCCATCTGTGCACCGTGTTGTTCAATTGTATTACGCCCCAAAGAAAAATTAAACAAACCAATGCCAGTATCCTTGTTCTTTTGTCCCCGTCATTATCTAATCTAAAATTGGCTTTCACAGCTAAAATAGTAATATTATTATAATTATGAATGAATTAATTAAAGTGATTTTATATTTAAAAAAAACGATAGCGTTTGAAAACATTTTAAAGTTTCAGTTTCAAGTGAGATATTTTAATCGAAAACATTCGTCGCTACTGTTAAGAGAACAGATACTACACTTTGATCTACGTAAAAGGCCAATAAGTAATAAAAATTATTCTTTTGTGACAAGACATTTTTAAATGAACGAAAACAAAACTTGATTTAATCAGAACCTATAAGTGTAGTATCGGTTCTGTTGTCCTTCCAGGAATTTTCTCCTTCGTTTATTAGGAGGCATGGGGGAGGCTCCCATGTATTACATCCTTCTTTATATTTCAAACTGTTTTTAAACATTTTAAAATTATTAAATAGTTAACATTAAAAACTGAAGGGAGGAAATAGACATTTCCGTTCGGCGTTCAATTGTACTATAGGGAGTATTTGAATATCTCGCTTATTTCGTTTAATGTTCGCATTCATTTTGAATTAAATTAATTAATTTATATTAAATTGTATTTTTTTATTCCGAAATAAAATTCTAATTCATTTTTTAATGATTTGAAAGTCGAACTTTAATGCAATGCCTTAATCGCTGATGGCCATGTTGTAATTTCCTATTATTTTCTTTCGCACTTGACATCTATAAAAAGGAAATAACTTTGACTGTTATTTTATTTATAAAAAATGTGGTGTATGCGTTTATTTTCACATATATAAAAAGGAAATTGGTCTGTCCTGCGCAGTTCTAGAAGGTCCACCCTGACAAGCTTTGTCTCTCCTCTTTAGGGAGGAGTAAGTTTATTGCTTACTGCCTGAGGCGCCCCTACCGGGGAATGCCGACGGGGCTGCCCAGGCTATTTTTGCTAGGCCAGAGTGCTCACCTTCTCAGGCGCTGGCTTTTCAAATCCTACTTTCCCGACCTAGTGTCACATCTTACCTTGTAGGAGGAAGATAAATAAAATAAAATGGAAATAGGTTTTACTTTATTTTATTTATAGAATATTGTGAGGTCTGCATTCGCGCTTGACACCCATAAGTAAACACATTCATTGTAGAATCTGTCTCATTTCAGAATATCAGATTATAACTATTTTTAAAAATGGAGAATATTCCATTAATAGTAAATAATAAGTCCCCGACAATCGAAACTTAAATCTTAAGATTTCCCATCTGAGGTTCTACCAACTGACCTATTTGGATTGTCTTATTAACATGGCTTGAAACATTACCTTAACAAAATAATCATAGCTTTGGCGTGAAGTCATAGATTTATGATCTATGTCATGTTTCTAAACAGTAATTCAAACATAAGAGATTAAATAAATGAATAAACATTATAAATAGCGTTGAAAAATATTTTAATAAACCGAAACAATTTATTTTAATTTAACTACGTATTGTATGCAGTTCTTTCACTATTATATAATATTTCTAGCCTAGCAAAGATATGCGACTAGAAGATGCATATATTTGCTAGTTGTAAAAAAATAATTAAATTCCTACAATTTACAAATAAATAAATAAGAGAGACAAATATTCAGTTTTCTTATTTAAAAAATATATAGCTAACGTATTTGAATTTTCACGAAGGACTTCTACCTCCCCTCCCTTCACTTTTTCAGAAAAATAAATTAAAATAAATATATCCAACATTACGAACCTTTACGCCCAACAGCTGTGTTCCAAAATTGATAATGATCGGTTAATTAGTTTTAAAAGACTCCTGTACGTACAAGTATTTAAATATATAAACATACATTACTTTAAAGTTATTTGTATTTATCTACATACGTATACGTTTCATCCTTACGGGAATCGTCAGTGTAGAGTTGATTATTCATATCGGTCACAGGACACCGGAACACGAATCATGTTTTTTAACTAAAATTCCAACACTTTAGCCCACACGACCACTATAAACAACCCGAAAAGTTTTCGAGAAATTAAACTTATTAAATGCTTCCGTAACAAGTCTTACACTGCTAAAGCCACGGTCGTATTAAAGAACAACTTTAAAAGTCTTCTCCTGGTTTGACCCTAATCCTAAGAGAACATCTACTGATGAGCAACTGCCAAGTGTGCCCCCTTCCCGTCCCGGACGCGATAGCCGGACTTCTACTACAGAAAGGAAAAGAAGTGCGTCATAAAAAAAGCACGAAAGTCAAGATGCCTCGTCTCCTTTGAAAGAGCCGCCTGCAGGTGGCGCTTCGGGAGTCGTAAAAAGCAAGGAAATACTGACTGTTTGCACCTCGAGAAATAAATCAAAACGCCATGATAGGGCTGGAGTAATTGCTCTTTTTAGGGATGGATTCTGCCATGGGTGGTCTTTTACAGCCTGATTGAGGGCGAAGCGTTTATCTATTTAAGCTACTTTTTATAATAATAGCAACACTAATACAACAACAGTAACAACAACAACAACAACAACAGCAACAATAATAACTAGCGGGACCCGTGAAAATTCCACGGTGCTATCTACATTAATCTGTATAATTTACTGCTAATAATAATATTCCTTTTGAAATAATAAATGTCTGTCAGAATCAATACTATTATAAAGAAAATGACCTACTCTTTTTCTTTACATAATTGTAATTGTCAGCTAAATATTCTATAAATAAATAAGACGAATATGTTTCTTTCTTATTTCTTTTTGAAGTCGACGAGACGACATAATTTGATTTTGGAACAATTAATTTTAAAATGGGTATAGTCGGAATGTTTTAGCGTAGCGACCAGATTAATCAACACTCATTATCTATGCTTATTGGACAAGCGCATTGCTTTTTTCTAAATGTGTATAAAGAATGAACACGTACGTACGAACATGAACTGGCTTAGCGTATTATCAAACAGATGATGATGATGATGATGATGATGATGATGATGATGATGATGATGATGATGATGATGATGATGATGATGATGATGATGATGATGATGAAAAGAACTGCAGGAAAGACTGGGAGAAATTGAAATCAAAGGGATCATTAAAACCATACAAAGGGCGGCAATGATCAAAACAGCTGCAATCTTAAGGGAAATCCTTGAATGCGGAAACCAACCCGCATAAGTTACAAAGGGTAACCAGTCACACGGAATTTACAACAGGAAGAAAACAAAATCACATGAAGAATACTACATCACAAACCGAGGAACAGTAATTGCAAGAAACATCATTTCATAATCTCCTCTCTAATAAATTACACCGGCCTCAGCAAACACCACACAAAAAGTACCAATTAACAGAAATGACAAGAAACACCATAAGCTCTCCCCTTTCCTTCACACACATCGCCCCAAAACATATGATATAATATAATATAATATATATATATTTTTTTTTAAGGGCCGGCACCAAACAAAATATGTGTAGAGGGTCAAGGAGAACGAGAAAACCCATTAAGGGCAGCACAAACCAGACCTCCACTGGAAAAGTGCGGAGAATGCTGGGCCCTTGGGAGGCTTATTGCCACCCAAATGGTCCTTACTAGCGAGAAATCAATGGTAAGAGGCTGTTGCAATACCGCAATGTTATTCGCGGTGGTTATCGAAAAGAGGTGAAGAATACTGGAAATCTTGGGAGGCTTGTTTTCACTCAGACTCCAGGAAATACAACTGGTTGTTGTCGGTGAGTAATCACTGACGATGATTTGTGTGAGAACTCCTAGTGAGTACAAAAAAAAAAATAATAATAATAATAATAATAATAATAATAATGATAATGATAATGATAATGATAATGATAATGATAATAATAATAATAATAATAATAATAATAATAATAATAATAATAATAATAATAATAATAATAATAATAATAATAAAAATAATAATAATAATATGAACAGTCCCGAAAACCTTGGAAAAAAGACTAGGAACAAATAGGAATCAAAACGAAGGCTGAGACTATACAACGGACGGCAATGATGGAAACAGGAAAATCATCGAATGCGGAAACTAACCTACATAAACTACAAATACTAACCATACACATGGAAATTACAACAAAAACATGAAACCCGTAGGAACTGAAACTACAAGAAACATTATAAACTGTTCCGTCATCCAACCGCACCCACAAAAAAGTAAGGCATCAGCCTCGGCTGAGACCACACAAAATAGTCAGGAAATGTAATGTCTGATACAGAAGAAAGAATAACGCACCCGCTGTATATGGACGACCTGAAGCTATTTGCAAAAAAATAAAAATAAACTAGAAAAACTGATAAATACAAAAAGAATATAAAGCAAGCATAGTCGAATATAATTCAGAATATAAAAGTGTACACTACTGGAGATAAAACGGGGAAAACTTGAGACAGCAGAAGGCAGTGAACTACCAAATTAAAAGGAGATGATGTCACTTAAGGAATATGATACCTATAAATATCTGGGAAACAGAAATGAAAGTAAAGATTGGAAAGGAATCCCTAAGACGAGCAAGAAAACTCTTAGAAACAAATTATATAGCAGAAACCTGATGATAAAAGGAAAATACCTAGGAAGTATCCCTAGTAAGGTATTATTAACCTTTGATAGGCAAGACAAAATACAACCCAAGCCTCCAATTCACATACACAGAAAGTAATAGAATTCTGAGCATCTTTATTTCCACTCCAATTTCAAAGAAGCCTAACCAGAACTTGATGAAAAACGGCTGTTGCAAGAACGCAATGATGATCGAAAGAAGCGGAGAATAGTAGAAATCTGGGGAAAATTGTTGTCACTAAGACTCCAGGGGAAAACACCTGTTTTTACCAGTGAGGGATCACTGGTATTGATAGGTCTGAAACCTAGTGAGTAAGAAATAGTAGTTGTAGTAGTAATAATAATGAAAAGATTATGTCGGAATAACGAGAAGACTTCTTGAAACTAAATATAAAGGAAATGTTTAGCTCTGATAAAAGGGTAGTAATAAACCAAAACATCTGTTGACATATCTTACAAGCGAAAAAGTTATGTTTATGACTACTATTACGACAGATAAGGAAAAAAGAAACAACTATCAATCGATTTAGTATATTTGAACACACACACACATATATATATATATATATATAGATTTCTACTATTCTCCGCTTCTTTCGATCTATATCTTTATATATATATATATATATATATATATATATATATATATATATATATATATATATATATATATATATATATGAGAAAGGAATGATGAGAGTAATCCGACGTGATGAGAAATGAAAAAGGAAAACACCCAGAGATATTTTTCATATATTCATCAACGTTTCGTCTTTATTGTAAGACTTCCCCAGGACGATAATTTTAAGAAAAATGTCATGCAAGTACAGAGAGAGAAAGAGAGAGAAGGGGTGGGACAAATGGATGGATAGTAAGAAACACTAAGATAGATAGATAGATAGATAGATAGATAGATAGATAGATAGATAGATAGATAGATAGATAGATAGATAGATAGAAGAAAAGAAAACAGAGAAACAAGGAGAACTAGAAACAACGAAAAACAGAAAGCTAGAACGAAAAGAAGAACGATACATAAATGAAGGAACTAAAAAAACGAAATAAATAAACAGACAGAAAGAGATTGATTGGAGAAGAAAAAAACGAAAGAGTTGTGGGTATGAGAACGGGTCTCATACTGAACGTTGATACGAATGACATGAATGACCCAACCGAGATCAAAGAAAGGGATTACGTGTGTTCTTTTTGAGTTGTTTTTTTAGGGGGTGGATTCATGTCTTTTACGTGTGCGTCAACTCTGATTTATGATTCATCCGGGCACTGTTTACCCCAGTTAAAATGAAGAATTCCATAGCGTGGAATTGGCATATAAACAAAATAGAACGAAAATGATGAGTGTCAGGTGAAGGGATTTAAATTAATGGAAGAGAATGTTGCTGTGAAGCGAGGTTAATAGCTAATGAGGCGTAGATGCAAATCAGACAAACACATATCTTTCTTCTTTTTTCCTTTTTTTTCAATTAATTTGTCAAAAGAAACATTTCGTAAGGTTTGTTTGAGGTGGTCGTTTACGTTTCGAGTAAATGCCCGTTTTGGCCGCCAATAAAGAAGAAGAAGAAGAAGAAGAAGAAGAAGAAGAAGAAGAAGGGGATCGGTATTAAGAAAAAATGAAGGAAGTAAGTAAGGAAATGAAAGAAGAGAAGAAGGAAAAGAAGAAAATCAGGCAAAAAAACAGAGAAGCATATATATATATATATATATATATATATATATATATACATATAGTAAGCTATGAGAACATATTTATGGCAATAAAGCTACACAGAGGCTCCCGCATTTCATCCCCGGGGGCAATCTTTAGGCTAAGATAACTTACTACCTAGCTCTACTTATGTATCGAGCACTGTTGAAGTAAATACTGAACATTGATACATAAAAAATCATATATCCTTATAAAATGTTATGTGGATACATGAAGTAGTAATTATATATATATATATATATATATATATATATATATATATATATATATATATATATATATATATATGTATATATATATATATATATATATATATATATATATATATATTAAAATGTTGAATTAAATTAAAGATAATTGAATTATCGTTTAATGATAATCTATCGTGACAATATAAAGCTCAATATATTGAATAGAGCAATCAATTCTAGAGATGAAAGATGAGAATAAAAATTTGTAAAGATACAATATTTATTAAAACATGACGGCTCATAGCCAGAAACACGTATCTATGTCTTCCTTTTATGCACGAACAAAATTTAATTTGTAAATTGATTAAATTAATTAAAAAATGCACGCATAAATTAATTTATGAATTAGTCCATAAAAAATAGAGAGAGAGAGAGAGTGAGTGAGAGAGTGAGAGGGAGGGGGAGAGAGGGGGAGAGA
The DNA here is from genome assembly GCA_963556195.1 of Sepiola atlantica. Taxonomy (NCBI): domain Eukaryota; kingdom Metazoa; phylum Mollusca; class Cephalopoda; order Sepiida; family Sepiolidae; genus Sepiola; species Sepiola atlantica. Next base: position 135,803,954 of record OY744516.1, read on the forward strand.
GAGATGGTAGAGTGAAGTGCGGTTCCAACGAGAGAAAAGTTTATAATTAAAATTAGGTTACCTACGGTTAAAGATTTTTTTTAAATCTCTTTTTAAAATGTTTTATTATTTTATTTTATACTAAGTTAAAACGATGTTTTCCCTAGTACCTTTGTCAAGAATGGGAAAATAACCACATGCGTCACAGGCTACAAAACTCACCATATAGTGTTCCATTATTCAACATTTCTTTAGGGGATCGACTTTAGAATTACTTCAATATACGTATATGTATTCACAATACTTTGACTGTGTGTATGTATGCATGTGCGTGTCTGGTAAAGGCTCCCAAGATACTCGACAAAACCATAAAGTTGCCATATTCTGAATCCTCCATCTTTCGAACGTATAATATCCAAATATTGGAAAAAAAACATTGATTCCTTCGTATAGAAATGATCCCAAACGTGTGACGGGTGGACACTAAATTTGATCGACTTCTGTCGGATCGTACAATCTGTGCATGCGTACGAACGCATGCACAGATTGTGCTTGCATGCTTGCGTGCTTGCGTGCGTGCATAAAACTCATGCCATCTTGGTTTTAGTCAACTACTTTTCCAGAATTTAAAATTCGCTTCCATGGTCCATAGGTTATTGACGAACGTTCATTACCGAGAGATTACGGTTCGATCCTAGTTTACTCTCACATGTTTTTCTCTTTTTCTTTTTTAAAAGAGACCTAAACATCAAAGGGGCGATGCAACCGAGGAAGAGCTGCATTGTTAAACATTTGCCTGCAGGGCGTGAGGGGAGCAGATGGGCCGGCTTTTTTTTAATTCAACGTTATTATGTAGTAATTTGAAAATAAATCAAAGTAATATGTAGTAATTTTGCTGAATCATTCCTGCGCACACGACGTCACAATGACGTCTTCTTCTTCTGATACTGTTTCTTAACTATTATGAATATCAGCATTACTCTTCGAACATACATGGTGTATTAGTGCTCTGCAGGCATCCTTAATTATATTTGCGTTGCAGTAGTGCTCAGCAGGCATACTCATTCTTTTCCTTCCTCACAAAAAAAGGAATTTCTATATCAAGATAACGGGGGGAATTATTATTAATAGTGCTTTGTAGGCCTCTTTAATTTTAAAAGTGCTCATTATCATAGGTAGGGCGGATGTTTAATCAAAAAGACACATTCTGGAGAAATGCCAGTACCGGGGAATGGGCAGGAAGACTCCTACACCTTTCTACCTTCTTTCCTTCCTTACACCCTTCTACTCTCGCATTTTCTTCTTTCTTTCTTCTTTACCTCCTACTCCAACGTTTACTTCTTTCTTTCTTTCTTTCTTCTTTCTCTTCAACTCCCACGTTTGCATTTGTTTCTTTCTTCTTAACCTCCAAATAACCTTTTCCATAATCGGTCAGTCAATGAGATATCCTTCTACACTGTGGCAATTTATATTTTGTTCAACTCAGAGCAATCCTTTTCGTGGGTAAATACATTTTCCACAATTCCAAACCGACGTGTATTCTAAACATTAAAATTGTCCGATGTGACCTATTTGCGTTCTGTCGGATGTTGACAAATTTTAATTTATTCTTTTATATTTCTCTCAGGCAACGCCGAGCGACCGGTCCAGCTAGTTATTTTATAATTTTATACTTTTATAATTTTATAACACGTTTCGAGTATCTATGTTTTCTTCAGATATCATTTTCATTTGAGAAATATTGAGAGTATATATATTTTTCAAGACATTTTAATTGACGAACATTTTACTTTTGTGAATGTTTCTGACCATTTTGTAGTGTTGCACAGACGATATTGACATAAAAATATTGTTTAGGTCAAGGCAAATGAAACGGACTGTAAAAAATAATCTTACAGAAATGTTGTTTTTTGGAAATGTGAAAAAATAAATAAGAAAAGAAAGATAAAAACATGGTTATTGGAATATAATGAACCTGACTTATATATATAGAGCCATGAATATTATAACTGTCCTGTTTTTAAATCTCCGAAACAGTTACATGGTAAACAGCTGATGATCCCCGTGTTAATATTAGACGCTTAAGGTCTCCTGTTTTTGTTTCACTCTTAGATAATTAACCCCCCTTTTTTATTTTTTTATTTTATTTTTTTTTTTTTTTTATATTTTCATTTTTATTTTTATTTTATTTATTTTTTTTTTTTTATTTTTTTTTTTTATTATTTATTATTTTTTATTTTACTTATATTTTTTCATTTATTAATTTTCCAACAAATGTTAAGTCTGCAATATCTTGGATTTAGTTAGTTTGTCTGGGAATTTAAACTGCATTTTATATATATATATATATATATATTTTTTTTTTTTTTTTTTTTTTTTTTTAATGACTCAAAGCTTCTTTAGACTATATATATATATATATATATATATATATATATATATATATATATATATATATATATATTCAGTCAAATGTTATAAAATAACACGGAATTTTTTTGTTTTATTAGACTTTTTTCAATTTTTCGAATAGTCCATTTTGTAGTTCGGTCAAATTCGTGTATAAAAGTTTCGTAGGTTTCTTTTTCCTTCTTTTTTCACGAGTATTTTCGATCTAATTCATCAAATCATCATCAGGCGTGGTTAATCTTGAGGTGTTTACAACAATGAATTTTACCGTTGAGTTTCTTTTAACTGCTAGTAATTTACGACTTTAAAGGGGAACTTATATAAACCAATTTTGACGAAACGGTCTTTCTCTCAGTCATTACCAGCTGGTCACGAAAACTAACTACATCCGTTTTTCTTCTCAACTTATAACTACCCTGCCACCCAGAAACCAACAATCAACTATCAGGCGCCATCCTGTCTGGGGAATACAATAGACTCGACGGCCTCCCTATCGCCGTCTACTTATCTCATCATTTCTCGGCGGTCCAACTGCGTGGAAGGAGAAGAGGTTCATAGTATTACATAACTATCGATTCATAAGCGGATTAAAGTACAAGGCGGCTATGCGAATAACGACCTGTTTCGGGCATTCTCGGGGTGTTTTACTGTTCTATTCTAGGAATTCAAGATGTGGAATAAAAAGTGGCTGTCCTTGTAAGGTCACATGTTATAGTGTTGAAGAAAGGCCACTATCAAATGAAAGAATGACAAAATGTATACATACACAATTAATTAAAACATAAACTGTTGGCAAAGAACGAGAGTTCAAACAGTCCAAGAACCATTTAGGTGAAAAAAAAAAGCTTTTTTGCGTGTCAGAAGAAATTGAGTAGGCATGTTCATTTCGTCTGATGCCGTGTTCGTTTACGTGTGACACTGTGTGTAAAACGAATAGTTATGTAGATATGCATGTAGATGTGTGTGTATATTAGCGTGCTTCTCTTTTGTTAGTGAGAAAGTGTGCGCGTCTTGGAATTTATATACATATGTGTTGGGTTAGCGGTGTGTATGTGTTGTCGCTGGTCGTACAGTAGTTAGTTAATACCTCCCGTCATATTGGTGTTAATTGCTGGGGCTGGAGTTCGATCTCAAAGGACCTACGCCGAATCGTGATGTGCGCACGTGTGTTGTCTGTGGAAGAAAACTAACAAAAAACGGAAAAGGCTATGCGTATGTCTTTGTTACAGTGCGCACTGGAATTCGGAGTAAATATTTTTTGCGTGTGTGATTCGCTGAAAAAAATGTTTGATTGGAGCTTCTGTCCAATCGAGAGTCGATATGTAAAAACAACATGATGTTTCTAACAACAGCACTCGGATGAAATTCAAGTACCAACTGTATTCGATAATCAGTTAGAACGTGGCGCGAGTTTTGTAGATGGTTTTCCGATGGTACAGTGACATGAGGCAGGCCGAATTGCTAGTAGGTGGGTCTGCAATAAGTAAAGAAGTAGATAACAATCCAATGGAAAATAAACTTGATAAATATAAAAAGAAAGAATACGTACTGAGTGTGGCGAAAATTCAAATCACTTACGTGGACCTAAACGGCACTATGGTTCGCATGCCTAGCCCGCCATTCAAAAAATGTAAAAACGCATGCGCAAACTGTGTGTTTCTTATATTCCTAAAAAAGACCGCCATTAATATTCGTAAGGCTACAAATTTGCATTGAAAGTGTTACTTTTGACGGAGATGAAAGTCACAACGCATGCAGGCAGATTGAATAGAGAAGGTGAATGACGGTGGGAAAGTAATAATAGTAAGAGGAAAGAGAAAGGAAAAAAGGAATGGAGAAGAAAAAGTTAATGAATGAAGTAATTATGTTTAATTTCAACCATATTTTCAACCAATTTGGCAAGATGTAAATGGTGTCAAATTTAAGATTGTTATGCTGATTCTGAAATAACCGAATGTTAATTCAACGGAGTTTGCCTATATTGAGACAATGCAAATATCTGCAGACGCTGGAAAAGAAGGTAATAGCCGAACTTGAATCCTAGTCTAAAAACAGAAAAATAATAATTAAGAAATGATGGCGATACACCAAAACTGTGGTGACACGTATTTTGGTGGAGGTGCAAACCTATTATTTTGGTGGAGGTGCAAACCTATTATTTTGGTTGAGGGGCAAACCTATTATTTTGGTGGAGGTGCAAACCTATTATTTTGGTTAAGGTGCAAACCTATTATTTTGGTGGAGGTGGACACCTATTATTTTGGTGGAGGTGCAAACTTATTATTTTGGTGGAGAGGCACACCTATTATTTTGGTGGAGGTGCAAACCTATTATTTTGGTGGAGGTGCAAACCTATTATTTTGGTGGAGGTGCAAACCTATTATTTTGGTGGAGGGGCACACCTATTATTTTGGTGGAGGTGCAAACCTATTATTTTGGTGGAGGTGCAAACCTATTATTTTGGTGGAGGGGCACACCTATTATTTTGGTGGAGGTGCAAACCTATTATTTTGGTGGAGGGGCACACCTATTATTTTGGTGGAGGTGCAAGCCTATTATTTTGGTGGAGGTGCAAACCTATTATTTTGGTGGAGGGGCACACCTATTATTTTGGTGGAGGTGCAAACCTATTATTTTGGTGGAGGTGCAAACCTATTATTTTGGTGGAGGGGCACACCTATTATTTTGGTGGAGGTGAACACCTATTATTTTGGTGGAGGTGCAAACCTATTATTTTGGTGGAGGTGCAAACCTATTATTATACTAAAGCTCAGTTAATCAACAGTGTTTTCCTATATACTTTAATCACACTAAAGGCATACTAAAATATTCCCTGATTTTGGGATTGGGTTATGTTTTCTAAAAATCTATTTAAATTGTTCTAAGTAGTGTAAATTTCAATTAACTCAAATAATTCATATATTGGCGTGATTATGACAACTATCTACCGCCGCCTAACATACCAAATCATATTAATTAATAGTTTTTAACAAATTTTCTCAATAAATTCACTAATTTCAATTAGTAATATCATCGTGTGCATGACGACGACTCATGCGAGTCGAAACCGTTCGCAATTATGGCGAGTACTTGTTCACATTTGAAACATAACATCAGAATCAGATCGCTGGTCTGCCAACTGGAAGATGTGATCGAAAAAGGTAAAAAAAAAGAAACTTTTACTTCTCTATATATCTTTAGTAATCCAGGTAAAGTAGGCATCCACAGGATAGAAATCCACAGAATTTCCACAGAGCTTATAAAAAAGTGCTCAATAGTAAATAGAGTAATTTATATATATTTTTATTTATACAGACATGTACAGAAGCCGCTACACTGGCATGTCGATGTTATTGATCAGTAGTTATAAGAAACTAAAATCTTATCAGGCGGAAAAAAGTCTGATCTTTCACTCAGATCTTAATATTTCCCAATATGAATATCTGAGTGAAAGATCAGACATTTTCTGGCTGATGAGATTTAAGTTTCTAATAACTACTGATCGATAACATCGACATGTCAGTGTAGCAGCTTCTTGTACATGTCTGTATGAATAAATTACAATTATACATATATATATATATATATATATATATATATATATATATATTTAGGTAAACTTAATTACGACATAACCATTTACTTACGTTCCAAAAATTCAACATAAACAGCAGTTTGTGTACGATAGTTTCTGCGACAATATGATTGATTAGTGATATCGAGTCTTCATCAGTACAGGGTATAGACACCAACGTTGAAGCTTACATTTAGCATCAAGACCATAGAATAGTTCGCTCCCAGTTATACACCAAATAAGATAGGAAGAGAGGGAGTAAGGGTATGTAAAATACAAACCAATTCTGACAGTGTACAAATCAATTGAATCGGGCATACAAAGAGACACAATAGGGGAAAGAAAGACTGTCAGGGTACAGGTATGAAAAAAAAACACTCATTAATAGTAAAAAGAAAAGATATTCTATTAATATTACACTTATAAGGAACATTATCAAAAACATATCTTAATAGATATTAAAAAATTAAAGAAGTGTTGAAAAAAATTAAAATTGAAACGTTCAAAAAATTACAAATTAAAAGATAAAAAAATCCAAAAGGAATTTAAAAATTATAAAAGCAACAGTAATATAAGTTGCAGTTCTATAAATAAATAAGTTGCAGTTCTATAAATAAATAAGTTGCAGTTCTATAAATACACTAAGTTGCAGTTCTATAATAAGTTGCAGTTCTATAAATAAATAAGTTGCAGTTCTATAAATACACTAAGTAGAAGCAAGTTCAATGACAATTATCAATTAATAAAGTTTAATAATAATAATAATAATAATAATAATAATAATAATAATAATAATAATAATAATAATAATAATAATGATTATATGAATAATAAAAATGTGGTAGGGGTGATGGCAAAGGGGTAGTGTAATAGCTACCCAGCTCTGGTGAAAATCCAAGATGTCGACATTATTTCAGACTTTTTTGTTCGTCAGTGTCGGCTCAGAACGAAACATAACAATTAATAGATAGTGTGTTTTTGTTATTTGGCTTTTATTCTTGAAAATATACATGGACATAAGTCTAACGAGTCCTGGAGTTTAGAGTGAACAATATTCTTTGGACTTACTATCGATTTTATAGGTTTGTTTATCTTTTAATGACTTTCATGATCGCAAAGGGCGGAGTTGTCACCAATGTCTCTACTTATAATGAAAGTAAAACGATGGGTGGGCAAACGTTTGAAGAATGTTACGATTGTATGTGGTGGCGTGTGGTCTTATATGTGTCGATTTACGATATGACATTAGTGATATTGTTAGACATAAAGTATAGAACAAAATATTAAAGTCGCTTCATCTTACTTCTGACTAGCAAGAAACCCAGTGTTGCCCGGGAGAAATAATTTTATTTACCTTAAAGACTTGACTATATTTTATTACATACTTTGTACTTTCTTTCTTTATTTTTTATTCACTTTTACAGTTTTATTATGAAAATATTGTAATTTTAACTTCCATTACAATCATAAATAGATAGACAAATTTTCTTTCATAAATATATTCGTTTTTTATAATTTTGAAATGTTGATTTTTTTCTTTTTCAATTTTTCCATAAAAAATCTAGCATGATGATATTTTGAAAATAAATTACAATGTTTTTTTTTCCTATATCGAATACATAAACCAAGTTTATTTTACTAGTATTATTAGCCTTAAAAACCTAAATTCTAGTATGTAGTAAATTGTTTTTAATGCTATTATGTAGTAAAAGCAAAATAAATTGTTTTGGATTATTAACATAATTTCCAACGCTATGGATAATGTTTACGAATTCATTTATTTTTTTATTTTTTATTATCACTGATGTTTGAATTCGGGTTTTCAAGCATGACGTAAATCATAAATTATTGACGTCACGCCAAGCTATAATTATTTTGCGAAGGTAATGTTTTAGTGTCAGTTTATAATCGTCCGAATAGCTCAATTGGTTGAACGCCCGACTTAAGGTTTTGGTTTCGCATTCCGTTCATGGCATTCGCTTTTTTTGTTGCGAATTAATGATTAACTATTAAGGTTTCAATTTCTAAAAGTATGTAATATCTCTGATATTTCGAAATGAGATAAATTACGCAATGTATTTATTGCATTTAAACAAATTGTAACTGACGGACGGACAACATCTCAATTTATATTATATATATATATATATATATATATATATAATACATTGCATAAGATATTCAAAAGATACACTATAAGAATAAGTTACTCAAGTACAAATACCTTAGATAGTATTGTCAACACACACACACACAATGAAATAATGCGACTGACACATAACAAAGAAAGAGCCTAAAAATTCCTTGTAACTGTAAAATTGATGAACGATGTTGTTTGAACGGCAATTGCACCATGGACAATGCTATAGATTTGGCAACAATGTTCGCAGCAGAAAACACCGGGGAAAATAGCCCTTTCAAAATAATTGGATCTTAAACACATAGAACTTCCGCCCGGAATTACGTTAAAGAATAATTCGGACAGTTAGCACACCTACGAATCTTAAATGCATATATAATTCATGTTTTCAGGAAAAGATTGAAATAACCAGGTTTAATACATAGACAGCTTATTAAATAAACGAAATAAAGTGATTTTACATTGCAAACGTAGAAGTACATTCAAATAATCGTAACTGTGTTGTCTCACTTTGTTTCATTTTACTAAAGTCGAACTTCTTACAAATAAAGGGGCCCCTTCCTGGAGATAACACTTGATCTCTATATAAAATACATAGATATTCGAATGTTCCATTAAAATTCTCCTTTACCTGTCAAACGTTGAGTTAGTAAATAATTAAGAACATTTCTTTTCCTCTCCTTAATTGACCAGTTAACTATGTTATAGCATATATTTACTGTGGTCTTTTGGTCTTATCGGATTTCAGGATAAGAATTCATCTAGTCTGGTGGAGTATCTAGCTAATTGCTGTTTCTTGAGGTAACATTAGTTGGGGAAAGTGCACTGTTTCTCATATAAACCAGTGTGGTATAACCATACTGAGGGAATCTTATTCGGACTTCGGATACTGCTATTTGGAATATTTGGTCAGGGTTTACTCATAGAGGGGAGTATCATCATGTCAGGTTGTCCTGACAAACCCTTGTAAAAAGAGACCGAATACACTCGAGGATGGTGTCTAGTAGGTATTTCAAACTCTCCTGTTTCATGTGCGTGTGTGTGTGAAATATCTGTTTTATGTGAGTTGTTGCTTATGTTGAGATTATTATTATTAGTAGTAGTAGTAGTAGTAGTAGTAGTAGCCGTATTATATTTATTAATATTATTACCCCCACATTCGTGTCATTACTGTTATGATTATTTTGTTAATACTATTACGTCCTCATAACTTAATCATAACATATTTACTTAATATTTACTTAATATTTACCTATAATATGTTTTTCTTCAAAATAAATAATTTATTCACCTTAACGAGCTTTTGACTTGTATAAAACTTTTTAAATCTTTAAGGTAATTTAATTATTTATTTTGAAGAAGAAGCACACCGTTACTTTGCTTCCTAAATTTCTATACATTCAAATATAAAACGAAGTTTCTACGTGCCAATAGTTCATTAATATATATATATATATATAGGGTGGGCAAAAATAAGGGTCCTATTTTTAAAAATTCATAACTTTTTTTATTTATAGATTTTTTTTTTTTTTTTTAGAATAAGTAAAGGACCCCTTCCGAAGTAAGCATGAGCCGTATTAGCCCTAAGGAACGTACCCTCATTTAGAAAACATTATTTTTGCTTAAAAAACTCAAAACAGTGTAAAAAACAATACTTTAGTTTTTGTAAGTTTTAAGAAGTGTTTTTCGGCTAAAATTTGTTTTGTTTATTTCAAAAAATCTCGGAAGGGTCAGTCTACACACACATAAAGTTTGGTGAGTTTAACTTTTATTTTGTGGAAGTTATTCAAATTCAATTTATTCAAATTTAAAGATAGGACCCTTATTTTGGCCCACCCTGTATATATATATATATATATATATATATATATATATATATATATACATATATATATATATATATTAAAAGCTACGAGAGTTAGTAAATTTAAATCTGTATTGATCTAACAAGAGTGACGTGTCAATTATATATAATTTTTAAATGTATGTATTTATAAGCTTATGATCATTTTTGAGAACTATGAGATAATTGAACCTTTTGATTATGAGATTTCTTCATTTAAAGTTTTAAAAATGCAATATTATATAAATAAAGTGATTGTTTTTTTTCTCAGAAGCGTATGTGCAGGAATAGAAGTTGTTGGAATATGCATTTTCATAATCGCGTTTGAATATTTCAAAATCTATTGAGAATGTTTTTAATATATGAAAATATTAACCTATTAATATTTATATATAAATATATATGTGAAATTACGTCTTCAGTAGGTTCAATTCCACTATAGTTGTAAATAAATTGTCATTATTCTTAAAAAGATACACATTAAAAATATATAATAGTCACTACTCACTTGTGAAATACAGAAACATTTTGGCTTATTAACTCGAATTATTCCTTATATATATATATATATATATATATATATATATATATATATATATATATATATATGTGTGTGTGTGTGTGTGTGTATAATAGTTTTAT
>OY744516.1:135817040-136007040 GCA_963556195.1 Sepiola atlantica
GAACTCATTTTAGATAGCGGCGGTTGCTATTGCTTTCCCTCTTCCCCTCACCATTTCAGAGTATTTAACCTGTTCTTTGTTATTGAGTCGGGGATCGTTATATATATATATATATATATATATATATATATATATATATATATATATATATATATATATATATATATATATATATATATATATATATGTGTGTGTGTGTGTGTTTGTGTGTTTGTGTGTGTGTGTGTGTGTCTTCAGTTACTTAACACAGCCCAAACTCCTTTCACTAGAAGGTTCCTGGGTTCTTTTAACTCTCAATCTGTATCAACCCTTCATTCTCATTATCCTAACAAGTTGTCGAATTAAATTAATCATTTTTTTTCATTCTGATATTGGTTTTCTCTCTATGACGGTTTGGACAGGGAAATAATTTTACGACGATTGACATGCATTAAAACTCAATAACCAACAAGCATTTTTTTAAAATCCTGGGCAATGCTTGGTCTTTCTGCTTGGTTTGTACTAATGCATCATCGCTTATCAAGGCCCAAGGGCCACTCGAGGAGAAAGGTTAATGAGTTTATCAGATGGACATTGACACAAACATCTTGAGGATGAGAGACAATGGTTAAAACTGGGCAGAATTTTATTATTTAAAAGGACGACTCAACATGAATTTGTTTACATTGGACTTGAAAACGACGTAGTCAATTTGAAATCAGCTCCGTAGTATTGTTTTCCACATACGGGTAGTTCATGGAAAAAACTCTGTTCATGGAAGTTTCGTTTTGTTCCAGGTACACAGAAGAAGAAGGAAGTATTTACAGTGGTTGTAGCTAGATGAGTTTTTGCTGTGAATGTTTTACAGGGGGGGGGAGAGATTAGAGCTCAGTCAGGGACCTAACATAAAAATAACGATAGAGTAGAGAAAGACGAGCAACGTCTCTTCTGTGAGAAAGAGGCTATAGACAAGATAACAGGCCCCCCACACACATACACACAATCACACACTAGATTTCGATGTCGATTTTGTATTCTGTCAAGGCAGGAAAAGGTGCTTTGAGCGGCACCTCCCGAGATGTGGCAACAGTATTCCATCTTAGAACGGATCGGGCTCTCATAATCGGAAGCTTAAGAAGGTTTCCTTTTTGGCGGGAGTGGGGATATACATATACCGTAGGTAATTTTAACGAGTCCAACGCTAGGGTTTATATGACACTTCCATATATAATCATCATCATTTTACATAGGCGTATTTATTCATTGATGGTTTTCAAGTTTGAAGAAGGCGGGGATGTCATCAATGCTTCTACTTAAAATAAAAGTAAGACGGTGGTTCGGTAAATGTACGTTTAGAGTATGGAAAAGATTTGGTTTGTATTTTATGGCGTGTGGTCTTGTAAATTTATGATTTGACATTGGGAAGATTATAAGACATCACGAATAGAACAAACCAGTCAAGTGTCTTCACGTTTCTTTGGCAGAAGTACCAATCTACGCTGGGCGAGTGTTTATTACTACTAGAAATACTACTTAGTCCAACGAGAACGGGGGATACTAAATTGCGATCGAAACATTCCCAGTCCTCTGTAACCCTCTTTTATGAGTATGTAGGGGGATCGGTTTTCAATATATGAGTATTTAGAGGCTCAGTTGTCAAAATCTAACTTGCCTGAAAAACTTCTTGCGGATGGGAAATAATTTTTCTCAGAAAATCTTGATCTCTTTTAAAAAATGCTATTTATTTTACGTATTTAGTGTTTATAGACATATCTGCTAAAGTGTTAAAAACTGTTGTATTTTTGCTAGGAGTAAAGTGTAGTATCTGTCCTGATACTACACTCAGTCGATTTTGTCCTTGGTCAGTGAAAGAGAAATTCCTAGATTAGGTCAAATTTTAGTTTTGTCTCAATCTAGAGTACTCTTTTATGGGGAACTGTATTTCCTCCCACATTAAAAAAAAACTAACTATTGTGTTTAAAGCTGCCCTCGCGGGGAGGCAAGTTAATAGACACCAGAATTGTAAATATGTGTATACTATTTAAAAGTTATGCTCTTTTTAGAGTTTGTTTCTACGAGTTTTTTTTCTCTTTTATATTTTTATTTTCATTTTTATTTTTATTTTTATATATAAAATACGACAAAAAATAAAGAAAACTATTTGGCAAGTAAATTGCCAAATTTTTATTTTTATTTTTTGCCGTATTTTATTAATTTCCTTTTCCTCGTGTGTTATTAGTTCATGCTTAAAATATTCCTAAATTGGGAGTCAAGACGCGGTTTTGGGAAAAATGTTGTTATAAAAAACGAAGTCTCTATAGGATTAAAAAGGTAATGCTCTTGTATTTTTCGACTATTTTTCCTCTCAAAAAATGAGAGTTGCGTCCTTAAAAGAAATGAATGAATAAATAAATACAAATTATGCTTTAAATTTGTCCCATCCCCTTTCTACCTATTATGAGAGGGAAACCTATCTTGAATTTCATTTTATTTTAGGGAGACGCGACAACAAAACTTATTTTAAGTAGAAACTTATATTTCTTATCTATTCAAACAGGGGCGCAGAAATACCTGGCTTTGTACACGGGCGCATGAAACGCACTCTGTGCGATGGACTCATAGATCTTGAGGGGTCATCCATATAAGAGAAGGAATACTGGTGTAAAACCTGTGCTACTGACCTGAGCTGTCATAGCACCGACTCACTAAGGGAAGGAGACCTCCGTAGCCCTGGTCGACAACCTTCCTAGAGCTGAAAACTCAAACAAAATATCCGGTTTGCATTCTTTTTTTCTCAGGCACAGATACCTAGTGGTTGGCCTTGTTTCCTAACTAGGACAATTGACGTCGTCCCACCACATTTTCCTATCTATCCCGGCAACTTTGTGGCACTTGCTTGTAACTTAGTTTCACGTGACTAGTCTGTGCCGTCCTTCTCTGACAGGTTCAGGGTACAGGTTGTTAGCTTGTCTGGCTGCTGTTTCCGACTGGTAGTACAAACACCCTAACTCTTACGCAGCGCTGCTCTATCAACAGTTGTATAATATCGGGATAACTGTAGTGACATATCGCGCATGAAATAGGACCCTACACTTATTTCCGATGAGCTTTCGCTAGGCCACCACCTCATAGATAAAGCCTCGACTAATAGATTACTTGTATCAACTTTTTTTCTGACACTTAACATACACTCACTTTCTTTAAACCACTCTATATATTATCAATATCAATGACTATGTCAATAAAAAAAAAGCCCATCAAACCAGACGCCCCTAACCCTAAATCTATCAAATCGCCTACTCCCTTGATGCTCTTCTTCACAAATATCCGAGGACCGAGGACTACCCTCGATTACGTAGAATAATTTCTTCTAGTAAACTCTCCAGATATCTTAGCATTAAGTAAACTCAACCTAAACTTCTCAGTCACGTTGACATGACTAAGTACCTCCAACTCTACCATAAGGAGTTAGATAAGCATATGTACTGATTCGGGGTTTATATTCGTGACACCCTTTCATTGACAAGAGAACATAGTCTAGATTGAGATGATCAGGCCTATATGTGTTTTAGATTAACCTTACGACACGGCTTTAGTTACTTATACTTCCACTTCCGTTCTCCTTCGACCTAGGACTGTAACTTACTCAGCTCAACTATGTCTCAGATAGTACTCATGAAGTACTCTCTTAGTATTCGAGTGCCAAAATACGTGTATTTAGGGATTTTAATGTTCACCACAGAGACTGACTTAGTTTATCGAACTATACATACAGAGCTGGTTACATAACGCAAGTTTATCTATTGCACAATCTCTTTCACATGCTGTTACTGTCCCGACCCGCCTCCCAGATGGTGAGGATTAACAAACCTCACTTCTCGATCTATTCTTGACGACACTGCCAGAGGCTTATGTGACAAATACTCATAGCTCACTTGAGAACGTTGATCACCTTGTGATAATGATCGATATCACTCTAAAATTCCGACCTCAAACTGAACAGCCGTAGCTCAAACCGACTAGATACTAAGAACGGTTTGATTGGAAATCCATCAGAAATCGCACCAGAAACGCCCTATGGAATAAGATATTTCTCTCCCTGCTAAACAATGTGCAAATGCGATACCTTAATGAGTCAACGTAGGCATTGAAGCACATATCCTTGCGCGGAAATTTTATAGCAAGCTCTACTCTTCACAATGGTTTACTTCAACCTATGCAGCTGATATTGTGCATCGACAGAACGCATTCCGACGATACAACCGCCATAATTTTGATGCAAATAGATTCAAAAATTATAGCATCAAAACATCATTGTTAGAATGAAATAGCCGCAGCTAAGAGTAAGTATACCGAAATGACCAGAAAACGCATTGAGTCACAGAAATTAGGAACTCGCGATTTCTGGAAAATCTATAATAGTGTGGCGAATAATGAGCAATTATCAATTCCCTCGCTATAAGACCACCATGGTATAGCCTGCACGGCGTCTGATGAGGATAAACTGCTTGCGATTCGCCTTCAACTCCACCAGCGCTCTACAAATCACTGCGGAGTGAAGGCACGCTCGATAATCTTGTCATCACCTTTTCCCAAGTCCGAGATATCATAGAAAAACCGTGACACTTCCAAAGTATGTCGGCCTGATCTTATCCCTGCTATAGTCTTAAGTAAATGCTTTGATGAGCTGGCCCCTGTCTTCTCGAAACTCTACAACAAATGTCTTGTCGAATCTAGCTTCCCTGGGATCTGGAAATTGCCTCTGTGGTTCCAGTGTTCAAGCATTCTGGTGAAAGAACTGACCCGCAAAATTATCGCTCTATCAGCCTCCTTCCGCTCTTCATTAAAGTCTTTGAATCACTAATCAATCTAGCGATAGTCCACCATCTTGTTTATGCTAAACTTTTTTTCTGACCAACGGTATGGATTTAAGCAAGCCCGTTTTTACTGTGAATATCTTAACAGTCATCTCGGAACGCATTTACCATAGACTGGACAAAGCTGGTGAAGCTAGGGTGGTAGCGCTTGATATATCTAAGGCTTTTGACAGTGTCTGGTATAAAAATCTTCTCATGAAAATTAAGTTGTCGGTATTACTGGACGAATATTTAATAAAATAAAATCCTTTTTAATCAAAAGAAAGTTCCAGGTTGTCCTTGATGGTCGTACATCTAAGAAATATGAGATTAATGCGGGTGTGCCTCAACGGCCGATTCTTGGACCTTTATTATTCCTGAGTTGTATAAACGACACCCTGGTGCAATTGTGTCCGAGATTGATATATTTGCTGACGACACAAGGCTCTATTCCCGACGTACACACACATTTCCAGAGCAACGGCTGAATCCGTAGAAAGTGACATCCAGTCTGTAGTGGAATGGAGACAAAAATGGATGGTAACATTAATGATACTATGAGAAAGCTTCTTTCCTCTAACAATTATGAGAAACCGTTTTAACCATCGATTGCCATGACTTATAGCTCCCTACCTGAGAGATCATCATTCAAACTACTCGGCCTAACATTCACAGGTAACATGAATCAGAACAAATACATAGAAGACATTGCCAACGCTGATGTAAAGAACGTGAGCTCGCTCTTCCGAGCTAGAAAACTTCTCAAACCTGCCAGTATCCTATATATCTACAAAGCCATTATTCGCCCATGCATGGTGTATTATTGTCACATCTAGACTGGTGCACCAACTACTAGCCCACTCTCTCCCCCCCTCTCTCTATCTATCTATCTCTTTTTGACAGGGTTAAAAAAGACCCTCTAATCTAATAGGTCCGCACTATCTAAATCTCCAGCCCATATCCAATCGCCGCAATGTTGCATCCCTGTGCTTGTTTTACAACTACTTTAATGGAATGTGCTCCGACAAACTTATTGCAGTGGTGCGCCCTCGACGTAAATACACCCGATCCATCCGTCAATCAGCAAAATCCGACCACTTCACTGTAGAGGTCTCCAGATTCCGGCGGGCTTTCTACTCTAATAGCTTCTTGCCGCGAACTGCTAGCCTTTGAAATCCCATTCCTGCTCCATGTTACCCTGACTGTTCCAATACGCAGAAGTGTTTATTAAATATGAACAAACATAGTGGTTGGTGCAAACGCTCAGATGCCGCAACAATACTCCATACATTGTATTTGAACTTATTTTACAAACACATAACCATTTAAAACAACAACACGCAATTTGTTTTTTAAAACGGTCGAATTTTAAAGATTAGTACTCCAATACTCATAAAGTGTCAGAATTCTGCATTTCAATAAGAGTACCTTAAAAGCATTCATTGTTGTTCTCGGAGTTCAGTGTCTAGCTGAAGGGGGGCAGCTAGACACTGGACTCCGAGAAAAACAATGAATGCTTATATGTTTAACTTCTTCAGTTGCTATACACGTGCCTTGTAGTTTAATGCATGAAAAACAGGTTCAATTTAGCGATTGTCTTATCGGTAAACGTGCAAATTTAATCGAGCTATCTTATTCCAGATGTGTCTAAGCACATCTATAAGAGGCACTGTCCGTCAGTCATGTCACGCTTAAGTGTTAAGTAGCATTAAATGGACGCATATCATTTTAGATGTGTCAGAATATGGCACACATCAGTCGATCTTCCATGCTTACATTTGAAATAGAATTTTCGTCGGTCCGTAACGCTTAAGTTTAAAATAGCATTTTCGACGGTCCGTAATGCTCAAGTTTGAAATAGAATTTATGTTGGTATATAACGTTCGAGTTTGAAATAGCATTTGCGTCAGTTCGTAACGCTCCAGTTTTAAATAGCATTTTCATTGGTCTGTAACGTTCGAGTTTGAAATATCATTTTCGTCGGTCCGTTATGTTCAAGTTTGAAATCGCATTTTCGTCGGTCCGTTATGCTCAAGTTTGGAATATCATATTCGTCGGTCCGTTATGCTCAAGTTTGGAATATCATTTTCGTCGGTCCGTTATGCTCAAGTTTGGAATATCATTTTCGTCGGTCCGTTATACTCAAGTTTGGAATATCATTTTCGTCGGTCCGTTATGCTCAATTTTGGAATATCATTTTCGTCAGTCCGTTATACTCAAGTTTGGAATATCATTTTCGTCGGTCCGTTTTGCTCAAGTTTGGAATATCATTTTCGTCGGTCCGTTTTGCTCAAGTTTGGAATATCATTTTCGTCGGTCCGTTATACTCAAGTTTGGAATATTGTAACGTTTATGTTTCATATAGCATTTTCGTTGGTCCATAACGCTGAAATAAGAAATAGGATTATCGTCGGCCCGTAACGTTCAAATCTCTTTGTCTGGAGCATTCTTTTGAGGTCTGAAAACAGCTAGTAGTCGCTGGGGCTAGATTTACTAAATAGGGTGGGTGCGGAAGCAATTCGAAGTGCAATTTTTGTAATTTTGTCATCGTTTTGATCGACTTGTGACACGGGGCATTGTCTTAGTGAAAGAGTACTTTTATTTCTTCATCTTTGGCCGTTTTTTTTGTGGTGCCTTCCTTCAAATAAGCCAATAATGTTATATATATAGTGATGGCTCTTCCTTTTTCATGGTTATTAATGAACAAAGTACCTTTCACATCCCAAAATACGGATGCCAAAATCCTGCCTGCTGAGTTTTGCGTCTTTGGTCGCGTTTGACGGTTTTTACTTGCTGTTTTCCACTAACTGACTGCCGATTTGATTTCGGGTGAAGTTGTGGATCCATGTGTCAGCGTTCTGAATCGTCGACAGGTTGTTGTTGTTTTTGATCGACTGTGAGTAAACGCGACACCCACATTGAACGCAGCTTTCTCATTGATAAATGTTCATGCAAAACGGTGAATTCACTGCCTTCTGATAACATCACCTCCTCTGATATCTCAAGCAAGTTCAATTTACGATCGGCCAAAACAAGTTTTTAGACTTTTTAAATGTTTTCTTGGACAACTGCCGAATTATGTCGACCTGAACGTTTAACATAATTTGTGTCTGTACGACCGCGTTTAAAGTAAGCATAACACGTCTTAATAATTGCTTCCGAACGCGCAGAGTCCAAATATAGCTTATGAAGTAATTACTTAGCTTGAACAGTATTGTTCTCATCAGAAAGCAATGCTTTATCAACAGACGAAATTCAGATTTTCCATTGTTTAGAAAATTTGCAACAGAAGCTTCACTTAAATAATTGTAATTTACAAACTAATTATCCGATTGCGCTTTAATTTTGACACGTGTCATTTGAAGTTTAGTACTTCATAGAATAAAAACCATTTAGACTTTTTTTCTTAAGGGTGTAACCTATATGTCAGGCTCAGGATTTATTGAGTGATGTGTTAGCATTTTCAGATTGCAGATTAAGTAAACGGATCTTTAGTATGAAACACGTTTTGTTATTATTTTGAAAAACATATGTCCATTTATGGTCACCGTTAAAAGTGTCCATTCGTTGTTGTGAAGGGTGGGGTGCTGGGGATGACTGACAACGGCTTAATGGCGTCGTACGTGTACACGAGTAAACAGCCCAGCGATGAGCGATGCATTTGACAATTATCAGCAACATCACTCATCTTGGCCGTTATTTGTCAACGCTTACCCTCTGACCCCTTTTTTACTGTATATCATATGGCACTTCCCTCATCATCATCATATCTCTCTCTCTCACTCTTTGTGTGCATATATATATATATATATATATATATATATATATATATATATATATATATATATATCATAATAATAAACATTTTCTGTCTCTGTTTTATATATATACACACTAGAGTCATCCACATATGGCTGTTTCGTCGTTTACGACTCATCAGTGTGATTAGCCGTAACAGATGTATCCACGCCGATATTCGAAACCCGAACGGTCAGTCACATCCGAATTTGATCAGTAGTCAATAATATATATATATATATATATATATATATATATATATATATATATATATATATATATATATATATATATATATAACAGCGAAACAGGCTGTATGTGGATGACTATATATATATATATATATATATATATATAATGTGTGTGTAAAGGAGTAAGTAAGGCTACCAACATTTGTAAAAAGTATTTTTGAACATTTATTTATTATTTTGTTATTTTATCATTTTATAATTTATATAACGCGTTTCAAGCGTAGTGCGCACTCGTCAGATGTAAATGGATTTATATATCTGATGAGAGCGCACCACGCTTGAAACGCATTATATAAAACTAGCGGGACCGTGTGGAAATTCCACAGTGTTTTCTACATCAATCTGTATAATTTACTGTTAATAATATTATCCGGTGTCTAGAAATATGCTCATATTTTACTCACCAATTTTGCGAGACGGGATGGAAGTATATATATTTATTTATATTACTCGGTTTCCGGGGCAAAAGCTGTCTCTTCAGAAGTCACCATCGGTCGCGACTCCCCTCTAACTCGCACCCTCCCTCCCCCTCTCTACCCCCCCCCGTTGTCAGGGGCAAATCTTAAATAGGAGTGTCAGATCGTGACACACAAAATAAATAACACACAAATAATAATAAGAAGAAGAAGAAGAAGAAAAAGAAGAAAAAGAAGAAGAAGAAGAAGAAGAAATTTTAAATATTAAAAAAATAAATAATAAATAAATATCGTAAGCATGAAACCGGCCCATTTGGTAAGCGTTTCCGCGTCTCCTCCGCCTTCCACAATGTCCTCCTCCTTCCACGCTGAAGCGACAGAGCAGGGTTAGTTAATAGTTTAATTAAGTAAATTTTGATCTATTTAAAAATTAGTTAGGTCAGTAGTAAAGTCGCCGCTTTTCAGCTAGATGGTACGGTTTCGATTCCAAGTCTCTCCATACAATTTATTTGTTGTTTATTTATTGCATTTCTTTAGGAGCGTGACACACAAACACACACGTATTAATATATAAATGATAAAATAACAAAATAATAAAAAAAAATGATGAAAAAACTGTTTACAAATGTTCGTAACCATACTTCTTTACATATATACTTTTCTCTCGTTGGAACTGCACTGATACTGCACTTCCCTCTTTATATATATATATATATATATAAGCAAACATTGTTAAACATAACAGAATTACTGTTTGATTATAGCTTTCTTTTTTTCAATTTTTCTCATAATCTGTTTGTGTCAAAATCCCCCAAATAATAACTATCATTAGCATTTTCGATTATTCCTCGAATCATCTTCAGGTGACAAAACCAAATGAACAAAAAGCTGGAGAGAAAAAAAAGAGAATTTCAAAAAGCAGCCGAGAACGCGCTTGTAAAGTCAGCTACACGTCAAAAGATTAAACCGGCGTAGTTCAAGAAGAAACGTAAACAATAATGTGAAGAAAAAGCGTCACAGGATGAATTGTATATTGTTAAGTATTTTACCAGTTCTATACGTAATGTTATTTATTAAGATTGTTTCCAGTATTTTTAATCTTTTAAGATAAGTTTCAGAATGTATTATTTTCGTGTTATTAACTAAAAATTGCCTTAAATCAGAGGGAAGGCAGTTATGTTTTTAAATGCTAGTAAATTTAGCTAGAGTATACAAAGTGCATGGTGAGTCTGCGGGATAGTGTAGTGGTAGTAAAACCAATGTAGTTATTATTATTATTATTATTATTATTATTATTATTATTATTATTGTTGTTGTTGGTGTTGGTGTTGGTGTTGGTGTTAGTGTTGGTGTTTGTGTTGTTGTTGTTGTAATTGTTATCATCAGCATCAGCAGCAGCATCATTATTATTATTATTATTATTATTATTATTTAAGTAGTTGCATTAGGCTAAAGGGCATTTGAACACACACACACACACATATATATATATATATATATATATATATATATATATATATATATATATATATTCAGATTTTTCATTTATAAAATAGATTATTCAATGAAGACCGGGGTTGTGCCAATAAAAACAAGCTCGATGATACTCGATTACAGAGTACAGAGCAATTATATGCGATTTTATGAAGACTTACCAAAGCATTCCGTTCAGGAGACCAATGATCACCATGAAAGACTTTTTCTTACAAATATTATTTATTCAAATTTGAATAAATAATATTTGTAAGAGATCATTCGTGTGAAAGATGATTGTTCTGCCGGTCACACGATTCAAATCCTCTGACCCAAGTCAACATTTTAAGTTCCGTCTGAACCCCTAAAACCATGCGGCCAACCTAATAACCACGGTGAAAGGAAGATGATGCAGGTCTATTTATATATTTACAATCAGAGTACCTAGAAGGTTTTCATAAACAGTGTTCAATAACGTGGTTGGACGAAATTTCGGATTACGAATCTAATTTGACAGCCTAATTATAATTCTCTTTAAGGATCCGTCCTAGCATTAAGGGGGCTATAAACAACATTATGGTAAATATGTTTTAAATTTATTATCCATATACACATGTGCTTTATCCTTTTCAGATGCATTTAGCAGCGCCGACTGTCAGCTCAACGGTTGCGTTTCGATCCCGGCTTGAGGCACTAACTGGTCTAGCCGGACTGTTGAGCTGTGAAACAGCGAAACAGTCAGTATGTGGATGACAATATGAAGCTGCCCCCGGATAAAGCTTTATGTAAGGGTATCGCACACTGCAATTAGCTTTAAGGCATAGCTCATTAGGTAAAACTAATTCGAGCTCCCGGCATTTGCAATGTTTACATTCAGTCAGTGTTGTATGATGGCGTAGGGGTTAGCAGCGCACACTGTCAGCTCGACGGTTGCGTTTCGATCACGGCTTAAAATATTCTAGTTTTTAATTTCTAACTGAAAAAATGTTCATTTTTCAGTTCGTACTCTTTGAATAAATTAATTTTAAAGTACGCCGATAAACGCATGCTTACAGTTTATTTTTATTATTGTCTAATTATTTAGAAATTATTGTCCAATTATCTGGAGATTATTGTCCAATTATCTGGAGATCACCGAAGTTAAGTAACGTTGAGCCTGGTCAGTAGTAAATTTGTGACCATTTGGGAATACAAAGTGCTGTATGTGCTCTCCACTTATCTCGGCATTGTTTCCAGTCTCCCTGGACTTCTCCGTGCCACTGAATCAACCAGTGCTTATTTAGGAGAGGTGTGGGTGAGATTGCGCAACCCTTGCTTCACAATATTTAGATATTTTAGAAATAATATGTGTATTAAAATGTCCTTTGCGCTCAACTGAATGAGAACATATATCGAGATTTGAAACTTGATCGCCAGATTACTTGAAGCGATGATCAGCATTCAGGTACTTGACCACAACACTATTTCTATTGATCAAACAGTCAGGTAAATTATAGCGTTTATAATGTGTTTTTTTATATGCGCGCTACTGAATACTGAGAGAACTCTATTCTACTTACGAAGGGTAATACTTTACCCTATGTGTAAGCTGTTATTCCTACTACTATAGAGCCCAACCCACGAGTTGAGGAGAAATGTTGTCATCAATAGACAGTTTTTACGTTGTAGCACAGTTCATCTGTGTGACTAGACATGAAGATGTGACGAGTGTTTTAACGCTAAGATTCGATATCTGTCTGTCTATATATCTACATTTGTATATCTGTATAGCAATGTCCTGATTCATCGAATTAGCAAGTCGATGTAATATCCTTTCGTTTACTTACGCGCTGATGCAGTTGGGAAAGATATGACTTTGAACACACTCTTCCACGTCCTGGGAACATATACAAGAAAGAACTGTTGGAAATAAATCACTCAGATTCTACTATGACTATGCAATCCTTACAGCTCCATACTTAGAAAACGCAGCTGTTAAATCTTACAAAGTGATATGAGCCAAGAGGGAGAGAGTGGCAACTCTGGTTGAAGTCAGTGTTACCAATGATGCCAGCATGAAGAGAGCTGAGTGGGAGAATACGACTAAATACCAAGGTCTTATATGTACGACATGAAACGAAACTGGAACCTTTCAATCATTCCTGTAATCATAAGGGCCACTGGGCTCATGAAAAAGAACCAAGTAGCAAGAGATATCCAAATAATTGTACTTAAAGGGACGGTTAGAATCAGTAAAAGGATCTCTCGATTGGAGTCTCTGAAATAGCGGGGGGGGGGTCTAACATCCATTGGGATGCCACATCCGCAGCAAAAATAATTAGAGCAAAGAAAATTGGAAAAAGAGAAAATTAAGTATTTTGATTGACTTATTTATAAAAAGTATTATAAAAATGTATTGTCAAAAGAGTTGATATGCCGTAAAACCACTGTTGTAAAATACACTTTTAATCCTCTCTCTCATTTTCTCTTTTCCTTCTCTCTCTCTCTCTCTCTCTTTCTCTCCCTCCCTCTCTCAAGTGATCTTATGTCAGTTAAAAAGAAGTGATTTCGGTTGATATTAGTTCAATAGTGTTTACATTAGACGACTGATTACCCTGAATAGGCAAGCATCAAATCACTTAAAATAACTAGCTGACCTACCTCCCTACCAAACGTGGCCAATTCGATCTTGTCAAGCTAGCTCAGTAACACGGCGTTGGTCTAATGCAGTTAATTGAAAATTAGAGACAATTTTGCATCTAATGTTTCAATATTTGTTTTGCTTTTACTTTTTATGAAATTTAATTTACTTTTCCGCTTCAGTGTCTTTATATGAAGTCATTTGAACTTAAAGCGTTTTTTTTTTCTGAAGAAAAATCACAGTTTAGTACACGTGCGTGCACTTACACCCAGCTAAATATATGTTTCTTATTAATATAGTTGTTTTATTTATTATATTTATCATGCAAGAATTCTTAATATTATTCATAGAACGTATTAAGGTCGAAGTTTTAATATATAGAGTCAATAGCGTATGGGTGCTGTCTGTTATTTCTTTTGCGTACTTCAGATCATGTTTTCAATAAGTCAATGTTTACTTGTGTACCGACAAAGGTAGACATAGACACAAGATTGGTTTTTAATGTAGGGAGAATCCAAATCCCACAAACAGGACACTCTAGATATTTGTTCTTATCATTGCACCTCGTCCATATTTGTTCTCGTATTGCATCTAGTCCATATGTGTTCTCGTATTGCACCTTGTTCATATTTGTTATTTTATAGCACCTAATCAATATTTTTTCTCTTATATTTACTTTAGTATGTGTTTACTTTTGCAGAAAACCTAAGGTTGTAAATTTATAGAACAGTTCGACTAGTGATAATTTTTCAAGCTTGTTTGCTTGAAATAACTATAATATTGTTTATAGATTTGTTGACGTAATGGTTGTGATGTATCAGAATAATTTTGTAAGAACTTTCATGGGTAATTTTGCATATCTAGGAATCTTTGCATGTTTATAATAGCATCAATTGTTGAATGCTTTTGTGTTATTCAATCATTATTTAGTAAATGACCAAGGTATGTGATTTCTGTTTGGAGAAGTTTACACTACCTTTATTTCATTTCAAACTGTTTTTCAAATTATGTCTAACAGTTTTTGTAAGTGTTGATATGTTCTTCATATTTAGAGGATCATGTGATTATGTCGTCCTTCTGCATCCTTTGATTTCTTTATATAGGTTTAGACATTTGAATCTGTAATAGCAAACTGGCACGGTATATTTCAAGTGGAAGTCTCGTGAACATGTACATTTGAAAAGGTTAGTTAAAAGTAAGTAGATAAAAGACTTTTTCGCAGACTGGAATTGGCTAAAATCAATTTGACGCATCAATTTGACGTATCAATTTTTGACAAATATGTTGCATTGTGTATTTCAGAGAATTATTGTATTTACAGTCGTAAGCTTATAATGTTAAAATAGCTTCATTAAAATCTAATGGCTCCAAAAGTAGTCAAAGATGCAATCGGGTTTCTCTACTATTATGAGTAAGTCGACTCAGCTTTAATCTTTTGACTAGGACCAAAGTGTAGTATCTGTTCCGATATTATACTTCAACCGTTCTTTTCTCGATCAGTGAAGATCTTTCTCGACTAGGGCACTTTTTATGTTTGTCCTAATCCAGAATGCCCCCTTTTGGGGGAGCTGGATTTTCCGCACAGTAATAACCGACCTTGTATCTAATTCTGACATTATGGACAGGCAAGTAAATAAGGATCCATGTGTGTCGGTTCTGTTGTGAATAACATTATACTTTGTGTATCTTTTCTGTCCAATTTGGATTTAAGTTTTTATTTATTTATTGAAGATGTAAAACTTCTAGGATGCTGAATTATCGCAGACTAGCAGGACCTGTGAAATTTTCCGCAGTTGTACTCTTCATCTGTTGTATATTTTCTGGCGTGCGTTCTATGGACGTCAGGCACGAATGCAGACCGCACAATATTATTTTAACACTTTTGTCCAAACTGAAACATACTTACCTAAGTACTCTGGTTAATGTAGTTTCAGAATATATCTGGTTATGGGGGTCTATCTCAAAACCCCGTGTAAAAGTATGTGACATATGTCCATTCTATGGACGTCCGGCGCGAACGACGACCCCATGATAGTGTTGTACCATCTTCAGACAACAGATACTACACTTTCATCCTAGCCCGAAGGCTAAGAAAGTATATTTTAGTTTGAGTTTAACGTTCGACACAACAACGACGTTCAGATAATTTTTTTCTTCTAGTGTGATAGTTTGTATTTGTAGCACATGACCAAATACACCAAAATATCCATCGTATTCTTTTAAATGTTTGAATTTCGAACCAATGTTAAATATTATTTTTATTATATGTTTTCTAAGTAGTCAGCGTCTAGTACCGGTGTTGAGATTGTGTTGGCAATAATAAACGTTGATAAAATATAGGAGTTGTTTGCATTTAATGTTAGCTATTAAAGGTATGTATATGTTGTAATGTGCTATTGAAAGAGGCAGCAGCAGTGAAGAATGTTATTTACGTATCAACTGCTGATTGGACATAATCTCCAATTATCAGGGATTTTTTTTTTTAGCTTATCAGATAATTCAGCGCGCACTATAAAAAGTCTAACATGTAATTTTCTTTCTTTTTTCCTCTTTTGTTCCGAGGACAACAGACGTGTGTACGACATAATCTTCCCTATCCCGTTTGAGAGGGGGAAAAGGCCTCGCAAAAAGCAACGAGACACACAATAACAGCACTCGACAAGCAACAACCCATAAGGAGAGACTTCCATGGACTACTAAACTCTACGCCCATGCGAACCGTACATACACACCGCTCAACGAACGCACATCTGCCCAAGTTAATAAATACATACACTCTCCCGCTACATACACCTGCTACACGAATGCATGTGCACATAAGTCCATACAACACATTCACACTTACAAAACAAGCACGTAAACATACGCACACGCATTATCATGCCTATTTGGCTGGTGAATCTCTATCCCATTTGATAGTTCTTGATAACCTGTAGAAACGTATCTGTAATTTGATTGGCCACACCCTTTCTTCATTGCGCCCTCCCTCTCTCTCTCTGTCTCTCTCTCTGTGTCTCTCACACACACAGACGTGATGTTGCTAGTTTCAGTTTTTTCTATGAATACTATTATGACATGTGTTCTTCAGAACAGTCTGATCTATCCCCTGCCTCCTTTGTTTAAGCTTGTTTGACTCGTTGGTCTCCATCAATTCGCTCTTTTGATACCCAATTGTAATACAGTTTCCTATTCCAGTAGCTTCTTTCCAAGAACTGCAGGCTTATGGAACTCTCTTCCTACTGACTGTTTTCCTCCTACCTATAGCATTGTTTTATTTTCAAGGCTAATGTCAGTAGTAATCTCCTGACTTTGCGATAGTCATCTTTCGTTCTTGTTAGCTCCTTACATCAAGTGGCTTCATGCCGTGTCTGTAGCGATGTCCATAAAAATATCCCACTTGCACACACGTAAACACAGAATGACACATCCGAAATGAACACGCATACATTCTCTCACTAAAATAGACAGGCACGCTGATACACACGAACACACACCCATACACACACATATATATATTCATGCCTATTCTTTACACACACGGACATGCACACTACGATAGCTATAACAAACATGCATATTCAATTTCTTCCTACGCGAAAAATTAACTCTTTTCTCCAGAACTTTCTCGTATTCTTTGAACTTTGCAATCTTTATCAACCCTTCATTTCATTGTCTTAATAAGTTGTTTGATAAAATTAAGTCATGTTGTATGGTTAGACTTTGTCGTTCTTTGATTTGATAACGTTTTATCCGCTTCACTGCTATTTACTTTGTTGTTGTCTTGTTTAGTTTAGGCAATGCTTTTAGCTTGTGGTAGAATTTGCTTGCTAAAACGTTTATCTCTGCTCCCGAGTCGATTTTAAAATCCTTGTGTGTCTTGTTTATTTTTATATTCATGGTCTATTTATTAGTTTGGGTTTTGTTTGTATTCCTCGTATTTATACAGCCTAATTATATATTTTCGTCTGCTCAAGTCACGTATTACTAAGTGACTTCAGCAGACACTTCGTTTCTTTATAGGCTTTGACCTGCGCATTCTTTTTCGAATGTTCTTTTTAAAACATTTCCTGCAAAAGATGTGGAATACTGGGCACGCAGCTTTTGTGCGTTACTTTTCGCAGTAATTAAAATTATTTATGTAGGTTTTATTTCATTTTTTTTTCGTTTTACTTCAGTGGAAGTTCTCAGAAATCAAAGGGTCCCCTATCTGGGGATGACACTTGATCTCTATATGAGATACATAGATATCCGAGTGTTCGATTAAGGTTCTCCTTTACCCCTCAAACGTTAAGTTTGTAATGGCGTGAAGACCATTAATCTTCCTCTTCACAATTTATCAGTTAACTATGTTATAGTATATCTTTCTTGTGGTCTCTTAGTCTTACCGAATTCCAGGACAATAATTCATCTAGTGTGGTGGAGTATCCTGCTCAGTTCTGCTACTTGATGTTACGTTACTTGAAGTAGCTGCACTATTCTGTGTATAAGCCAGTGTGTAGCTATATCGAGTGGATCATATTTGGGCTTCGAATACTATGTTATTTTGAATAGTTGGTCAGGGTGTACTTGTAATGGGAAATATCCTAATGCCAGGTTTTCTCAACAAACTCCTGTACAGAGAGACCTTAGACACTCCAGGATAGTGTCAAGTAAGCATTCAAATTCTAATTTCCTCATATAATGAGTCCCATTATGCACAGATATAAAAGAAGTAAATAAACACCTTTATTATCATCAATAACGAAGACTGATCACAACAGGCCCCGATGGACCTAGGCCAGATGATATGGATTATTTCCCCGTTCTGGTAAAGTGGACAATCACTCGGTTTACAGGGAAAGTGAACTCCCGAGGTTTGCAGCGATTTGACTCTGATCAACCTTCAGATTAACCTATAATATGGCATCTCTAAACTCTAATTCTAATGCTTCTTTGACCTATTTCATACTTAAATTATGATGACAACATCTACTCCCACATCTTATCCTGATCTACTTTTTACACCCCACAGCCCCACTCCCATCTAGAGACCGACCTGCTTGTTTTCAGATCATCCGGAAAACAGTGAGTGGCCTAACACTTAGCAGAGGGTTGTTGGAGCTCTACTCACTTACATTTTTTCTTTCTTTGTTTTGAATATTTATATATGTTGTCCCATCCCCAGGGTGATTTTTTTGTAAATAAAATGTCTTTAAAAGCAAAATAGGAATCATTTTAGAAGGATAAAGCCGCAGAGTTAATGTGGTATTTTGGTGAGAGTGTCTAGCTACGGGCAATACCAAAAGTTTTTGACAAAATTGTACGACCGTCGACTTCTCTCTCCATCTCAGACGATTCGGGCTTCATGCATATAGCAAAAGAGGAACTTAATGATTATTGTTTTGGCTACAAAAAAACATTGTTATGAATGTAAATTTTTGTCTAAATAAAATACTTATATAGTTATATATAATAGGGATATTGATATCTGGAACGCACAAAAAACTGTTCACGAGTATAAAGTATCGGTGTTTCAAACTTTTACTGCTGCGTTGTATTGCTCCAAGTGCTGGCCGTCGATGAAGGAAGCAAACACTTTAAAGATTTATTAATTATTTCTGTGGGGTGTCTATTCACTTATTTCATGTCTGTTATATTGTTTACTTGTTTATAATGTGGTTCTTTTATCTGTGTGTATTGCCCTTGTTTATGGATAGTCTGCCATCTGGTAGGCTTCTTGATGATTGTTCTGCTTCCTGTCAGGCATAAATTATATTTTCTGTTGTTAAGTTGGGTTGACGCAGTACGTTTTCGCAGAGGTTTGAATACCTATTTACTTGTGTCCCTACGAGGGCAGAGTTAGAAAAAATATCAGTGTTTAATGTGCAGGTAATCAAGCTCCCCCAAAATTAGCACTTTGGATTGGGACAAAAATTTTAATTGTATCAGTCTAGAAAGACTTCTCATTTACTGACCGATGACAGAACAGAAGAAATGTAGTATCCAAACGGGTAGTGCACTTTGAATTATCTATTTGCAACTAAATATAAAACGATACTTTTTTTTAACGAATTAGGCACAACACCGTCAAAAGTGGGGGTCGTTGCGGTCATTGGTCATCCTCTAACTATGCTACTCTGTCCATCCTACCCGTAGCTAGAATCATTGCAGTCACCACAATACCACATTTACTCTAGGAACCATCCTAGTTAAAATATCCTCAATCATTTAAAAATTAATTTTATTTATAAATATATACGTGTAGGTATTCAGATACTACACTTTGATCTCAGCAAAATGCCAAGGAGTAACTCCTTTGTATGTGTATCAATTCCCTAAATTCTGATAGGAATGACAGTAGTTGTAATGCCTTACAAACTGTGTTTATTTTAGTTTGTCTTTTTAGAATTTAAAACTTTGAAAAATTGGTTCGGATAATGGTGAGATTTTTTTTTCTCGATTCGCGGTATTTTTTCGAGTTTACTAAATATCAATTCTAATTCTCTATTTTTCTTGTAGGTTTTGAATCGAAATATTGAATAAATACTATTTCCGTTTTGTTCTAATGCATAATAAGTATATAAGATAACTTTTGATCAGATTCTGTAGCTTTACGAAGAATGTAAATTCATCTTTCCAATTTCTCCACGTGCGAGCATTTGGTTCGCCCTTAAAGTTGAAAAGTTTTGGGTGGGGTAAAACCTCCACATTTTGTGAAATAATTATCTTATTTGTAGATCTTTATCTTCAATTCATCTTCTGATACCATTTTATATTGATCTTTATGGATAGATTTTATTGATAGACATTGATGATGATAGTTGATTAATAGCCAGGAAAAATGTTATCATGAATTTTTGCATTACTGGTATTATATATAAAAATAAAAAACGCGTTTCCCTTATTTTATTAACTTTAATAGTTTTCTTAACAAAAAGTACATAAACAAATCTGATTTGTGAGTCATTGATGTCAGATATTGGTCCGTGTTCTTAAAATAACAAAAAATAATATTTAATCCGGTTAATTATTTTATTTTTTATTAGTAATATTTAGAGGAGAGCGGCACAGTTTTTACTTTCTAAATCAGATCTACTGCTAATCTCCTCATGACCTCCGGGAAAAATATTAATAAGGCACATTTTTAGAGATTTACCGTTATTTTAAGCGTTTTAATTGGCTACCGACGGAAGTACGAGGGAAAAGCATGGTCAATCTTTAATTAAGTCTGTACGTTTTGTAAAAAGAAAGAAAAGGAGAGAAGGAAAGATAGAATTCTAAGCTAAAGCAACAGTTGAGGTGAAATTGTAAAGAGAGGTGGAATGCAAGAAAGAAAGAAATAGCTGCCTATTATGATGTATGTACTTAATAACGTGGCAATTTAATTAATTGCCTTGGAGCCTCATTCGGTTAGCGCGCAATGCTAAGAGAAGAGTTTGTAAGTTCGAATATAGCCTGGGAATAAGTATTTTTACTTTGATTTTATCTCAAAATGAACTTGAACACCTTGGTTTTTACTTTTTATTGTTATTATGAAGAATAATTTAATTATGGAGTTGGGCAGAGGAGTACCTTATAGGTAAGATCCCACTCGCACTGACATTTGTATATTTGTGTATTTGATAATTATCAAATAAAGACGTTTATTATTATTATTATTATTATTATTATTATTATTATTATTATTATTATTATTATTATTATTATTATTATTATTATTATTATTATTATTATTATTATTATTTAGCAAATGTATGCGCTGTCCTGGGTACAGTTCTAGTTATTTCAGTAGTATTCGATAGTGACACTCTAGGCATGAAACCCATGAATATTTAAAGAATGAGAGAGCCATAAATAGAATAGGGTGTACATAGACGATAAATAAATATTAAAAGTGGCAAGAAGTTAAACACCCTGGGTGGATACAGGAGGCACGTCAACTCTAGTTGTTGGATGGGTGTGAGTCAGGGTGTCAAGAGTACTTGTCAAGGACATGGGTGGTCCTTTACTTATGATGACACGAAGAATATGTCTCTTTCGTAAAATTGCATCCCATATTATATATATATATATATATATATATATATATATATATATATATATATATATATATATATATATATATATATATATATATATATATATATATATATATATGAGTATTAAACATTTATTAGACTATAAATTTTGTAAGTCAAGCAAGTCAACAAAGATAAGCTCCGGTGTATCACAAGAGCACACAAGTACTTTCAAAACTAGAAACTTGCTTTTTGTAAATATGTACTCATGTATATGTTTCTAGATAGATAGATAGATAGATAGATAGATAGATAGATAGATAGATAGATAGATATTAGTAGACTAGAAAAAGATTACTAAATAAATAGATAGATATAAATAGAGAAATATAGAGATATTTTACCAGACTGAGATAGATAGATAGATAGATAGATAGATAGATAGATAGATAGATAGATAGATAGATAGATAGATAGATAGATAGGTAGGTATGTGAGTACCTATTTACTTGTCTCCTTACGAGGAAGAGTTTGACGCAAGGTCTGTTTTGAATGTTGGGAAAATTCACCTCCGCAAAAGAATGCACTCTGCAATGGGATAAAAATGTAAATTGTCTCAGTCTAGAAGGATTCTCCTTAACTGACCGAGGACAAGAAAGGTGAATTGTACAATCAGAACAAAGTCGGCTGGAAAATGTATGTATATCTATGTATTAAGAAACGACAACATAGATATAGAGAAAAGTCAGAAAGGGAGCTGTTAGAAGACTTCACATAAATTAATAGTTTGAATAAAAGTCAAATTTTATTTAGTTCTAAACAATATATTATTATTATTTGCACTCACTAGTTCTCACACAAGTCATCGTCAGTGATTGCTAACTGATAATAACCGGTGATGTTCCCTGGACTCTGGGTGACAACAAGTCTCCCAAGATTTCCAGTACTCTCCACCTCTTTCGATAACCATTGCAAATGACTTTATGTTATCGCAACAGCCGCTTACTATTGATTTATCGCTGGCAACGACCATTGGTCTTCACTGAAATTTGGGTGGCAATAAGCCTCCCCATGGTATCACTACTATTCGCACTCATCTAGTGGAGGTCTGGTTAGTGTTCTCCCTCCTCGGTTCTACCATCTTCCTAGACTCTTAACGACTATGTTGTGCGGTATCAGCCAAGGCTATTGACGTTTGGTGAGAGAGGGGCACATTTTATAAGATTTTTTGCAGTTTCAGTTCCCTTGGTTTCATGTGGTGTTCCTTCCATCCTTTGTTTTACTTCTGTTGCAGTTTTCGTGTAGCTGGTTAGTGTTTGTAGATTATGTGGGTTGGTTTCTGCATTCGAGGATTTTCTGAAGATTGCAGCTGTTTTCATCATTGGCGTCCGTTGTATAGTCGCAGTCTTCCCCTTGATTCCAATTTCTCCTTGTCTTTTTTACAGGTTTTTCGGGACTGTTCTTAGTGTTCCTACAATTATTGGTATTATATTGATTTTCCATATAACTTTCAGTTCTCTGGCAAGCTCCGGGTATTTACTTCATTTTTTTCCGTTTGTTTGATCTTTACTCTGTGGTTTACTGGGACAGCAAAATCTACAATTTTGCGGTTTCTTTCCTTGTTGTTAATTATTATGCTTGGATATATTTATCTGTTTGTACTTCCATTACTCAAAAGATTTTGCGGTTTTTGAATATTCAAATCAAGATATAATGATATTAAACCTTATATTTAGAATCCTTATTCCAATGATTATCAAAATCCATTACATGATTTTATTCTAGAACATGTCTAAATCTTAGAAAGGATCTTAAGAAGAAATTGAAATTCAGGGAATCATGCTTACTTGGTGTGTAGTGTCTATGGATCAAATTTAATGTAAATCTGAAATATTTGAATTTTCAAATGGGAGGTTGCGCCAATATTATGCTCCCTAAACCCTTTAAAATACTCAAAAGAAACTGGAATTTTAGGAATATTTATCAATTGATGTGTAATACATATTGTTAAAATTTAACAAAACTCGGAGGTATCTTAATTTTCGCCAACGGCTTCCACTCCCTATTTGCCCTTTTTCACATTAAACTAAATTACACTAAATATAGCCCACATTACCAAACCAATCAGCCGTGTTCCAAAATTCATAATGATCGGTTAATTAATTTAAAAGTGAACCATGTACATACAAACACAAACTCATATACACATACCTAACTTTTTTATAAGTAGAGATGAATGTTCATTGATAATATTATAATACAGCTAATAAAAGTCGATTCATTTTAGTGTAACAAGAAGTTTGGGAATTCTTCGGACCTCAACGGATTGTCAGTCGATTTCTCGTTGACACGTCGTAGGTGGTCGGCTTAATCAGTTATTACGTATTTTGCTGCTATATATATATTTTTTTAGAGTTAAATAATGGTATCAATGAATCTGAGATTAAATAATGTTATCAATGAATCAGCTTGGACGTCCTAAGATGGAGTACCGTTAGCACATCTGTGGAGGTGCCGCTCAGATCACCCTTTCCTGCCTTAACAGAGTACAAAACAGACTTCGAAATATAGTGGGGGTATCTTCTTCTTTTCCCTACATCCACTTTCTCACAGAAGATATGTTTCTAGTCTTTCTCTGTTCCATCGTTTTTTTCATGATAGGTGCTCGACTGAACTGAAATCTAAAGTTCCCTCCTATAAAACATTTACAACAAAAACTGGTCTAGCAATAATCACTGTCAATAGTTTCGTATATCTATTTGTGGCAATGTGATGTGTGTGTTTCGATCTGAGTTCTTTGTTCGTGAGGAGAAATTAAAGATTGTTACTACTTCTTTATGCCTTACCCCTTTTCGATCGAGCCGAGGGGATGGGAGTGGACAACGACCTCCGTGTGTGTGCTGTCGGCTGAAATGGAAGAGAAAATAGGGAGAGCGAGAGACTTGTTGCTCCTTTAAACGATCCAAAATTTGGCGTTGGTCACTGGCGTGTCGTTTATTGGTTGGCCGATGTTTTTAGCCAGTGTGTTTCCACGAGATTTCCCTTTCTTTTATGTCAGAGAAATAATAGGGGTTGAAATCAACGTCATTTGCTTTTTCGCTTCGCATTTCAGTCAACCACAGCAGTTCCCCACGAGAAGTGGAGCATATTAAAGGGAATCGGTCAACGCAAAGAAAGAAAGGGGGTTGAGATCAACGCTATTTGCTTCCTTGCGTCGCATTTCAGTTCACCACATTAACATTCTAACATAGAAATTGATACAAGTACACCAATCTACAAATGTTGATGTCACCCTATGTGAGCTGAGGGACTTGATCCCGTGAGTGGGCGTTACCTGGACAAAGTGTTGTTATGTCTTCGAACAACTCTGATAGACCATACAATCCCGTCCCCTGGTGAACTGCTGTACAACAAGAAGTTGGTTTGAAACCTCCCAGTAACATGTGTCAGACACAATGCACAAAAGGACGAAGTGACAACTCGCTTATACCAAAGGCAAACTGAACAAAAAAAGGTATTATGACCAGCATACCAGTGATCTCCCCAATCTACAGGTTGGACAGCATGTTCGAGTACTGGATGAGGATGCTGAGAAATGGTAAACCACAGTTGTTACACAAGCGTGTATGGTGCAGACTCCATCAGGAAACTGAGTCCCCATGTTTACCTACCTGAGGCTTAACAAGGTCCCATCGTAGAAACAGGACCCATACAAAGCCTTCCCATTAAAGAGTAAACACGCAGAAAACTAAAATGCAGCATGCTAAACACACCCAAAATACAACCACAACAAATGATACAAATCAAGAGAGTAACACTCCTCCTAAACACACATTCCAATCTGGCCGTACCATCAAGCTCCCCAAAGGATTTGACGAATGAAACTTTCAGTCAGTGTGATTTCCTTCATTATTTGGGAAAATGGGGATGTGACATTATGACCGCAGTAACATCCCCTACTAGAACTCTTCAATTGAGAACTACGAATGGTTCATCCTCCCTTCTAGCTCTTGAATAAAACGTACCCACCGAGGCACATAGAAATCATATGTCGTGTGTTCGACTTGTACTTAATATGTCATTAATATGTGTTGAGATACTATAACTCAAACCATCCGATCTCATGTGGTCTGCATGTTGTTTTTCAAAGCCTTTTAGATAGCGATACAAAATTAGAAAAAAAACAAACGCTTCAAAAAGTTTAAAAACTGAAAAGCTACACAGATCGATAGAAGATTAATTTTTCTTGCGTTTGGTTAAAGTTAGTTCTTGTAAATTTGTTGTTTTGTTTTTCACCCTTTTTTTATTGTTGACTTTTAGGGACCTACAAAGTGCACCATAAAATTAAGGTCTAATGGAAGTAACAATTTTTACTATTATTTTGTTTTGTTAGTGTTTGGTTTGAATGTTATATATAATAAAAATCAAATTAAAAATGAAAATTTAAAAAGTATTGTGTTTTGTTAATGACTTAACAATATTATTTGTCAATTAAAAATGATTTCGACCATTTCAAAGTAAAAATAACTTTTAAGTCACGTCGTTTTTTTTTCCGAATAAAAGTAAAATTCGAAAGTAAATTTTGAATGGATAAGCCTTTACATTTAAAAAGTATATAATACTTACTTTTGTTGTAAGCTTAAAGAATGTAAGTAATAAAAAAAAAACTCGTAAAGAGAATAAGATTTTAACACGTTGAAGCGATAACTTTCTCCTTACGAGTTGGCGGTAATAAAGTCTATTATGATCTTCTATAGTTTGCCAATGTCAGGAATTTAACAAACTCTTGCTTACCTCGATCAAATAAACATTCTATAAAATAGTACAAATTAATTGGTCGAAGTGTAAAATAATGATGCAGACATGTTGAGCAATAACGCATAAGACGTCACGGAGAGACTAAGGATATGGCCCCGCAATAATGAAGAAAAGCCGAAGACTAGATAGATTGTCAATTAGGCTAAAAGAACAACTGAAATGACTCGGTAACATTTGAACGAGCCCAGGTGTGTGAGGTCGACGAGTTCATTTCGGAGTATGACGTCGTAAAAAAACGACTCGGTAATCTTTAAAGGAGTCAGGTGCACGAGGCCAGAAGAAGAAGAAGGCACCCGGAGTGCAAAGTCAGAAATTAAAACGGCGGTTTTAAACGAAGGAAGAAGAAGCGCTTACGTAGCAGAGATCGAGTTAGGAGGATATAGAGAAAAACTTGTCGTGAGTTAGCCCCGAAGAGCCTCACCATGGCCGAACTCCCGTAAACAACTGGCGTGGGGATCACAACCCTACCCTAGATTCCGGAAGCAGACTGTAACAGAATGTAGTGTCGTGTTTCCCTCTAGGTTGCAAGGTAAATGACTCTGCCTGGTTTTCGTGAAAATAACCTACGTTGGGTAAAGTCGAAAATCAACCGCCGGCAAGGTAAAGAAAGAGGTTTCTTCGTAAGACAAGGGAAAGAACAATAATGCCAAAGGACTTTTGCTAACAAAGAAATATTTAATTATATGTGTATACCCAACTTACACCAGCTGGTGGTGAAGAATAAAGAAACAGAGTTTCTCGAGCACGCCCTTGTCTCTATCGTTGTGTTTTGTTTGATGCTACCGGGTCCCCCGAAGGAACGGGTATTGCAACAGAAGTAGATGTCGGTCTTGTACGATTAATAATAGTTAGGTTTATATTATATTCAACTATTTTGAAAAATTGAGAAAAACATATTTTCAAAATAGATGTTTAAACTTTAAAATGTCTAGAGGATGTACGTTAATGAATTACAATCTCTTAAAATTAATAATTGTTTAGAACATTTTTTTCTTTGCAATTCACCAGATCAGAGTGTATATTAACGAGAAAATGAAGTAAAACAATTCGAAACATAATAATATCGTATTTATTTCCACTTTTTATTTATTTATAAACCAAAAGTGTTTACCAATAAAAATAAAAAGGTAAATCTGACGTGCTTTTTAAAACTCTTTCGCTTTATATAACATTAAAATTTTGATGGATCAGAATATATCTTTTTCAAATTTCATAAAATGTAGAAAAAATATTTTCCCTGATATATTTTACGAAAAACAGCATTTTATAAATAAATTAGTCGAATAATGATTAAGTATTTAAAATTACGTGAAAATCTGAGCATTACTTGCTTTTGCTATGGGTCTTAGCGCATACAAAGTGGTCACTACATAGAAACGTTGTTTTAAGGCGTAAATAAAAATACACACGTTTTTATTTTCTCGATTTCATTATTTTCATAAGCTGAATTTAAAAAAAAATCAGCAGTTCATTTTATGTTTCTTCTTTTGAATGGTAAAACAGTTATGATGATAATATACACCTATATTAAATTAGATCGTGTTACATATATAAGGTTAAATTCTATGGTGAGCTTTGGAAGTCCCTATTGACTATACTGCACAGTCGCCACAACATTTCATTTAAAATTGGAAAAGTTTTTTTCCTTTGTTTATATTTTAGATATGTTTAGGTATGACCTTTTTGCGTTCTGAAGTGAATGTAAAAGATTTTTGGTTAAAGAAAAATGTTTACCAGATTTTATTTTTTTAAAGATAGATGAACTTTTCCCTTTCCTTAAGTGAGGGTTACGGAAGTAATGATTTTCAATTTTAAATTATTTTTACGTTCTTCACTGAAGGTGATCCAAAGCAAACATTTTTTTTTTTCACAGTAAAAAATAAAATACTTCACTGAAAATTCTAATCATCATTGTCGAAAAGGCAAACTCGTCACGGACGAACGGAGACTAGCTTAACCTTCACCAAAGGTGACTCGAAACAATATTTATTTTTTCACGTGAAAATAAAGAACCTCTATACCGAAGAGTATATGAAGTAACATTGTCAATAAATCGATTCGTCGCCGACGAGTAGCAACGAGCATCAACCTAACGACCTCAAATTTTAAGAAATTGCGTACAGCAATTTCACGCCAACAAATTTGAATTCGGTCACTCAACTCGCCTCGTGTTACAATGAATATTTTGTCAAATAACCGCCACTAGCTGATATAAAAAATCCTTACTACATCACATTTCGTTTACCGACGAAACGCAAATTCGGACTTGCAAAGCTACCGTCACAGACAGACAATTTCAATAAGGTAAACCATTATTTTAATTTGATAAACCTTTTTTGGTTTTCTACCGGAAATAAATCAAAGCAGGGAGGTAATGTAGCAGTTTTCTACAGATCGGCACACAGCCACCATATTGTTTGAATATCGATGACTTCTTAGCTGCCCGCTGATTGGTTGAAGCAATCTACTTCCTCGTTGGCTTGACCAATCAGTTGCCTTCTCTTAGGCGAATCTCGGAGAGCTAACATAACCATATAAACACTTTGGCCCTGGGTTCGACTTTCACAAGAAGACAAGAAGCCAAAATGGCTACTGTCGCATACACTTGGAATTAATATCCGCTCTCTCTGTTTTTTGTCTCTCTCGACATGTAGACGACTACTTCACCTGACCGGGCTACCTAGCCCTGACCACTTCGACACGAACTACCGAGAAGCCAAAATGGCTACTGCCTCATACACGTGAACTTAATATAACACACACACATAACTGCTTACATGTGAACTGATTTTCACACCGGTGTACCGACACAAATAGTTACATGCGCACATGGACATATCCTGACACTGTAGCCGGTGTACAAACATTCAATATTATGAACAATTATCTTTTCCCCATCGGGAAATTATAATCACGGGAAATTCCTAAATGTTTGTCTTCGACCATACTTATGGACATACTAACCTCTTTCTCTTTTGTCTACGTACTAACCTCTTTCTCTTTTGTCTACGTACTAACCTCTTTCTCTTTTGTCTACGTACTAACCTCTTTCTCTTTTGTCTACGTACTAACCCCTTTCTCTTTTGTCT
This sequence comes from Sepiola atlantica, assembly GCA_963556195.1. Taxonomy (NCBI): domain Eukaryota; kingdom Metazoa; phylum Mollusca; class Cephalopoda; order Sepiida; family Sepiolidae; genus Sepiola; species Sepiola atlantica. The sequence goes on from OY744516.1 coordinate 135,846,338, forward strand.
ACGTACTAACCTCTTTCTCTTTTGTCTACGTACTAACCTCTTTCTCTTTTTTCTACGTACTAACCTCTTTCTCTTTTGTCTACGTACTAACCTCTTTCTCTTTTGTCTACGTACTAACCTCTTTCTCTTTTGTCTACGTACTAACCTCTTTCTCTTTTGTCTACGTACTAACCTCTTTCTCTTTTGTCTACGTACTAACCTCTTTCTCTTTTGTCTACGTACTAACCTCTTTCTCTTTTGTCTACGTACTAACCCCTTTCTCTTTTGTCTACGTACTAACCTCTTTCTCTTTTGTCTACGTACTAACCTCTTTCTCTTTTGTCTACGTACTAACCTCTTTCTTTTTTGTCTACGTACTAACCTCTTTCTCTTTTGTCTACGTACTAACCTCTTTCTCTTTTGTCTACGTACTAACCTCTTTCTTTTTTGTCTACGTACTAACCTCTTTCTCTTTTGTCTACGTACTAATCTCTTTCTCGTTTGTCTACGTACTAACCTCTTCCTCTTTTGTCTACGTACTAACCTCTTTCTCTTTTGTCTACGTACTAACCTCTTTCTCTTTTGTCTACGTACTAACCTCTTTCTCTTTTGTCTACGTACTAACCTCTTTCTCTTTTTTCTACGTACTAACCTCTTTCTCTTTTGTCTACGTACTAACCTCTTTCTCTTTTGTCTACGTACTAACCTCTTTCTCTTTTGTCTACGTACTAACCTCTTTATCTTTTGTCTACGTACTAACCTCTTTCTCTTTTGTCTACGTACTAACGAAGACGACCCAATACAGTTGTTATGAGAGTTTGTCACTTCCATCCTACACCGTCATTTGAGGTAGGAAAATTCATCTCCTTTGATATGACAAGCGCCACTTTAAACTCAGAACTTAAGATCAGAAAAAAAAATATAAAGATGCACACAACGCGTCCTATAATAAATTATTTTTAAAAAAATTACCCTATTTTAATTTTATAGAAAAATTAACTTTTTTTCCTTCCCAGGGTTACGGAAGTAATGATTTCCAATTTTAAATTATATTAAACGGTTCCGTCATTTGTGAGGTAGGAAAAGTTATCTCCCTTTGATGTGACAAGATCTATAAAAAATACTTTAGGTGAAAATATTGTATGGGGAACGAATGAATGAAGAGTAACCTCCCTTTGATATTAGGGGTGGGACGTAATGGGTGAAAATTTCATATTCATGCGAGTAGTATTTTTTGTGTTCATTTATACATAAATAATACTAAACAATCAAACATTTTTAAAATTTTGCAAAATTCAGAAGGTGCAGGTCACTAGTGTTTGGCTATTTTACATTCATGAAAACCCTTTCACAGCCTGAAAAGTGTCCTAAAGTAAAGTACTATATCAGATTTAATCATCTATATCCATTCATAGCTTTTGAGGATGTTTTAGGAGCTGCAATGTCGCATGAACCCACTTTTTAACCGAAAAATGATGGATTTTGAGTCCCGTGGAGCCCTAACGGTTATTTTTGGCCTGCACTTTCTGAATTTTGCAAAATTTTCAAAATGTTTGATTGTTTAGTGTTATTTATGTATAAATGAACACAAAAAAATACTACTCGCATGAATCTGAAATTTTCACCCATTACGTCCCACCCCTATTGATATGTAATTTCTATCATTAGCCTTTTCGGTGCTCATACAAGTGAGGGGCACGTATGAAAAACGCAGTTACACAGGTGAACATCGCAGTTCCAAATAAATTAACCGGAAAACTCTTTGATATGCTTATGTATCAAGCAAGAATAGGTATCTACAACAAAAATTAGAAAAAATTTTCGAGTAGAATTTTAATTAAAAATAAAAATCAGTTTTATAGTATGTTACGGACCGACATTGATTAGAGGGATGTCAGGGGCACATAACTCAGTCTGTCATAAACAAGTAATAAATGAATGTCGATGGGCAAAATACGATAAAACTGATTTTTATTTTTAATTAAAATTCTATTCGATAATTTTTCTTAGTTTTTGGTGAGGATATTTATTTTTGACTGATAGGTAAGTATAAACAAGAGTTTTTATTTGGAAATGCGTTTTTCATATGTGCATTCATCTGTATAAGCATCGGCTTTTCAATTAATTTATTTCTTGTAAGCTTTTTCACCAAAAGACCTTACAACCTAATAAATATTAATAGATACCATAAACTTTTACGTTTTTAACGATAGTATGCGTATCACAATATGTAACACATGATAAAATATGCGTCACAATATACAAGATTTATTACGAACTAGCTGTTCTGACACGGCGTTACCCGGGAATATTTTTTCTTTGATTTTTGTTTTGCCTTTTATTTTTTAAAATCATGTCAAGTTTTATTTCACCAAATATATATTTTTTTTACATAGGATTTTAAAAGTAAAATTTAGTTATTCTAAAAGTAAAATTTAGTTATTATGACATCGTTTTATCATCAAATTATTAATTATATAATTAATTATAAATTGTTAAAGAAAACTATAATAAATATTGTTATGGTGATGTTGTTTGAATCTTTATTTATAAACTTATTCAATGTAAATAGCTTCCAAAACTTTCAATCTTTTAATGCAATGAACTGTCCTACGAATTTTAAAGTCAGAAATAAATGTTTTTACATGCGACAGTTTAAATACTTTCAAATTCCTTTCAAATTTCGAAAGGTCACGAAGTAATTCCTTATTTTTAAAACTATTAACAAAATTTAAAAAAAAATGACTTGCTTACGATGTTGTGAGACTTGTAATTTCGATAATACGTTTGAGGCCTTTAAACTATCGGAAAGAAAGTAATTTCTGGCTTGAAAAACGTTTAAAAGCAAATAGTAGGCAAAGGGAAGGGGGCGAAGCCCTTTGTAAAAATCAGATACCTCCGATTTCTGTGAAATTTTAACAATAGGTATCAGACATCAATTAATAAATATTCCTCTAATTTCATTTTATTTACGTTGTTAAAGAGTTTGTAGGGGTCATATATGGGCATACCCTCTTATTTAAAAATCACAAATATTTCAGATTTGCATTAAATTTGATCCATCGTCATGAGATTCCAATTTCAATTTCTTCTCAAAATCCTTAAGCTTAAACCTTCAATTTTAAACATTTTCTAGAAATAGAATCATACAATGGATTTTGATCAAAATTGTAATAAGAATACAAGACATAAGGTTTAGTAGTATTATATTTTTATTTTCATCTTTGTAAGTGTACATTAAAATGATGCAAAAATGTTCCTTTCGGAGAATTAATTTTACATGTCTTAGGATGGTTATTTTTCTAGTTATATAGAGGATAATCTCTAGTTTGTCTAGTCAATCCGAATTTGGCGCTTGTGTAGACGGGGTTGTTAATGCAGGGGGGATAACTAGAATTGACTAAGAGAATAAGCATATTTTCAAGAGACAATTTGGGATGCTGAAATTATCCATAAAAAATAAAACAACGTAAAGGAAAAAAAATTAATAAACTTATCTACAAATTAGGAATTTTACTAAAAAAAAATGATCACATGAATACCTGAACAATAATAATCAATTAATTAATCGAAAAATGAAACAAGTTAATGAACGAACTAAAAAATGAAACAATAGAATATATAAACATATATGCATACCTATGTACAGGATTCACTCTTAAACTAATTAACCAATCATTATGAATTTTGGAACATTGCTGCTAGACGTAATGGTGTCTAATGTGAGCTATATTTACTTTAATTTAGTATTATGCAAAGGGTACCTCTGATTTTTGTAAAATTTTAACAATAGGTATTAGACATCAATTAATAAATATTCCCCCAATTTTTTTTACTTTGTTAAAGAGTTTAAGAGAGCCATAATGTGTGTACACCCTCTTATTTGAAAATTACAAATATTTCAGATTTGCATTAAATTTTATCCATAGTCATGAGACACCAATTAAGCAAGATTCCCTGAATTTCAATTTCTTCTTAAAACCTCTTTAGCTTAAGCCTTAAATTTTAAATATTTTCTATAAACAAAATCATGTAATAGATTTTGATTAAAATTGTAATAAGGAAACTAGACATCAGGTTTAGTAGCACTCCAATACACTCCTCTCTTGGTACTGCCCTGATTTGGGATGTGATGCTCCTCTTCAGTTCAAGAATAGTCTAAGCATTGTTTTGATAGACACTATCTTTGAAATAATCCCACAGATAAAAATCTGGGGTGTTCAGATCCGGCAAGTGTGAAGTCCATTCAGAATCACAGACCCTACTGATGAGACGATCACCAAACTATCTCCGCATATCATTGAATGGTGATAAAACAAAGACTATTGGACTTTCATGATAGAAACTTGGTGGACAAGTCAGGCATAGACTAGAGTTTATTTAAATATAGATGGAATGCAGAAAAGATTATGAATATCATTAACGATTCCATGAGTGGTATTTGGGGGGAAGGGGGCTATGTGCTAGATTCTTTATATTAAAATGTGTAAATTTACTTTTCGGTTCGATTTGATAGCAAACACATATTTAGGTAAAATAGAACATTTTCGTTTGTCTTAATTTTTTGATTTAAATAACATTTTAATTGTCGTTAATTGCTAATTATTTGGTGATAATACATCATCTACAGGGAATGCGCTAGAAATAATACACTTTTGGGAAAGGAAAAAAATAACGTCATATCTTGGCCAATAATTGATGTATTTTCAAAATTCAAAGTGTATCATCGAGAGGATTTTTGCTGTTTTGCTGTGTACAGCTCATTAGAAGAAGCCGCCCTGTATTCCCTATCACGGCTTCCAGGCGGGACTTATATCTGGAGCATGCTGTCTTCACAGTGTCCGTCGAGATAGTCCTGAACACCAGCTCGTCGTTGGCGTTGCAGACAATATGGTTGGTGTATTTCTCAACTACGCCCCCACACATGAGGTTGCAATCTGGTGAGTTACGGAATGGGCAACTGGTTGGACTGAAATAAAGAGTTTGAATCCAGTTTCTAAATTCCCCACGTGAAATGGAATTTGATTTGGTGTCCGCAAGTAGAAAGATTCATTTCTTGTTTCCCAGTATAATTATGAGGAGATAACTTGAATATGGTTCAAGTAACAGAACTCTTAATATACCAAACCAGCACAGCTATCTCTCTATATATAAAGTTATATATATATATATATATATATATATAATTATTATTTTATGTATACACATATAATATTATAAAGAGTTATACAATAATCTAATGAATACGTGTGTCGAGCACTCTCGACTAGTCTTCTATATGTGCCTGCTTCTGGTACATATATATCTTAATTTCCCTCTATTACATGACAGTTTCCGATGGCCGAGTGGATATGGCGACTGCTGGCAGATTCTAGGTTGACTTTGTGAACCGGGTTCGTACCTCCCGACTGTCTGAAATTATTACTTTCCTGCACTGATGAGAGAAATAAGCTTGAAACGCTAGCGTCTGTAGGTATTCATAATTTAATATTTATTTATTTATTTATATATATATATATATATATATATATATATATAATGAATTTTGGGGGTGTACAGAATTTTCTTATCGCAACCATGAAAGTACGACATGTTTTATCATTCATGATTAAAAGTGAAAAAAAGCCAGCTGACCTGATTCGCCCTAACTCAAAAAGAGCTGTATCGAGAGATTTATTTTTTTAAAGGGAAGAAGAGAAAAAAAACTGTATATATTTAAAATAAAAACAACATTATGGTAGATGTACAATGAGGGATGTGTCTCAGAGACTGGATTACGTCTAATCTTAATAGACTCTGTTTACAAATCGAGGGACGCTTTAAACGAACGTGAATCGTCTTTAAGATTTACAGGTGATATAGCGAATGAGCATGACTCAGGATGGTAAATGAATAAATGCTGAAATTTCTTGCACACAGTGGGTTTTCAAGCAAATGATCTGTGATCAAAGACCTGTATGTATTATTTAAAACGTCCGTTGAACAGAGGTTCCATTTCTGATTTTACTAGGTATTTGTTTGTTGGACCCTATTATCCAATCTCAACATCGTCCTACCCACATAGTCGGCACTGCAACAACATTTGTGTGCTGTATCGTGGGAGTTCAATTCTAGCCGGCCACTCATAGTAAAACGACAAGCACAGGATAACATTCGATCAAGATCCAATCAAAACTGGAACTGATTTGAATTGTTTTTATGAACGCGAAGATACGTCAGTGCGTATTAATCGTGCTTCTGCACAGATGTATCGTAACAACTGCGCAGTTAACAGTCCCAGATCGAGTGCATGAGCCCGAAGCTAAACCATGACTCAATCTAAGGCATGATACTGCACAAACATTTAAACAAAATAGGACCCTCATGTAACTGCTACAGTTTTTATCGAGATGTCCATGTAGGTATGTTGTAAATGGATCCTTTTCTCTAAAAAATAAATATAGAGCTTCCATGTAGGTACTTATTTCTTTAAAAGCCAGCCTACTGAACAATTCTCGTTGTGTCCCAGTTTTCCCTTGAATAAAAATTAATACCTATTTAGGTGTGGAGATGTGGTCTTATTTACAGAAGACGATAATCCTTTTTCTTGTTTAATATTCTATTTCAGTCAGATGCGACCAGATACAGCTAACACTACTAAATTACGTTCTTCATCCTGACTTTCTTCCTAACCAACTAACCACATGGCATCTCCATTAGAAAATACGAAAAAAAACGATCTCTCTCAAGCAAAATATGCCATTCCCTGACTGCCATAATCTCGAGTTCGATTGTCGCCTTGAAGTCAGACAGTTCCAGGTTCTCTCCCACGCACGACCACTGGTCATTTGACGCAGGCGCATGCCAGTTGTAGCCGCTTATCCTCCGGTTTATTCTGCACTGTCACCGCAGACGTCGGACCAAACCGTGGGTAGATTGCTTCTAATCGGTTGTTAGTCTGTCAATAAATAGTAATTATTCATTGAATTCAGACTACATTTTAATAAACTAATATATTGTACGTTTCTCCACCTCTCCCAAATTCTAGCTAAGTCTAATAATATCTCAACCAGCAGTGGCAATAGCATAATCGCATTGTTCAAAGTAGCAGCGGTATCTCACAATGAGATAGATGAAAATCTTGGATACGATACATAAAGGGAAAACATTAAGAGGTTTTTCAAATTAAAACGAAAATTATATCTACATTTAAAAGTAGATGAGTACGCTCCGCTAAATACCCCCCATCCCTGAAATTCTACTTTCTTAGGCAATTTAAAAATCGGAATCGGCAATTGTATTGGAATCTGGAATATGGAACTAAATCGGTAATTGTATCGGAATCGGGAAAAATATTGGAATCATCCCATCACTAGTGGTGACTCATTAGTTTGTGTTTGTTTATAGACTTCATGAAACCTCACTTAAAGACCAGATCCTGTTATTAGAACACCAATACTACCCAAAACGCCCATGATAGTCTCAAAAACACAAAGTCTATACACAAGTTCACCAATTTCATTATGATGATCTCCATTACTTAAAAGTGGTTGATCAAATGTGATACGTCATGTTGGTATACGCCACTTTGTTGCTTGACCTACAGTGTAGACAAGAACTAACTGGATATACCAAGGAGTATTTATTTACTCACTCTTTAGAATGACGAAATGTATCCATACCAAAGTAATTCATTTTTATTAACAACTTGTTAAGACAATGAAAATGAAGGGTTGGTAAAGATTGAGAATTCAAAAAGTCCAAGAACCGTTCGAGGTAAACGAAGAGTTATTTCGTTTGTGAGTAGAAATTGAGTACACATGTTAATTTCGGCCGGCGCCGCGTGAGTTTATATGTGTGTAAATTTAATAGGTATGTAGATGTGTATGCGTGTGTACATTATCATGTCTGTTTTATCAGTGAGAATGTATGTAAAAATTGTGTATATGCATTCGGTGAGCGGCATGTACGTGCTTCGCTGGACATACAAAAGTGTGTGTGTATCTCTCGTTGCTTCTAATAGCTATTGTTAAAATTTCACAAAAATCGGAAGTGCCCTTTGTATAATACTAAATTAAACTAAATATATCTCACATTATACACCCTTACACCTAGCAGCTGTATTCAAAAATTCATAATGATTGGTTAATTAGTAAAGGAGTGAATCCTGTATGCATGTATGTTTATATATTTCAATGTTTCATTTTTAGTTCGTTAATTTGTAGACTTGTTGCAAACTGCTACAAATTAACTTTCGATTGAATAATTGATCATCATTGTCCAAGTATTTATGTAATCATTTTTTTAGTAAAACTCCTAATTTGTATACAAGTTTTTTTTGTTTTTTTTTCCTTCACGTCTCATTTTTTGATTGATTATTTCAGCTTCCCAAATTGTCTCTTGAAAATATGCTTATTTTCTTGGTCAATTCTAGTTATCTGCGTTAACGACCTCGTCGATACAAGCGCTGATTACAGACATCATTAGAAGATACAAAAACGAAAAATATTATTCAGGGGAAGTAACTCTGCATTTAAAAGTAGCTTCCCTTTAAGCCTGTAAATCATTCTTACTTTTAAAATCTATCAGCTTACTCCACACTTCCTGGTCTTTTAGCTGTTCTGTTCCCATTTACTTGCCTCCCCACGTGGGCAAAGTTAGAGACAAGGTCGGTGTTTAATGTGAGGAAAATCCGGCTCTCCTATAAATAAGAGGCATTGTGGATTAAAACAAAAGTTTAAGTTGTCTTAGTCTAGAAGGAATTCTCTTTCACTGACCAGGGGCAGAAAAGATGAAGTGTAGTGTTAGAACAGATACTACACTTTGCCCCTAGCCAAAACACCAATTGTTATCTTTCAGGAGAGGAGAAATACTTCTAGAGGTGGTCAATATTTACTTCTGTCCGATCCAGAGTACCCCTTTTTGGGGAGCTGGATATCCCCCACATTAAAAACTTTGACACTTTGGCGGTATTTACACACCACTTGTTTTGGTACTTTTTACAAACATTTTCTTTTTCTTTTTTCTGTGTTAACTTACCTATTATATCGGCAGAGAATTACGTTTGATTCTTGATTTTTTACCTAATATTTTAGATTTTAAAGTGGGAGATCACTTTGCTATATAAATTGAATGTAAAATGATCACCTATTTCTTGACTATAACCAATTTCCGGAGACCTATTGTAGAAAAAAAAGTGTAATTTTTATTTGTCTTTTATTTTACAACCGTAACCACTTGGAGGGGGGGGGGCGTGTTTTGTTTGTACTTTTTGTTTTTCTTAAGCAGAACAGCACACAAATGATATAATTAGATTTTTTTTATTTTTTGTATTTATCTACCTCCCACAATTAAAAGTTAAAGAAAGTTACCTGATGAGAAAGTCCTTTTAATTTTTTATCTCCTTCCCATTATTTTACAACGGGAACCACTTTTTTGGGGGGTGAGATAGGGGGGGGGGCGTTTTTTACCGACCACCGTGTTTGTACTTTTTTTTTCACTAGAACAGCAGGCAAATGATATATATATATATATATATATATATATATATATATATATATATTTATCTTTTGTATACAGCAGTAAGATGTAACACAAGGTTGAGAAAGTGGGATTGAAAAGCGAACGCCCTAGAGAAAGAGCGCTCTGACCTACAAAAATGCCTGGGCAGCCCGGTCGGCATTCCCCGGTAGAGGCGTCTCAAGCAATTAGCAATAAACTAACCCTTCTCAAAGGGTGAGAAGGCAAAGCCTGGGAGGGTGCATCTCCTACAACTACACAAGACAATACCTCAGATCAACGGTATAAAAGCCGAAGGCCAAGATGGTACAGGTCTACAGAGTGTAGCATCCATTGGAACAGATACTACACTCTGATCATAGCCACAAGGCCAAGTTTATTTATTTTAACATTTTATATATTTATTTAAAGTAAAAAAATGAAAAAATATAAAAGATGTGGACCAAGACCAAAGTTGTGTTGGGTGGTATGGGTGTCGTGTGTCATTCTTTAGGTCTATGTTATTTTGTTTTAGGCTCGACAATTCCGTAAAGTAGTAAATTCACTACATACCATTATAGCAATTCTTTTTTTGTGATTTGGAAACACTCGTTATTTTAATGTATAATAGGCTCTTATCCTGCATTTGTCTCCACGTCATGCCATGCCAGAAATGATGCCCAAATGAACCCTGAATCACTTGTTTTTCCATGCAACAAAAACTGGTCAACGAACACAGCTCGTTAAAGCCCCCACCTGATTGTATAGCTTCTATAAGCAATGCCTTAACATTTCACAGAAAAAAAATTTGGAAAAAAAAAGAACTAAAAGCCTTTAAAAAGCAAATACAAAAAAAACTATGTAAGAAAAAGGTTGGTATATATTTGACACTTTTTGTAAAAGAAAAGAAGAAACTACATATCTTGGCCAATAATTGATGTATTCTCAAAATTCAAAGTGCATTACATCGAGGACTTTATTGCTGCATCCAGCTGACTTGAAGAAGCTGTCCTTAGGCTCCATCACGGCTTTCTAGGTGAGACCTGAATATGAAGCTCAGTGCCTGAACACTAGCTCGTTCTTGGTGTTGCAAGCGGTACGGTTGGTGTCTTTTTCGACTGCGCCTACCTCCTGCACATAGGGGTTGCAATCAAGTGAGTTGAGAGGAGGGCAACTCTTGGGATTGAAATAAAGAGGCTGCATCCGGTTTCTAAATTCCCCCACGTAGATGCATCTGTTGTTTCCCAGTATAATTCAAGGAAGAATATTGTTCAAGAGACATAAATCTGAATGTACAGAGCCAGCACAGCACAGTTATCTATTTATATCTATCTATATATGTGACTTTAATTTAGCTCTTCCTCCAGCATACATGTTTGGTAACACTTTTTACAAAACGATAAAAAAATGAATAGTTTTAATGTAAACTTGAATTTCACTCTGGATTTTTGGCCTTTTGATTAGGATTAAAGTGTAATATCTGTTCTCTGATCTGATCTTGAAGCTTGTATCTTTTTATGCTGATTTTTCCTCCCCCTTTCTTATGGGTGGGAAATACAATAATGCTTCTCTCACCTTTTTAGTATATGTTTATTTTTCTATCGTTCTGTCTCCCTTTGAGTTGAGACATAACCTGCCTTCTCTAAGCCTTCGATGAACTAGGGAGGAAGCACAAAACTTTCTTCTCACTAACGTGGCTCACCATCTATCAGCTCCATCTTTCCCTGCTTTCTGGTTTTGGAGCACTCCTCTCGTGCCGAAACTAGTTCTTAAAATACCTGGAGCGCGAGCCAAGGTTTCTGCGTTCACCGATGACATCACCGTTATTGTGTCATGCTTCAAAGATATTGAGACAATAAGAGAGGTGCTCATACGTCATAGAAACGATCACGTGGGCCAAAATCAACCGCAGCAAGTAGATCGACCTGCGGTTGTGTGACTGGCTTTTTTCTGCTGAACTGACGACGCAGTTCGAATCCTCGCTGTGTGGTTAAGACCGCGTCTCCAGTTATAAAGTAATTGGTTAGAGAAACATTCAAAGGTTAAATCATCGGTTAAGACTTAGCTTTGAACAAATCTCTCCTTAAAGGGTAGAACCGAGGCATACCCCATTTACGTTTTTCCTCTTATCCTTTACCGACTGAACGTACTCCCTCTACGTGCGACCTGCCTAAAGGTTTTCTGGAACTTTTTGTCCTCGCTTCTCTGAGATGAGGGGAGGCACTGGGTTTGCAGACAGGTTTGTATTCAATGTCCGTGTGAAGGAAACTTTGGGATGCCCAACTTGACATGTCATCGACACGCTGAGTGACTGGCTTTCCTGACTCGAACCTTGACAGAGATATCTGCATAGAACCCTGCAGTTGAGAGTGCCTTTCCAAACCTCATTCTCGACACCTCAGTCGAGGGGCGAATCAAAGTTCTTCAGAGAGTGCTGAGCCTTGGTCTTCTTAAAGTAAGGAGGCCTGCACACTTGAACGTGACGTCATACACTTCGGTGCAAGTGAGACATGCCGAAAAGTCAAGATGTCGATAATGAACGGTAACTTTTGTAAAAAGTATTTTAAAGGAACTCGATTTAATTTATACTGAAACTGAACTTTATTCAATATTAATTAAAAATAAAACAAATATTAATTAAAAAATAATAGTTAAGTTTTGTGTTGTTGCATTAAAGTAAATACACATTATGTTATTTCATGGATGCTAAAGACTAACATTTTTTTATTATTTGAATTGTGAACAATCTAGAAGTCACTTTTCTTTATAGAAGTTATTAAAATAAAAACATGCAAAGTCAAGCAAAGCCGATTATACTTTTTTTAAAGTTACAATATCAACCTATTTGTTTTGTAGAAAATAGTGTAAGTTTCAATGTGTATGATTATGTGTTTGTCTATTTACTTGCCTTTTTACTAGGCCAAAATTAGACACGAGGTAGGTTTGTAATTTGTGGAGAATCCAGCTCACAAAAACGAAGCTTTTGGGTTGGGACAAAAATTAAAATCAAATCCAAAACAATTACTAGATCAAAGATGAAATAATTTCAGACAAAAATTACCACCACATGTGGCATGTAACCGTTCCCTTCAACCTGTCTTATCTGCTTAGCACCAACTACTATGACGTCAGCAGAAGAACGATACTCAATAGCATGGCCTTCTCTTTACGAAAGCCACGGCCGAACCATGCTCAAAAAGCTTTCTCGATCCGGTGATCTTTCTCTGTGGAACAGGGAGAGACGAATGGTGTTTCTTATGATGCTAACCATAGCTCAGAATAGTAGCTGATGCAGATATGAGCTGGGGCTGACGCTGCAGGAGGCTGGTGCAGAAGTGAGCAGAAACTGGTGCTGCGAAAAGCTGGTACAGGAGTGAGCTAGAGCTGGCGCTTCAAGAAGCTGGTGCAGATGTGAGCTGGGGCTGACGCTGCAGGAGGCTGGTACGGAAGTGAGCAGGAACTGGTGCTGCAAAAGGCTGGTGCAGGAGTGAGCTAGATTTGACATTACAGGAAGCTCGTGCTGGAGTTAGCGAGAGCTGGCGCTGTAAGAAGCTGGTGCAGAAGTTATCAGGAGCTGATGCTGCAGAAAACTGTAGAATGAGAGAGTTAGAGCTGGCGGCACAGGAAGCTGGTGAGGAAGAGCTAGAGTTGGCGCTGCAAAAAGCTGGTACAGGAGTTAGCTAAAGCTGGTGTTACAAGCAGCTGGTGCAGGAATTAGCTGGAGCTAACTCTCAAGGAAGCTGTTAGAGAAGTGAGCAGGAACTGTTGCTGAACGAAGCTTATGCAGGAGTGAGCTAAAGCTGGCATTACAGGAAGCTGGTGCAAGAGTGAGCTGGACCTGGTGCTGTAGGAAGCTGGTGCAGAAGTGAGCAGGAGCTTGTGCTGCAGGACGCTGGGGAAGGAGTGAGCTAGAGCTGTCGGTAAAATAAAGTAGGTGCAGAAGTGAGCTGGAGCTGGTTCTGCAAGAAGCTTGTGCAGGAGTGAGCTAGAGCTGGCGGTAAAATAAAGTAGGTGCAGAAGTGAGATGGAGCTGGTTTTGCTAGAAGCTTGTGCAGGAGTGAGCTAGAGCTGGCGGTAAAGTAAAGTAGGTGCAGAAGTGAGCTGGAGCTGGTTATGCAGGAATCTTGTGCAGGAGTGAGCTAGATCTGGCGGTAAAATAAAGTAGGTGCAGAAGTGAGCTGGAGCTGGTTCTGCTAGAAGCTGGGGCAAGAGTGAGCTAGAGCTTGTGTTACAGAAAGCGGGTGAGCTGGAACTAGCGTTACAGGAATCTGGTGCAAGAGTATGCAGGAGCTGGTGCTGCAAGAAGCTAGTGCAAGAGTAAGCTGAAGCTGGGTTTACAAGAAGCTGTTGCTGGAGTGAGCTTGATCTGGCTTTACAAGAAGGTGTAGCAGGAATGAGCTGGAGCTGGCCTTGCAGGAAGCTGGTGCAGGAGTAGGCTAGAGCTGGCGTTACAGGAAGCTGATGCAGGAGTGAGATGGAGCTGGCGTTACAGGAAGGTGTAGCTAAAATGAGCTGGAGCTGGATTTGCAGGAAACTGGTGGACGAGTGAACTAGAGCTTGCATTACAGGAAGCTGGTGCAGGTGTGAGCTAGAGCTGGCGTTACAGGAAGCTAGTACAGGAGTGAGCTGGAGCTGGCGTTACAGGAAGCTAGTGCAGGAGTGAGCTAGAGTTTGCGTTACAAGAACCTGGTGTAGGAGTGAGCTTGAGCTAGCGTTACAAAAAGCTGATGCAGGAGTGAGTTAGAACTGGCGTTATAGGAAGCTGGTGTAGGAGTGAGCTTTTGCTGGATTAACAGGAAGCTGGGACAGGAGTTAGCTAGAGCTTGCATTACAGGAAGCTGATGCAGGAGTGAGACTGAGCTTGCGTTACAGTAAGCTAGTGCAGGAGTGAGCTAGAGCTGGCGTTAAGAAAAGTTGGTGCAGGAGTGATCTAGAGCTGGCATTACAGGAAGCTGGTGCAGTATTGACCTATAGCTGGCGTTACAGGAAGCTGCTACAAGAGTGAGCTGGAGCTGACTTTACAGGAAGCTAGTGCAGGAGTTAACTACAGAATGTGCTACATGAAACTGGTGCATGGAATGAGCTGGAATGGGTGCTGCAGGAAGCTGGAAAAGTTAGCTGAAGAATGCGTTGCTGGAACCTAGTGCATTTTATTCTAACTCTTTCTTCGCCTCACATTGTTTTCTTTTAATACATAATTGCTTACTTTAAATCTTCATTTGAACTTTATACTACGCCTTCTTTCCTGTCTCCGGATTGTCTTCCAGTTTGCGGTATCAATGCCATCCCATTTATTCAATAAAGTGTTTTTACACCATAGATTAAGGTCGGTGACACGACCGAGATATCAGTTTGTTTTATAGATGTGTTTGTGTTCTCATCTCTACTAGTCTATTGCTATATGCTATACTATTTCATGTAATTAAAATTACATCTTGTTTTAAATTTCATTTCATGTTTTCAACTCCTTCATATTTTATATATATATATATATATAGATATATATATATATTAAATATGTTGTCACTCTCCTCCACCTAGATTTACGTCTTAAATAGCTCATCTCCCCGTCTTTCAATATATGTGTTAAATATGTTGTCGCCTTCTTTATATGTATATTGAAATGGTGTCTGTGAGTTTCTCTTTTTTCCATTTTCAAAAATGTAATCTATTCGCTTGGATGCTTGACAAATCCACAGGATCGAAATAAATTATTGTACCGGTGATTATGTGATTATGTGTTATTTTATTTTTATTTTATTTTTGCTCGGTTTATTACATTGATCTCTCATATCCGGATTTCTTTCTGGAATTTATTTCGCTATAACACACACGCTTGAAAAGAACTCAATAATGTACTCGATTGTAAGAATGCGAGAGCTAAAATACAAATTATTTATTTAAAAACTATACATTACGTATTCCAGAGAAGTACCATGGTTTCATTGACACGGATAGACTGTTACTGTTTGGGAAAAGGCCTGAAAACTCATTTCAACTTCTTTACAAATCAAAAAGTAAGATAGAAAAGGCCCTTAAAACCCATTTCTAATCCTCAGCGACTCACAGTTCGAACTGTTTTCATTCTGTGATTCGTCGAAGATATAAAATGAGTTTTAAGAGCCTTTACGGACAGTAAAGTCTATCCGTTTCAATGAAACCATGGTACGTCTCTTCAATATTTAATGTATTGTTTTTAAAATAAATAGCTTGTATAGATATATGTAAAGGTATATATATATATATATATATATATATATATATATATATATATATATATATAAATTCTATTAAAATAGTATATAAATAAAATAATAAAAACACGCTCTTGTAGAACCTATGGTCGAGCATGATCGTGTTCTTCAACTAACTTGTGGTACATTATATATATATATATATATGCCATGGACTAAATTTATGGTCTACCCAACAATAGAGACAGACACCTACTTGATCATCATTTCACTGTTTCCCCCCTTTTTTCCTCTCCTACTGCCACCACCCGCCTCCCATCGTGCACTCACGGTTCTTCAGTACACTGACGAGGGCCGAAGGATTACGGTCGATAATTTTGTTCTCCTTTCTTGGAGAAAAAAGCGTTTTTCTATATAAGGGAAATTGATATTCTTAACGTCAAAATATAGAAAATAAATTATTAAAATACGTAAAAATATATTTTCGCATTCATTTTTTATACATACACACACACACATGGGGCAATTAACTAGGGAGCATGGTTCCGGGGTGTAGTGGCATTTCTTGGCCAAATGTTGTAGGAAGGAAGTGCCTGTGTGGAAGAGTTGTATATCGACGTTCTTACTACGTATTATCATGAATAATAACATAGATGTAGAAGATATAGGTTTATATAGAGATGACGGTCTAATGGTAGTCAGGTAATCTACTAGCGCGAAATGCGACAAAACCAGAAAGATAATTCATAAGTAAATGAATAAACTAGGGCTTAAGGTTGAAATTACCGGCTATTTCAAACAAGTTAACTTCCTTGATGTTACATTTAACCTAACTAATAACAAATATAAACCCCTCACGAAAGAAAACTCCAGCCCCATATACGTACATCCACAATCAAACCACCCTCCTTCAATAATTAAACTCTAGTCAATAGAACGTAGAATTAGTAATAACTCATCAGACGAGACAACATTTAACAACTATAAGAATATGTACAACACTGCCTTAAAGAATAGCGGGTACATAAATGCTGATATAAAATATGAGAATATAACAACAAATGCGAACTCTAGGAATCGAGGCCTGAAAATAATCTGGTTTACGCCCCCTTGAATATGATATTAAAAACAAAAATTGCTAACAAATACCTACAAATTATACATAAACACTTCCAACCTGGTAATGCACTGTATAAGCTATTTAATAAGAATATATTAAAACAAAGTTATAGTTGCACAGATAACCTAGAAAGAATAATGAAAAACACAACAATAAAATACTTGAAAGGAATGATACAAATAGTGACATTGAGTGTAATTCAACCAACAATTGTAACAGCTAGAGACAAGATGAATGTCCCTACAAAAAAAATGCGTCACTGCATCAGTAATATATTGTGTTTAAATCTACACTGTTTAAAATCCAGACAATAATAAGTTCTATATAGGAAGTACGTCAATGAGTTTTAAGGATAGGTATTACATGTACAAATTATATCTTAGAAATAAAAAAATACAGTAACACTCCGTTGTCCCGATACTTCTGGAAATTGATATATGAGAAAAAAACAATAATTAGATGGATCATAATAAGAAAAGCTAAAACATGTAGATCACTCAACTCACCCTGTTTCTTATGCCTAGGCGAGAAACTTGAAATTCAAAAATTTAAAAACAGGAAAAAAATACTCAACGTCAGACGAGAAACGAGTGTACACTGCAAACATTTCAAGGAACACACACTAAGCAGACTTTAGATTACGAATAACAACTATGACGTCACATTGTAATTTAATTATTATTTTGACTTTATTGACTTTTACTTCAATGTTAGTATAAGCCCTACTCAATTATTTATTTTTCTTTATTATTTATTTTTATTTTTTATTTTTTTATTTTCTATTTTTATTATATTTTTAATTTTTTTAATTTTTAATTTATGTTTTTATATTTTTTATATGTTTTTATTTCATTTATTTATTTATTTTATTTTTTTTAATTCTGAGTCTTATTTTAAAAATACTGATGTCTTTATATTTTTGAACTCAAGTAATCCAAAATCACTACACCTCACCCTATAAGGATATGATTTTCGTACTTCCTCATGGTTATGACTTATTTATATATAGAATTAACTATTGCAATTACATACGCTGTATTTAATTAGTTTGCTTTCCTTAATGGCACTTATCTTGTAAGTTCCTTGTATTAATACTAGAGCAAGTATAAATGTAAGCAAATTAAACTGAGATAGACGGGAGCCATAATGAATAATATAAGCACTTTAGTTTTAATTATAGAAATATTGATGTGTGTGTACATATGTATGTGAGTGCGCATGCATACAAATGTATGTATACACAAGTGTATTTGTGTGTACGTGTCTGCGGGCATATATAATGATTTTATGTATATTCATGTTATATGTGCATGTATCTGTAATTGTGTATATGTATATACATGTGTGTATGTGTATGTATGTTATATATGTATATATCACGGTAAGTATATATCAATATGTAGCTGTGTATATGTATGTATATGTGTGTATGTATGTATGTATGTATGTGTATGTGTGTGTATCGATATGTGCGTGTGTGTATGTATGTATATATATGTGTATATATATGTGTGTCTGTGTATGTATATATGTATACATGCGTGTATGTGTATTATGGTGAATAAATGTAAGCAAATAAGGTGCAAATGGGTCAAGATGTATGCGTACGTATGTATATGGCTACTTGAAGTAATATCTTATATGCATGTGTATGTTTATAGAGGTATAAAAGTTGTATATTATTATATTTTTATGTTCATATTTATTTCGTGTGTACGTATGCGTAGGTTTATGGACATATTTATATGTCACTGTGTGTAGTTATGTATGTGCTGTATGCACATGTCCATATACGTGGGTAGGTACTTTCATATAGACATATGTATATGGTATACCACTATGTGAGACTATAAGTAAAATATTAGTAGTTCAAGCATTTACACATGTATGTGAGTAGGTATGGATGGAGGTACCTTCTATGATGATGCATATACATGAATGTAAGTCTGCACACGTGTTTAGAACGAGTTCATTCAATCACCGTTCGAATAATGAAAAAAGAAGCACATACATGTATATATATTGTAATATACTATGCTGAACTAATCAGTGGAAAAGGAAATATATCCATGGGATGTACGTGTATGTATTTATGGATATGTGTGAGTGGATGTGAATTTTTTAATCTATATGTATGCATGCGTCTATCTATGTATGTGTGTGCATGTGTGTATGTATGTTTATATATATCCATATATATATATATATATATATATATATATGTGTGTGTGTGTGTGTGTGTGTGTGTGTGTGTGTGTGTGTGTGTGTGTGTGTGTGTGTGTGTAGATATGTATGTATATATGTGCATATATGTGTATATTCGTGTATGGATATATGCGTATATATTTGTGTTTGTTTTATTTCATATATGTATATACATATATATATATATATATATATATATATATATATATATGTTTATGTGTGTACTTGTGTATCTATAGCGTTGTGCACACGTGTGTATTTTATATGAAGATCAGATATTTATGCTTAAAAATGTATGTACGCAGATTAAAACTTTGAAGTGTTAAATAGAAAAGAAAAGAATCCAAGCTAAGTGGGTTATAACAAAATAAAAAAGAAGGAAATAGAAGGAACGGTATGTAATAAACATGATAAAAAAGATAGAAACTAATTGAAAGAGTTTACAAGTAAAGAATGTAATCTGATACTGAGCTTGACCGGTGAAAATTATGAACATATCTCATCCCAAAAACAGATTTACTTAATGGGAAAGTTTTCCAAATTCATCTCACTTCCTTGTCTTCTTTAGTCTGAAGAGGTTGACTCTCTGTGAAGAGTACAACAGAAACATGTGTAACCAACAATGTTTGTATAAATAAAATTGTTGTAGACCCGTGCTAGGGGTCACAAAGATAACAACCACAAATTGTGACAGGTTAAAATATACAATGTATTTATTCATAGCAATACAGTAACGCCACTAAATGTGGTAGGAGATGACCGGATTCCTACCATGCGGTAAAACATGAATAGGAATGTCCTCTGTTTGAGTCTTTGCAACCATGGTATTTATTATAGATGGTTGCTTCCATTAGTTCTTCAATAGGGGTGATTTGTACCCCACAACACCCCCCTCCCGAGCTTTTCATTCCCCTGGAATGATCGTATAGCTCTTTTTTCTGGGATTGATCTCTATGGGATCGATCCTTTTTCTTTCTCTGGAAGATCGGCGTTGTCCGGCTGCTTGTGGTGTTACCAGGTCGAACGTGTCATATATATGGTCCATTACTTCTTCTTGTTCAACAGGAGGTTGTCTGTCGTCATCAGTGACACGTTTCCGAATTTGGTTCAAATGCTTCTTGTGAGTGAATTTTGGACCTTCGATTATGTAAACCATCCGCCCGATCCTCCGCTTGACCTTTCCTAGTTCCCACATCATACTATTATTTTTGTGTACCTGGAAAAATACCTTTTCCCCAGGTAAATACCTCTTTTTAGGAACTGTAGTATTCGGCGGTTTTTTGAATATTGGTTTTGCTTCATCCAGCAATTCGAATCTCGCTTTTATTTTCGTGCAGCATCCAAGCTTTTCAGAAAAAACACTTAGAAAAAATTTGTTTAGATCTCTTTTTAGTTTGACGGCTTCGGCCGTTAAATTTTCGATTTTTTGACAAAAATCACTCATTGGCGAGTCCCATAATTCAAATTCTTGGATCCAGTCAGATCCAAATAAATTTGATGTGTTCCTAAGAACGAATACTTTTAACTTTTTTGTCTTGCTTTTTAGTGAAACATTAATAATTAATTCACCTTCAAAATGTATCTTTTCACCAGTTACCGATCTTGCGATTTTATTCGTCTTCATCATCGTGGGCTTACCTAATTTCTTCCACGTGTGAACATTTATAATCGATATATCCGATCCTGAATCGAGTTGCAGATTTTCTTCTCTATTTCCGATTCTCACTGTAACATATTTCCTTATGTTCTCTGTTGGTGAAGGGTCCCTTTTTGCAGTTTTTATGTAGTTCTTTTTTCCTACTTTTGCTATGCAATATGAGACCTTGTGCCTTGCTCGTTTGCATAGGTCACACGTTATTTTCTTATGGTACCAACATGCATTGTACCCATGAGGTCCTCCACATTTACTACAAGGGGTTCTAGGCTTTTGTCTATCCTGATAATTTTGTGAAGGGTTCTTTTTGCCTCTTGGTTGGTAATAGCTGGCGGGTGAGTGTCCTTTATTTTTAGAGCGTATCTTTTTAATGTGAGCGATACCTGCTTCCTCTATGTTTCGGGAATCTTGTTTCACTGCCACGAACCGTTGACAATCTTCAGCCAGTTTCTGAAGCGTTAAATCAGGTTCTAATTCCAGTTTATTTAGAGCACGACGTCTTATATCGGCGTCTTTTGTGGCTATCAAACCTTGTGTGAATATTAGGCATCTAAAATTATCTGCCGTTAATGATGACAACTTGAAGTCGTCACAGTTTTTATTAACTATAGACGCAAAAGTCGTATAATCCTGATTTTCCTTATGTGTAATATTCATACATTTCCATCTTTTATGGAAAAGGCTTGTCTTTGGACAGTATAACTCCATTAACAGTTTGACTGCCTCGTCAAACGACAATTCGTTGGTTTTTCTTGGCAAAATATAATCAACGAATTTGTTATGTTCGGATGCACCCAACTTCCGTAGTAATAAACGAAACTTCTTTTGATCCGTCCATGAACCACAATCAATCTTGAATAAGTCTTCAAATCTTCTGAAGTATGTTTCAAACGTTAGGTCTTCCTCAGGAGCATAGCGAAATGTATCAATGGCTGACCAGATCGCATTTTGCGAAAATGCCGTACTGTTTTCCTGTCCGTTGTCCTTATTCATTAAAACTAGCGTTAACAAATCTATTTTTTTATCTGATTGGTTTTGATGCTCTAAATGTAATTTTTTCAATACCAATATTTGTTCGTTCATTTCTTTCTTTTCTTCCGGGGCGTATTTCATCATTTCTTTTCTTTCTCTTCCCTGTTTTTCCTCGAAGTATTTCATTAAACTTAACCGCTTCTCGTCATTTTGTTTCTGTACTATCAATTGTTCTTCTCGAAACCTTTTTTCAAGTTCTAATTGTTGATTTTGTTGAAGTTTTATAATTTCCAAAATCTGTTTTGAAAAATCCTCCATTTTTTTATTTTTTATTATATGACAAAAAAGCGTTTTCAGGAACAAACCAATTCTTTTTCTATAGTACCAACTCTACAAAAAAAACTTTTACAATTTTTGTATCTGGTTATATTGACGAGTATTTCCTTAATTTATTTTTTCCTTGTTTGGCAATTTTCCACTAAAAAATAATTCAGCGTTTGTGTTTATACAGACTGAAACTTTGAGTCGTTTTTTTTTTCAGTTGTCGTAAATCCACGCCATTTATGAGTTCCGTTTTAACTCGTAGTTTAGGCTTCTTGTGGCTTTTTTTTCCAACAGCAAGATAAGACTTTTTTGACGACGTCTTTTGTTGTTTGACGTTTTTTTTTGCTTTTTTTCAAGTAAATCCTTGCCCGAATCTTCGTTATTCAGTTTCTTGAGTAATCATGGTAGCCAGTTTGTCGTGACTGGTATAAAATCAAAATCCTCACGTATGTTCTTTACTAAATTTCTCGTCGCCAGTGTTGTAGACCCGTGCTAGGGGTCACAAAAATAACAACCACAAATTGTGACAGGTTAAAATATACAATGTATTTATTCATAGCAATACAGTAACGCCACTAAATGTGGTAGGAGATGACCGGATTCCCACCATGCGGTAAAACATGAATAGGAATGTCCTCTGTTTGAGTCTTTGCAACCATGGTATTTATTATAGATGGTTGTTTCCATTAGTTCTTCAATAGGGGTGATTTGTACCTCACAACAAAAATGTATACTGTATATATATATATATATATATATATATATATATGTGTGTGTGTGTGTGTGTGTGTGTGTGTCTGTGTGTGAAAACACTTTAATATTAAATAAACATTTATAGTTTAACACCCCTTAAAATATGTAATAGTCTTAAAAGTAGATAATGTTTAAAATTTAAAAGTTTGTTGTTATCTTCGATATGCTAGTTCCGCTCGAGCGTTGAACACTGGCGACAGCAATGACACTTAACCCCGCCTCCCGGGTAAGAGTATCTTAATTTTAATTACTGTCTGTGTCGATTTCTCGCGACCTCGTTGTCCTGAGCGTTTGTATCGTGATTCTAGCCTGAATCTACGAACGCCGTCCGAGCCCATGCGACTGCCTGCAACCACCACTTCTACACTGATGCGGTTAAGAGAACCCGAAACGACGTTGTAGGTGAAAAACACTGTAATATTATATATATATATATATATATATATATATATATATATATATATATATATGTCATGGACGGCGGCACCGGGGAGGCAGGGGGGGGGCTCACCCCCCCCCCCTCACTTTTTGACTTGCCCCCCCCCACTTTACGATCATCAATAATTAAGTTGATATGGATGTGTTTAATTTTATCTCATTAGCTTATCTATTAATTGATTGTTGGTCTTATATTGTCATCATTACAATATAAGAACAATAATCCATTTTATCTTAAATTTGGCGGAAACCAAGTGAAATGGGTGAATTTTTGTTAAAGGTCCTTATTCTATAGGTATATTTACGGACTTTCATTTTCTTCTCCAAAAAATCGACACCCCGAAGCAAAACACGTAAAACTTGAATTAAACTGATTTTGGCATTTCTTTTGTTTAGCTGTGAATCACAATTTATTTGCTTTCATTTTTTGAAGACAGCGGCAGACAATCAACCGGAATAACAGAATTAGAAGTTTTTACACAAAATCTTCTTCCTTTCTTTTTTATATATAGAGTAGATTTTCCCCCTGTACATATTTGCTTTATAGGAAAATAACCCTATCCATCACAGGCTACAAAACTCACCAATTCATTATGCTTATTCACTCGAGCGTGTTATAGTAAATTTTCATCATTTTTCACCGACAAACACTAAATATTACATTTGACCAACCATCCATGACTCTCCGCCAAACAACTCCATATAGTTGGTAGCAAAAACTTTTCTCCCTAACAATTCTGTACTGTCACTCCACTCATCGACACAGGGAACTAATAAACACAGTTTAATTTTCACAAAAGACTCCGTTTTTATTTATTATTTGCCTGGTATTAATTTACTACATGATATAAAACAATACGCAAAGACTTAATGACCGCTCCCGTTTACTCCGATGATTTTCCGCGAATATCAGATAACGTTATTTCTATTTCTACCTATTACTTCTACATTCATATTCATTCCGGAATTAAGCGAATGAAATAAACGAACACAGGTCCTGCAACTAATAATCATTCAACATGGCGGCTACAATTTCCTGATCGAATCGACTTCCTATTTAATTCAATTCCCGTCAATTTTTCCTAAATTTTTCAGAAAAATCATAATTTTTGAAAACGTTCTCATAATTTCTCACTGTGGGGACCTGGTGCACTACAAAATAGATTTGATACATATTATCATTAAAAAGAGACCAATCAAAAGGTATTAAGGAGTCAAACACAGCATTTTCTTGAAGATTCTTTATTTTTCAAGGAAAATTTAAATTTTCCGGTATTCAAGTAAAATTTTGCTGAAAATGTTCAATGAACCAACAAACAAAAGTAAACTTGTCAACAATACAATGAATCTATTTGAACTTGTTCCATAATTGAAGCAGTGGACTTGGTATGTCTGCTTGACATTGCTGTGTGTCCAGTTTCATCACAAATATTATAGTGAGGTCGAGGGCGGTCGTGAAGCGATTTCAGAGTGAGACATTAACATTCGTCGAAGTATATCATAGATATTGTCCTTGATAGACAGTTGCCGAGACAATGCAGCTGGACCACTTGGGAAAGACTGAACGTGCTTGTTCCAAGACTCTACTGGACTCTCACTCCATTTTACTATCGAGTTACCGTTATTCCACTTGAACTATGGGCCCACATTTGATGGTAGCTCGGGATTATCATAATCCTTGGTTTAGCCTTCTCATCGACGAAGGCAATTCTGAGATGAAGCATTATCTCGATGCCCAAGGGTGTCAATGCTTCCACATGCACACATTTGTTTGTGACAGACTGGGTGAGAGTCAGAATGGTGTTGGTATTACTCATGACGTTTCAAAATTTTCACGATCGACGCTGTTACGGATGAGAGAACATCCGTAAAAGCGATTTTGAGGGCTGAAAAATCTGTTGCAAATGGGACCATTATTTGTATTTCCTCTACTCGCACGTGGTGCATCCAATAACATACCGGTGATTTTTCGGATTGCATCGATACATCTTTTTTCGCATTGTTGAGGATCCGCATAATATCCAAAGTTATTCATTCAATCCTCCCTCCAGTCCTTCTGTCCACAGAACAACCGATACAGTATCTTTTGAGCAAAGTCCAATGAACGCAATTTGAAGTGAAGAACAGAGAAACAATGCAAGTCTGCCTTGTTAATACGCTTCCAACGAGCTATTCCAATTCCAATACATACATTTATACTTTTATACTTAATACATTTAACCTTTTATACTTTTTACTTTTGTATTTTTATATGCACCTTGTCAGTTAATACTTTTAACTTTATTTATTCTCTGTACTTGATAAACCAATTGATTTTTGAATTTTGTCATTTTTACTAGAAGCGACTTGCTGATATGTTTCAAATGAGCCATCAAGCAGTGTCAGAAAATCATTTCATGTCTAGATTAAGTCCAAAAAGGTGTATTTGGTCCAAAATGACCAAATATGTAATTTGGGCCCAGGCCCCCCAAAATTGAAATTTCTGTTTGTTCTTTTTTCACCAGAAGCGACTTGCTAATATGCTTCCAACAAGACCTCAACCACTATCAGAAGATCATTTCATGTCTAAATTATGTCAACAGAGCTATTTTTGGTCCAAAATGCCCTAATATGGTAGTTTGGGCCCAGACGTCAGATAATTGATTTTTTTTAATGTTTCTTCATCTATCAGCAAGAGTATTCCATTCCACTTCTAACGAGCCATCAACCACTACCAGACGATAATTTAAAACAAAATATGCCCCAAACAGTGATTTTCCCCAATATGCTCAAATAAGGTAATTTGAGCCCAGGCGCCCAAAATTTGAAATATTTTGAATTTTTCTTTTTCTAATACCAAGAGAATTCCATTACGCTTCTAACGAGCTCTCAACCTCTATCGGACGATCATTTTTAGTCAAGATATTGAATTTATTCCCATATTTGGCATTCTGGGCGCAATGTGGGCCGCCCCCCACACACTTTTTAGGAGACTTGTATAACTGTCCCGCCGGCCCTGTATATATATATATATATATATATATATATATATATATATATATATATATATATATATATATATATATATATACGGGGTTGTATAGTATCTGATATATGTGGAATGCTGGGGGAGAATAAGTCGAAATAAGTGATTGAAAAAAAACTGATATAAAAAAGAAGGAAATCATGAATTGGCGAAAGAAGAAGAAAAAGAAGAGGAAGAAGAAGAGGAAGAAGAATAAGAAGAAGAAGAAGAAGAAGAAGAAGAGGTCAGTAAGAAAATCTTCGCAGCTGTCACAGTCAGCCGTGCTATTGAAGGCGAGACATTATAGCAGGAAGGACGCAGCAGAGTAACGAGTAAAAACAAACTGAGTCTTTTGTTAACAGTCGCGTCATGTGCACGCGCGTTCCGATGGCGCGTTCGGTCAGACCCGACAACATGGGGTCGCGTACCTCTTCACCCCACAATCAGGGTTCCGCTACACTGAGATGGCCATCCCTTCTTTGGGGAACGATTAGATGGCGGTTGTTCATGTCAACGTTCTGCTCGCTCGTCATTCTCGTCTGTACATTCCCAGCCTCAACTTGGGCGCAGACGGTGCCGAAAGAAAAAGTGTCGCGGAACACAACTTATGGAGAGATACAGGGTTATGTTGGCGAGGTATTACCAGGCAAATTTGTTGAGTATTACCTAGGTGTTCCCTACGCTGCACCGCCCATCGGAGATCTACGCTTTGCGGTAAGGAAACATTCATAATTATGCTTCATTATCTATTATGCTTACCTGTATGCGTCGTGCAATCAGGGCTGCTAACTATATATATATATATATATATATATATATATATGTGTGTGTGTGTGTGTGTGTGTGTATGTGTGTATGTGTGTGTGTGTGTTGCGTGTTCTCTCTGATGATAATCTTTATATATCACAATATAAAGGCATAAAGAACGAACTAATCGGCTTGAGGATGTCGGCCTTATTTAAGCTACGACTGAAACATATTCTGAATGTATAGTCAGACTATGTTTGCATAAATAAAACAAGATTTTTTTTATATTCCAAAGGCCAATCTCCTCAGAGGACCATTACCGCAATGACATTTCTTTAGGTAATAAAAATTAAGCTTGGAAAATATATAAACAGTATATAACAAATACATCAAAATACATATAAAACATAAAATATATCGACTCAAAACACACTTTTTAGTTAAACTTATATAGTTCATCCAAGTCATATAGTTTAAAACAATTTCAAGAATAATGTAAAAGAAGTCGATTTAAAAAAAATCCAGGTGGTGATTGGTAGTCCAGAAATGAAAAAGTTATCCAGGCGGGAAATTTGCTTGCTATTGATGCAGTATATATTTGATATTTTATATGTATTGTTATGTTCTTTCTTGATTTTAAAAATAAATTTTCAAAGCTTATTTTTTATTACCTGCAGTAATGTCATTGCGGTAATGGTCCTCTGAGGAGAAGATTTTCTTTGAAAACTCATGAGTTAAGGACGCAGTATCACTCCTGTTTTGAACTTTAATAAAATCTGATTAATTTCTCATTTATCATATCATTCTATTAATATATATATATATATATATATATATATATATATATATATATATATATATATATAACAATATTAATTCTAAGTAAGTAATATTAAATTATTTTTTACCTACTTACGCCAGCGTCTCAAGCTTTTGCTCTCATATATCTATGTATGTGAAATGTGTAAACAAATATATGAAATATATAAACGATAGTGTGTGTGTATATATACGCCTCTAAAAGTGGGGTGCATTGCTTATGTAGGGGAGATAACTCATGCATACGTAAATTGAGGCAACTCTGTAATGCTCAAGGTGAGCAATTATACCATTAGTACAAAGTATTGCTACAAACAATAAGACTATTATATATATATAACTTAATGTCTGTGTGATGTTTGTGTGTTGCTTAAAGAATAATATAGAACACATATACAAGTGAGATTTTATGCGTTATATCACATAACTATGTATGTTTACGCATACTATCATGTAGCTTAATTTTACAAATGTGCCAAAGAACGTATATATCGTAATAAAGCCTAATTCCAACAATACCTCGTTTCAATCAGACTGTACTGATTTGTATTTTAATTTGCAATTTGGATAATTTTCCGATATTATAATGTTTTTATACACCCCTTCCATATATATATATTTTTCAACGGAAACTTACCACCCGGACAATTGCATATCTTTTTCACGAAATTTTCTTTTCATTCAGTACGTTTTTTGACAAAAATTATTTTAATAATTTTTAATAATAATTCTCATATTTTTCAAATATTTGAACTTTGGTTTTTTCGAAAGCCAACTTATCCATCTGTATTTCTCCTCTGATGATAAGATTTCGATCTTTGAAAAGCCTTGGCTTAAGGAAAGAAAAATAAACACTAGTTTATTACTGACAACCTTGCATTGAACAATTGAAATTTGAAATAAATTTGGACAATCGTCTCATATTTATCACTCTTTTTTCTTCTATCTCTCTCTCTCTCTCTCTCTCTCTATATATATATATATATATATATATATATATATATATATATATATATATATCGTAAAACGACCATAACCATAGTTTTCTTCTGTTCTTCTAATCTTTTCACCCACATATATCAGCGAATACCAATAATTACTCTTTGTCGTACAGGCAAACAAATTCTCTTAATATATTCATATTTATTTTATCCCAAATTAATGCTTTCAATACATCTTACGCGCGTTTACATATTTGTTTATACATTTAATATATTTACATATGAATCTCATATATTTGAGTATACATCGCATATATTTGTGTATACATTGCCTGTATTTGTGTATACATTTTATCTGAAAGGCTGTACATATTTCACGAGAAAGCCTTTAAACAAAGAAATGACATGACTTTGATTTACTTATAATATGAGGAGGACATTCTCTGTCACGATGTCAGGATTTCTGTCTGTCCGTGGCAGATAATCTTTGTAAACGTAAGAAATGCATTAGGTCACACCTTAAGCACTAAATAATAAATAAATAAATAATAAATAATAACTAAATTTGCGCCGAGACTGGGAACCTTAAGGTCTCCAGTCTATCTTCTTACCATTTGAGCTCCGGATCTGAGATGGTAAGAAGGCTTACTAATTAATATATTTATTTCTTTTGCTTAGTGAAAAATTGGGAACGACCATTTATCAACCTCTCTCTACCTCTCCCTTCCTCCTCCATTCTCTCTTTCTGTTGAACAAACACATGCACACGGCGTTTTTTAAAAATTTCAAACTCATTTTTTTAATATTTAACTTTAACTACGGATTGGCGTTAACACAATTTGATATGAGATAAAAGATAAATGTTAATTAAAATTATATAACGAAACTTTATAAGAAAAACTACATAAGAAAATATCCCTGTTTATTCGTTACAAAATAATCGGTAACGAGGCTAGTTTTATTTAAGTCGGGCAAAATATTGTCAGCTCAGCGTTGACACTTCAAACTTTCTATTATAGTTGATTGTCTTTATAACGATAATATTTTGAATTTATAATTATTTTTTAAAAAAGATTCGTGTTTACAAAGTTTGGAACGAGAGTATTTTATTTTAAAGTCAGGGAAAATATTTTCGGCTCAGCTCACCAGTTTTAACAACACCGAACGTTAGGGTTTTTGATGTTTTTTTTTTATATAATACTAAGTTTCATAGTACACGTGAAACGCCGAACTGGAGCATACGTCGGAAAATATATTACAATTTTGTTAAGAAAAATTCCAATGAAAAAAACAGTTTGAATTCATTATTTGTTAGATTGTTTGTTACTTTATAAGAAAAAGAAGTAAACGTATTCCATAGAGGCGCAATACTGCACAAGCCTCCTAAAAACTTATTCCATAGGGGCGGTATACTGCACAAGACCCCGGTCGCATATTTTTGCTAGTTAGAAGAAGAACAGATACTACATCACCTCCACACCTTTCAAAAAGGAAGAGTTAATGCTTGGGAAGATGTTATCATGACAACAGAACAGATACTATACAAACTCCACACCTCTAAAAAAAAGGAGGATGGAATGCCTGGGATGGTTGGTATCATGACAACGGAATAGATACTGCACTAACTTCACACCTCTCATAAGGGAAAGGGGGTAATGTCTGGAAGGACGGTATCATGACAATAGAACAGATACTACACTACCTCTACACATCAACAAATAATTGCCTGACGCGTTCAGATCTGTTTAAAATGACCAAAAAACACAAAAAATGACAAAAACCATTAAAAAACTTTTTCAAAAAAGATAAAAAACGAAAAAACATCAAAATTGGCGCCAAAGATTTAAAAAAACATTGGCAAAAGAACATGAAAAAACATCAAAAAAGCTAATAAAAGCATCAAAATCTGCGCAAAAAAGCAAAACAATAAATTGACAAAAACATTTAAAATCATCAAATAAAACACATGTAAAACACAAAAACATCAAAAACCATCAAAATTGGCGCCAAAATGGCAACAAAAACGTGTAAAACGGTCAAAAGAACAAATAAAAAACCAAAAAACCTTAAAAAAACTTTAAAATTGTCACCAAAGAGCTAAAAAAAATAAAAAACAGTTACACAAAACATGAAATAAAAAATAAATAAAAAAATAAAAAAGCCATCACAAAACATCAAATTTTGCTAAAAAAAAGCAGAAATAAAAAAAATTGATAAAAAACAAGTAAAAAACATTTTTTTTCTGCAACCCACCAAAAAACTTTTTTTCCACCCACGCCAACCCTCCTAAAAATATTTTCTATTTGTTAGAAAAAAAAATCCATCCCTTTTTTTACCATCCCCCACCCAAAGAAATATTTTTAGTTAAATAAAATTTTTAAAATCCCTCCCCAAATTTTTTTTTACTCTACCTCACCCAAAGAAACATTTGTTGTTAAAACACCCCTACCCCCAATTTTTTACTCTCCTCCACCTAAAAAACATTTTTAGTAAAAAAAATTCCCCCCCGCCCACCCTTAAATTTTTTTACTCCCACCACGCAAACATTTTTTTTACTCTCCCCCTCCAAAGAAATCTTTTTAGTTAAAACAAAAAAATTCTCCCCCCCCCCCAAAAAAAAGTATTTTAGTTTAAAAAAAATAACTAAAACGTATTTCCTGTTTCGGATGTCAAGCTCGAACGCAGACCCCGCACTATATCAAAGAACCAGTTTTGATACTCATGTTTAAATATGCTATTATTAATAAGATTGCTAATTTTTATTAAGATTACTAATGAGGAAATAAAGCAGGACGGACGTAGCTAGACGGACAGAGGAACGTAGGTGGGCAGATTGCCGGACGGACATACGTAGGGACGGACTAAGGTTGATTGACGGACGCACGTAGGTGGACGGATGGGCGGACGGACGTAGCTGGACAGACAAACAGACAGACGGACGGACGTTGCTGGACGGAGATACGGACGTAGCTGGAATGGCGGACGTAGCTGGACGGGCGGACGTAGCTGGACAGATGGACGGACGGATTGACGGACGGACGTAGCTTGACGGACGGACATACGTAGCTGGATTGACGGACAGACGGACATAGCTAAATTGACAGTAAGACGGAGGGACGGATGGACAGACGGCCGGATAGACGAACGGACAGGCGTATATGGATGGATAGACGAACATACGTAGCTAGACAGACAAACTTACGTAGCTGGACGGATAGACAGACAGACGAACGTAGCTGGAAGGCGGACGTAGGTGGACAGATGTACGGTGGGCGTAGGTCGGCAGATGGACGGACGGACGTATGTTGACGGATTGACGAACGGACGTAGCTTGACGGACGGATTGACAAACAAACGTAGCTTGACAGACGGACATACGTAGTTGGACGGGCAGACAGACGGACATAGCTGGATTGACCGACAGACTGACGTAGCTGGAAAGACGGACGGACGTAGCTGGATTGACGGACGGACCGACGTAGCTGAAAGGATAGACGTAGCTAGACGGACGTAGGTGGAGAGATGGACAGACATACGTAGCTGGAAGGACAGACTGACGTAGCTGGACGGACGGACGGACGTAGCTAGACGGACAGACGGACATAGCTAGACGAACAGACGGACGTAGGTAGACAGATTGACCGACGGACGTAGCTGGACGGATTGACGGACGGACATATGTAGCTGGACGGACGAACGGAGTAAGCCTGTATTGACGGACGGATGTAGATGGATGGATGGGCGGACGGACGTAGCTCGACAGGCAGACGGACGGGCATAGCTGGATTGACCGACAGACGGACGTAGTTGGAAAGAGGGATGGACGGATGAACGTAGCTGGATTGACGGACAGACAGACGTAGGTGAAAGGATAGACGTAGCTAGACGAACGGACAGACGGACGGACAAACGGAAGGACAGACGGACGGACGGACGAACGTAGGTGGACAACTGGACGGACAAACGTAGCTGGATGGACAGACTGACGTAGCTGGATGGACGGACAGACGGACGTAACATGACGGACAGACGGACGTAGGTGAACAGATTGTCGGACGGACGTAGCTGGACGGATTGACGGACGGACATACGTAGCTGGACGGACGGACGGACGGACGGACTAAGCTTGATTGACGGACGAATGTAGGTGGACGGATGAGCGGACGGATGAGCGGACGGACGTAGCTGGACAGACAGATGGACAAACGTAGCTGGACGGACAGACGGATATAGCTGGACAGACGGACGTAGCTTAACAGATGGACGGACGGATTGACGGAGTTACGGACAGACGTAACTTGACGGACGGACATATGTAGCTGGATATACGGACAAACGGATGTAGCTAAACAGACAGACAGACGTAGCTTGATGGACGGACGGAAAGGAATGTAGGTGGGCAGATGGACGGACGTAGGTGGACGGATTGACGGACGGACGTAGCAGAATGGACGGACAGACGTAACTTTTATTGTATCGCACCTGGTCTTCCCAAATAGTCAACCAAGTTACTTAAGTTCTTCCTTTGACCGATAATAATGTATAGCTCGAAAGGTAGCCTGTCCATCTATGTTTAGCCGTTCGTATTGTGGTGATGATGTCGTTTACGTCAGTTTGCTGTCTGATCCAAGTGTTTCTCTTCATTACTCGTAGACTGATGGCGAGCATAATGCGTTCCATTTTGCATTGTGCCACTCTTAGCCTTTATTTTGCTGCATTATTAAGTGCCCATGTTTCGTCACCATATGTCATAACAGGCATTATGCATTCATTAAACATTTTCCTGTTAATATTCATAGTAGACTCTTTATTTTTCGCGATGTTGTCTACTTTGGATTAGGCTGTCCATCATAGGGCAATTCGACGTTTGATTTCAGGCATGATATCAGCGTTGCTTCTCACCATCTTCCCAAAGTAGATATAGTTGTCAACTATCCCGACATTTTTACCATTCAGTATGAATGGTCCGTTGGTTGCATATTTGTTTAAAATGACCTTGGTTTTTCCCCCGTGTGCATTTTAAGGTCAACTATATGGCTTGCATTATGAATGTCGGTAATAATCTCTTCTTATTTTTGAAGCGTGCGGCTTATGGCAATGACATCGTCGGAAAATTCTAGATGAGCAAGTTAGTTTCCGGTTATATTAATACCTTTGATCACGAATCTTGCAGGTAGGATGTAAAGAGGGTTGGTGAACTGTTGTCGCCTTGTCTAGCCCCTCTTTCTATATTGATTTCTTTGCTATCCTGTTGGAGCTTTAAAGTTGTTGTGGCTCGATTGTAAAGGTCGTGATACAAGTTGATGTAAGCGCTGTCCACTCCTTTACTTTTCAAAGCTGTGAACATAGGGGTGAATTCGATGGAGTTACATGCTTTTTCATAGTCGACAAAGACAAAACAAAGTGATATAATGTGCTAATTAGCTTTATCTTAGAGTTGAATTACAACTTGAATGTGGTCTATAGTGAAAAGTCCAGTTCGGAGACCAGCTTGTTCTCTGGGCAGGTTTCTGCAAAGTGTGTGTTTGCATCCTTTTGAAGAGAAGATTGGAGAATTCTTTGTAAACTGAAAGTAGACTTATTGGCTGTAGTTCTTAATATCGTTCAAGTCTCCTTTCTTGTGGACGATGTAACTGACATATTCTTCCAGTTGCTTGGGATTTTGCCCTTGTTAAGGCGTTTGTTGTATGAATTGGTGAGGATCTCTGCAATTGGTTCACCTCCATTTTGGAGGATGCTTGCAGTAATTCTATTTTCTCTTGGATATTTTCTCTCTCTAATTGTTTTATTGCAGACTGTACTTCAGACGTTAGTATGGGAGGGGTAACGTAACAACATTCTCTTTGTCTGTAAGGGGTTGATCTTGGGGTCTTCTGGTTTTGTAGAGCTCGGTGTAGAACTCTTCGCATCTTCTGATTAAGCGAGTTAAATATGTTGTGAGGGCGCCATAGTCTTCTTTCAATGCGATGATTTTGTTTCTTTAAAGGCATTGTTTCTTTTTAGTGGTTTTGAGACCGTTGTTCTCTCTCAAAGCTTTTAGCTATTCTTCATCGTTGTAAGCCCTTATTTCTTCATCCATTCGGCGACGTAAGGTCTTGCATACTTCAGACTATTCAATGTTCTGTATATTCGTACCTCCTCTTTTCATCCGTCTCCTTTTTTCTCTTAGTAGTTTGGTCTCTGCTGAAAGCTTGTCCGGTCTTGGTGGCTTGTCTCTACCAGCGGTGTCCAGTGTCGTTTCTAAGATAGTGGAGGTGATAAAATAGCATGCTGTGTGTACATCTTATCCTAGTAGTGTTGCTGCAAGTACTTTGAACCTGTTTGTGAATTCCAGTTAGAATGTTGGTTTAGAATGTTGGTTTAGAATGTTGGTTTAGAATGTTGGTGCTTTGGCGGAGAGCAAATCGTTCTTCGGATTTTCTTAGTTATTTATGAGTTTTACTCTGTCTAATTTTGTGTGATTGCCTTCTCTCAACTTTAGCATTAAAGTCACCCATGACTATGTTATAATGGGCTCTGTTGTTTGTAATAAGGTCGTCGATTTTCTAAGTGTCGTCGACTTCTTCGTCTGTGTGGCTGGTGCTTGACAGGTATGCTTGTGTGATGTTGAGATGATATATGGCACTGATCTTTATCGTAAGTTGTACTACTCTATCAGACTTGCTTTTGAAGTTGGTAACGTTGCCTGTGATATTATTGTGTATCACAAAACCAACTCTACGGTGACAGGTGTCTCCACCTTTGTTGATGCGTATGCACCCTTCTCTTTTTATTCTGATTTCGGTAATACCGATGATGTCAAACTTAATTCTAGACAAATCAGCCTGAAATCCTTCTATGTGTGTGCCTGAAGATAGGGTCCTGAAATTTTATGCTCCAATCTTTAAGTTCCAATTGCAACCTGTTTTCAATCGTCTTGACGGCCTTGTTTTGTTTGTGTCTTTAATTCAGGGGATTGTGCCATAGTCGCTCGACTCTGCAGGTTGGCGGTTTGCCCAGAGCTAGGTTTGTATGTAGGTGGCCTTTAGTTTCGATAGAGCTCGTCCGCCCTTTACAGGTTTTGTTTTTAAACCTGGTTGTTGCCTACACCACTCTTTACACTGAGCCCAACCCCAGTGTAGTGATAGTTTAGGTGTGGACGGACCCACGGTAGATAGTAATGATTTATGTAATGCTAGTAGTATCTTCTACTAATATTTAAAAACATTTTTTATATTAGTTTCATTTTTTAAAGTCGGCGGAGCATGCAAAAAAAACGACGTACTTGTTTTTATAGTTGTTGTAATGATTCTTTTAAAGTGGAATTTATATTCTGTTCAGATCATGGAAGTGGAATTCTTGTGTTTTATTACAACAAAAAAGCATCGTTTTGTTTCGGCAGTTTTTTTAATATTATTTTTACCTTATTTGTGCTGCTCTATTTGGATTATTACCGTTTGTTTTGGATCGTCGTATTTGAAAAAATACACACACACACACACACACATATATATATATATATATATATATATATATATATATATACATATATATACATATATATATATATATACATATATATATAAAGGGATGGAGTGAGACAGATAGAGGGGAGGGGTGAGGAAAGCGAGGATAATAGACGACGTATGGAATGAGAGTGGGGGATCAAACTAGATGCTGTTAAAGATTGTGAGAGTGAGAAATAAATATTCAGTAAGAGATGGGTGACTTCGTGAGTTCATTAAAAATGACAGTTAATTAAAATTAAAGTTTTCTTTCAAACTTAACCCAATTCTAAAACTGCTGAATATGTTAACGTGCATTTTAGTTAATTTAATATATATATATATATATATATATATATATATATATATATATATATATATATATATATATATATATATATATATATATACTAAAAGATTCGCGCTCCTATAGATGGCACTGACTTGAACTCTGACCACAAACCTGTCATCACACGACTCAGGATAGACAAATTACATCTAGTGCATAAGCATCACTCCAAAAGCAAAGGCCAGGCATGTATTGACATCGACAAGCTCTGCAAGGACCCTTCAGTGCAACAGTCTTACCAGGAGCAACTGCAATGAAGCACTGAATGACTTGCTGGACTGCATGAAGATCTCAGCAGCAAAGACAGTCGGCGAGATCAGACAATGGAAGAGCACACAACACACAGCTGATCCCATAGTCACCAAGCTGTCAGAACATCAAAAAGCACTGAGGCTCAAGATCTACAAACATGGCAAAAGTGAAAACCGCACCCCACTCCGAAAGGAGCGCAACAACATCCTGCGCCTCATAACGAAAAGGTTGAAGGAAGTCGCAGTGGAAGACACGGAGCCCATAGCAGATGAAATCACCTCAACTGATGACTATCGGAAGATGTTCCGTGCGGCAAAACAGCTTCGTTCAATGAAACCCACCCCACCCATCATTGTCCGAGACACCGATGGCAACATCATGGGAACTGATGAAGGCAGAGCAAGAATCATCAAAGACTGGTTCCAGCAGCAGTTCACCGACCAACAGGACGAACCACTGCAGCCATTTGAGGACACCCCAAGGCCACTCCAGACTCCCATAACAGATGGGGAAGTAAAATTTGCCATTGCTGCACTTCAAAATGGCCGTGCCCCCGGTCCAGATGGTGTGAACAGCGAGCTGTTTAAGCACTCAAAGAACATTGTTTCTTGCCCATTGGCTAAAACCATCAACTCATCTTTCGAACACCACACGCCCATAGAGACACTAGGAGAAGGCACACTTATCACCTTACTCAAGCCAAAGAAGCCCCCTGGACCACCAGCCAACCTCCGGCCAATAGCTCTGCTGAACAGCATTAGAAATATCCTGTCTATCATTACCCTGTGCCGCATCAGATACAAAATCGACTGCTTCACGGGACCCTATCAAAGTGGTTTCAAAAGAGCATGCGCAGACATTGTATGGGCACAACGTATACTGACCTCAGTAGTGATGACAAAGAAATGAGACTTCTACAAGATGGGCATTGATATGTCGCTAGCCTTCGATACCATCAAGCGACAACGTATCCTAGATGTCCTACTGCAAGGAGGCTGCAATGATGACGAACTAAGACTTGTAAGATCTCTATTAGCTTCGAACTGTCTGAATCATTTGAGACCATCATAGCCCCCTCCCCCCAGGGTGACAGCCTCTCACCGGTGCTCTTTACCTGCTACCTCGCTGCAGCACTCTCATCCGTCCGGAAAAGCTCTAACAGACCCAACCCACCAGTCTCCAGCCTGGGTCTGCCATTAGAAATGGAATATGCAGACGACGTTGAGTTCCTGGACGTAGAAAAGAAGCCTCTGGATCAGCTCTCGCCATTAGCGGCAGAGAAACTGAAAACGGACAATCTGTTCAGGAACGAGATGAAAACAGAGTTTAGCCATGTATACCTTGCAAAAGCCACAGAGTTGGGCCCACAAGGCAAGACCCTCCGCGGCAATGAGAGCTGGCGCAAGAACAAGCACCTGGGCTCCCTGCTGTGTAGTACTACAGACGTCACAACCCGCTATATACATGGCAATGTAGTGTTTCAATCATTACATAAATTCTGGAGCCGACGAACCAAGATCACGTTGAGGACTAGATTCCGTCTCTATACCGCGTACTGCGTGTCCATCATGCTCTACAATAGCAACAGTTGGGCAATAACAAAAGCCATGCTTGACGAGCTGGATGCGTGCCACCGCAGACACCTTCGTTCCATCACAGGTCACTGCTGGCTGAAAAAACTTATCAGCAACAAGGCACTATACGAGCTGTGTAACGAAAAACCCCTCTCCACAAAGGTCGCTGAACAAAGATGGTCTAAGTTAGGCCATGTCCTACGAATGGACCCTGATACCACCGCACAGAGGGCACTAGACTTTGCCGTTACTGGCTCGCAAGCCTACCAACCGCGACTAGGACGCACTGCACTGCACAAATCTGCTGGGCACACTACGTGCTGACCTCAAGCAGGCGGGACTAGGACCACTACGTACAGCGAAACAACATTATTGCCTACGACAACTTGCGCATGACAAGGCCAGATGGCCTGGGACTAGCATGGAGGACTGATTGCAGCTACGGGATGTCAGTTGACTGCCGTAGCCGCAGAACACAAACATTTATTAACTTAGTTTTAGTATAATAATAGACGACGTCTTATCTCTAATACCTCGGGGGCGGGAGATTTCGTGAACAAAGAGGCATGAGTTACAACGTTATATAGAGAGATAATATGATTAAGTTTATTGTACTTAAAAATGTATTTTTTTGTATAAAGGGTCTTTCTTCTTGTTAGCTATTTTTTTTAGAATATTTCCTTCTTTTAAACAAATGTCTCTATGTATAAATAGTACCGTTGTTACAATTATAATTCGTAATTTTCCTGTTAATAAATATTTATTAATTATTGAATTATGCGCATATATTTCAATGAAACTAAAAATAGATTTTCCACGTATATACCATATATATAAGGAAGTGGAGTGAAATGGTTAGCGATGCGGTATGTAGGATTGGCGTACTATATTCAAATTTGTTGGGATATTATTAAACTGTAAGTAATACCTGTGGCAACGATATTAACCTCCTCCCTGTCAAGCAATAAGTAATTTAATAAGGAAATATTAGAACACCGAAATAATTCCTGCGAACAGGTAGTTTACTATCACGGTGAACATCGTGCACCTGTACATCAATTACATGTCTGGTGGAAAGAGTGGGTCTTCTTCTAAAAAAAGCCGTTATTGATTACTGGGTTCGGTAAAAATAGCTTTTCTTAAGATTACTTAATTTCCGATCGTCGTCAGTTCGACGCAAATGTGAATAATTCAGTAATGGCTGCCGAAATTTTACCAGCGGAATATGCATGTCAGTAGTCTTTTGAATGCGTTGCACTCAGTATGGATTGCTGCTATACTTTTAGGTTGCAATATTGTAATGTCGTATATATATATATATATATATATATATATATAGGCTGGATCAAACATTAAACAAAATAAGCACGTTCTTAGGAAATCAAAGGAAAACGAGGATACAATTAAGACAACAAGGAAGGGTTGGTGCATTATCTACATATATCTACCTTTTTATGTTTGAGTTTTCTGATTTTCTTGTTTTTGAAATAATTTTCTGTTTTCAATTAAAAAAGGAAAAATTTATGCAAACACTACTCATCATCACGATCAGCGTAAACCGAATATCGCGGCATCACAGAATTTCCCCTTGATCACAGAAGCTCACAGTGGAACTCTCCTGTGTGTAGACAACAGTTTTGTACTTTAGAGTAATAAATTTTACTCCTTGTTATACACATGTTTTTGTCTATCTCTATTATATCTGCCTACTAACCACGAGAGCAGGCTGGGTTACTCATTAAATAAAATAGAGACGCGATTAAGGCATCGATAGACGACGAGGACACCATTGAGACAAGATCAGTTCGGTGCATTATCTACCATGTATAGAAGCAGATGCGCTCTATAAGGTCAGATTAAAGGATCTGATCAGAGAGTTTCCAATAAAATTGTAAGATAAAACTTTTCAAATATTAATTAAGTACACGGGATCGTTATATACTGTGTATGGTGGTGAGAGAGAAAGAGCGAGAGAGAGAGAGAGAGAGAGAGAAAAAAAAATGGCAGCTACTGAAATTAAAAGGGCGATACATGATAGATCTCTACGAGAAGCAGATGCGTTTCATGAGATCAGATTAGAAGATCTGTTCGAAGAGTTTGCAATAAAAATATAGGAGGAAACTTTTAAAATATAATTTAAGTTGACGTACATGAATTAAACATTGGTTTTCATCTTCAATTGAAATTATCAGACAAATATATCAAGTAAATGGATGATTTATTTCATTTTTCGTGTCATAAACTTATTGAAATTGTATGTCTTTGTTTAAAAAAAACAGAATAAAAAATATTTACAGACAGTATAATTGGGGGGTTATTATACTCTTCTCAGTTATTCAGGACTCTATAGAACTTAATCCGGCTCTGGGTAGTATTTGAAATTGTTTCAGGGTGCATAATACAAATACTGATGAACATTCATGACTGAAACATGGTGGATAAGGCAGGCATAAATAAATAAACGAGTTAATTTTTAACAGGCTAAAATTATATAATTCATATCAAATAAATCTCGACGCAGACTCCTTGAAGCAGCAGTCATCACAAACTCTAAAATCATCAAACAACGAAATGGTTTCTATAATTTATCTCCGTTAATTAACAAAATCATCATGGTGGAACAAAAAATAACATTAGAGCCTATAACCATCCCATACCACATCTTCCATAAATAAATATACACAAATAACTAAAAAATCGGAATAAATAAAGACATTCACACATAAATAAATAAACTAGTTAGATATCATTTTCATCTCTTCTCACGCTTATATATACATATTGCATATGCATATACTGTTTATGCTCATACTTATGCTAATGATATTTGGTTAATTAATAGTTCATTAATAATTAAATAAATAGGAACTTAATGTTCATAATGTTGAATCGCTCAACAAGACTGACGATGAAGGGTGGGTTGATCACGACTTATCCCTTGTATATTAGCTTACTCAAATTGTTGATCAGCCAACACGCGTACCGGATGCCGATAGGCATTTCGCAAGCCTTCTTGACCTCTTTCTGACAACTTGCACTAAACAGTGCACATCTATTAACCTGTATTCACTGGGGTCCTTCGACTACTCAGTTCTCTCAATTAATATCTAAACAGAATTCAGCAAGTCCTCTGATCTCCCTTTCCATCGCAAATTTTATCGATGTTCAAGAGACGATTGGGACAGCTTAAGATCCTTAATATCCGAGATCCCATTTAAATCCATTCAAAAATGGGTTCTGCATCACATCTGAAATATCTGAGTTGTTTACCGCTGTAATCGAGAGTTGTATACCCTGCAAAACATTGCAACAGAGACCGAACAGTCAGCCATGCTATACTCCTAAATGCGTCGCCGCCATTGCCAACAGTAACCACTATTTCAATTGCTTAAAATGAAATAGATGCTCCGAAACCAAAGTCTCCATTAATACTGCCCAAAACCACTGCAAAGGGGTTATTGAACATGCTAAAGGGTTCTATGACTCATCAGTTAAGTCTAGAGACGATCAGTCTTGGAGAATAACAAACAAGGTTCTGAATAAATGCAAGGCCCCTATCCTTATCAGCATTAATCGACCAGAGCTGATATCCTCAGCATCTGATGAAGCCAATATTTTTGCTAAATTTCTTCCTTTTGCGACCAGGGCAACCTACCACCAGCATATCCCCATGACTGTAAAACCTCTCAGCGACATCCGAATGATTGTCTGTGATCACGCCAACAAGGCAACTGGTTCCGGCAATATTCCGGTCATAGTGCACAAGAAACTTCAACCCGAAATAGCTCATATCCTTACAAAGCTGTTAAACCGTTGCTTCAAGAAGAAATGCTTTAAATCACATTGTAAGACTTCGTTAGTCTGCCCGGTATTTTAAAATACAGGAAATCAGTCCTCTATATCTCAGTATTCTGTTCTTCATCGGTAAGTAGCCCTAATCTGTAATAAATCAAGAAGTTGTCAACCACCTAAACGAAAACGATCTTCTTAGTTTCAAGCAGTATGGATTTCGTCCTGCAAGATCTAAAGCTGATGTGTTCACTGTGATATTGAACAAAATCAGTGATTCTATCGACGGGAAATTCGTTTCTATGTCGATAGCTCTTGATATATTAAAGGCCTTCGATAGGGTCTGGAACAACGGTTTGCTTAACAAGCTTCTTAGCTATGGAATATCTAGAAATGTACTCTCAACCATCACCACGTTTCTCGTTGATAGGTTTATAAATATAATTGTTGATGGAAAAGTCCGAAGCACATAGAATTCATGCCGGCGTGCATCAAAGATCCGTTTTGAGCCATACCTTCTTACTGATTTTCGTAAACGATCTTCCAAATCATATTCTGAGATCATTCGTTGACATCTATGCACCCGACACAACTATGTATGGCAACACTTAGAAGAGCAACGATAATCAAGATGTGTCTGACTCTCTCTCTCTCTCTCTCTCTCATTCTCTCTCTCTCTCTCTCTCTCTCTTCCGACTTAGAGCACGTAGTGCTATGCGGTGAAAGCGGCGTGCATCTTTTAACGCCTCTAAAACTAAGCTTCTCTCTTTTCACCACCAACGCTCGTATCCTTACTTCTTCCCAGTAGAAATGAATCATTTTATTCTCAAGGAAGCCACTTTCTTTGATAAGCTACTAGGACTGACTTTCACTCCAGACCTGAAATGGAAGAATTACACCAACTCTGTTGCTAAATTGTCTGGAAAAATGGTTGGATCATTCTACCGCTGCAGAAAGAATCAAACACCTGACGCAAACATCTACGCATATAAGAGGCAGATAGTCATAAGATGAGATACTGCTGTCATATGTGAGGAGGTGCCGCACGAAGCACTCATTCTTGTCTTGGCAGAGTACAAAATGAACTTCGTAATCAATTGGAGAATGATCGCTTCTCGTTACTACAGCCTCTTTCACACAGAAAAGATGTTGCTAGCCCCACTTGACTGTATCGTTATGTTTCTGGTAGGTGCTCAACTGATCTCCAGTCCCTGGTGCCCACCTTTAAAATACTCACAGCAATAATTCTTCTAGCTACAACCACTGTAAAGAACGGCCATTTCTCGTTCTTTCTCTCTTTACCAAACCAAAACGAAACTTCCATGAACAAAGTTTTTTTTCCTAGAACAGCTCATCTGTGGAACAAGATACCACGAGTTTGCTCCCCAACTGAATACAACATGGTTGTCTTCAAGTCTAATGTGAACAAATACTTGATGAGCTGTCCTCTTAAGTAATCTTCTGCCCATCTTACCTATTGTTTCCTGCCTCTCGTAGAGGCGATCATCGTCCAACTTACGACTTTTTTTAACTCTTATACTCGAGTGGCCCTCTGGCCTTGATAAGTGGGGACCCATTAGTAAAAGAAAATATTCCCTAAAGTTTCATTTCTTCTTAAGATTCCTTAAGCTTAAACCTTAAATTTGAGGCAGTTTTTGAAATTAAAATCATGTAATTGATTTTGATAAAAATTGGAATAAGGATTGCAGCCATGAGGTTAAGTATCATTATATATTTATTTCAATCTACGTAAGGGACTATACAATTGGTGCATTACAGTTTTGTTCGGGGAATTAATTATACTCGTCTTAGGACGGGTATTTTTCTAGTATATACATATAATATATACAAATAAATATTAAATTATGTTTACCTACATATGCTGGCGTTTCAAGCTTACGCCTTCAATCAATGTAGGAAGTGACAATTTCAGACTAGCACAGGGCGCGAACAATGGTTCACAGAGTCAACCAAGACTCTGCACGCTTTCACTCTATCATCAGAAATTATCACGTGATAAAGGAGAAATTAAGTTCTGTTTATGCCTAAATACAACGAGAAGTAAACAGCAGATAGACAGAGATATAGATATAGATAGATATAGATAGAGAGAGATAAAGAGAGAGAGAGAGAGAGAGAGAGAGAGAGAAGGCTCATTTTATATGTTTACACATATGCATAAACGAAACATCTATTAGTTACCAGCGATGACCTTTTGATTGTGGGTGCGTTCTGAATACTTATTTTGAAACACAACACCAATTGTCTTAATTTGGAAAGTGACCAGGAAGTCATTGATCTTAACTTATTACCTCGCTAGACTAATGCTAACAACCGAAATATTGGTAAATAACATACACACAAGCATATATATACACAAATATATGAACTTATGTCTAATTTCATGCTAATATTAAAACTACTTAGTTATGCACTTATTCTTTCTAATTATATATACGAACAGAACAGCACTTATTCATATTACATAGCTGATGATTAAAAGCTGATTACTAGTGTCCATAAAGAACAACTATTTAACCCTGATTAAATAACTAAACCAGTAGGAGCATGCCTTTTTGTGTGTCCATTAAATTAGTTTAAATTGTTAGACATAGGAACGTAAAATTATGTAGCAGTTATATCCTGTTGATACAGATTGTTTTTAGGGTATTTTATATATATATATATATATATATATGTATATGTATATATATATATATATATATATATATATATATATATATATATATATATATATATATATATATATATATAACCTTTTATTTTACAATTTTAATTCATGTAACTCCTCACGTGCCTGATGAATACTCATCGGAGTCGAAAACGTTTGCAGTTTTGGCGAGTTCCTG
This sequence comes from Sepiola atlantica, assembly GCA_963556195.1. Classification (NCBI taxonomy): domain Eukaryota; kingdom Metazoa; phylum Mollusca; class Cephalopoda; order Sepiida; family Sepiolidae; genus Sepiola; species Sepiola atlantica. The sequence continues at coordinate 135,891,283 of OY744516.1, forward strand.
CTCACACTTGAAGAGCACATTAGATCGTTGGCCCCGCGACTTGAAAAGATGGATCAGAAAAGAAACAAACAGGAATTGTCACTGTTGTTTAATCAAACATGCATATATATATATATATATATATATATATATATATATTTATATATATATATATATATATATATATATATATTTATATATATTTTTTTATATATGTATGTGTGTGTGTGTGTGTTGTTTTCTCATATTATATCAAATAAAGCCAACCTATTTCTCGAAGTTAAAGAGCGATAGCGTTGCATCTGGCAAATCGATATTTGATGCTTCCTAGTCACTCAACTCTGACAATGATCGGCATGCGTTCTTTAAATATAATTCTTTAAATTTTGTTTACCCAAACAGCATTATGAATAATAAAATGCACTTAGCTACAATATGATGCAGTTTCATGGTTGTATTCAATCATCAGAAGTAAAGCTTGCTGCGTGATTTGATATCCATGTGAGACCGTAGGAGATGAGGGATATCTACCCATGTTTATTACATTTTTATTTAATTTTTATATTTATTTTTTTATTAATATGTTTGTTAGCAACATTTGAAATCATACTGTTTTTCTTCCGCTTATTTTCATGTTACTATTTGTTTACCTTTGTTTTATATATAAAACTACAGTTATTTGTTGTTGCACTATAAATAATATTGATTGTTACTAATTTGAACGATTGTTGCATAGTTTTACTTCATCTGCCTTAAATGTTTCAGATTTCTCAATTCATATCGTAGCTAATACTTTTATTTGTTGTTCTTATATATATATATTTACATATTTATATACATATGTGTATATATATGTATATATATATAATACATGAGAAAATATATACATATATATATATACATATATATATATATATATATATATATATATATATATATATATATATATATATGTATAATACATGAGAAAATAAGTGACGAGAATAATAATAGCACAAAATGCAATATTTATTCAATCATCAATTTGTTCGAAACAATGGTTGTATAAAAACATTTGTATTTCCTTAAACCATAAATTTTCAAAGATATGCTTTTATCACCAGAGAAAAATACAACAGATAAGGCAGTAAAATGTACTGTAATGCAAACATTTGAACATATAAAAATGAAAAAATATAAAACTATAAACTTTAAAATATGCAAAAAAATCATGACCATTGAAGAAGTATAAAAAGTTAGTGTAATACATATGAGGAATCAAAGTTTAGTCTAAACGTAGGGTGAAAAATTGAAGGGAATCCAGACATTCGAAGTTGTAAAAATTCTGGTCAGCGATTCACAATCGCCCTCCATACAAGGTACGATAATAGATCAGCTGCATATTGCAACTGATTCCAGAGAGATGAGCGAGAAGAATCACCAGAATAGACAGTATTATCTTCAGCATAGATATTAATCTTCTGAATAATATTCTCTGGTAGATCCTTGATATAGAGAAGAAACAATGTTGGAACTAGAATAGAGCTCTAACAACACATGCCATGATATTACTTATAGAAGATAATGAGGACTAGACAATCACGTCCATGTGTGTGTGTGTGTGTGTGTGAGTGAGTGAGTGAGTGAGAGAGAGAGAGAGAAGAATATAGGGTGGAGCCAACCAAATAATAGATACGCTTCTTAACCTTATCAAGAACCCTTAAATGGGGCAGCTCAAATATGACAACCGTACTCCATACAAGGTATGATAATAGATCAGCTGCATATTGCAACTGATTCCAGAGAGATGAGCGAGAAGAATCACCAGAATAGACAGTAGTATCTTCAGCATAGATATTAATCTTATGAATAATATTCTCTGGTAGATCCTTGATATAGAGAAGAAACAATGTTGGAACTAGAATAGAGCCATAAGCTCTAACAATTAGTTGAGTAGTTGTGCTTTTCAATTTGTTTCACGTCTACAACAGCCCGCGTCATCAAATGAGATTATAGTAATACTTTTACAAACTCCACGAAATACAACCCCTTTTCGAAACAGCATCAGCAATATCATAAAAAAGGCATGTCATTAAAAAGGCATGTCACACAGTACCTATTGACAAGCATTTATTTTAAACGATTCATTAAAATCCAGATACGATTTTTAAACATTATTACAATGAATCCATTATCTCACTCTTAATAGCAACTAAATAATTATTGACTAATCCTGGAATAGTTTTTCCAGCTACTATGTCGGATAGAAGTAACTGTCCGGTAAGTAACAGTTCGGCAAAGGGTAATCTTAAATTCTCGAAAGAAAAACTTTCATTATCAGAAGACAACAATAAAAGACCGAATGGGTCGAAGAAAAACGGGAAAAAACCGGTTCAGATCATCGAAATACGGCAGAAAACAATTGGAAGTAGGAACGCAGAAAATGTCAAAATTCTATTAAGCAATTATATAACTAAAGTTAAAATATTATAAACATTTGTTTAATAATATACTAATTTTTATAATTTTATTATGTTTTATTTTATATGATTCATTAATTAATTTTTTTTCTCTCTTTTATTCTCTTTATTCAATTCAAATTTAAATGTACGTGTGGGCTGTTATTGTCAAAGGGGGATAACTTATTTAAAAATATATTTAGAAATGAGATTTGAAATTTGAGAAGGAATTTGAATTGTGAAATGGATCAAAGCCAAGGAGGGGACCGTTGTAACAGGGGAAGGGGGGGAATAAGAAGAGATTATGGGGAATGGGGGGGGGACTATGGAAAGAAAAAATATATAAATAAATAAGATAAAAAATAAACAAAAAAAATAAACAAATAAACACACAAAAATCAAGATAAACAAATAAAAATAAGAATAAAATAAAAATAAAATGTACTATTTATTCATACATTCACTCTTTCTTCTTTCTTTCTTTTTTTATTTTTTATAGTCAATTGAAGAGGAAAATATTCCTAGAAGTAAATTTGTATGAATTTATTCTATCTATTGACTCATATATTCATCTATTTTACATTTATTATTTTTTTTCTTTTTCTTTTTTTTTATTTTCTTCTTCATCAATTCTCCCTTGTTATTATGATCTATTAATATATTTTATTTATTCTTTTAATACTATAATTTTTTTTTTCATTTTTTTCTTTTATTTTCTCTACTTCTCTATTTCTTTCTATTCTTTCCTTATTCATCCTAATTTCAATCTTTTATTTCCTTTATTTTAATTTTCTTATTTTCTACTATTATTTTATTCTATAGAGCATACACATACACACACATGGGAATACACCCATATTCACATGCATGAATATATGCATACACATAAAATCACTAGGTCTAAATGCGTGTAAATAAAGTGCATATCATTCCATTCCACAATTATAATACGTAAAGTGTAACAATGTGGGGTGGGTGGCGCTGGCAAATACCGAGGAGATAAAGGCAAGCAAAAAATGTGGGGTGGGTGGCGTTGGCAAATAAAGAGGAGACAAAGGCGAGTAAGTTGGGGTGGGAGTGTGAGGATGTAAGAATCAGAGGATGAAGGGAGAAGACAACTCGAATCTGTTATTCAAGGTTGATCGAAATTTAGAGATTAGGATAGCTTCCGAAATTCGAAGCTGGCCTATATTGCGGACGGAGTTGAGGATGCGGACACTAATGGAGCGATGTGTGTTGCCACATGATATTAAGTGTGTATGGAAGGAAGAAATGTGGGTGTTTAGATGGTCTTTAATGCGTTGGTGTAGAGGCCTAACGGTACTACCGATGTAGAACTTTTGACACTTAGCGCACTGTAGGTTGTATACTGTATAGGTGCGGAGGCAGAGGCCAGAGTTGGGGATGGGGCAACTAGCTAGAGAGCAGGGGTCTGGGGTGTAGTGGCGTTGTTGAACGTCACGGAAAGTTCCGTGACGTTCAACAACGCTTGCTTAGATAATGACTTGCTGCCTAAGTATACACACACATATATATATATATATATATATATATATATATATATATATATATATGTATATATATATATATATATATATATATATATATATATATATATATATATAACTAATAATTAAATTATGCGACTTTAATCATGTTTTTATGCAGGTTTCTCGCCTCCACATTTTGTTACTAATGAATCTAAAATTAGCGTAAACGAGATGGATAAATTGTCAATAGAAAGATGAAGAATATTATGAGAGGATTGTAAATGGTGAATTATTATTTGTTTTTACTATCTATCGATTAGCGTCAAATATTAAAACAAATGTTGTAAAAGTTCCTATTTCACAAAATCACGAAATTTAAGTCACCAAAATGAATTTCTGTTTCTTCGTAAACAAGTCAATCATTTTTTTCTTTTACTCCAGGGCAACGCCGAGTAGGTACAGCTAATAAAATAAAAAGGAAAGTGAATAAACGGTCTCATCGGTTGTGTTATTGTATGTTGAAGTAAACAGAAAAATTGACTACGAGTCATAAAATAAATCATTGTATGTTAAATAAATAAAAAGAAAAGAATTAGTTTAACACATATTTGCAATCGGCAAGTTTAAAACAAACAACACATGAAGGATATTTTTTATTTAGATTATTTAATTACAATATATATATATATATATATATATATATATATATATATATATATCAATGTGTTATTTTAACACAGAGACCAAATTGCATTTTTATAAATACTAGTAAATATATGCACCGCCCCCCCCCGCCCGTCGTATTTTTTTGCTAGGCCAGGATGATTATATAATTGTGAAAGAACTTCATACAATACGTAGTTTAAGCAGAGAAAAATTCTGGGATAATTAAAATAATTCCCAACACTATTGATAATGTTTATCCATTCATTTATTTATTATTCTCGTTTATGTTTCAATTCATGTTTTAAACATGGCGTAAATTAAATCTATGACGTCCCGTAAAACCTATAATTATTTTTAAGGTAATGTTTTAAGCGTTTTGAGAAAGTCCGAATAGGTCAGTTCCTATAACCTCAGACTGAATATCAAAGGTTTCGGTTTCGATTTCCGGTCATGGCATCCGTTTTAATTTTTTGGCTATTTATTATTTACTATTAATGCAATATTTCGAAATGAGAAAAAATCGGCAATGTATTTATTACCTTAAAAAAAGTGACGGACGGATGGGCAAAATATTTATTTATATAAAATATAAGAAATAACCAATGCTTCTGCAATAAAATAGTTTTTAACGTCGTCGTGTTTGTATAGAAATAATTTAATTCTGTATTCTCTTACTTCAGTTTCGTTCGTAACTTAAGGAAACAAAAGGATCAAGTAGATTCCAGGCACCCCAAAACAAGCAAATAAGAAAAGGACACACTCGGGTTGACACCGGTTGCTTTCACTTCCGGTTACATTGAATTTTTAAGCATACAGATAGTACTCAACACGTTTGTTATTAAAACTATCATGCGTTGTTTGTTTTCGTATTTATTTTAAGAAAAAAGGGGGAACGAGTAAATAGGGGCACGAACACGGCATTGTTTTCTCATATATCCTTTTTCTCATTAAACGATGTAGTTTATCACTGCACGACTGGAAGGGATATTTTTCCATTCGTGCCGGTGCTTTTCTACAAAGGGGGATGCCGACGGGGATGCTCAGGCATTTTTGTAAACTAGAGTACTCTTCATATTGTGCGCTTGTTCTTCGAAATACCTACCTTTCGACTTTGTGTCACGTCTTCACACGGTGAGAAGGAAGTAAATACTAACGATTAATGTGAATATTTCAAATATTAGACGACCTCTACATAAATACTAACGATTAATGTGAATATGTAAAATATTAGACGACCTCTACATAAATACTAAACAGTTTAATGTGAATATTTCAAATATTAGACGACCTCTACATAAATACTAAACAGTTTAAAATTAATAGGACCTGTTTTGGAACTGATGTAGGCAAATTCAAATAACTTTAATTAGTATATTTAAATGGAGATTATTAACCTATAGAATGATTTGAAATACGTACAGAAAAAACTTACTGGGTTTATACATTTTACAGGGTTTATACAAGGCTAGCCCACTTGAAAGTAGCCCTATCTCTCAGTTACCATATTTTGCATGTCATATACTGAATATGCTGCTTACATATCCACGTCTCTCCGTTGTTGTGTATCTTATTCTATGTGTGTTAAAATAATCCCAAAACAAGTACACAATGAAAGAGAGTATATATGAGAGTCATGACTTGTATAGCTGTTCTGTTACATGGTAAACAGCTGATGATCCCCGTTTCTTATTTCACAATTTGAGTTAAGGCCCCCTTTTTATGTTTCACTGTAATATACTTGAATCCTATTTTGTATTTGGAAATTTTCCAGCGGGAAGTCGACTTATGCGAGTGCCAAGTAAATTTTCCAGTCTGCGATATGTTGGATTTAGTTAGTATCCCTGGGAACTTAAACTGCGTTTTCTTTCTTTGTTTAAAATGACTCAAAGCTTCTTTAGACTATATATATATATATATATATATATATATATACAAATATATATATATATATATTACATATATATATATATATATATTACATATATATATATATATATATATATATATATATTACATATATATATATATATATATATATATATATATATATATATTACATATATATATATATATATATATATATATATATATATATATATATATATATATATATATATATATATATATATATTACATATGAAATAAGTCACAACAGTTAAAAATACTTAAAGTACTAATTTTGACGTACCGAAATTTAAACTGTTAATCTTTCTCCTGGTACTTCACTGGCTTAATCTTTTGACTTCACATTCGCGTCCTTAACTGCTTCTTAAAATGCTCTTTTTTCTCCAGTCTTTTAGTTTGCCGGTACGTGCATAAAAACACGAATTTTAAAAACGTTGAAGTGGCAAATTAAACTGTTAATCTCTCTCCTGGAACTTTACTGGTTTGTTCTTTTGACGTCTAACTGACTTCACATGCGCGTACTTAACTGCTTTTAAAATTCTCTTCTTTTCTTCAGTCTTTTACTTTGCCTGTACGTGCATAAAAACACGAATTTTAAAAACGTTCCAGTGGAAAATTAAAGTGTTAATCTTTCTCCTGAAACTTCACTGGTTTGTTCTTTTGACGTCTAACTGACTTCACATTCGAGTTCTTAACTGCGTTTTTAAATTCTCTTCTTTTCTTCAGTCTTTTAGTTTGCCTGTACGTGCATAAAAACACGAATTTTAAAAACGTTCCAGTGGAAAATTAAAGTGTTAATCTTTCTCCTGGAACTTCACTGGTTTGTTTTTTTGAGGTCTAATTGACTTCACATTCGCGTCCTTAACTGCTTTTAAAATTCTCTTCTTTTCTGCAGTCTTTTAGTTTGCCTGTACGTGCATGAAAACACGAGTTCTAAAAACGTTCACGGTGCAAATCAAACTGTTAATCTTTCTCCTGGAACTTCACTGGTTTGGCGTTTTGACGTCTTACTGACTTCATATACGTGTCCTTAACTGCTTTTTTAAATTCTCTTCTTTTCTTCAGTCTATTTGTTTGTCTGTACGTGCATAAAAACACGAATTCTAAAAACGTTCAAGTGGCAAATTAAATGTTAATCTTTCTCCTGGAACTTCACTGGGTTGTTCTTTTGACGTCTAACTGACTTCACATTCAAAAAACGTTCATGTGATAAATTATTCGTTAGATATCATGCTCTCAATCTTTGGCGCAACGATTATCGATATCGAGAGGTTGATGGTCTGATCCCCATCGATACCTTGAAGTTTTTTTTTTCAAACGATAACTTAAATATAAATCGAAGGAGGCGGGGTGATGTGGACCACTGGAGAAAACAGAGATAGTACTTTTAATAATAGAAACACTTTTGCCCTGGACAACTGATAGAGGGGGTGAGGGGATGACCGTGGAAGAGAAAGATTGTTACACTTTTCCCCTGGGCAATGCTGGGTAACTCCTGCTAGAGCATGTATATGCATATATATACAGGGTGGGCCAAAATAAGGGTCCTATCTTTAAATTTGAATAACTTGAATTTGAATAACTTCCACAAAATAAAAGTTAAACTCACCAAACTTTATGTGTGTGTAGACTGACCCTTCCGAGATTTTCTGAAATAAACAAAACAAATTTTAGCCGAAAAACACTTCTTAAAACTTACAAAAACTAAAGTATTGTTTTTTACACTGTTTTGAGTTTTTTAAGCAAAAATAATGTTTTCTAAATGAGGGTACGTTCCTTAGGGCTAATACGGCTCATGCTTGCTTCAGAAGGGGTCCTTTACTTATTCTAAAAAAAAAAAAAATTTTTTAAATCAATAAATAAAAAAGTTATGAAGTTTTAAAAATAGGACCCTTATTTTTGCCCACCCTATATATATATATATATATATATATATATATATAGACATCATTAGTTATGTTCATCTTATTAACATATTTGAACATGATTAATTAACATTACTTATTATATATATATATATATATATATATATATATATATATATAGAGAGAGAGAGAGAGAGAGAGAGAGAGAGAGAGAGAGAGATCTATAGGTTTTTATAGGGAGTGTATGGTTTCAATTTCATACTCTTTTCGGTTCCAAAACATTTCCAATTACAAGCACAATTAAGTTGTATTACAATATTGAGAGCATATATATATATATATATATATATATATATATACATATTATATTGATTAATTCGAATGACCAGGCAACTCAATCCAAAATCATAATTTTCATATGTTCCATACATTATTTATTTTTATATTTTTAATTTAATATTTATTTAAACAACTCAGTGGATTTTAATCATTCCAATTTGCATCTTATAAAATATGAAAAAATAAATAAAAAGTGAAAGAACTTATGAAGCTTATAGTTTCGGATTGATTTTTGCATGCGCATTGGAATGAATCACTATAATATATATATATATATATATATATATATATATATATATATATATATATAGTGTGTGTGTGTGTGTGTATTTAGGCAGTTTGGTAGTTTGGTAGTTTTGTTTTACGGCATATCAACCCTTTTTGGGTTATTTAATGCCGAATCTGGTCTTGTTTTCTTCTCTTTTTTGTTTCTTTCCCCTTTTAATACCTGTTTCTATTTAACCCATAGTTGGGACCCTAATAGGTACTACCACTCCGGGTCAGGGTGGACCTGGGAGCAATGGTAATTAAGAGGAGGCTCCACATTCCCCAAAGTCCGTAAGCCGGATCTCACCATCGGATGTAGTTTAAGGTCATATCCAGGACCGGAAGTAGGGTAGGAAAAATAAAGATAAAAAAGGGGAGGGAGAAAGGGAGAAAGGGAGAAAGGGAGAAAGGGAAAGGGGCTGTTGTTTTTGTTTTTGGTTTTGTAGAACATAATTAAGTTTTACAAAAAAAAAAAAAAAAAAAAAAAAACGTCAATGTAGGTGAATTTCGTCTCAGGGAGCCACAGGGCAGCCTGATCTGGTATCACCAGTATTTAGGCAGTATCTTCTCATTTATGCAAACATTGTTAAAAATAACAGAATCCATCTGTTTTATTATACCTTATTTTATTTTTAGCAATTTTTCTGATGGATTTTTTGTTTTAAAATCAAAAACATTAATAAATGTCCTATAGGTTTCACAAATGTTTTTGATTCTTCGTCGAATCATCCTCACTTGTCAAAAGCAAATGAACAAAAAAAAGCTGTAGTTAGAAGATATTTTTTTTAAGACAGCTGAGAAACGCGCAGAAAACGTTTTCGAATTATCCCAGAAAAGACGTTGACGATTTAAATTCATCGACGATGGAGTGGCATCACAGGATAAAATCGCATTACGTTAAGTATTTTAAAATGTTGCTACTGGTTTCTACGTGATGTTATTAATGGTAGGTTGTTGTGTTTTCGTGTAGATAGCTTCCAGTTCTTTTAATTGTTAAAAATTGTTTTCGGAATGTATTATTTTAGTGTTATTAATTAGAATTTGTCTTAAATAAAAGCGAGGGTAGTTATCCTTTTATTTTATTATTATTGTCAATTGGAGATATGTATCTGTGTACAATATTTTTCATGGCTTTTTCTTCTAATCTGAAGTTTGATTGCATTTGATTGCAATAGTATATGTTAATATAGTTTGAGTTATGATGTTGCGTATTATTATTATTTGTACTTTTTGTTTAAGTTTCGAATCATTCATGTTATTTGTTCATCAACGATATCATCAGTGAATTCGTTGTTAATAAGTACTTGTTTTATATTTTTAATTCAATGAATAGTATTTTTGTAGAGGAGGAGATTGTTTTAGCACGGTTTAATAGAGTTTTAACACTAGCTATTTTGTAGCGATAGTTTACTCATTCTTGTAATTTATGAAGACTAGAATTTAAGCTGGTTGTTTTTTATAAGTGGAAGTGTTAAACGATCTATAGACGTCAATAAGAACATTTAGGAATGGAATGTTATTATTTACGTTGTTATAAACGGAAAGTCCTCCGATCGCTTTATCACATCACAGGGGAAGTATGCGATGTGAATGGAATACACAATGATTCCATTTATAAAAAATATAAAAATCTTTTTTCTCAGGTTTGAATATTTACGGAAATGACAACATGTGGGAATACTAAACACAACGAATTATCAAATACATATAACATTTATTGAAATAACCAATGAATTGTTGTCATAGGATAAACAGGGTTTAAATAGAAACAAGAAAAGAAAAAGAAAAGAAATGGTTTTCAGCATTTGTATGTTTTGCCAATAAAAGAAATGTCACTTATTTGAATGGGAAAGCGACTTTTTTTTACTTTGCATTTAACTTCTCTCCCTTCTTTTTATTGAGTTTGTTTTACGATTGTTTGTTTCGCTTCTTCTCAGAAATGTCATTTGTGCTTTCATGTTTATTTTGTCATTTCAAATTCTCTCATAGTAGAATCTTTTGTTTTTTGGGGTTTATTCTGCTGACTCACTCTAGGGATTGGTGACCAGGGTACGTCGTCTCTGATGAAGATTGCCAGGCAGTGGTTTCTGCTCTTGGTATGACCGGCTAGTGTGTACCTGTGGAGCTTCAGGATGGTGTCATTTTGCTTGTGAGTTTCCTGTAGGAGCACGACGTTATTTGTAGCAAGCTTCTTTAGGATGTCAAGCTTGGCGGTGGTGAGGCCTTTGACGTTGCGCTGTATGATGGCGAGGTTTTCGTCGGATAGTTCCGCCTGTCTTAAAATGGGTGTGTGTTGCCTCGGACGTTGGGGTCGCTGAGAGCAGTGTAAAGGACGCTGGGGTCGCTGGAAGCAGTCTAAAGTCATTAGTTTCGCTGTTGTTAGCAGGTACTTATGGAGGAGGCCACGAAGAGGCTGACTTTATCTCCTGCTGTTGTTACTGATTATACAGGAATGGGTATGTTAAATTAACGTAGGCTCGTTGAGTTTCTTTGTGTCTGTGTTTTCGCTCTTGTTTTATTTTTGTCTTGTTTTTGAAATATTGGCGTTTCTTTTTTAACGGTTTATTTATTTATTTCTCTAAAGTGCGCTCATATTTGTTAATTATTATCAACTAGAATAAAAACATCGTCGACATACGGTACGTAAATAGAGTTTTTTTTAATGTTATTAAATATTTAGTTTTCTAAGTTTGACATATAGAATTCGCTAAGAATCGGACCGAGAACCGAACCCATTGAAACTCCGTCAATTTGAGTGTAAATGTTTCCCTTGAAGTCATAAAAACGTACTTCGGTAGTGCAGATTAATAGTTACGTTTTTAGTATTTTTAAAATTAATTTTAAGTGGAGGGACAGGGATTATTGTATATATTATTGATGAGTATGTCTATTGTTTTTTTACAGGTACACAGATTAATAGGCTTTCTACATCTAGATTGGCAATTATTTTATTATCCGGTTGTTTTCTTTGTAAAATTTGTAATAATTCTTGTGTGGGATTAACACTATATTTGCTTAGTAGATACGGGCTGATAAGTTCATTTAAGGTTTTTGTTAAGAGATATATAGGAGTAGTAATTTGGGATATGATTGGTCGGAGAGAGGAATTAGGTTTATGTATCTTAACTGTTCCGTATAAATATCGAGGTTTGTAATCGCCAATTATTTTGGGAAGTTGATAATTATCAATTTGTGCATTGTTGGCAGTAATAAATCTGTTAACTAGTGTCTTTAATATGTTGGTAGGATTGTTGTTAATTCTTTTGAATTTCGTGTGGTCATCAATAATTGTTTGAAGTTTAGTGTAATAGTCTGATTTATTAACTACTACAAATATGTTTGTTCTGTCGACTTTTTTATAATGATATTTGGATGATTGTGAAGTTAATTAACGGCATTTTTTAAGATTAAATGAATTGGATCGTTTTTTATCGTGTCGAATTTTTATAGCTTCTGCTTTTAGGAGATCACCTAAGCCGGGATGTGATGTATTTTTATTTTCTGTTTCTAGTTTAGTAATGTTTTCATATAGTAATTCTATTTCTGCTTTTTTGTTTTGATGATTGAATCGATTAAAAAGGTGGCCGTTAGGTACAAGATTTAGTAATTCTTTTTTGGGGTTCTGTAAGTTCGTAGTCAGAAAGATTAATGTAGTGTTGCGTGTGGTTGGGTAGTAAAATGGATCCCTGGTATAGCGAGTTTAATTTTTGTTAGATTGTTACCCGGTAAGAGTGTACGTAATTGGTAATGATATATGCACGTCGTTGTTGGAGTTCTGTGTATTGGTCATTGGGTATGAGGTCCTTCATCTCGCTTTGAAGTTCATGTAATTCAACAGAATGTTTTGGAATTAATTCTTGGGCGATGGTAATTTTCCTTTTAATTAAATTGATTCTAAAGTCCCAGGTAACAGTGTCGTATTGTGCTGCAGGGTCATGCAATTTGAATTGTGTGTATTTGGGCAGCATTATCTCATTTATGCAAACATTGTTTAAAATAACCGAATTCATCTGTTTAATTATAGCTTTTATATTTTCCATATTTCTGATGGTCCTTTTTGTATTATAATCAAAAATATAATTAATGTCCCATAGAAAAAAACAAATCATATTTATAAGTTTAAATGCCCTTTTGGATAATGTAACTCCCATAATATTGATAAAGCAAATAGCTAAATTTGTTTTATAACCACTACCCTATCCCGCCGCTCTAACATGCATCTTGTAACTTTAGCTCAATTTACTAACATTTACAAAAACATAACTGCCCTCCCTCTGATTTAAGACAAACTCTAGTTAATAACACTAAAATTATACATTCCGAAACCAATTTTAAAACATTAAAAATACTGGAAGCTATCTACATAAAATACAACAACCTACAATTTATAACATCACGTATGAAACCAGTGGCAACATATTAATTGCTTAACGTTATGCGATTTTATTCTGTGAGGACACACCGGCGTCGCTGAAATTAAATCGTCAACGTTTTTCCTGAAAAGTTTAAATGCCCTTTTGGAGAATGTAACTCCCATAATAATAATAAAGCAAATAGCTGAATTTGTTTTATAACCACTACCCTATCCCGCCGCCCTACCACGCATGTTGTAAACTCTAGCTCAATTTCCTGAAACAATGCGAAAACGTTTCATGCGCGTTTCTCTGCCGTCTTTTAAAAACATTATCTTCTTACTCCAGCTTTTTTTGTTCATTTGCTTTTGAAAAGTGAGGATGATTCGCCGAAGAATCGAAAACGTTCTATGTTTTTGATTTTAATACAAAAAAAAACATCAGAAAAATTGAAAAAATAAAAAAGGTATCATTAAACAGATGAATTCTATTATTTTTAACAATAAATGCTTGCATATATATATATATATATATATATATATATATATATATATATATATATATATATATATATGTATATATATATATGTATATATATCTATATATATATGTATATATATGTATATATATATATGTATATATATGTATATATATATATGTATATATATGTATATATATATATGTATATATATATATATATATATATGTATATATATATATATATATATATATATATATATATATATATATATATATATATATATATATATATATATATACTAACTGACCCGTCCGGCATTACCTAGGTGTACAATGTTGAACCTGATTTTAATTTGAAGAGCAGTGATACAGATAATCAGCTGTCGGCGGATAGATACATGTGCTCCCTCAGTTGTGATTGAGCTCTCTCATAAAGAAAGTAACGGTAGCCACTTAGTATAAAGCATTGCTTTTCGTGAATAGAATTGAGTTCTCTCGGTAGTTGTGTATGTAAACTAATATAAAATATTTTTATTTTTATGAAGAGATAAATAGCATATTTCTAAAAGAATGGGTACATTTACATTTTTGAGACATGTTCATTGTATTAGATTGCATAAACTTTGTTTTTCTTTAATTTCACATTATTTAGACGTTTCATCGAATGACATCTTCCGAAAATGTCCTCTACCTTTTTTGTTTAATTAAAAGATATATTTATAATTTTTAGCACAAAAAAACACAATAATCTATTAACTGTATATCATATATCTCCTTACCAGGTGGCTAGACACAGTGTCAGGTGTGGTTTTGAGAAGCCAGCGCACTAGAATAAGGGCACTCTATCAGAATAATTAAAATGTCCAATATAAAAGGCAAGAATTGTTGATTTTTTTTTCGAATGAGAAGGTACTGCTTAACTGTTCATATACTAATAAGGATTCATACTTTGTTTTGAAACGTTTATAAGCGATGTAAGGTGTACAATATTTGAGATTAGAGCTGCAATCTATTAGTCAATATTGATTGGTGTTTCATCTGATGAACAACAAAAAAAGCAGACACGTTTTCTTATCCCAATGAAATCGTAGTTTTGATAGCAAACGATCGAAACATATCCATGGAAGTGTCGCTGTTGTACATGTTTGTTTAAATACAAATATATTATGTTTCGGAATTTTTTTAGATGAGGGTTGATAATTTGTAGAATTTGGAATATTCGGGTTACTGTTCTCATCTTGGGTGTTTTTATCACAACGTTTCGGCCGATGTAACCTCCGTGGCGCAGTGGATATAGTACTAAGTAAAATTCAGTTCTAAGTGAAAGTCATCGGAAGGTTGAAGGTCTAATCTTCAGTGCGGGCGATTCGAAGAATTGCGAATTACTGAAGACTTCTTCCCAGTCATAGCAGATGGAACAAAAGCATGCTACCCCCTGGATTTAATAAAATGTTCCGTTCGAAATTCCGTCCAGATTTACGAGTTCGATAGAAAGATTCCCGAGTTCAACAAGGTCGGAGTTTACATCAACCGAAACGTTGTGATAAAAACACCCAAGATGAGAACAGTAGTCCGAATATACCAAATTCTAAAAATAATACATGATATAAATTAATAGCTCTATTTACTATTGAGAACTATTATATAAAGACAGTAGAAATTATCTGGACTGTTTACTCTGTGAATACAAACTTAACCTGGATTATATATATATATATATATATATATATATATATATATATATATATATATATATATATATATATATATAAACAATTAATACATTTTTCCGAAGCATAGAGCAAGGACGAACACCACATGTAAAAGAAATATTTTTAAAGTAAAATATGTTAGGTAATTAGCAATCTAATACAAAAGATTTGATCTTGACTTTTTTTTTAGGGAGGTGGTGTCTGATCAACATTGCTGGGGTGCTGTGAGAAAAATTACTGTTTTTTTTAATTCCCGAAACAATGGTAAACAACTAATGATCCATACAAAAATATTAATATTATAGTTCTATAATCTATTAGTCAACATTGATGGGTGTTTCAGGTAGAATCAACCATTCGAGGTAAAATTCATACCAGAATCAGACCGGCAGAATCTCTGCCATTTTTTGAACGATTACTTGTTCACTGTTGATTTGAGGTATGGTTCTGGTCAGCCCTGGGAGGTCCACATTCTCAAGCTTTATCCTCTCGCCCTTTGAGAAGGAGTTAGTTTATTGCTAGTTCCCTGTGGAATGCCGACGGGGCTGTCCAGGTAATTTTTATTTATCCAGGGTGGTCTTCCTCTAGGGCAATGGTTTCCAAAACCACGCTTAATCACGTTGTGTCAAATCTTCCCGCCGTGTGAGGGAAATAAATAACTTCAGATAAAATCTAATAAATCTACCGACAATAGTATATATATATATATATATATATATATATATATATATATATATATATATATATATATATATATATATAAAATAATGGTAATAATCCAGGTGAAAAATATCCACAGGGTGGTAATCCAGAGAATTTTAACCGGGTTTATAAAAAGTGCTCAATATCAAAATAGAGCTTTATATATGGTAATTTTATTTACACAGACATGTACAAAATCTGCGACACTGGCATGTCGATGTTATCGATCAATAGTTACTATAAACTGAGATCTCATCAGGCAGAGTTAGAATCTGATCTTAACCTCAGATCATATTTGGAGAGAATGAAGTGGAGGGATAGAGAAAGAGAAGAAGAAGAAAAGAAATTTAACATTCCAAAAATTAAGGCCGTTAAAAAATTAAAATTAAAAATTAAAAATTAAAAAATCAAAAAAATCTAAAAACAAAATTCACCAAACCTACACCTCCCAACAACAGACGCAAAAATAGGGGTAGAAAAATTATCTTGTTCACACCTCCATATAACAACATGGTTAAAACCAAACTCGGTAAAAGATTCTTAGACTTAATTAATCTACACTTCCCTCCCAACAATATACTGCATAACATTTTTAATAAAAACACCCTCAAATTAAGCTATAGCTGTGGATTTAGAAAAAATAATAAAAAAACATAACAATAAAATTCTAAATGAAAAAACTACCGCAACGAAAACAGCAAATACCAAGGCCTGTAACTGCACAAACAAAAAAGAATGCCCATTACAACATAATTGCCAAATAACCCAATCAGTATATCAAGCAACCATCTCTACTAAAGAAAACCCAACCCTGAAAAAATTCTACATAGGTATGGCTGGTAATACCTTCAAAGAAAGATATACTGGACATAAGTGTTCTTTTAATAACCCTACATATCAAAACATAACCTCACTTTCTATATATTACTGGGAACTATACAACAATAACCTATCACCAACAGTAACCTGGAACACAATTAGAAAAACTAGCACCTGTGGTTCCCTAAACTCACCTTGCTACCTTTGCCTAACAGAAAAACTTGAAATAATTAAATTTATTGTAGGGGCAAACTTCTAAACAAAAAACAAGAAACATCAATTAACTGTAGGCAAAATAGATTACACCTTCTTAGTAATCCACTCATAACCCCTTAGGCTGTTACTATATAAAAAACTAAAAAAAAAAACTTCACCTACCCATCAACTGAAAATTTTGTCAACAGAACTATCATCTTATACCTTTTTTTATTAATTATTATTATTTTTATTCGTAGTAGCATTATTGTTTGTAGTATTATTTGTAGTAGTACTGTAAGCGGTAGTATTGGTTGGTATTATTATTATTATTATTATTATTATTATTATTATTATTATTATTATTATTATTATTATTATTATTATTATAATTATTATTATTATTATCATACCCACAACGATTAACCCTAATTGTCATTTTCTGTATTTTTCTTTACTCTTAAATACCCCCTTATATGCTTATCCATTTATTGATTAATATTTCTATATTTTTTAGATTATTTTTTAGATTGTTTAGATTATATTTTTTAGATTATTTTTAGATTATCATTATCAATTATTTATTACTACTATTATTAATATCTTAAACTTAATTATTTGACATTGAATTATTTTTTATTTTTTATTTTTCATTTCTGTACCTTTATCAAGATAATTATTGTTATCAGTGTCGACATCATGTCTGATGTTACTATCATAGTTATTGTTATTTGCGGCAATGAAATGAACAGTATCACTATTATTAATAATATTGATATTGCCATGTTTTACCGTTACCTTACTTTTGCTTCCATTGCCATTTTTATTATTATTATTATTATTATTATTATTATTATTATTATTATTATTATTATTATTATTATTATTATTATTATTATTATTATTACGGTTTTCATTTTACTATTATTGCCACCATTATGACTACTTCTATTATTATTTATTAATTTTTCACTATCATTATTACTATTGTTAAGATTACTGGGATTACCACTCTGATTACTGCTGTCTGTTAAACCACTATTATTACCTTTTTTATATGATCAGCATTATTGCAACCATTAACCCATATCATAATATCGGCAAACATTATCTTATCATTATTTAATATTATTATGATAATCACTACCTCCTAGGATTCCTAATATTTCTTATTTATTCTATTTCTTTCCTAAACTATTATTTTTATAAATTCTTAAATATTATTGACCACCATTATCGTTGTCGTTGTTATTATTATTACTATTTATATTTTTTTTATTATTATTACCATTATTATTATCATTATTATTATGATTATTATTATTATTATTATTATTATTATTATTATTATTATTATTATTAGTAGTAGTAGTAGTAGTAGTAGTAGTAGTAGTAGTAGTAGTAGTAGTAGTAGTATTATTATTATTATTATTAGTATTAGTATTAGTATTATTAATTAATAACGCCGGCATTTTCTAGTTATTCCTTAGTTATATATTTTTTAGTATTTTTATTATCATTCATTTATTATTTTCATTATTTCACCTCAATTATTAGGGGTATCTATTATTATTATTATTATTATTATTATTATTATTATTATTATTATTATTATTATTATTATTATTATTATTATTATTATTATTATTATTATTATTATTATTATTATTATCATTATTATTATTAATAATTAATAACGCCGGCATTTTCTAGTTATTCTTTAGTTATATTTTTTTTAGTATTTTTATTATCATTCATTTATTATTTTCATTATTTCACCTCAATTATTAGGGGTATCTATTATTATTATTATTATTATTATTATTATTATTATTATTATTATTATTATTATTATTATTATTATTATTATTATTATTATTATTATTATTATTATTATTATTATTATTATTATTATTATTATTATTATTATTATTATTATTATTATTATTATTATTATTATTATTATTATTATTATTATTATTATTATTATTATTATTATTACT
This sequence comes from Sepiola atlantica, assembly GCA_963556195.1. NCBI lineage: Eukaryota > Metazoa > Mollusca > Cephalopoda > Sepiida > Sepiolidae > Sepiola > Sepiola atlantica. The sequence goes on from OY744516.1 coordinate 135,910,495, forward strand.
AATCCTGTTATATTTAACGAATATATTTATTCATAGTTAGCAAATAAACTCTAGACAAATTATAAAGACAATTTAAATTCAGAATCGCGACACATTTGATCACCGCCCCACCACCACAACAATCAGACGCATCTGACCGGTTTGCCCGCACGCATACGCACATATACACAATATTACAGTTCACTTGAAAAAATACATTTATAAACTCGACTGTTTTTTTTTACACTTGATTCGTGCATGTCTACCCCCCCTCCTTCCCTCTCGATCTGAATCAAGAGACACCCTCTCTTTCTCCTTCTTTTCCTTTATGTGTCTACCTTCCCACCACCTCTCCCCTCATTATTTGTTCCTCTTTCCACCTTATATTTGTATTTATTTATTTATTTATTTATTTATTTATTTGCCCTGTTTGTTTCAGATTTTAGATTTTAGATTTTTTGTTTTTTGTTTTTAGATTTTTTAGATTTTTTAATTTTTAATTTTTAATTTTAATTTTTTAACGGCCTCAATTTTTGAAATGTTAAATTTCTTTTCTTCTTCTTGTCTTTCTCTATCCCTCCACTTCATTCTCTCCAAATATGATCTGAGGTTAAGATCGTATTCTAACTCTGCCTGATGAGATCTCAGTTTATAGTAACTATTGATCGATAACATCGACATGCCAGTGTCGCAGATTTTGTACATGTCTGTGTAAATAAAATTACCATATATATATATATATATATATATATATATATATATATATATATATATATATATATATGTATATATATATATACTTGCTGTTCTCAGGGTTTCGGCATGACGACGCCGTTCACCCTCAAACCTATCCACACCACCTCCCATTTCATTCCTCCACTTCTTTCGAGTGCTCTTGCTTCCAAGGTTGTGGGATCAATCCCGCATCTCCTCATGTCCTCCTTCAAACAGTCCCTAGAACAGCAAGAATAGTACGCCGCGAAAACCAACCACGTGAAAAATTACCAAACAATAACGCATGCCCGAGATGTGACAGAATATGTGGATCGCTCATTGGACTGTTTTCTCACATGAGAACCCACAATTGAAGCCCTGGAAACCCGCATATTCGATTCGAGTGACGGCCATGATGATGATGATATATATATATATATATATATATATATATATATATATATATATATAGTCAGTTTATGTATTTCATCATTATTATCAGCTAAAATAATAATATCGTCGACATAGCGTGCGTAAATAGAGGGTTTTATAATGATATTAAATATTTTATTTTCTATGTTTGCCATATAGATTTAGCAAAAGATCGGCCAGAGTACCGAACCTATTGAAACTCCGTCAATTTCATGGTAAATGTGTTCTTTTGTAGTCATAAAAAGGTACTTTACTAATGCAAATTAATAATCATTTGTTAGTATATTTTTATACATTTTAAGTGGAGGGAGAGACGAGTTATTGTATATATTATTTATAATACAATAAACTCTCGTAATAATAATAAAGCTAATAGCTACACTGGTTTACAACCACTACTCTATTGCATTGCCTCACAATGCACCTAGTAAACTCGAGCTCAATTTACTAGATTTACAAAACAGATCCTCCCCCTTTAATTTAAGACACATTTTAGTTAATAACTCGAAAGCAATACATTCTGAAACCAATTAAAACCAATTAAAAGTACTCGAAGCTATCTTTATTAAAACCCAGAAACCTACAATAAATAGTATTACGCATGAAACCGTAAAAACATTTAAAAATGCTTAATGTAATACAATTTCTCCAGTGACACTAATTATGGTGTCGCGGAATTTAAATTGTTAACATCTCTCCTGGAACTGTACCGGTTCATTCTTTTGACGTCTAACAAACTTCAAAGGGCGTTCTTGATTTATGAAATTCCTTTCTTTTCTCAATCTTTTTTTCCTTTGTTTTAAACACTTAAAGATGATTCGACGAAGAATTAAAAACGTTCGTGACACATATAGAACATACATTAATCTTTTTGATTTTGATACGAAAACAATCATTAGAAAATACTCATAATAAAATCTAAAAACAATCTAAACTTCAAAGTAAATCGCAAAACTATACACAAAAAAGACCACATATAATTGTACTCACACCAGAATAACAAATTCTAAGTGGCACGAACAAATTCATTCCATATAATAGACGCACCACATATTTTTAATCTTTAAAATGTCTGTGAAAAATAATAATGTAACGTCGATGAACATATAAACAATTTAAGGTTTTCCATTTATATATATATATATATATATATATATATATATATATATATATATATATAGTGAGTATTATAAAAATAAATTTAGGACATAAAAAATATTTGAAGAAATATTCTGTAAAAATATAAAAAAATATTTTATAATAAAGCAAAATAACCGCCTGAGTGCTCAATTGCAAAGGCAAGAGATGAAGTGTATTTATAATGGCGACATTATACAAATGTTAGACTATAACAGAAACCGTCGGTTTTATGCAGCAAATGAATTACTCACGCAATCTTCAGCCTGTCATGACTTACATAAATGCAAGACAATACACACACACACACACACACATATATATATATATATATATATATATATATATATATATATATATATATAAATGTAAAATGAGAAAATGCGATTCTTAGCCTTTCCCGTTTTAACAAACACTACCATTTTTTCATCTGGCCCAGTAAGTAATACTATGACATTAGACATTTTTGCTATTTTCTATTTTACCAATTTTCTCGGAATGTATGCTTCTGTATTCTTTTGATAATTTATTTCACCGCCAACGAATTTTTGCCTTGGAGTTGCATACCTCTATCTCCTAGACCGGAACTTTTCACAACTTCGGATAACTAAATTACCCTCAACTCTTTAGCCTACATTTGCCTCACACTTTGAATTCTCGGATTTGCCTACACGAACCTTCTTCAATAGTGACGATTTTGTTTTGCATATTTTAAATTTTCTTTAAATATTTTGTATTTTATGTCGTCATATTTTTATATTTTCAAATGTTCTATTGCAGTAAATTTTACGGACTTAATCGTCTAATTTTCCTCTGATGATAAGGACATATCTTTGAAAATCTATGAATTAAGGAAAGAAACAAGTTTTCTATAACCCTTCTTTGAAGAAATTAATGATTATATAAATATTGCATTTCATCCAATATTTATTCTTATCACTTATCTTCTTATATGTATATATATATATATATATATATATATATATATATATATATATATATATATATTATAATTTTTCTTCAATATGAACAACTAAAAACATAGATGTTGATTTTCCTGATGGGATCGTAGCTTTTTAGAAACATCTTCATTGATGTGTCATTTATGAGAATGTTTGTATAAATGATATATATATATATATAGAGAGAGAGAGAGAGAGAAACATTTATATTTTATCTCTTTTCAGAATCCTGTGGAGCCAACACCATGGAAAGGGGTACGCGTCACGAACAAGTATCCGCCCGCTTGCATGCAAGAAGATAGATATTACATCGAGACACATCGGGTCGATTTCGACGAATATGATGAAGATTGTTTATATTTAAATATCTACGTTCCGCTGGTAAGTGTCCTTTTTGGACTCTAGAGGGGACTTGGGAAAACGGGTGAAAGAACTAACTGGATGCAATGTTGACATTGAAATTCGATAGATTAATATATATATATATATATATATATATATATATATATATATATATATATATATATATATGCATAACATAGAGGTAAAAAAACAGTAACAGCCTATTTTGTATTCTACTTTTTATTGTAATTATATTTTTCGTCATTATCAGCCTATAGATGATATTTTGTAAGTTTTTTTAATAACTACTCAATGTATCTTCGCGACTGCGTTTCTCACGAAGGCCAGTCAACCCTTACGATTTGAAGTCAACAATTGGGTGATATCTAGCCATCCACTATTCTAACAACGACTTATGTAGACAAAGGGGGCCCAGGTTGAGTTCCAGGTCAGCTTTAACCGTCATCGGCCAAGTTTTCGTTCTCTACTTTATCGCCTTTTCCAACCCTGAAGGGGAGCTTGGTCCATTGATTCGTTGATAAACTCTTCTGTTTCACGACGAAAGGCATGACCAAGCCAGTGCAGATGTCTTGTGATAATGACTTGTCGGATGGAGTTAACTTTGATTAATGTGGAATATTTAAGAATGAATAAAGACTGGCTTGTTTGTTTGTTTTACGGCATATCAACCCTCATCGGGTTATTTAATGCCGAATCCGGTATTTTGGGTGAACGTTTATACACTTCAAGTTCTTTATATGTTCAAGTATTTATTCATAGTGTTTGCTTGAGTGAGAGGGGGACAGAGCGAGGAAAGGGAGGTCAAGGAGAAGAGAGCGAAAGAAATTGTTGTTTTTTATTTGGGATTTTTGCAGAGCATCATTGAATTTTGCAAAGAGAAAAAACAATAAAACATCAATGTTTGGTGAATTTTGGGTCAGGATGCCGATATCTTCGGACAGCGTGATCTGGTAGCACAGGAAATAAAGACTGACCTACCTCGAAAAGATAATAAAACCAAAGAATAGCAATAGAATTGGCGGCGTCAATCATTTGCAAACTTTTGTTATGAGTCGTTAAATAAGAATAAAACAACAGAAAATTATGTGACTCGATGAAGTAAAAATGTAATTGTTGTGAAGTTGTCCAACAGTAAATAATAAATAAAGGAAGTCAAGTCGAGGGTTGGTTTAACAAGTGTATTAACAAAGTAAGAAATGGACTAGCACTTGGCTAGACAGTTACAATACTGTTCTCTGTCTTCTCTGGTGACTCGCACTATTTATAGTGACAACCGGTGCAGTTTCTCCTGTGTAAGAACGGCCGGTGTAACAGTAATTTGTAATCGAACAATTCTTTTCGCCCGATTAAATTCAGAGTTACAGTTTTAAAAGATAACGGCTATTATTAGTAGCATCTAGTCGCGGTAGTGTCACGGATTCTCCTGAAGCTCTCATGCCATCCAGTTCTATCCTCCAGCACACTAATTTGTTTCGTTTTACTTCATTCGAAGTTCTCAGAAATAAAGGGGCCCCTTACTGGGGCTAACACTTGATCTCTGTATAAGATACATAGATATTCGAATATTCCATTAAAGTTCTCCTTTACCTGTCAAACGTGTAATTAGTAAAGAAGTTAAGAATATTTATTTTCATCTCCCCAATTGACCAGTTAACTATGTAAACGTTTGGTCTCTTTGTCCTTCCGGATTCCAGGACAATAATTCATATAGTCTGATGAAGTATCAAGCTAAGTGCTATTACCTGAGGTAACATTACTTGGAGAAGGCGGGTCGTATTTGGGCTTCGAATACTATGTTAGTTTGAATCTTTGGTCAGTGTTTACTTGTAGGATAAAGTATGCTCATGTCAGATTTGTGACAAAACTTTGTACCGGGAGACTAAAGACTCTCGAGGATTATGTCTAGTAGGTAATTCAAACTCTCTTGTAGGTAATTCAAACTCTCTTGTAGGTAATACAAACTCTCTTTAAACATATAATGACTTGTTAGGTCTTTATAAGTGCATTTCGAGTTATCTGCTAGTTACTTGATGTAGTGGCTTTGCCGTCTCCTCACATCCTTGTTGTGGCATCCACAAAAGAACATCGCTGATGATTTCATTCTAAGCCCTGTTATTTTTTATATATTATTGTTACATAATTGTGTTCCAATAATATTTTGGATTGCTTACGGCGGACTTTCTCATTTTGGAGTGGTCGACGAAACCGACCACTTATCCAAGTTTCCGACTAAGTAGTGTCAATTTCAAAGTTCGGTTGATCTGTCAAACACAGCGTGGGTTCAGGACGATTGGCAAAGCAACTCGTTTGAATACACGTAGTCATCGCAGCATAGGACGACAATAACTATAAACTAATTAAAAAAACAATATCGTTAGGGATAATGACAACAAAATAACATCCTTTTCTGGAAAATTAACTATTAAATAACATATTTTCTGCCTAAAAAATAACAATAAAATAACAATTTTGGGGAACATTTTTCTCTAAAAACAATACCGTAAGACTTTTTTGCTGGGAAAACAATTTTTTCCATATACCTTTTCGGAAAGCAATGACAATAAAAACAGTTTTTATATAGGAGTTTTGAAAAATAAGAATAAAATAGGACCTTAAAAACATTCTATAGAAATAACAATATAATAGGATGTTCTGGGATTTATTTATGTGAGAATAACAATAAAATAACATTTTCCGAAATTTGGGGGAAAATTACAATATTTTAAAGCAATTTTCTGAGGCATGTTATGTAAAAATATCAATAAAATAAATATTTTCTGAGATTTTCATCTCGGAAAATAATATAATTGCATTCAAAAAATTATTTTAGTTCTGAATAATTATAATAAAACACCAGGTAATTTCTTGTATCAAAAAATAAGGAAAATTATTAAATAAGTAATGAAATATGGAAGATATTAATAAATGATAGTTGATACTCTCTCGGTGATCGGTGTTCGTACAATACCTGGGTATGTCAATTCCCATCTTTACTTAGCTCCTACCGCTTTAGCTAGTATGAAGTAAAACATTTGCGAAATGTTGTGGAAAAATTACGCTGCTTTGTATTTTCATGAGAGATTAAGTAACTACGATTAATGTATCTACATATTATTTCATTGGCTAAAACATTGGCAATTATGTTTTTTTTAATTCGCTTTGAACTAATGCCGAATATTCTTTATTGTTATTAAGTTTAAACAATATTCATGTAATTGTTTTTCATGTCATTGTGTTATGCTAATTTCTTTAAATTTAAAAAAAAAAACAGTATTCAATTAAAAATATACTGAGGAGTTAATTGCGATTTGAACTCGAGTATTGACATCGTAAAACTACTGCCTTAGTAATGTGTACTCTGCCTATTTTATATTTTGTTAATTAATCACATGTTTCTATTTGCGCACTAACAGACAAACTCCCAAAACATCTTAACTTTTTAATTGTATAAAAATAAAGTATCTCTATGAGATTTGTTTTATAATTAAAAATGTCAGTTTGATGAATAAAATAGCGGCCATTTATTACCGCGTTACTTGCGACGAATTACAATGTTTAGAAATTAAGAAACCCCTTGGAACAATAAAACATTACAAAAACAACTTTATGGATTCTGTGTCGTTTGATCATTTTAAACTATTTAAGAAGCAACGGCCAAAATATGTCATTTAATTTCTGTTATCTTCGGATAAACTAATATATTTATTATTTTATACACAAAAAATATGGACCCTTCTACTATACATTAAATTTTTAATTGTTTTCCGCGCCAATACGTATTTAAAGCCAAATCAATTGTGTTGGACAATTAAAATAATTTCCAACGCTATTGATAATGTTTACATATTCATTTATTTATTTTTTATCATGTCTTACGTTTTAATTCCTGTTTTAAAACATGACGTAAATCAAAAGTCTATGACGTTACGCCAAAGCTATAATTATTTTGTTATGGTAATGTTTTAAGCTCTATTTATAAGAAAGTTCAAATAGGTCAGTTGGTAGAACATCAAATTTAAGATCTCAAGGTTTCAACAACGATTTCCGGTCATGGGATCCGCTTCATTTGTTGGAAATGTATTATTTAACATTAATGCAATATTCTCGATTTCTAAAAGTAGTTACGAGCTTTGGAATTTCGAAATGAGACAAATTCCACAATGTATATATTACGTTTAAAAAAATGTGACTGACGGATCGACAGACGGACAAAATCTCTATTTATATAAGATATATAACTAATCAATCTAGCAATATTCCACCAAATCATTAAAACTAAAATTCTTTCTGACGAACAGTATGGATTTAGGTGAGCCCGTTCTACTGCTGATATCCTAACAGTCATCTCGGAACGCATATGCCATACATTGGATAACGTTACTGAAGCTAGGACAGTAGCGCTTGATATATCCAAGGCTTTTGACAGAGTTTGGCATGTAAATTAAGTCGTACGGTATTACTGGACATATATTATAATAAGATCCTATTTAGCCGAAAAAAGATCCAGGTGGCCCCTGATAGTCGTACATCCAAACAACATGACATTAATGCAGATGTGGCCTAGGGGTTGATACTTGGACCGTTATTATTCCTGATCTTTATAAACGACTTTCCTGATTAAATCGTGTCTGAGATTTGTATATTTGCTGATGACACCAGGCTCTATACCCGACATGTGGGCAAAAGGAACACACGCATATCAAAGACAATGGCAAAGACAATGGCTGAATCATTAGGAAATGACCCCAGTCTGTGATTGAATGGGGACCTAAGTGGATGGTAACATTTAATGGTACTAAGACAAAGCTCCTATCCTTCAACAATTATAACCCACTACTGTCATTCAAACTACTTGGGCTAACATTCACAGATAACATGTCTTAGAACACATACATAGATGAAATTTCCAAGGCTGCTGCAATGAAGGTTGGCTCGCTTTACTAGGATAAACAAAAACTTATCACACCTGCCAGTATCCTATATCTCTACAAAGCCACCATTCGCCCATGCATGGAGTATTTTTGTCACATCTGTCCTGGTGCACCAAACGCTAGCCTTTCCCTCTTGGATAGGGCCCAAAAAAGGGTCGTTAATCTAATAGGCCCCTCACTAACAAGCATGCTCCAGCCTCTGTCCTATCGCCGCAATGTTGCATACCTGAGTTTGATTTGCAAGTACTTTAATGGAATGTGCTCTAATGAGTGTGCTGCACGTGTGCATCTCTGCGTAATTACTCCTGATTAACCCGTCAGTCAGCATAACGCCACCCCTTCACGGTTGAAGTCCCCAAAATGCAGGAGAGCTTTCTACTCTAATAGCTTCTTTCCTCGTACTGCTAGCCTTTGGAATACCTTCTTGCTTCCTGTTTCCCTGACCAGATTAACATACATACATTTAAATGTAATGTGAACAAGCGTCTCGCTTCAAAACATCCCATATAGGATTCGAGATGAACTTAAGTAAAAAAAATTAAAAAAGAAGATTTTTGCGTACATATGTATACAGACACTTTTATCCTAGTCAAAAAGCCATGTCTGTTCAACCAAAGTGTACATTTAGCAAATATTCCGTTTCCGAGAAAAGTCCATTCGAAATATTATTTCTGCGAATCGTCCTTGCCGGCAAAAAGCCCGCCAATCTGTCTATCGTTCGCTATGTATGCATATATCTACTCGTCCAACGTCGATCAAATTTTTTCCTAAATCACTCTTGTATTTTCCTTCTTTATTTTGTTAAAAATGTCTTCTTTTTAACCAGGTGACAAAAAAGGATCTGCTTCCCGTATTCGCTTGGATCCATGGAGGGTCCAATACGGCCGGCATGGCCGCTATGCACGACGGCGATGTCTTCGCTTCTCACACGGACATCATTGTTGTAATGATGAACTACCGCCTTGCTGCTCTTGGTATGTGAGTGTGAATTTCACATTTATTATCCCATTTAAATTTCAAATACATTTCTGCACACCCTTTCCTTTATTTTCAGCGTTAGTTGTAAGCGCAACATTTCAGCCTTCACGAATTTTATAAAACCAAAAAAGAAATAGTAAAATGGAAGTAATAAAAATATAAATAACATTATTATTATTATTCTTGTTAGTGTTTTGTTGTTATGGCGGCTAAGGAGTGTTTAATTTGTTGATCGACGCCATAAAAAAAACACTAACAACACTACTACTACTACCAACAACAACAACAACAACAACGACAACGACAACGACAACGACAACGACAACGACAACACCAACAACAAGAAGAACAATAATAATAATAATAATAATAATAATAATAATAATAATAATAATAATAATAATAATAATAATAATAATAATAATCTATATTCCTGAAACGAGATTAACCCTAATTATAAAGTAGATGAAAAAAACATTAAAAATATCATACATAAACATATCTCCCCTACTGAAAAAAACCATTAGCTCCGTTTCACTATTTACTATGAAAAATTTTTAAAAACTATTTTTTTAATAAGATATAATTCGACGTGAGATACCGATTTACTAAAAACTAGTAATGTTGTGTTGCATAAATCGCTAATGAGAGGATGTGTCTCCAAAAAACCAATACACATATCTGTATAACTAGAACTAGTATTTCCTGCCGCCTTATATGTCTCTTCTCTTCCCCCATAGCTCGATTTACCAACATCTGGTAGAACATGACTAACCTCCAAAAAGATTTCAGAAACATATTAGTTGAAAACACTGCCACCCTTACGGTCTCAACCTGCGCCTCCCCATAATCGAAAGCTTGCTTTTGATAAAAAATAAAATAAAAAATGGTTTTAATCGACTCTCTTAATAAATTCACTAATTTTATTTTGTGTACCTCCTTCCGTGCCCGATGAAGACTCATTGGAGTCGAAAACGTTTGCAGTTTTGACCAGTTCATGTTTAAACTTGAACAGAACATAAGATCATTGATCTGCCAACATGAAAAGATGGATCAAAAAAGAAACAGACAGGAATTGTCATTGTTGTTAAATAAAACATAGATCAACGAAGAAATGCTGCCTAAGTATATATATATATGTATGTATATATATATATATATATATATATATATATATATATATATATATATATATATGTATGTATATATATATATATATATATATATATATACGTAACATTAATTTTATATATATACATCATAAAAATGCATCTTTATGTATATATTTCTAGTAGTCCAAACTTTCAAAGTAGAAGCTCGATGAATGTTACTTTTTAACAACAAAGAATATATAAATAATAACTTTTTTTTCGTATCTTTAAATTTGAAATAACTTTTTCTATCTTTAAACTTAACAATGTTTTTATTTTTTCATCTACTTATATGATTAATACATTTCATTAACTATTTGCTATTTTGACAGAACTCTTAAGTTATTTATACGTATTTTGCCTTACTCTGCTTTAAAAAAAATGGCGTCTTACAACGATTAGAAAACACATGTTCTCTATTAGATACGGTATTTTATGCGTTCTACTCCTATGTGAGTGGGTTGTTTTCCTGTTTTTCTTCGTGGTTTTTCTTGACTCGATCTTTACACTTCTGAAATGTCACATGTGTGAAAAATCTAATATCTATACATATATATATATATATATATATATATATATATATATATATATATATATATATATATATATATATGTTCATGATTGTCTGAGTATGTACGAAACTGACCGTCAAGTTATACGGACCTTTTGAATTAAAAAAATATGTATGAAGAAATGATCATTGGAATTTAGCATCTTATCAATTATTTATATATATATATATATATATATATATATATATATATATATATATATGAGGAGATTGTAGTTTGCTTGAAGCATTGCTGGTAAATATAAGTGTAAGTTTGTAATCCGAGGCTGTAGCAATGCGATGTAGTTGCCGGAAGGTGGAGAGGGTGAACAGAAACAAACGAGAAGAGAAAACGAATCTCAAAACGATTTATTATTATTTCACGTAAAAACTGATTAAGTACCAGAATAGTAAATACTGTCAGGTAAATAAAATGTTCGGCAAAAGGTAATATTAAATTTTCGAAAGAAAAACTTTCATTATCAAAAGACAACAATTAAAGACCGAAAGGGTCGAAAAAACGGGAAAACCCGGAATCAACTGTTGAAAAACACTGCAGCAGACTATAGAGAGTAGGAACGCAGAAAATGTCAAATTTTAATTAAATAATTATTCAGCTAAAGTTAACATCTTATTAACATTTGTTTATTTATATACTAATTATTATAATTTTATTATTTTTTATTTTATATGATTTATTAACTTTTCTTTATTTATTCATTCAATTCTAAATTTAAATTTACGTGTGGGCCGTTATTGTTATATGGGCAGTGAAATGGGGATAACTTAGAACAAACGGAATATGTTTAGAAATGAGATTTGAAATTTGAGAAGAAATTTATTTGGACGACATTTTCATAAAAAGTAGAAATAAAGAAGAGCAGACCTGTTAAATATTGGGCGAGTATAATTTTGTTAGTTGAGAATAAAAGTAAATGAAGTTCAGTCGGGGGTCAGATTAGTGTACTCAGATGTCAGCTCGACCTTCTGTATGCAAACAACAGATGTGATGTCACATAGCTCAAAGAGAAAGTGAGAGGAGAGGTGTCGCTAGTTCGATCGGAAGGCTCGCGGTTCGAACACGTGCTTTTAGAAATGTCCTGATAAGATATGATTAGACATTAATTATCGACCTCCCTCTGTCTGCCTCGCCCTACTGGTAACTGATTGAAGACAGACGATCGAACACCCATCAAGTACGATGAGAGAAAGAATTAGATTCCTTTTCACACGGATCATTGTTAAATATTTATGAGCTGAAAGTCGCACTGGTAAAATATTGTTTTGAGATAAGGTTGTCAGATGACACAGCTGTGACGGCCGAAGGAGAAGTAAAAGGTCAATCCAGCTAGCTAGCGAACTGTGATAATTTGAAAGAGGTTAAACCCGAGTGAGTTCGTGCAAGGTCTTAAGCGGGCATATGTTTACTAGCACTTGCTGTGGCCGATCTGTCTTCCTACCAGGTTCATTAATGATCTGCCCCAAATAACTTAATTTTGTCAGAACAATATCGTATATTCGTATTTCAGTGTAATTTATATTTATATATTCTTCTCAATACTTCGAATACATGCTGGCTCTTTTACGTACGCCTCTCTTCTTAATGGAATTCTCACCAGTCTCAATCATCATCGATCTGTGAGAGGGGAGAGATAACCCCAACACGCAAAGCGTATGACTCCCCAAGGGAGTTTAATTTAAAATCAGAAGATATAATTTTTTCTACTATTGACTCACCTCTTATCAAGGCCAAGAGCCACTCGAGGATAAGGGTTACTGAGACTGAAATGATTGTCAGCTGAAAGATGAGGAACACTATGGGAGTACTAACATTACTGAACAGTATGAATTTATTACTTATGAGGCGGTTTTTGACATGATTTGTAGACGACCCAGTTGTAATCAGCAGGGAAGAAGTCCAACGGTAATGTGTTCCGCAGATGGAAAATCCTTGCAAAGATATAGATTTAGTTGTTTTGTTTTACGGCATATCAACCAATTTCATGTTTTTTTATGCCGAATCCGGGCATTTTGGTATTTGTTTTCTGCTTCAAGTTCGATATATGTTCAAATATTTATTCATGGTGTTTTGTTTGGTTATTTTGTTTTACGGCATATCAATCTTTTCGGGTTATTTTATGCTGAATCCAGTCATTTTGGTGAAAGTTTTTATGCTTCAAATAGTATATATCTTCAAATATTTAATCATGGAGTTGGGTTTGGTTATATTGTTTTACGGCATATCAACCTTTTTCGGGTTATTTTATGCTGAATCCATTCATTTTGGTAAATGTCTTTATGCTTCAAGTTCTTTATATCTTCAAATATTTATTCATGATGTGTGGTTTGATTGTTTTGTAGAGGAACACTTTCGTTTTCATTTTTGGGTTTGCAGAACAATTGAGTTTTGCAAAGGGAAAGGGAAAAAACAATAACATCAATGTTTGGTGCATTTTTGTTCAGGAAGCCAATATCTTCAGACAACCTGATCTGGTAACACCAGCTTTAGCACAGAAGCTTGGTCCATAAAAATTCCGCCTTATCCATATGGAGGGATACATGTAGCTAAATGAGTTATTGTTGCGAATGTCTTACAGAGAGAAACCAAGGATTGAAGCTCAGTCGAGCACCTCCCCATAAAAAAATGATAGAGCAGAGAGAGACTAGCAACATTTCTTCCGTGAGAAAGAGGTTGCAAGGGGAGAGCACACAATAATAATAATAATAATAATAATAATAATAATAATAATAATAATAATAATAATAATAATTCTATCCATTCTTTAAAAACTTTCTCATTTTTTTATATTTAGCGACGAAAATATGCAGATTCATATAAATGTATTTTCATTGTGTTTTAAAGGAAAACAATCACACACGCAAGGGACGCGTTTTTACATAACTTCCTCGTAGGTCCGACTATGGTATGGGTTATTATAAGGGCAATGCGAACCATCCCCTTACCCCGGGGAGTTTTAGACGTTCGTTATCAATGTTTATAAAACCACAAAATCTTGTAGACATTTAATTTCTTTTAATACATATAAATTTGGTCCCGAGAAACGCTGGACATCTTCTTTGGGAGGTTTTACACGTTCGTTATACAAGCTAACAAAATCTTTTAGACATTTAATTTCTTAATTCTATAAACTTGGTTTTTCAAACAACGCTGGACAGCTTACTCCGGGAAAGTTTTTCGTTATCAAACGTAACAAAATCACAAAATCTTGCAATGTTACTACATTCTATGAACTTTTTTCCGCGAGCAACGACCGACATCTCTTTTAGTAAACAAGTAATTGAATACACTTTGTTAACGTCTAACATGATCCAACATTGTTTTTGTTGATATTTTAAAAGGCACCGAAACGGATGTTCTTTTAATGGCGATAACCACTGAATACAAGACATCAGATTAATTACCAATGTTATACACACCAGATGTTATTACTTTTAATGTGTTTATTTAAATTACGCAATACATCTGTAACGTATTAACGTATTGATATTAGAAGAAGGGAATATGGAGAGGAATTAAATGCATTAAAAAAACGTATAGGATTGAAAGTGTTACCTATTTCATGACGTTTCAGATGCACGTCTTAGCTTAATATTAAATGGCGGAATAATTCGCGAGACACGTTATTCCCTGCAAACGGTAAGAAAAAATGCATTCTTTTAAAGGATAGTTTTCCCTGCATTATGTCGCCTTACTTATATATAAATCAGGTTGGAAAAAAAGTAATGTCGTTGTTGTTCAACACATTTATTTCATCTGAAACATTCACATTAGGGCATTTTTTATGTTTACAATAATTTCCCTCATTTTCTATGACTTCTGTCCAGTGATCAACTAGCTTCTTGATGCTATTTTCAAAAGATTTCTCTGATTTCTTAGAGAAAAAAAAATTGAGGTCATTTTTGAGTTAGTCGTCATTTTCGTGAAGAAATCTGGAAGAAATATAATTAGAAAATCTTATATTTTCGGATTTCACCGCTAATACTCTCCCACCTCTTGTTTTTGATAAGCGATTTGCCTCTATTTAACAGTATTTAATTTACTTACACAATAGCGTTTTCATAGAATATCTGATAATATGTGTATTAATAACACTCATGCGGTGGGCAAATTGATTAGACGCCAGCCTGCTAAGAAGCGATTCTGTGTTTGATTCCCATCAGATGACGCACATTTTATTTAACATTGATTCATAACACTTTTGCAGGCGAAGAAATCCTATTTCTGTTACGCAAATACGTAAATTATTCATGAAAGTAAAAAAGATTCCGGGGCAATGCCAGGTAGAAACAGCTAGTGTCATATAAAAGAACGAGAAAATGTGAAAAATAGGAAACAAACAAGGCAATTCTGAATACATGTGTTAAAGAAATAACTCTTAACGCCATCTTCTCCGTTCACAAGATTATTTTCCCTTGGCCCCGTGCTTCTTTGTATTCAATTCTTTACCGTCATATAATTTATTATTACTCCCACTACACTTTCCTTGAGGCCCACTTTGCATTTCCTCGACACTAGATCGATTTGCCAACACCTAAAAAACATGACTGTCTCTCCTCTCAATATAGACACATTTTATTTAATAATACAAAGATAATACAATACGAAACCAACATAAAATGATTAAAGTCTGTTACCCAAAAACCAGACACTCCAAATTAATGATCATAATTACAAAACTAGTCCCAAAATATTAAAGTGTCTAGTATAGATATTAACAAATTCTTAGCCGTTAAACAATCATTCTTTTGAATGCGGTATGTCATAGCCACGTGCGTTAACTTTTAAAGCTGTAAATTACTGGCCGTTGGAGGACATCATCAATAAAGACACAATTGTGCACACGCCAAGACGAACATCGTCTGATGATTATTAGATAAATCAAATTGAAAGTACTCGCGAAAAAAGAAAGAAAAATGAAACAAGAAACCCACGAAACTTATATACACCAATTTGACCGAAATACTTAATGGCCTATTCGAAAAAAAGTCTTATCAAACAAAAACATTCCGTGTTATTTAATAACGTTTACTTAAATAAAAATATGCTGCCTAAATACACAAAATATTTAATCGCGTACATAATCATTAATCTCTGACGACAATCTTAATTCCAAATTGATATTTCATTTTCTTTCTACAAATAAAAAAAATCACCTCACCCACAAAATGACATATTGACATTTGCAGAAAATGACATATTGACGTTTGAAATGTCCAATATCACATTGGCCCGCATACCTACTAGACACAATCCTCGAGAGTCTTCGTCTCTCTGTACAAGGGTTTGTCAGGACAACTTGACATGAGGATACTTCACGCTACAAGTAAACCCTGACCAAATATTCAAAATAACATAGTATTCGAAGCCCAAAATAAGATCATCTCAACACAGCTATACACTGGCTCATACGAGGAATGCTAACAGCACGTAGCTGGATACTCCAACAGACTCGATGAATTCTTGTCCTGGAATCTGGTAAGACCAAGAGACCAAAAGAAAGATATACTATAACATAGTTAACTGGTCAATTAGGGAGAAAAAAATTAATGTTCTTAACTTCTTTACTAACTCAATGTTTGACAGATAAAGGAGAACTTTAATGGAATATTTGAATATCTATGTATCTCATAAAGAGATCAAGTGTTAGCCCAGTTAGAGGCCCTAGATTTCTGAGAACTTCGACTGAAGTAAAATGAAACAAAAAAGAAAAAATACTGCCAAGTCTGCTGCAAAAAAAGTGGGCTCCCTCTACCTGGCTAGAGAACTTTGCACACCTTCTATAATTCGATGCCATACGTGCGTGGCTTTGGGCGCCTCCTTTTTCCAGAATATCGTGCATCCCGTTCCAGCTTCCTTGATGTTGCCCTCTTCAGGTAGTCTTGTCTCTCTAATGGCTGGAACATCGACATTGAAGCAGGCAAGCGACTTGCAGACAAGGGTTGTACGCTATTCAGGGTGGTTAGCGTTCGCCACATCTTGGAGAGTGCCAATGCTCCACGCACATATCGTTAAAAGCTTTTTTCTTGTTGTGATAACATGATATCTAACATATATAATTATCTTTTGAGACTTTAAAACTTAGACCTAAATAGCTTTAAAGCTGACAGATAAAACTTTGACTCTTACTAGCGAATTTTCATTTTGTCTGTTTTACCATTCGTATATATATATATATATATATATATATATATATATATATATATATATATATATATATATACAATTTATGCTCTTTCCGATTGCATATCTTGTGTGGTATCATGATGAACAAACATATACTACACTACTTCCAAGGGAAGAGGTAATTCATGGGATTATGATCTCATGACAACAAAACATATACTACACTACACTCTTCCCCTAAATTAGAAGATACTATCTAGGAGGATTGTATCATGACAAACGAACCTATACCTCTCTGCTTCTCCAAACTATGGAATAATGCCTAGGAGGATAGTCTAATGACAACAGAACACATACTACACTATCACCACCATTTAAAGAGTGTATGATCATAGATTAGCGATTAAATAAGTGAGAACAAATACTTTGATTTTAGACAAATGGCCGAGTAGCGATTAAAAAAAGTGGTTTATAAACATTCAAGCGACAATTGTTTTACGAAATATACTTGGAATACTACACTACCTATGCTAAACAGAGGTAATGCCTGGGTGAGCGGTCTTATGAAAACAGAACAGATACTAGGCTAACCACACTTATATCTGGTCATGGCTGACAGCAATAACAATCTACCCCCGTGAATTAAATAACGGTGCAGTTTTAAATTCTTCATAGATTCCTGAGTTCAACATAAAGATTTTCCGAGTTCGACAAGATGCACATGAAGAAGGTCGGAGATTACATCAGGCGAAACGTTGTGACAATAACATCCAAGATGAGAATAGTAGTCTGAATAATCCAAATAATACAAATTATCAATCCTCATCTAAAATAAAAACGAAACAATAAAGTTCATGTTATTTTTCATGAAAACATTTTATTTTCAACAAAATGCACTCATTTACTTGCCTACCCACGAAGGCACAGTTAGACACAAGGTCGGTTTTTAATGTGGAGAAAATCCAGCTACTCATTAAGGTGCACTCTGGATTGAAACCAAAATAAAAATTGCTGCAGTCTAGAAGGATTTCTCTTTCTCTGACCGAAGACAAAAAAAGATAAAGTGTAGTATCAAAACAGATACTACACTTTGCTCCTAAAAAATAGCCAAGGAATGTTCATGTTTTACGATATAATTAGCACTATGATAACGCACTTTGCTACCATTTATTTTTAATAATGAAGTTCCACCTGCTCAATTGTTAATATGGAGTCATCTTTCATTGATGGTCAAAAAAATTTAAATCGCCAAGAGGAACACCTCATATTGTGTTATTGAAGATTATATGCGCAGTCTTCCTTACAGCTATTATTTCTGTATAAGTTAAAAGAATATGCAAACAAATAAAGATTAAAAACTGAAATTACTGCACTGCATTCCGCATTCTTTATGAAATAGAGAGAAAGTAATTTCTTACTCAATTTTCTAATTCCCTTAATTTCAAACTAAGACTCCAAAGTTTTCTAAAATATTTTGAAACTTCATTCGCTGTCATTGAATTCCATCTTTTCTTATTTAATTTCATCTGGGCTCACTTTAATAGAAGAAAAGGTCACTTCATAACAACTACTTACTTTTAAGCTATGAGAAAACGTATATAATTTTCAATCCGTCTTGTTTGTTCTTTACAGGATTCCTTACATTAAACGACCCAGAACTATCCGGTAATTACGGAATCATGGATCAGCTGCTTGCTTTGAAGTGGATCCAGAAAAACATTCGATTCTTCGGTGGAGACAAGACCAAGGTCACTCTTAGTGGACATAGTGCGGGCGCCGCGGACGTGGGTCTACACACTTTCTCCAGCTTAGCCAAAGGTCAGTGTAAACAGAAATTCAACTATCGCTTTGGGTAAAAATCTTCATGTTATCACCTTTTACTTTTTGGAACACGTAGAAAACCGACATCTTAATATGTCATTTTCATATCCATTCTAACACTCTCTATTGACACTAATATTAACTTTACCAGCTAATATTCAATTTGTCGAAAATATAAGTAATGTCGGTAGGTAGTAACAACAGTTAATATGTAGATCGGAATTTAAAAAAACAGTAATATACAAATCATCTGGTAAAAGCGAAACAGCCTACTTGATGACGGCTTGCGGTTTTTTAAATCGGAAATTTACAAGCAGTGTTTATTAATAACAGTCCCTCCTTATTTTGGTCTGTTTAGATTCTAGTCATCTACATGAATTTCTCTAGTGTCGTCGAATAAAACTATTTCTTCGGGAATATACTGTATTGTATACGTTATTGCAATGATGTTTAATATATTTGAATTCTGTTAAATTTCTATTCATAAAACACTGTTAGACGATTAAAAAATAAAGTATTGTAGCAGTTACCTCCTCCTTTCAAAACATAACTACACCGGTTTGCCGGTAGGTGTCGCTTTTTCACCGACAGGTGGCGCTGTAAAGCGACACCAGAGTTATCTGCCCTTCGGACTATAAGAGCCGGTGCAAAACGGAAATTCTCTCTCTTCCTCACCGACCTGCCTCGGCAGGCAGACGCTGACACTAGCGTTCCGTTTCACTCTTCTATGGTCGGCAGAACGACGCTAATACACTAGCGTTTCGTCTCACGCTTTTCTTCTCAACCAGCATAACAACTACCAACACACGTGGGCAAACAACGGTAAGAGTTCTCAACTCGTTTTCTTTGTGTACGGCTTTTCAAAGACTTTTCCTACGCCGGATTCATTTCTTCTTATACCTTTTCAAGAACTGTTTTTCCATCGACACACATGCATACATCACACACTTCATCATTCCACGTACACACACGTTCAATAAACGTTATTTGAACTACTTCATTTTTGTTTATTAATTATTACTCTGCCTTTGCATGCAACAATTGCTTGATTTACTGAACACGTTTATAATCGGGGGAACACGACCCTCGATCCTAACAGTATTTTTAATTTTTTTAAATATAAACAATTTAAAAGGTATTTTCAAACAAAATAAGATTCCAATTATACAAAATAGTAAATAAACTATTTAAAATGATTTTCAAAATAAACTATTTAAGAAATATATTCAAATAAAAAAACAATTCAGTGATAAAAAAAAGTTTGATTTTCAATTTGTTGAAAATATAAGCAACGTCGCTAGGTTGTAACGATAGTTAATATGTAGGTGGGAACTGGAAAAACATAAATATACAGAGTATCCCGTAAAAGATGGAAGATCCTACTTGATGACAGCTTCCGATTTTGAAATCGGAAATTGATAAACAGTGTTTATCAAAAAAAAAAAACAATTCTTCATCATTTTCGACCGCTTAGATTCCACAATTGCTTCCATGAATTTCTCTGTCGAATAAAAGATAATTTCATAGGTAATATTATGTATATAGTACGCTATTACTACGTTCGTAACTTCTCAAGATCAAAGTGTAGTATCTGTTCCGATGGATACTACACCCTATAAACCGGTGTCGTCTTGGCCTTCGGGTCTTGATTCCCCCGGTTTGTGGGTTTGTCCTGTGCAGTTCTAGGAGGCCCACTCTCCTGAGCTTTGCCTCCCCTCTTTGGGGAGGAGTAAGTTTATTGCTTACTGCCTGAGGCGCCCCTACCGGAGAATGCCGACGGAACTCCAAGGCATTTTTTGTAGGCCAGAGTGCTCAAATTCTCGGGCGCTGGCTTTTCAAATCCCACTTTCCGACCTTGTGTCACATCTTACCGCTGTGAGAGGTAGATAAATAAATAGTACGCTATTACTATGATTTTTAATATATTAAGATTTTGTTAAATTTCTAGTTATCAAAAACCATTCGACTATATAAAAAATAAAATAAACTATTTAAAAAATATTTTACAAATAAACTATTTGAAAATATATTCAAACAAAAACAGTTAAATTAAAAAAAGTTTGATTTGATTATTTGTAATAAAAAATGTCCAATTATAAAAACCAGTTGAACTTTTTATGTGTGAATAATACAACAAAATGGCGAAAACAAATTATTAATGACATCCCCAAAAACATCCTCCTTAAAATATAACAGGTAACAATTTTTTTGATAAATTATCCTTCTAAATATTAGATTGAACAAAACATCCAAAACGTGTTTGAAGGACGCACATAATATAAAGGATCTCTCCATATAAACGTGATCCATTTGGAGGCAAATAACTTCGCCTATATTAATGACTAGCAAAAACTACCCGCCCTCCCGGCAGCAATTAATCTAGCTGTAGTCAATGATTTTTTATATTAAAATTAATACAATTCTTTTTTTTTGTAATTAGAAAAAAGTGAAGGGATGGGTATTTATTGTTTTCTTTAATAGCAAATGTAATACTTCATAATCATAATCATCATCAGCAGCAGCAACATTATCATCGTTGTCGTCGTCGTCGTTGTCGTCAACAGCAACAACCAAATGTTTAAATTTTAAACATTTTTCATGAAATCGTTGTAATTAATAGTACTACTACTAAGTATATTGATATTAATATGAAGAAAAGTATTACATTGATGTCAGAAAAGTGGAGTACAAAAATAAAAATGAATTGTGCAGAATATTAATTTATTTTAGAATTTTTGTTAAATTATTATTCAAATGAAGCATCTTAGTGAATGTATTTTGGCAGTATTTTGTTCGGTATATCTAATGTGTTTGAAACAACCTAAATGTAAAATTGAATGTGTTTTGATATGAATATAGTCGAGATACATGAAAAAAACTTTCGCATTTATTCATTTAGATATAATTCTTTATTTTCAGAGTTTGTAGAAAATGTTATAATAATTCAAAATCATCCAAGCAGATGCCATAGAAAACGATTTTCTCGAAAATGTGTGGTTTTATGATATAGCCCACTACTCTCTATCAAGCATCGTCGACAACAAGAAATTTGGTTTATGCGGATCTCAACCGCCAGATAAACGCAGTCCTTTAGGGGCCACTGAACCTTTTCAAGTGCGCAGCGTGGCTCTCCATATCGATGCCATAATCGAACTGTTTTGGTTTCAAAATAATATTAAAATAGAGTGACGGTCAATAAAGAACGTTAGATGTAGTGCTTGATAAATTCTGGAAGGAACTTGGTGCGCAGCGTGGTATGGGGCAAGAGGGGCAATAGTTTCGACAAGACAGGGGAACGTCCCAGGCAGCTGACATCACTATAACTTTGCTGGATTGTCAATGTACACCCCTACTGTTCAGCAGACGCCGCAGACCAGAATGTACACCACATTCTCTGGATTTCAACCCAGCGGATTTCTATCTTTAGGTTTTATTGAAAGACCGTGTGTAGCACAACTATCAACGCGCAATTGCAGAACTCAATGTAATCATCATAAAACAGATCCGTTGCATAACAATGGAAGAGTATGTCAGAGTGATTAACAAATTGGCTCGACGGCTCCAAGTATGCAATCAGTACCGAGACCAATATATATATCACCTGTCTTATAAAATTTTAATTTTATAACAAAATAAGCTGAATGAACACTCATTTTAATTGTTAGTTTTTCAGCTTTGAGGGAATTCTTTTTTGTGTGGGTCGTGAGTGATGACCGTGTTGATCGGTCACGTTTATATTGAGACACTTTGTAGATTTATTAGAAATTGATTTTAATGATGCTATTTGAAACTTCCAACATGTCTGCAATGGTTCATTTTTGTTGGCTTCAATGTTTACCATAAAAATATCGTCCTTCAACTCTGAAGGTCTTTTTGAGCGACTAGGACTTTCTAAACAGAAATCCCAGCGTTTGAACGTCATAAAACCATTGATTCAATCACTGAACCATCAGGTAACACTCCGCAAATGATTTACCGCTTTTTAAACAGAAAATCCAACATTTGGTTATCGAAAATTGACCTTTGATGCTGTAAAAAAGCAACATATATACTGATGTTTGGTGTTAGATGAAGCCGGCAAGTTACGTGCACGTGTATACGAGTCAATATGAAAGTAGAACCAACGTTACAGCTATTTTATGAAACGTTTCAAAACTCAACTATCGAAATCTCACATGACATTTTAATTTATTTTTTTGCAAAATCTAAATACGTTTTCATATTTGAAGAAAATCAACATTCTATCAACTATCTTGTTGAATACAGCTGAAGTATAAATATTTGGTTCTTATATAGATGACGGCACATACGGAACACGCAGTTACACAGGTGAGAGTCGCAGTTCAAAATAAAATAACCGGAAAACTATTTGATATACTTATGTACAAAAATAGGTATCTACACAAAATATTAGCAAAAATTATCGAGTAGAATTTTAATTAAAAATCAAAATCAGTTATATCGTTTTAAGGGTTCCGCTATTGATTCGAGCGAACAACACGAAATTCAGGGGGATATTACTGAGTCTGTCATATTAACAAGTAATAAATCAATGGCTGTCAGCAAAATACCGTGAAACTGATGTTTATTTTTAATTATAATTTTACTCGATCATTTTTCCTAATTTTTGCTGAGGATATTTCGTTTTGCCTGCTACGTATGTATAAACGAGAGTTTTTATTCGGAATTGCGTTTTACATGTGTGCCCTCATCTATATAAGCACCAAATATTTTCTTTTAATGTCTTGTGTTACACGATGAAGATCGTATTTCAATTGTTTTGAATTATAAATCACATCAAGGATGTAAGGGCGATAACTTTTATTTTCGTTCGTGTTTCTTGCAAGATTCTTTCTCGTGAAGTAATTGAACAAAGGCAACAATTCGTATAAAAATGATGACTTCATTTTTCCTTTATTTCACACATAAGACAATTGATCCGTACACGGCCTTTTGCGTAGCGTCTGACATCGGGCGTCTTTGATTCGCTTGTCAGACTCCATCTCTCTTGTTCTTTCTGTTGCGAGTGTTTATCACTACCCGTTTATATAATACTTTTCTACGTCATACTAGGTCAAATCATTTGGCCCACTTTTCACTAGATATTAATTGTCCCATTGTCCGCTCATTTTAGCTCATTTTTAGCTAGAATTTCAAAACACATTCTTTTCAGAAGATTTTGATTAAGCCGTATTTCTCTTTTTCTTCATTATTCACTTCATGTACTTAAAGGTTAAAGGAATGTTGTGATTTCCGATCTCTCTCCAAAAATAATAGTTTCGAGTTTGTGTCCTTTTCATATTAGTTTTTTATCATTGCGTAGTTTGAGTTGAGACGACTTATTCCATGTTTCAAACCTACGCTTCTCCTTGTTGTGTCATATTATTACACCTGTTTAGAAAAATAACCTGTGTAATTCATTGCTTCTTTCTATATAAGCATAGACAGCTTCAGCCTGCATGATAGTTGAACATAACTCCTATCTTACAGGAACGTAACATTCTGTTCATTGTCTTGCTAAATACAGTCATAGACGTAATAGCTTTTGAACATGACTTGTATTTTGAGGATGAGTAAAGTAATTGTTCATTTTTACTCTTAACAAATACAGCCTCAGTCTGGATACATTTTGAAAATATATCTTATTTCGATGATTATTACAATTCTATACAAATCACTGATTAATACAGATTCAGTATTTACATCTTTTAAACACATTGCGCATGATTAAATAATAACGCTTTATTGGCAAATACAGTTTAAATCTGAATAGATTTTGACTAGACGACTCATTTTGAAGAAAGTTAATGTTTTACTCATTGCTCATGTCTGTATTGTTAAATACAACTAAGAGTTTGATAATATTGGTTTATTTAAAACTAAATATGGTACTTTTTAGGAATAGGAATCCAACGAAAATGCAGTACTTACATCATCAATTCTGTGTTTCACTGGAAATTTTCGAAACTGTCGAACGTAAATAACTTCACCGAACAAACTGAATGCATTTATTTAACGAAAGAAACTGTTGATCTTATCATTTATTTAATTGTATTCGATAATGTTATTTTGGTACAAATAATTCTTATTTTGCACTAATCCTAACCTAACCCTTACCCTTACCCTAACGTAACCCTAACCTAATCCTTTTAGTAAATGTAAATAAAAAGATATCTAAAACTTTCCAAATGAAAAATTGCAATAGTAATAAGTGTATGCAAACGATTAACGAAAGAAATTGTTGATCTTATCATTTATCTAATTGTTGATCTTATCATTTATTTAATTGTTGATCTTATCATTTATTTAAGTGTTGATCTTATCATTTATATAATTGTTGATCTTATCATTTATTTAAGTGTTGATCTTATCATTTATTTAATTGTTGGTCTTATCATATATTTAAGTGTTGATCTTATCATTTATTTAATTGTTGATCTTATCATTTATTTAATTGTTGATCTTATCATTTATTTAAGTGTTGATCTTATCATTTATATAATTGTTGATCTTATCATTTATTTAAGTGTTGATCTTATCATTTATTTAATTGTTGATCTTATCATTTATTTAATTGTTAGTCTTAACATTTATTTAATTGTTGATCTTATCATTTATCTAATTGTTGATCTTATCATTTATTTAATTGTTGATCTTATCATTTATTTAAGTGTTGATCTTATCATATATCTAATTGTTGATCTTATCATTTATTTAAGTGTTGATCTAATCATTTATTTAAGTGTTGATTTTATCATTTATTTAATTGTTGATCTTATCATTTATTTAATTGTTGATCTTATCATTTATTTAATTGTTGATTTTATCATTTATTTAATTGTTGATCTTATCATTTATTTAAGTGTTGATCTTATCATTTATTTAATTGTTGATCTTATCATTTATTTAATTGTTGATCTTATCATTTATTTAAGTGTTGATCTTATCATTTATTTAATTGTTGATCTTATCATTTATTTAAGTGTTCATCTTATCATTTATTTAATTGTTGGTCTTATCATTTATTTAAGTTTATTCGATAATGTTATTTCCGTGCAACGAATTGTTTATTTGCACTAACCCTTACCTAACCCGAACCCTTACCCTAACGTAACCCTAACCTAATCATTTTAGTAAAGGTAAATAAAAAGTATCTAAAATTTTCCAAATGAAAAGTTGCCATAGAAATAAGTGTATGCAAACGATTATACAAAAGTCGGAACTTGATATTTTTAATTGATTGAAAACAGCGCCTTTTTTATTTGTATATTTCCGTAAAAGTCGGAAGTTTATTCGGCTTTCTCCATTCGTAGTCGGAACTGCTTACGTCATGACTACGTTGCGACTGCAAATCAATGGATGGCTATTCCTAAAAAGCAGCCTTATTTAGATACGGGGTGATCCAAAAAGATATAATCATTTGTGATCAAGTAGCATTAATCATTGAAAGGAAAAAATTAAAATTTGTTCATAGACTTGTTTTACAGACACGTAAGTTTTGTGTGGCATAGTTTATTTCCGCATAAACCACTATTTTGCGAGTAAAGCTCAACAGTTTATAATGTGCTCGGTCCAAGCTCATTGGCGCTGAATCACAGTAGCTATTCGCACATTAAAGTTTGTAATGACCCTCCAAGCTTTGTCTTACATGCACAATGTTATTTTCTGATCTGACTAAACGCAACCAACCACTACGACCTTTAATGCCATCATGTACACTTCCTATCACCCTGGATTGCCCCAGGATTCTCTTTATTGTGAGTCTGGTTGGAATGTTTCCCTCTCAAAAGCTCTTCCGAAATTGTCGTTGGGTTTGGACAACCGATTTCGTCGCAAAGTAGATCTATATAATCTTGATCCTCCCCTGCATACAATATATTATTGCCAGTTCAATTTCACCTAAAAAATGAAGCGTGGATTAATCTTTATAGAAATTATAGCGATAATAAAATAAATGGGTACATCTTTTTGAACTACACTTAAATGAAGTCAATGAGAAATTGGTTAGCGGAACTAAAAGAAAATAGTTAATAAGATGCGAATTTGTATGAATTAGTACGACTTTATTAACCGACTTAATTTTATTGCTGCCATTGGTTTCCTTGACTCTTTCTCACTTTTTATGGAAATCACTCCAGACAAGGCATGTAGCCACTTAATGTAAAGAGCTAAAATAAATACCACTTCAAAGTTAAAAACTAGCCAACGATAAGTGCTATATCGATATAAATTGAACTAGAAAACAGCAAGTATTTCCCCTTTGTCAGAAACATCGCTCATAGATTGTGAGGACTAAATGACAAAATAAGAAAAGCGAAATTTACGAGTCTGCCGAAAGTAAACCAAAAGTCCACTTTCTACTCTCCTACGTACCACCACGTATTAATCAGTTCGACTTTATTTACCGACTTCATTTTATTGTTGGCATCGGTTTCCTCGACTGTTTATATTTTACTTACGCACCACCATATGAAGGTTGCCAACATCCATAACTTAAAGTTCAACAGACTGGATTCGAACTTAGTACACCCAGGTCGTAAGTCTGCGTCATTATCCATATCATCAGGGCCACCTCCCAATAGTTGTACGACATAATCACGTTGATACACCGGTTCTCGTTCGATCACTGAAGTTAAGCAACGTTGAGCCTGGTCAGTACCAGATGGGTGACCATTTGGGAATACAAGGCGCTGCATTTGGAAGGACTTCGACAAGAATTGAAAAAACAACTAACGTCGTCATCTACCTTGAACGGGATATGCATGCAACTGAGGATTGCTTATGAATTTAATATTCCCTAGAAACTTCCACTTTTGGAGGAAGACGGCTCAACCCGTTTAGGATGAATGCCGTTTCAGTTCGTTTCGTTTTTGTTTTTATCTTACAATAATTGATTGCGATTTAACAACTGATATGAAAATGTAGTTTTGGCAAAATCATATATATCGTATTTTATCAATTCGTTTTATTGATAGTAAACAACGTTTTCTCCTTGTCATATTCGTTTGTATTTCAGGCTTGTTTCGCTTCTCCATCTGCCAGAGTGGAAGCATTACGGCTTACTGGGCGATGCTGCAACCTAATGAAAAATTATTAAAAAATGTTCAAGACTATGTAAGGCGCTTGGGCTGCCTCAAGGAAACTCCACTCGAAATCAAACGCTGTCTCAGGCAGAAACCGGCAAAGTTAATAACAACGACTTTGATAGAGGTAAAAGCACACTTTGCTGATGGAAATAGAATATGTTTTGCAAGCAGAGGTGAAATAAGCTTTGCTAATAAAAGTAAAATACATTTTGTTCATGAGAGTAAACTACGCTCTTCTAATAGAGGTGAAATACGCTTTGTTAATAGAGGTAAGATACACTTTCCTTATAGACGTAAAATACGCTTCACGGATAAGAGTTAAATACACTTTTCTGATGGTAGTAAAATACGCTTTGCTGGTATAGGTAAGATACACTTTGCTGGTAGATGTAAAATACGCTTTACTTAATAGAAGTAAAATAGGCTTTGTTGATTGGAGTAAAATATGCTCTTCTGATTGAGCTAAACTGCGCTTTGCTAGTAGATGTATAATAGGTTTTGCTGATAGAAGAAAAATACGATTTTTGATAAAAGTAAAATTCGCTCTTCTGATTGAGTTTAAATATGCTTTGCTGAGAGAAGTAAAATACGCTTTGCTAATAGTGGAAAACTACACTTTATAGAGGTAAAATACTCTTCGTGGTAAAGGTAGAATACGCTTTTCTAATAGAGGTAACATACGCTTTACTGATAAAAGTAAAATACGCTTTTTAGATAGGATTGAAATGCGTTCTTCTGATCGATGTAAAATACGCTTTGCTGGCAGAGGTAAAATATGCTTTGCTTATAGAAGTAAAATGCACTTCGTTGATAGGAGTAAAATACGCTTTGCTGATAGGAGTAAATTACGCTCTCGCGATAGAGGTAAAGTACATTTGCCGGTATACACAAATTACGCTTTACTGATAGAGGTAAAATAAGCTTTTCTAATAGAGGTAAAATACCCTATGTTGGTAGGAGTAAAATACGCTGTTCTGATAGCGGTGCATGGAATATAACAATAGAGGAGAGGGTTATGAAGCATAACTAGGAAGTCTTGTTTTTAAATAGAGAGAAAAAAGGAATTTATTTACAAAAATATGTTAAGATGCGACCGCGATAAAGTTGAATGTAATTCCCATGCACGTATTTTCAAAGGACGCAGCGTCAGGTTTACGCAGTTTGAAGGTTAAACACCTACTGTTGAAAAAGTTCAATAACTTGAAATGCTGACGTTACGCAAATAATAATATTCGTCTAAACGAATAAATTCTTTCTCCTCTAAGTGCTTCCTTTAAGAGTGGTCGTTAAATTCTATGGAAGTTGCAGCAACTGACATTTCAATGTCAGAATAATTCTATCTCACAGCTGCATCAAATTTCAATCCAATGTTCCATGCAGCAAAAAGCCTCTCTGTTGAATCTTGTAGACGGTAATCTCAAAGAAAAACGCGCCCAAAGAATTCTTCTCACATCTTATGAGCTGAATGAAATACCACTCACTCTCATAGATGGCCGAATTTAAAAGTGCTCAGTGAATAGCGCTTCCCAAAATTGCGTCCACGTGCAGGAAGAAATTAGTCTGAAGTCCCGGTTTGCTTAATTCAAAAGAGGCCGAATTTCGCGCTGGACTCCGTGACATCACTTCCACGGAGCTGGCCTCCAGGCGTATTTAAATCTCAAAATAGTTCCGTACAAAACCAACAGTCAAACACAACAAAAATATATGCGGTATAAAATATAAAAGAAAATATACAGACTACAAAATATATAAAAGTACAAAATATAAACAAGTCAATTGTCGGTATACATTCTGACAAAAGTTGTAAAATACGTTTTTCAATAGAGGTTAAATACGCTTTCTTGATAGAAGTAAAATACGCTTAGGTGGTAGAAATAAAATACGCTTTACTGATAAAAGTAAAATACGCTTTCTTGATAGAAGTAAAATACGCTCTTCGTATAGAGGTAAAATACGCTTTGCTAGTTAAGGTAAAAACACACTTTGCTGATAGTACAATACGCTATGCTGATACGTGTAAATTACGCACTTCAGATACATGTAAAATACGCTTTGCTGGTAGAGGTAATTAACGCTTTTCTAATAGAGGTAAATACGATTTCCTGATAGAAGTAAAATACGCTATGTCGGTAATAGTAAAATACGCCATTCTGAAACAGGTAACATGCGCTTTGCTCGTACAGGTAAAATATACGTTGTTAGTAGACGTAAAATAGGCTTTCCTGATAGAAGTTAAATACGCTGTGTTGATAGGTGTAACATACGCTCTTCTGATAGATGTAAAATACGCATTACTGATAGAGTAAAACTGCACTTTGCTGATAGAGGTAAAATACACATTTCTAATAGAGATAAAATGCGCTTTTCTAGTAGAAGTAAAATACGCTATGTTGGTAGGAGTAAAATACGTTCTTCTGATAGAGGAAAAATTAGCATTGCTGAGAGAGGTAAAATACGCTTTGCCGATAGAGGCAAAATACGCTTTTCTAGTAGAAGTAAAATATGCTATGTTGAGAGGAGTAAAATACGCTCTTCTCATAGAGCTATATACGCCTTTCTGATAGAGGTAAAATATACTTTGCTGGTTGAGGAAAAACACTCTTTGCTGATAGAGGTAAAATATGCTTTTCTAATGAAGCTAACATACGCTTTTCTTATAGAAGTAAAATACGCTATGTTGGTAAGACTAAAATGTGCATTGCTGATATAGGTAAAATATGCATTGGTGATAGAGGTAAATGACACTTTGTTGATAGAGGTGAAATACGCTTTTCTAACAGCAGTAATACACGCTTTACAGATAGAAGTAAAATATTCTTTGTTGATAGGAGTAAAATATGCCCTTCTAATAGAGGTAACATAAGCATTTATGATAGAAATAAAATATGTGTAGCTGATAGAAGTAAACTACGCTTTTCTAATAGAGGTAACATATGCTTTCCTGATAGAAGTAAATTACGCTTTGTTTGTAGGAGTAAAATACGCTCTTCTGATAGATAAATACGCTTTGCTGATAAAGAAAAAATAAGCTTTTATAATAGAGATAAAAATACGCTGTTCTGATATAAGTAAAAAAACGTTATGTTGGTAGGGGTAAAATATGTCCTTCTTATAGATTAAAATACGCATTGCTAATAGAAGTAAGATACGCCTCTCTGATAGACTGTTTCTCGTTTTTAAAAATTAAACGCTTAAGGGATGCTTTCAAATAACTATATATTCTACACTGTCTGCCAAGCTCCAGCTACTGTCACATCGCAGCAGTGTTGAGTCTGTATGCCTGTTCTACAAGTACTTCTATGGAATGTGCTCCGATGAACTAACTGTACGTGTACGTTCTCAACATAAATACTCCTGACTAGTAGCAAAATCCTACACCTTCACTGTAGAGGTACCTAGATGTCAGAAGGTTTTCGACTCTAATAGCTTCATTCCTCGAACCACCTGCCTTTGGAATTTCCTCCCTGCCCCTATTTATTCAACATGCAGGAATTTAAATATATTGCAAATATATTGCAGCCCAATTCCCCACCTAGATTTCCCCAATAAATCTGGCTCCTATCACAGTAGCCCCTTACGCTTCAGTGGCAATATGCCTTGTTCGATGTGAATAAAAGTTTTAAAAATACAATTGTTGTCGAATAATACTATGATACGATAATACTTTGTGAGTCTTACAGAAAACCTTATTTTTGTATAATCCATGTGATATTATTTTTGCTTATTTGTAGACACCTCTGAGCGGATATAATTTCTACGCCACTAATAACGGATACATTGCGGATACTCCTGAAAAAGTGTTTGCTCGTGGACAGCTTAATTCTGAAGTCATGATGATGGGAGTCACAAAAGATGAAGGCACTCCTACAGGTAAGGGATTCTTGTCACTGTCCGGTTTTTCTAATATTTCAGCTCATTTACAATCTGGGTTTCTTCTAATCGACGTATCTTGAGAAATTTACACGGTACTTTTCACTAGTAAATCTCTCAAGATAGATAGATAAATAGATAGATAACAAACTGAACTAGCCGTCTATGCCAGGTTTCTCAACTTGTCTCGAATTTGATAGCCGAGATTAGAAATTAAGAACATTCATTAAATATTTTCCATCCATTTTTTTATTCAAAAAAATATTCAGGTTCATGATGATGATCGATATCGGCTCGAAAATAACTGGAACGTTATATCAAATAAACAAAAAAGAATTGTCTAGTGTGACACTCGAACCTACAATAGCATAATATATCGGAACTTAAGGTGAACGGTTATCCCCACAGCCACCGATCAAACGAATTATTTTGTCTTATTAAGCTAACTAAATGAGTTCGACGTAAGGGTAGAAAACTAAAATATGTTTTACCTCTCCGAATGGGTCTAAAATAGCTTGACTGTCTAAAATAAATAAAGAACATAAAGAAACATGACAATAAAATATCAGAGAATATTTATTAAACATTTTAATCTTCTTTTAATACAAACAAATATAGTTTTCTCTTCAAAGTAAACAGTATCAATATATATATATTTATTATTAACAGTCAGAAGATTTAAGCTCAAGAGATGTTAATTTTTTTAAACTCCAGAACATGTATAAATAAATTTATTTATATATATATATATATATATATATATATATATATATATATATATATATATATATATAATAAGAATATTAATTTCAAGTAAATATTAAATTAGTTTTACCTACATACGCCGGCATTTGAAGCTTTCGCTCTCATAAGTGTACGGAATGATACTCTCAGACGTTCGCAAGATTCGAACCCAGTTACAGAGTCACCTTAGACTCCGCAAGCAAGCATCATAACAAAACAGCCACGAGACATCACCACGCCAAGAAATAGAATTTAAGTTCTAGTTATCCGAAGGAAGCACATATAGACAAGTTGTTTAGAGTGTTCGACAAATGTTGTCGGAACATGCTATAATGCTGTGACAATGCAATGTAAGGTTATGTGTACGGGTGAATTGAAAGAATGTATGGGTGACAAACGTGATTCGACCAATAAACGTGGACCCGACAGAAAATGAGGTATTAACCTAGAAATATAAACAAAATTGATATGTAAGCCATTAACAATGCGAGATTAATTTATATATATATATATATATTTTTACATTAATCTTATATTTCGGAATAAATTCCATCTTCAGAGGTGACCAGTTATTGAGTCGTTTTTTTTTAATCAAAAACAAGAATAACCAAACTTATTACTTTGTTACTTGATAAAACATCTCTCCGCACTGGTGGTGTTGGCGGCCATTATTCGAATTCCGGTGTTGAACGAAGAGCCTGGCTCGCTCCTGTAGGTTAAGTAATATTGGTTGGTCGTCCATTTAAAGCATTGTTGGATATGTTAATAAAATTGATATGTTAGCCATTAACAATGCGAGATTAATTTATATATATATGTATATATATTTACATTAATCTTATATTTCGGAATAAATTCTATCTTCAGAGGTGACCAGTTATTGAGTCATTTTTTAATTTTTTTTTATTTATTTATCAATGATATTATTATGGCCGTTGGATTTGAGTTGCAAAATACTCGTGATCCGGGGTTTCGAATCGCGTGACCGGTAGTTAATAGTCATATCTCTATGCTGATGAGTCCCGATTATTAAGGATGAAACGTATACGTACGTAGATAATAAACAATAACAAATATTATATATATATATATATATATATATATATATATATATATATATATATATATATACTAGCCGGACCCGTTGCCCGGAGTTGCCCAGATAAATATGAAAGAATGAATTAAAATCTGTCAACATTCGAGAGAACGCACATATGTCACATCGAACAATTGTAATGTTCGGTTTGAAATTTTTGAAGAGGGATAGAAGGGAGAAAGGAATGGAGGAAGGAAGGAAGGAAGGAAGGAGAATCGGTTGTAGAAGTCGTCATGCCTATCCCATGGTACCGGTATTTCCCCTAGAATATTTACTTTTGATTAAACACCTGCTCTATCTATGATGATGGGAACTTTTAACATTAAAGAGCCCTACAGAACCCTATTAAAAATAATTTCCTCCGTTATTTATTGTAGAAATTGCATTTTTCTGTGATGAAAAAAGAAAGAAAAATGAAACACAAAAATATAATTAACGTGACATGCAGATCACTAATTAAACATGTGTGTTCGAATGGAAATTATGATATTCACAATAGTTAAAGTACTACGTATTACATTGATTTAATAGTTAAAGTACTATGTATTAACCTGATTTCTTTTTAAATTACTACATAACGTTCAATTAAAAAACGGCCTGTAGCCGCCATGTTGATTGATGAAATATTGCAAGGAACTATTTTCGTTAATTGCATTCTTTCAAAACCGGAATGAGTATAAATGTATACGTAATAGATAAAAGTAACGGAAGACAATATTCTCGAAAATCAGTGGAATTAGCGGGAGCGTCCATTAAATGTGTGAGTAATGTTTTGTACGATGTAGAATATATTAGCAGACAAATATTAACGGACACTTTTTGAAGAGTAGAAGTTGTGTATTAGTTCCTGGTGTCGATGGGGGGAGTGTCAGTACTGAATTGATGGGAGGGAAAGTCTTTGCTACCACCTATATGGAGTATGTTTTGACGAGAATCGAAGATGGTAAGGCCATAATGAATTATTTTTACATATTTCACCCCAAACAATACATGCCGCCACTATAGTCGTAAAGGGTTACTGAGAATTAGGGTGTGGGTTTTGGGTGGCATCCTAAGTTGGGAGCAGTGTATCGAGATGTCTGTTTACATTAGTTTTAACCCTCTGCATGTCGGCACTGTCGGGGAAACAGGCAGCAAGGACGGAGTTCCAGAGGCCAGCAGCACGAGGAAAGAAGCTATTGGAGTAGAAGGCTCTCCGGCATCTTGGGACCTCCACAGTGAATGGATGGGATTTAGCTGATTGTCGAGTTGGTCTAGTGAATTTATGTCGAGGGAGCACCAGAGTAGCTGGAGAAAAATAATAATAAATTTGCTAAAACATACTCGAAGCGTAATATAGTGGTGAGTTTAGTAGCCTGTAATGCATGTGGTTATTTTCCTAGTCTTCAAAAACGTACCGGAGAAAAATCGTCTTAACTTTATATATATATATATATATATATATATATATATATATATATATATATATGCATGCCTACATACTTACCTGGGTCGTTGAGTAGGTACGTTTGTCCCAAGTCGAGGATACGTCCTTATGAATCAGCCGATTGAGGGGGTGGCTGTTGGGGTTTGATCTAGCCCTGCCCTGTCGAATTGGCGTATGGTTCTGTTCAGTCTCAGGAGGTCTTTGAGAAGAGTGTAATTTATTGCTAATCGCCTGAGGCGTCCCTACCGGGGAATGTAGACGGGACTGCTCGGGCATTTTTTGTAGGCCAGAGCGTGCTAAGCTGGTTTTTCAAAACGACACCTTACCTTGTTTCTAACCTCCTAGAGATGAGTTAAATAAAATACATACATACATAAATACATACATACATACATACATACATACATACTAACCTATACATAGACATGTCAGTATTGTTGTGTATGATTCGTAATTTTCCTTTCCGTTTTTCTTTTCCAAATAGGTCTATACATGCCGAATTGTTATGATACGAAAGCATTCAAAGAGTTCATCGTCACTCATACACAAATGTTTCCTCATGTTTCGCACATTGATGGTAAGTGATGACCTAAGAATTAACATAAAATATTTCAAACTATGTACAGTTTTTCTACTTCCGGTTGTCTGACGTGTATAAACGATTATACACCCGTTGTTGTCATCGTCGGAACCCAGGATCGTCTGTAGAGAAAATCACTCGAACACTGATGTTAATTTATAAGAAGGTTTCTGAATCAGAAGGGAACAATAACAGAGAAAAGCAGACGGAGAAACCTTTGTTTTAAACTGACGGATTACCTGCCTGTGTGCGAGAGAGATAGAAAGACACAGAGAGAAATAGAGAAAGTGAGATATAAAGAAAGAGAGAGCCATACAGATTGATAGATAGACCGATAGATAGCTTATCTGGTTACACCTAGCTATATTAAGCTGCGCCCCCTTTCATCTGGAACGGCGTCTTTTACGTGTCCGCCTTTCTTGAAATCTCGTCAGACAGAGGAAGCATCTCTCTCCCTGGGAGTCACGTGATTTCGCTAACTTCCGTTTTACTGAGGTCACCCCTTACCCTAATTGTCACTCAAACTTTTTGTATGATGTGCTTAAAAAGAATGACGACAAACACTTATGTATAACAAATATGGTGGTATATTTTGGTTGATCAGTTGCGGCGAACGAGTGAGGTGAGAGGGGGGCGAAAGAAGCACGGGGATTGACGGAAGTGGATCACTGGAACTCGCAACGTAGCAGATCTTTTCGATCTCAATGTGGGCGAGTTTATATATCATTTTTGAATACCCACGCATCCACAAGTGCAACCGCTGATTCTAAGATTTCACATTGGCCGTTAATGTTCGGGACGTGACTTCCATTTATTTTATTGTTTATTTGGCGACGGGTGTATTTCTGTCTTGAGATGACCTTTACCGATGACCTTTACAGATGACCTACGCAGATGTTTCTGCATCAAATGACAAGATATTTTTTTTGGCCAGTCGTGTTTTCGTGTCAAACAGCCGATTTTTGTTTCCTCCAGCCAGGTGTGTGTCTGTGTCAAGTAGATTTTATTCATTCCTACCATTCCTGGTACACTATACCTGATATTCAACATAGATACACCAATTTGATATGCTATCTCGACAAAGGCAAAATAAAGTGAATATTAAATTAAGAAGAATGAATAAGTCTCCCGTTCTATTTCCCTAGTTAGCATTGAAAAGAAAGTGACACACTGCCATGTTTTCTTTCTCGATTAATAACTCATACATTATCATGTATGACAAAAAAAACAGAATTATTTATAAATAGATACACTATTTTTATTATATTAATTGATATGTGATGTTGAATATTTTACTTGAAAATAAACCTTTTGTTGGTTTTGATGTTTTTCGTTTGCTTTTAGATTTAATAATACATGAATATGTTCAATGGGAAAATAATCACCTGGAAAACAACATTAATGGGAAGATCAGCATATCGGAAGTAAGTTTTTTATTTTGGCTTGGTCTAAAAGTCGAACCCATTTAACCCTTTTTGACACTCAAAGATATATCCATATTAATGATTTGTAGACCAGACATAATTAGGCATGACATGACTTCATAACATTGCCAAGCGATGTGTGTTACCATGTACAACACGGAGAGATGGGCTGGACGCGTCTCAAAGCATGCAAAGGGCGAGCCCATCAATTTCCAATCTCGCGCAACGCATGATAAGTCTTTTTTACTTTAAAAACTGAAGATTCATTTCTCACTATGGCTAGTATATATCAAGGGGGATAGCTTGAGATTGATTTAAGGGATGTAACTCTGAGTATACAGAGCCAACAGATTTTTGAAATATAACAAATCTATAATTTAGCCCATTAATTCAAACAATGCAGTTCACAGAAACAACTTTCAGCTCGTTGCGGTATATTAATTCTATTAGATGGCTTCCATTTTCACGTATGCTAGTAGTAGTAGTAGGAGAAGGAGTAGTAGTAGGAGGAGGAGGAGAAGGAGTAGAAGTCCGTCGGTCAAGGTCGACCATGGGTGATGCATCCTTTGTCTATTTGTCCTGTCTGTCTGCTCGGCTGGAGCAGTGCCGCTTGTGGCCTAATATTCACTTCCGCTAGATAGTCACTGCCGCTGTTATTTTGGACAGTAGAAATAATAAGAATTGTGTAATAGTATACAGGGAAGATACTCCAGCTTTTGAAATCCGTACGTTTGTTTGTTTGTTGAACAGTGACCCTCGTTCATCAAGGTTTACTGTGCTGTCTGTGTTTGTTGTTGTTAAGGACCGAGGTTAGCTTTTTAAGGCGTACCCGCATGTGTCGATTATGGAGGAAAAGGAAAGAACGTTGTGTAATTTTGTTTTTATAGTACACACGAGATTTCGGTAAATCAATATTTCATGTGGTGTGACTGCTTGAAAGAAACTGCTGATTTGAGCTTTTGTCAAATGAAGAGTCGATACGTAAAACAACATTCATTGACGCTGCTATTTTGAACAGCAGAAATAATAATAATTTTGTAATATGATACCGGCGAGATGATACATGTTTTGAACTTCGTACAGCTGTCTGTTTGTTGAACAATTCACTTCGTTCTGTCTCCTAGGTTTTCTGTGATGTCTGTGTTTGTTGTTGTTATAGTTTCTCAATAGACATTAAAAAAACACGAACAATTATTATTGCTAGTTTAAAACATGTCTTCTGTCTGTTTATTTCTTCTGTTTATTTATCACTAGCTGATTTGTGGCGAACGTAATGAGCCAGCGTCTGTATCGAGTAGTGGAAATAATCTTCACTTATATTACTGCCACTATTAATGAGCCCGTCTCTGCCTGGCGTGTAGAACCTGTATGTGAGAAATAACAAGTGCACGCCGAAACGAGGGTATCTATGCGTATCGACCATGTGTGACCGGCGTCATTTGCCATCCATAAAAGACGGATCTAATAGAAGTCGTCAGAAGCGTTTTAGCACTCGAAGGACTAAGATACTTGAGCGATAGAGATTAGTATTACAACCGATGTTGCTGGAGAAAAGTATGCTACGTAAAAAAGTTCCAATCGCAAGCAGATTGTTCCCGGGTTCAGTATTGAAAACAATGTTGCTGAAGAAAATTGTACTACGTGATAAAATATATATTAGCAAACACATTTTTGCATTAAATACAGTGTCACCTGAGAAAAGTATACCATGTAACAAAATTCAAGTGTCGAACACGTTGTTTCCTGAAAAAATGTTATCTTTCTTTGTTTTCTTCTTTTTTTTACTTTATTGTCCGGGAAATAGAGTAACCCAAGAAACTCACAGCCTCAACCTTGAACTACTGAATTATTTGCTCTTTACGGATATTCGGCGTGAATACAGACCCCACGAATTTTATGTAAAACAAAAAGTGAGAAAGTAAAAACAAACACTAAGTATGAAATAAGAAAATCGCATAACCTTCTTGTGTAATTATGTAAGAATATTGAAAATTATTATAACGGTGTTGTTTGTTACGTGCCATGTGATTGGATAAATAACAACTAATCATAGGCCACAATTTAGATTCTCAGCCGCACCCTACGTGAAAACGTATTTCAAACACTTCCTCCTTTTCCCCATGTTCCCTCGACAAAGCAGACAGAAACTACTGCCTCCGTTTAAATTAATGTTAATTTCGATTCGATATATTTTTTGCAAATATCAATTGTCTATATTTGGCCTGAAACCCGAATTTATATTTCACTAGCAGGGCTACCCGGCGTTGGCCGGGGCGATAAAAAAAAACAAAGTAGTAGAAATTAAAGAGTGTGTGTAACATTTCTATATAAAAACTTCAATCTCTCTTCTTTCTTTAGCCGTCTTTCTTTCCCTGGTCCTCATTATTTCCCTCCCTCCTTCAACCCTCTATTTCCCTTTTTCCCCATATGATTCTCATCGTTTTAAATGTGTTAAAAACTTATAATAATGTAATTCAAGTAAATTCTTTTTACTAAATATGTATTTTATGTAATTGGATTTTCTAAAAGAAATATGCTATGTAAACAAACATTTTGGATGAAAGTTATTAATTATTCTTACATTGTATTTTTGATACCGAAATAAAATTATATTTTATTTTTTCAAGACTTTAAAATCGAATTTGAATGCAATGACTTAATCTCTGACGGCCATGTTGTAATTTCCTATAATTTGCTTTCGTAAAATAGTAGCAATACTTTGATTAGCGTGTGTCGCTTATTTAAAAAACAATACCAAAGAACTAAAAATTTAGAGGCGCGTCCCTGGCGCTAAGAAACGTTAAATAAAATTAAAAGTTATTTCAAATTATTAGGTAATTAAATAAAAATATGACTCAGGATTTTAAAATTACTATAAAATATCATGAAAAATAACTGAAAACAGCCCCCCCCCCGATGAAATCTGCCCCATGGACCCCTAAGGGGTTAGTTTATAGATTCGGGAATACTCACATTACCTTACTCTGTGAATTTTACATATAAATGCACTTTTTCCCCGACCCCTCAATCTCTCCAGCCATCCCCCCTTCCCAACTTTTTTTTCACTCCCCCTAACCCTGAGCAATATTTTAAGTTAAAAAAAAGAATAAAATTTGGCCCGACCCCTTAAAAGTTCGCCCCGACCCCTAAAATTTCCCCCGACCCCTCAATCTCTCCAGCCCCCCAACTAGTTCTTAACTCTCCCCCAACCCTGAGAAATATTTTAAGTTAAAAAAAAAAAACGAAAAAATTTGGCCCGACCCCTTAAAAGTTCGGCCGGACCCCTAAAATTTTCCCCGACTCTCAATCTTTCCAGCCCCCCATAACTTGTTTTTCACTCTCCCCCAACCCTGAGAAATATTTTAAGTTCAAAAAAAAGAAGAAAGTATTTGGCCTGACCCCTAAAAAGTTCGGCCCGACCCCTAAAATTTTCCATGACCCCTCAATCTCTCCAGCCCCCCATCCCAACAAATTTTTCACTCTCCCCCAACCCTGAGAAATATTTTGAGTTCAAAACAAAAAAAACAAAAAAAATTTGGCCTGAGCCCTAAAAAGTTCGGGCTGACCGCTAAAATTTTCCACGACCCCTCAATCTCTACAGCCCCCCCTCCCAACTAATTTGTCACTGTCCCCCAACCCTGAGAAATATTTTGAGTTCAAAACAAAACAAAAAAATTTGGCCTGACCACTAACAAGTTCGGCGTGACCCCTAAAATTTCTCCGGACCTCTCAATCTCTCCAGCCCCCTCCTCCCAACTAATTTTTCACTCTTTCCCAACCCTGAGAAATATTTTATTTCAAAACAAAAAAATTTGGGCCGACCCCTTAAAAGTTCGGCCTGACCCCTAAGATTTTCCCCGACCCCCTAATCTCTCCAGCCCCCCCCCCCCAACTTTTTTTCCAATCTCCCACAACCCTGAGAAATATTTTAAGTTAAAAAAAACAAAAAAAAAAATTTGGCCCGACCCCTAAAAAATTTGGCCTGACCCCTGAAATTTTCCCATACCCCCTAATCCTTCCAGCCACCCCCCCCAACTTTTTTTCACTCTCCCACAACCCTGAGAAATATTTTAAGTTTAAAAAAAATAAAATAAAAATTTGTCCTAACACCTAAAAAATTTGGCCTGACCCCTAAAATTTTAACCGACCCCTTAATCCTTGCAGCCCCCCGCCCAACATTTATTTCATTCTCCCACAACCCTGAGAAATATTTTAAGTTGAAAAAATAAAAAATAAAAAAATTTGGCCCGACCCCTAAATAATTTGGCTTGACCCCTAAAATTTTCCCCGACCACCTAATTCTTGCAGCCCCCCAACTTTTTTT
This sequence comes from Sepiola atlantica, assembly GCA_963556195.1. Classification (NCBI taxonomy): domain Eukaryota; kingdom Metazoa; phylum Mollusca; class Cephalopoda; order Sepiida; family Sepiolidae; genus Sepiola; species Sepiola atlantica. The sequence continues at coordinate 135,952,208 of OY744516.1, forward strand.
TCACGCTCCCACAACCCTGAGAAATATTTTAAGTTCAAAAAATAAAAAATAAAAAAATTTGGCCGGACCCCTAAAAAATTTGGCCTGACCCCTAAAATTTTCCCCGACTCCTTAATCTCTCCAGCCCCCCCCCCCATTTTTTTACTCTCACACAACCATGAGAAATATTTTAAGTTAAAAAAAAACAAAAAAAAAAATTTGGCCCGACCCCTAAAAAATTTGGCCTGACCCCTGAAATTTTCCCCGACCCCTTAATCCTTCCAGCCACCCCCCTACTTTTTTTCACTCTCCCACAACCCTGAGAAATATTTTAAGTTAAAAAAAAAATCAAATAAAAATTTGTCCTAACACCTAAAAAATTTGGCCTGACCCCCAAAGTTTTAACCGACCCCTTAATCCTTGCAGCCCCCCGCCCTACATTTATTTCATTCTCCCACAACCCTGAGAAATATTTTAAGTTGAAAAAATAAAAAATAAAAAAATTTGGCCCGACCCCTAAATAATTTGGCTTGACCCCTAAAATTTTCCCCGACCACCTAATTCTTGCAGCCCCCCCAACTTTTTTTTCACTCTCCCACAACCCTGAGAAATATTTTAAGTTCAAAAAATAAAAAATAAAAAAATTTGGCCAGACCCCTAAAAAATTTGGCCTGACCCCTGAAATTTTCCCGGACCCCCTAATCTCTCCAGCCCCCCCACATATTTTTACTCTCCCACAACCCTGAGAAATATTTTAAGTTCAAAAACAAAAAACAAAAAATTTGGCCCGACCCCTAAAAAATTTGGCCTGACCCCTGAAATTTTCCCCGACCCCTCTAATCCTTCCAGCCATCCCCCCAACTTTTTTTCACTCTCCCACAACCCTGAGAAATATTTTAAGTTAAAAAAAAAATCAAATAAAAATTTGTCCTAACACCTAAAAAATTTGGCCTGACCCCTAAAGTTTTAACCGACCCCTTAATCCTTGCAGCCCCCCGCCCAACATTTATTTCATTCTCCCACAACACTGAGAAATATTTTAAGTTCAAAAAATAAAAAATAAAAAAATTTGGCCCGACCCCTAAATAATTTGGCTTGACCCCTAAAATTTTCCCCGGCCACCCAATTCTTGCAGCCCCCCAACTTTTTTTTCACTCTCCCACAACCCTGAGAAATATTTTAAGTTAAAAAAATTAAAAATAAAAAAATTTGGCCGGACCCCTAAAAAATTTGGCCTGACCCCTAAAATTTTCCCCGACTCCTTAATCTCTCCAGCCCCCCCCCACATTTTTTCAATCTCCCACAACCATGAGTAATATTTTAAGTTCAAAAAAAAAAAAAAAAATTTGGCCCGACCCCTAAAAAATTTGGCCTGACCCCTAAAATTTTCCCCGACCCTCTAATCTCTCCAGCCCCACCCCAACTTTTTTTTCACTCTCCCACAACCCTGAGAAATATTTTAAGTTCAAAAAAGAAAAAAAGAAAAATTTGGACCGACCCCTAAAAAATTCGGCCTGACCCCTAAAATTTTCCCCGACCCCCTAATCTCTCCAGCCCCCCCCCCAACTTTTTTTCCAATCTCCCACAACCCTGAGAAATATTTTAAGTTCAAAAAATTAAAAAAAACAATTAGGCCTGACCCCTAAAAAATTTGGCCTGACCCCTGAAATTTTCCCCGACCCCCTAATCCTTCCAGCCACCCCCCCCCAACATTTTTTTCAATCTCCCACAACCATGAGTAATATTTTAAGTTCAAATAAAAATAAAAAAATTAGGCCCGACCCCTAAAAAATTTGGCCTGACCCCTAAAATTTTCCCCTACCCCCTAATCTCTCCATCCCCCCACACCCGCCAACATTTTTTTCACTCACCCACAACCCTGAGAAATATTTTAAGTTCAAGGAAAAAAAAAAATTTGGCCCGAAAAACCAATATTTCTTGGGACCGTTATACTTAAGAAGCACCAATATTTCTAGGGACCGTTATACTTAAGAAGCACCAACATTCGTTTGAAAATCAAGGAGGCGTCCTGAGCACTACTGAAATAACTCTTAACGTAGCCTTCCTATGATGTTATTGATTTATCCGGACAGAAGTTATGGGATGACCTGATACAACCGGACACAATTTAGGGCAAGACCGGGTACATCCGGCAAGGGATTATGGGATGTTTTCAGTGACTCAGCATTTTTATCGGATTAGTACATAAATACATTAGATAATTACCAAATTAGTACTAATTAACATTGAAATCGAACTGAAAATGACCCCCCCCTCTGATGAAATCTGCCCCATGGACCCCTAAGGTGTGGGTTTATAGATTCGGGAATACGCCCATCAACTTACTCTGTGAATTTTACATTATAATACACTTTTATATTGTATCTATATTCTCTAACATTTTTTCTATAGGGCACACACACACACACACACACAAACACACAAACACACAAACATACAGACATTCAATTTTATATAGAAGAAGATTGTTCGCTGCTTATGTAATGAATATTCTTGCTATTTTGAGATATTGTAACGCCTATTTCTGTTAACATTCCCAAATTAATTTCGAGGACCCTTTTAAAATGTATATTAAAGTGGTACATCATTGGTTGTGCATGTCTTTATATGGTTATTGTTTAAAAAGTATTTATGAATGTTGAAAAGATTCACGAAAATATATGTTCTTTTCTTGCGGACCCAAAAATGTAATAAGCATAATTTATTAAAGGCAGACATTGTGCATTGTATTGTTTCTTTCCTTTTGATCGTAGCTGATTGGTGATTACTATTCCGCATACCCAACGGTTCAGTGTCTTGAAATTCTAGCCAAGCGCAACTTCCCTGTATATTTCTACATATTCTTCCATCGATCAACTGAAGACAAGCGACCCGACTGGGTAGGTATGTAATATCTATAAAAACATATGCTTTCTTTTCAATGTATTACTGGTAACCCTAATTGGGTGTTGTGGTGGATTTTTATGTCAAGCAGTAAATCAGCATGGCGTTTATCAACATCCGGGGTGTTTTAGAGCGACCAATTCTGAAGAGCTTTTCTGTCAATGAACCGTAATATTAATTCGCCCACCCAAATCTTTGGAAAACTACACGTTATTATATCGTTCATAGTCCTTATAAAATATAGCCAGATTTCTGCACTTTGATTTAGTCTTACCTTTCCGAAGTGTTTGCTGAACAACTGTCTTAAGTTCCGGTGGGGGGACTTACTATCTATTTTTCTTTACAATCTTACATAACAGCAATATCCCCCCTTTCTCAAAAGCAATAAACACCAAAGGGAAATCTGTCTGTGTAGAGAATTAAGCAGAATGGATCCCATAGAGTAGGGTTGGAACCAACCAGTCCCGCAGAGAATAAAAATTAATAAATTTAAAAAAATATGTTTTGAAATATTAAATATATGATTTTAAATCATCCGGACGACACACACACAGCTTACACCACACTTGCTGTTATGTAAGATTAAATAAATAAATAAATATTAAGTCTCCCCACATCGATTTATTATTTTTGTTTCTTCTAGCTTTCTACATTGCCTTCTTAACATATTACTCATATTCCCAGTAATGCTTCAAACAAACTACCATTCTCTCTCTCACTATATATATATATATATATATATATATATATATATATATATATATATATATATAAAAAGTTCAGTATGTGTATATGTTTATATATTTGTGTGTACAGGATTAACTCCTAAACTATTTAATCGGTGGTTATGAATACTTGAACACGGCTGTGAGGCATAATGTGGGCCATATTTAGGTTTATTTACTTTTATGCCAAGTGGTTAAAGAGGATTGAAGGCTTTCATAAAAATTCAGACACCTCTGCTCTTTATGAAATTGTAATAATAGGTATTAGCCATCAATTAATTCATATTCTCTATTAATACATATTATTCACTGAAAAGTGTTTTCCCTTTGATGCAAATAAAATTAAAACCATATTCAAATGACCAAAAATTATGTCTATTCCCAAAATTTCAGCAAATTTTCATAATATTAAGATGGTCCCCAGCGGCACAATGCCTCCACTGAAAACTGTTTTCCCTTTGATTGAAATAATATATATATATACATATATATATATATATATATATATATATATATATATATATATATATATATATATATATATAATCAAGGAGAACACCTCTCCGTCTGTGCATGTTTGTCCCTAAAAACGAAGACATATTAGGAAGTGCACTTTCAACATAATTGTATTCACATGCACAATTTGCATGTGAACATAATGGAAGTATTTTGGGCTTCTATGGCTGCCGCTTAAAGAAGCTAATGACAATTTTCAAATATGTGACACAATTAAATTAATCTATTTATTAGCGTTAGTTTTAGAGTATTAACATATATCTGAATAGCTCGGTGAGTAAGATATGTAGGTAACAGCATCAAGGTTGCTGTTAAAGTAAACTCTCCCTGCCATGATTATATATATGATGCTATCCAACACTCTAATCTGGGCAACACCAGGTAGCTCTGCTAGTACATATATATATACATAATATATATATATATATATATATATATATATATATATATATATATATATATATATATATATATACTAAACAAGTGCAAATGTATTTATAGTGTAAACTTAAAACCAACATTTTTTAAAAGTGCTCAATAGTGGTAAGGCTTTATGAATATTTATTATATAAAAATTTAGTTTGACTTACGGAACTATAGTTGTCTTTCACCTATTACGATTACACTTCTTCAGGGCCTAAAATACGTATGATAACACAAATTGGGATAATGGATAGATAAGGAAAACAAACCGGATATTAGAGACAAAAATACACACAAACAACAACAACACATCGAGACACAAGTTATGCACTGAAATTAAAACGTTCAGCTTTAGAATATAGTCTGGATTACTCTTAGAAAAGGGGGAAGCCCAATGACAATAAACATGTTAATGTCATGGCGTCATCAGAGAAGATTGACTTCCTTGCTTTTCTTTTTTATTTCTAATTTCCTCCTTCCTGTCAATTTGTGTTTTTCCTTCAACATGAACAAAAATGAAACTGTAATGTTTGTTTCCTAACGAATAAACAAACTTTATTAATTAATTGCTAATATGTATATACATACCTACGTTAATACATATGCATATATATATATATATATATATATATATATATATATATATATACATATATATACACATACACATGATATGTAAATATATATATATATATTACATATATGCATATATACGTATTCACACATACACACATACACACATACATACATATTTACAGAGATAAGCCCCTCCCCATAAAACTCATCTATAGTTTCACAAAAAACTAGAAAAAATAATTAAAATCCATAACAGAGATATTCTAACCAGGAGAATAGATATAAAATAACAGTAAGATTAACAAGACCCGAAACAATAAAGATAGCAACAATAAGGAGTATAATTTTCAGAAACAAAAATAACTGTCCACGACAAGAAACATGTAAAATCAGAGTATAGTCTACAGTGTACACAGAAGATAATCATAATCAAAAGAGATTCTAAGTGACGGGGTACCAGCACGGATTTTAAAACAAGGTACTCTAACCATAACACATCCTTTAATAACCTAAATGAGAAGGACGACAATTAACGATTCTAATACATATCGTATTTGAAGACTAATAATATAGTACCAATTGTTAAGTAGAGTATATTAAAGAGGGTCCGGATACCTACGGTACACAACCCTATGTGTTATTTTTGTCTTAATGAAAAATTAGCGATCATTAGATTCCCAAAGAGAGAAACATTATTTAAACAAAGAGAGGTAGGGATTTGTTGTACTACAAACAAATTACATTGGATGAATATAGAAGTAGCTAAGATAATATCATGACATCCTATAATGAAACTATAATTATAAATATGAAGAAAAAAAATAATTCCACGAATCGTTAATAAACATTTGCATCACTCTCTTATATTAACATCATCTATAATCAATAAATATTAATATCAATCTCTTATCAATTACAGTTACGCTTCTTTAAGATCAATTAATTTAATATATTCAACCGTTAATAAATAAATAAATAAATAACATGTAGATAATAGCATTAATTACTATAGGTTTAGAATACTGTAAATACTTTCTAAAGAATAGTAATATAGAGTAGCTACGATGATAAATAAAAACAAGCTATGATGATAAATAAAAACAAGTAAGACACTAGAATAAAGAATAAATAATGGTTGAATTTTTTGGACGTTGCTTCCTTAACTTAAGTAAATTGATAGAGGTAAAGGAGTTTGTTTTGGGTGAGGCTGTTTCCACCCTGACTTAGCATTAGTGGTAGGATTAATTGACTTTTTAATCCTCCCAACCAAAAAACACATAATTTGATTTCCTTAGCAAAAAAAATTTATGGATATATGCTCTTAAAACGCTATCCAGATAGCGATCAGTCGGAAATGGGTTCACATTTTACGTTAAAGTTTATGCAAAATTCTAAATTCTGAAATAATCGTTTACATTTACCAACATTTAATCGCCTAAAAAATGATTAATCTGATATTTAAACGGAGGGGGATGAGGATACTAATTTACAAATTTATCAACAATTATCTAAATTTCAAAGATTCCTTAAAGTCCAGCAGTACGATTTAAAAAAATAATATGTATACTGTAGAATGTAGGTACGTGAAAAATGGGCGTGGCTTATACCCATGGTGTTATTTTAAACTCATTTTCATTATATCTATTTAATTGTTTAAGATAACATTTTATTATTCCTGATAGGTAAAAGCATAAAGTTAATCTAAAAAAAACTTTTTAGAATGGAAAATGTTCTCACTATGGCTAAAAAATACAGTAAATTTTGAAATTTCAAGAATTTTGTTTAAAATCTTTTGAAATATAAATATCACTTTACTGAAACCATTTCAAAGATCTTAAGATACTAAATTTAAAAAATCTACGTACATTTTACTACGAATTTCTTACGCTGCTAAGTACACATTCATGTGTCAACGACAAGTCAACTATCATTTTGAACTTATTAAAAAAAAAATTTTTTGTACTTAAATAATTATTTAGCATGTAGTGTCACAGAAAAAAAACATTTTCGCACTTGTAGTCCAGTTAATTTAGCTGATTTTTTAACTGAACCTCAAACAAGTTGCTAATAAAGGTTTTTAAGTTAGATATTAGGCATGAATAACCTCTCTTTCAGATTAAAAAAAGTTTACTAAAATTAGCCTTGCGGAAAGGGGTCAACGAGTGCCATTTTTAAAGATTGCCACCGATTCTAGCCTCCCCTGTCTTAACTCAATTTCTGTAAGTTCATCTTACAAAACTTAAACTGTTAAAGGTAGAATAGGTAATATAGATGACCTTGTTTCAGAAGAAGCACGTCATCACAGAACATGTTTTGCAAACTTTGATTCCAATAAAAACATTCCTAAGGCATTCCCTTCTGCATATTCTTCTAAGAAACAAAACCTAGGTAGACCAGAGGATTCAGAGAGAAAGCAGGCATTTCTTGAAGTTGCTACATATTTGTAGCAAAATGACAAGGAGCAACTCACTATTGTCGATCTTGTTAAAAATGGAGGAAATTCTCGAGGACACTAGCTTTGAACCATACAGTCTCTTATACATGAAATCTCGATTGTTAGAACATTTCAAAGACAAAATCATTGTGACTGAAATTAATCAGAAACATAACGTTGTTATATTATTAAGTACTGCAAAATGTATTCTCCATAAATTCTATGCACAGAGCCGCTCAACAATTAGAATCATAGAGATGGCAGCCAAGCTCATTAAGAATGCCATTAAAGGTATCCAGATAAGATCAAGATATTACCCGTCTAAGAATGATCTTGAACAGGATGCGATTCTTGAATATGTTCCTAAAACATTGTTGATCTTTCTCAGGCAAATATTTGCAGGCAAAGACAATGATTTGAAACTTGTATCAGCTGGTCAAGCGTTATTGCAGGCTGCTAGACCCAGAGTTCTCCTTGCACTTTGCAGTTTGGTTTAGCAGTAGAAATGCATGACTAATTTAGATAGAGGTTCTTAATTGACACTAAATAAACATGACTTATTTTCATCTTACTCGTAAGTCCATAAATTCGAAAGAAGTGCTGCTCTTGTTCATGGTGCTGGAGCTCTCTCCGCTGTTGAAAGTGAATTTGTGAAGTTCGTAGCTGATAGTGTGGGCCATAATGTAACGAGTATCGATGGATTCAACACATTCCACGGTATGGGCATCATAGCATTTTTATGCCCGGGAAAATTAAAGCAAACCCAGTTCCAAGAATTCAGGTCCTTTCAGAAGATATAATAAGGGTTAGAACGATCAACATAAAGTATCTAGATTCACAGCACACCAACAAAACACCAGTGGCATTTAAAGAGCTCCAGCCCAAGAAGTTATCAATTCCACTGCTAATGTTACATCCTTCGGGAGGTTTTACTAATTTCACATCCGTCCAGACCCGCATGGTCAGAGCTTATGCAGTCAGTACACAAAGGAACATAGCCTGGGAAATCAGCCACAGGTTTTTTGCCAATGATTGACATGGACCCTGGTAACCCAACCTGTGTGTACTCAACGTTATGTTACATTAGTGATTTCGCCAGGAAAACCAACATTACACCAATTCTAACATTCGATCAACCACTTTGCTACGAAGCAATGATGATAGTCGAGTCACAGCCTAGTTCCAGCCGTGTGATTAGATGGAGTGATCGCTACTGGGCTAGCTTGTCGACGGATCTGGTTATTGAGCAGGTGCTAATGAGAAGCATGAAGACGTCTGGAGGTCTTACTCATGGCAGAGGAATGGACGAAATTCAACGATTGGTTTGGACGCTACCACTGCCAGCGTGCACTGAAATCAAGTTTACAATGCAAGAACTAGCAAGCATTTGTTATGGTACTAGTGACTAGCACCAGGAGGCTACTTCAGCAAGAAAAGAGCGAGATGTGAGGGATACATCGAAGCTCCTTGCGTTTCTCCAGATATATGACCCTTTCATGGAAGATCCGTCCATTCACAGCATTTCAAGTGCAGTAACTGGAGACAATAAGGTGAATGTGGACAGAGCAAACTCCATAGGAGAGGCAATCATAGCTTTAATGGTTGGAGAAAATGTCCACTTTTAAAAGAAAGGATCAGGCAATTACACTTGGGTAACAAGTTTCGCTCAGCAAAGATGAAACAGTTGAGACAGATCCACAACTCCTATTCCAGAGACGTGTGTGCTATCTACCAATGAACCTTACCTCAGCAGCAGCAAGAACATTTCCAGTATGAGCTTTGTGGTTATCCACCTGCACTTATTTATTCTTTCGGACTACTGCGAGAGACAGAAAAAACGGCTTTGGCAGACGCAATATGGGAACTAACTTCCCTTGTACAATCAGATCCACAGTATCTCTTATTCATTGCAAAAAGGTCACACATTTGATGAGATTTATGCCTAATACCGCAGATATGTCACAACTAGATATGGAAAAGCATGCATTGTCTTTGATGGGTATGAAAGTGGTTCATCCATTAAAGACGCGACTAACCGACGCCGAGCAGGGGGCTCTGTTGGTGTTAATGGGTTACTGACCCCTTTAATGGTATTCAAATTAAAAAGGATGTTTCCTAGCTAATCAAGAAAACAAACAATTGTTTATTAACTTACTGGGAAAAAGTTTGGAGGAAGCAGGTTGTAAAGTAGTCCATGCATCTGGAGACGCTGACGTATTGATTGGGAAGTCTGCTCTAGAACTGGCACAGACAGTAGAAACCATTTTGATAACAGATTACACTGACCTATATTTCCTTCTATGTAATCATGGCAATAGAGATGATGGTTACAACATCTTCACGCCACAACCAAAGGATAGTGCAAAAAGTGTGAACGTTTGGAACATCAAAGAGATGAAGAAAATCTTGGGGAGAGGTGGTCTGTTCAAACATTTATTTCATCCATGCACTACTGGGTTGTGATTCTACATCCAGTGTTTATATAAATGGGAAGGCAGCATTCCTTCGAAAGGTGATGAACAACAGAAACTTCCTCAAACTGGCAAAAGTGTCTGGCAAGGATAGCAGTGCAGAAGAGGTTATTAAAGCTGGGGAAAGGCTTTAGTGTGCCTTACAATGGTAATGATGGGGAAAACATCAACCATCTCCGACTGAGGCGCTTTAAGGAAATGGTTCCAAAAAGCTCAAAGTATGTTGAGGCCAAATCATTGCCCCCAACAAGAGCAGCTACGAAATTCTACAGCTTTCGAGTTTACTTCCAAATTCAGGAATGAAAATGTAGAAACCAGCTAAAATCTGACGAGTGGGAATGGAAACTTTCAGATGGTATATCACAACGAATCAAGACTGACTTGCCAGCTGCTCCTGTAAATTCGTTAGCTATAATTAGGTATAACTGTACTTCAGAGTGTACTATAGCAAGATACAGGTGCATGAAATATGGCATTAACTGTTCAAACTTGTGTGGTAATTGCAAAAGCCTCCACTGCAGCAAGTCACCACAGCCAGATCTTGATGATGATGATGAAGTTACCTTTGACTAGTTCTTGACAAGAAATGTTCTTTAATCCGTTCGTGAACTTGTTCTGTGGTGGTCATGCAGCCTTCCTACAGAATTCGACCAACTGACCATTATTTTATTGTAAATTGTACTTATTTTGTACCTATTTTTATGAAATGTCAGGAATTAATGTGACAATTGTTGCCATTGAAAAAGGCTACTTAGTCTGTGTTTGTACCTTTTATATTCATATTTGTATAAGAAATTTAAAAATACATGTAAACAATGGCAGGGGCTAGTCATTTTCTGATTTTAGTTTATTATTAAGCATATAGCTACCTATCATTACAATTTAAAACACCAAGAAAATGTCAAGCTGGCTTGGGGTGGTCCCTGTGTGGGTTTTCATATAACAAATATTATGATTAGAAAAGATGGTACTTGTGTAGTTTACGGGCCGGGTTGAAATAATAACCTTATTTAGAAAGCCATTCTTAACATAGGGGTGGGGCCTTTACTTACGAGTCTGTACTTTCCACCCAACAATTTCATAAACAAAAGATATCGTAAAAATTGAATTTAACTTGAAAATGTTTTCTAAAAAATAACCCAGACCGTAAACTGTACAAGTACCAACAAGATAATACAAGAAGTGTTCTTTTTTGTCGGGGGTGGGGGGTAGCCCCGTATTTACAACTACATCCATCACAAGAACGGTTCTTAAATCTATTTTCAATCGATATTTATTTCATAATTACCGAATTTTCCTACTTTGACAACAATGACGAATTTTCCTTTAACCTTATCCATATCTTCCGTTGCATCAAGGTAAACACAAGGTAAACACAAGGTTGTTTTTAATGTGTGGAAAATCCAGATATCTAAAAAGGGGAATTCTGGATTGAAACAACAATGAAAATTGCCTTCACTGAGGACAGAAAAGATGAAGTGTAGAACAGATAGTACACTTTGCAACATTTATTTGCACAAAAAATACAAAATTACACAAAATTGATACTACATTTTGCTCCTAGCCAAAAGGCCAAGAAAGTATGTAACCGTTCTAGTTACATTGTGGGGGTTGCCACCTGGATTTAAGGTTATTGATAGAGTTAAGTGATTTGAGGGGGGTACTGTTTTCACATGTACTTAAGGTTAGTGGTAAGATTAATGGATTTTTTATTCCCTCCGCTCCCCAAAAAACACAATTTATATAACTTAGCAAAAAAATGGCTATATGCTCTTAAAACGTTATCTCGATAGCGATCTGTTAAAAATAGATGATAATTTTACGTTAAATTTATATGCTCAATCTAAATTCTAAAATAATCGTTTTTCTTTCCCAAAGCGTAATCGCCTAAAAAAAGATAATCGCATTTTTGTTTAGGGGAAGAGGGCCTGAGGGTCGCTATCTACAAATTAATCAACAATTATTTAAATATAACATGTTGAAATAGTCTTTAAAGTTTTCCAGTAAGATATGAAATAAATATAAATGCTGTAGAAAGTATTATTTATTTAGCGCGATAATTTTTTTTAAATTTTCCACCAAAAAACATATATATTTATATATATACAGTTTCAATTTCATAGGGAACATCTTTGTTTTATCACCGCTAAGAAAACAATACGAAACTAATAGAAAGAAAGACAAACATATTTGGGGGTCAACATCTTCAACATACCCAAGAGTTAATATCTTCAATATAGCCAATTTTTCTTCATTTTTATCATTAATAAAGAGAATTTTTAATTTGGCATTTTTTTGGCCTTCTTTTCTATTAAAAATGTGGTTTCAGTTTTAAGTTTGGACTTTTTGGGACCCCTTTTTCCTGAAAAATTCAGCTTCAAAAGTCAATTATCACTTAAAAATTTTTTTTTTACTAAACGTAACACAGCTCGGTTTCTATGGCCCCAATCTTTTTAATACTAACATATTTCGAATCAGTTCATCATATTCTATCTTACTATTTTTCTATCCTTAAATTATATTTATAATTTAAAAAGTTGTGTCGAGTTATCAGGAGTGTTACGGAATTGACATTTCTGTCCATTGAAGCTGCTCAACACTTCCATATCTTAAACTCCTTTCGAGATATCTATACTTTTAGATTTCTTGTGCTGTTTGCTACATTTTGGGCATAAAAAATGAATATTTGTTTTAAATGAAAAAAGTTATGGTTATTCAAAGTCACTGGGAGCCGTTATCATACACATTGATGACTACAAATAATTTGAAAACTTTTTTTCTACTAGACGAAATTTTATTTTCTGTATGTTACAAAAAGGCTTGGGACTAGTCAATTCTAGTGCAAAAAAAACGCATCTAGTTTGGATGAAAACTAAATTAATGACATAAATGTTGACCGTAAGCATATCATTCACACACGGCAGTGTGTGAATGATACATATATATTGTGTGTGTGTATTTATGCAGCATTTTCTGATTTATGCAAACATTGTTAATGATAACAGAATTCGTCAGTTTAATTATACATGGTTTTATTTATCAATTTTTCTAATGGTCTTTTTGTTATAAAATAAAAATATAAATACATTAAAGTTCCATGGACATCACCAACGTTTTCAATTCTTCGTCGAATTATCCTCAGGTGTCAAAAACAAATAAACCAAAAAGCTTGAGAAAGAAGAGAACTGTTTAAAGAGAGTGGAGAGACAGGCACGTAAAAGAACGTTTTCGCATTGTGCCAGGAAAGACGTTGACAATTTAAATTCAGCGACGCCGGAGTGGCATCACAGAATACAATAGCATTACGTTAAGCATTTTAAAATGTTGTCACTGGTTTCATTCGTTATGTTATTAATTGTAGGTAGTTGTACTTTTAGGTAGATAGCTTCCAGTATATTTAATTTTTTAAATTGGTTTCGGAATGTATTATTTTAGTGTTATTAACTAAAATTTGTCTTAAATCAGAGGGAAATAGGTTATGTTTTTATAGATGTTGGTAAATCGAGCTAGAGTTTACAAGATGCATGATAAGACAGTGGGATAGGGTAGTAGTTGCAAAACCAATGTAACTATTAGATTTATTATCATGGGAGTTACATTCTTCCAAAGGGCATTTAAACTTTAAAATAAAATTGGTTCTTTATAGTGTTTTTGAGGTTGAGGAAAAGTTGTTTTTTTAATACAATATATTAGGGTTTATAGTTCTCATAGTAAATGAGTCTAATTTAAATATCATTGTCAATTTGGGATATGTATTTGTATACAATATTTTTCATGGCTTTTTCTTCTAATCTGAAGTTAGGTAACATTAGATTACAATAGTATACGTTAATATAGTTTGAGTTGTGATGCTGGATATTATTATTATTTGTAATGGTGTTTTTTTTTAATTTCGAATCATTAATTTTATGTGTTCATCAACGATAGAATTAGTTAATTCGTTGTTAATAAGTACTTGTTTTCTATTTTTTAATTCAATAAATTATATTAAAAAATACAATTTATTGCTTAAGGCTTATATTGTAGACATTTTCTAAAATTAAAATCATGTCAAGGATTTTGATCTAAATTGGAATAAGGATGCTAAAAATACGATTTAGTATTACTATATCTTTATTTCAATCTTTGTAAGTAGACATAAAAGTGGTGCAAAACTGTTCTATTTTGAGAATTAATTTTACCCGTCCTGGGGCGGGTATTCTTCTAGTTATATATCAAGTAAAGTCAGAGTTTTCCATATTTCTTTGCTCGGTATAACTCTATGAATAAAGGCTACATATACAATTCTGCTTCATTTGTGTTTTCCCCACTTATTGGTAACTGCTTATTGAAAAAAATTGTTTCACTCGGATTCATGAGTTTTATATTTTATCCGCTCAACCGTTCTATCTTTTAATTTCAGCACAGGAGTAGTAGTGATTAATACCTTTACCAGTAATAAGTATTCATCGTTCGACTCTGAACAATATAAGAAAGTTCTTTATAAGTTTGTATTTATAATTTTACACGCTTTCCATTTTGTTTAATACTTTTCTTTATAATTATAAACACTTATTTTGTATTTGAAATGTTACACGCTGGATACACACTTTATTCACACTTTTCTTTTTCTATTTTTATCGCCTCATAATTTTGAGAGTTGTGTCTTTATCATCTTTCGCATTTTATTTGAATTATTTTTAAAGTTTTACATTATAATCGTAAACACGTTTCGTTATCATTTTCTGAATCTTATCATTTTAAACATTTTTTATACTTATACTTATTTTCACACTTTCCCTTGTATATTTCTTTATAATTCAAGGTGTTCCACACGGCGAGGATGTTTTCTACATGTTCGGTTCACCTTTGGTGGGTCACCCTTTGCGTAATTATACTAATCTGGACAAAGATGTCAGCAAAAAGTTTATGACATTCTTCGGTAACTTCGTGAAAACTGGGTGAGTACAAAAACCAAATGATTTCTCTCTCTCCCTCTATCTCTAATAGGTTGATCCTGGGTTCGAATTGTTCAACCGGCGATACGGTTACGTAATTCGATACTGACGAGCGTAAAATGAAAAAAAGCGGGAAATATATATATGTCTATGGATATAAATATATTTATATTTTAATTACAATTATTAAGCTTCTATAAAGTTGAATCCTTTCATTGAATAATAAATTGATGATTCATACATTAGCCACGTTGCCGTTCTCTCCCTTGGGAGATCGGAACTCTCTTTAGATTCACAGTACGTGTGTTTATATTGAAAGAATACAAGGCGTATTTCTCTCGCATTTTAAAGCGTGAACATCGCATTGACCGAATGGTTACATGACCAGGGTTTATTATACGTGCATTTGGAGTTCGAATTGTTTGACCGGCGATACGTTACGTAATTCGATACTGACGAGCGTAAAGTAAAACTGCGAAACAATTATGTTTCTATTGATATAAACATATTTTGTTATTCTATATATATATATGTGTGTGTGTGTGTGTGTGTTTGTGTGCGTGCGTGTATATATATATATATATATATATATATATATATATATATATATATATATATATATATATATATGGGAAATGAAATAGGAAAAACAAAAAGATGTTTATTTTATGTATTCATCAACGTTTCGTCTCTATTTGTAAGACTTCTTCAGGAGGATAATTTAAAGAAACATGTCATGCAAGTACATAGAAATATTGGGTTAATTAGAAGTAGTAGTAGTGGGAGCGCAGGACCAAGGTCCGGGCTGAGAGAAATCGTGGCAGGGTGTGAAATGAATGTGTGTGTATATATATATATATATATATATATATATATATATATATATATGTGTGTGTGTGTGTGTGTGTATAGAGAGAATGAGAGAGAGTGGGAGAGAGTAATTTGATAATGAACATTTAATTATTATGTTTATACGTTTCATCCTTGCGGAATCATCAGTATATAGATAACTGTTCAAACCAGTCGCATGATTCGAACCCCGGAACAAGAGTCAATTTAAACTTAATTCCGAGTGTCATAACCTATGAGGCTACTTTCACCAGCTACGGACGAAATGAGTAATCACTCCTATTTATGTCAAGCGGGCGGACAACTATAGTCAGTCGTCATAACAATGTTCAACAGAAAAGAACTTGCATTTATAGCTTAGATTTTACGACTTCTATTATTACTCATTAAAGTGTTTAACCGAAAGGGGGCTAACAAATAATTATCTAATAATAAATATTTTAAAGTATTATCTACATACGTATACATTTCATCCTTGTGGAATAATCAGTATAGAGATAACTGTTCAAATAAATCGCACGATACAAACCGCGGAACAAGAGTCACCTTTAACTCAATTTTGAGCGCCCTAACCAATGAGGCTACCTTCAACGCCTACAGACTTAATAAGAAATAAATCCTATTTATGTGTCAATCCTAGTTCCTTTAAAAACACATTTTTCACTTTGTCACTAGAGGTTCTCACACAGATCATCATGAGTGATTGTTCATTGACAATAACCAGTGATGTTGCCCGGAGTCTGAGTGATAAAAAGTCTCCCCAGATTTCCAGTACTCATCACCTCTTTCGATAACTGTTGCAAATGATTTTCTGTTATCGCAACAACCGCTTACCATTAATTTCTCACTGGCATCGACCATTGGTTTACCTTAAGAATTGGGGTGGCAATACACATCCCCAAATGCCCAGCACTATCCGCACTCTTCCAATGGAGGTCTGGTTAGTGTTCTCCCTCCTTGGTCTCTCTATCCTCCTTGACCATTTTATGACTATTTTATGTGGTATCAGCATGTTATGATAAACAGTAGTAGTGATAGAGAGTCTCCTTGGAAGATGCCTTTCTATATTCTTATTTCAGTTATATATTGTCCTCCAGCTGTTAGTTCCAGTCTTCATGTTCCCATTGCTTTCTTAATAATATTTATAATTTTGTTGGATATCTTGTACATTCTTAAGCATTCAATTATCCATGCCTGAGGGAGTCTGTCATAAACTCTGTGTAAGTCAATCCATTCCATGACAATGTAACATTTCTGTCTTTCTAGTATCCTTATCACATGTTCATCCGGGCTAGTTCTAAATAACATAATAATTAATATAAACTTCTACACAAGTTTATTGTTCTAAAAATGAAGAAGAGGTTATCTCGTGAAAACGCGTTGGCCGAAGATTCTGACCAATCAGGGTCCAACAGTCCAACTTGATATAAGGGGAGGTGCAACAAGTCACACTCTCTCTTCGTCTCTTCCGATTTTCGGCAAACCGCACACGCAGGAGATCGTTCCCCCCCCCCACTGGCTCGACCGAGGAGATGGGGGGTCAAAAATCAAAAAGTATATAATCCCTTTTAATTCCTACCACGAATAACGAACTATTATTTCAAGTGCGCACATATTACAATTGCCAGAAAAATACATCACTTTACATCTACACCGCTCGCATATACGCATTCATACAAACACGAACTTAAACAAACGGAACTTTTCACGGAATGTTTCACTCCTTTAAAATTAACTCAAACATTCTCTGTAACTGATAGCTTTACAAAATGACTTATCAAAATAAATTGTTTTGTTTAATATAAATGGTTTACTCTACTTGTTGATTTTACTAAATACTATTCTCGTGTGTGTAACTTTATTATTCCTTCGTTTTCTTTCCCATATAATTTCCGATATAATAATAATGTTTTACTTTCTTCCCTTTTGGTTGTTTATTCTGTTAATCCTATTCACACGTGGTCGGGCCACCCGAACGTTGGGAATGACATGCAATCATGAAGGCATCTCTCTCATAACTTTCGTCCGGCCATCTTTCGCCACATTTGGTTTAACAATTCCCCGGGCTATTAAAGTACAACTTATTCACAAATTAGTCAAACAGTTAATATTCTGACAAAACCGTTTCGTTTCTTCGGCCATGCTGACTATGAATAAGAACTATATGTTACATTTATTTCTAAAAGAATAGGTGCATTTACATTTCTTTGAGATATGTTTATTGTTTTGCGGCATTGTATAGACTTTTTTGTAACTTCTTATTTCTATATTCTATCTAATGACATCTTCTGAGAATGTCCTTTACTTCTTAAAAAAACATTTACATTTGTTTAACATAAACACTTAATAATCTAGTAGTCAATTGCTCAATTAGATGCTGTTGGTTGTTGTTATTGTTGGTCGTTGTGGGAGGTTTGCACGCGCTGCGAATATATAGCAATAGTGCTGCTATTTCAACTCACGCTTTCATGATTTATAAATAAAGTATTATTCTCCCAACATTAATTCCGATTGTAAACCACGACGGGCAAATCTGTTTATAAAAATGTCATCTACTTCTTATTCAAATAAAAAAAAGTATTTACAGTTTCTCACAAAACCAAAAAACTATAATCCAGTATTTAATTAATCAAGTAGATGATGTTGTTGTTGGTCGTCGTTGTAGAGGAAGCGCGTAGCGAATATATAGCAATAGTGTTGTTATTGCAATTCATGGTTTCATAGCGAATAAAGCAGGTATTACTTTCCAAAAATAGATTCCGATTCAGAATGTAAGTGGGCGAATTAGTTACTGGGAAAAATGTTTTGCTTTGACGTGGAGGCTATTACACGTCGTATTGTTGCCGACTGTTATCTAATTAATCTGTTAATAATTTACTGCTAATGTCCCTGTCTCAGACTGATAACCTTTGTCCTATACATTTGTTTTTATTTTTATTTCTTTTGTTGAGATCCTCATTGACCGTTTTGATTTGGCAACAATGTTACATTTTTTCGGTTTCTTCTGAATTAAAAGAATAATTAAATGATTTATTTTTTGGGATTCATCAATTAATTTATCTCTTATTTAATAATTGTTAAAACTTCTGATTACAGGAAGGCGTTTATTGGCAAACAAAAGTTCAAACAGTACAAATCGACAGAGAAGCTCAACATTAAGTTTCACAGTAAGAATAACACGGCAATGGTCAGCCATGACAGGAATTACAGGCCGAGGAAAATGGCATTCTGGAATAACTTAATCCCGGGCCTGCTAAACAAAAGTGCTATAGATAAGAAGAGAAGAAGATCAAAGGAAAGGAATCAGGTCCAGAAGAGGTTCGTTTTTCAGTCACTCACCTGGTTTTTCGTCTCCCTCAGCCTCGTTTTGATGTTCACGGCGGGTCTGTTCCTTTTCATGTTGCTCAAAAGGAACAAAAATTCTTCGATATTGGAGTCATCACAAAACACAGATGAAAACAGGTCGAAAGGCCAGCCGGTCGACACAAAACAATGCATGGGGACATTTGATGCCCAACGAAACGAAGCAATGTAACATGAAAACATTTTCACTGACAAATGTGTAACGTGGACATTGATTTAAAAAACTAACTCGACCATACAATTAGATTTCTTTTCTAATAGATTAATAGATTTTTTTGGAAGAAATTAACTGATCAAATTTAAAATAGCATTTGTGTAGAATATTTTAAGAATAAAATTAATGAATTCAGAAATTATGGTAAAATTATGAATTGTAAAAGACATTTATGGAATTTATTTGATGAAATATTAAAGAAACCTTTATCCGTATATTCCTATTGTATATTAGTGATTATTAGGTAATTATATATATATATATATATATATATATATATATATATATATATATATATATATATATATATATATATATTAGAAAAATGTGACCCGTTGCGCCATCCACTGAACTCGGACACGATTGCTTCAAACAGGAATAAGTGATTTTTCAAAACTAGGAAAATTTAAAAAATAAAAATCCTAAACCGAAAATTACACTGTCTCTCTCTCTTTATTTCTCTCCGGCTATGGATTAAATAGTATTAATAATTGCGGTGATCTCTCTCTCTCTCTCTCTCTATATATATATATATATATTTCTTTCATTCATTTTTCTCTCCAACTATCGGTTTACTGGTATTAATAATCGTCGCGATATCCTTATTGTATATAATGGATTATTTAAATCGTTTTTATTATTTCCTTTCTTTATTACCTTCGACAGTTAATAACCAGAGAGAGAAAAAGAGAATAAAAGAGAGAGACACTGAGAAACGAGAGACAGGGTTAGAGAGTGTAAGAGAAAGAGAGAGACAGGGAAAGAGAGAAATAGAGTGATGAGAATGGTAGATACCATATGAAATAAGAGTGGGGATAAAACAAGATAAGTGAGAGACGAATAGAAAAAGATGGCCACTTGTTAGTTAATTGCAAATTACTTTCTTTATTACGTTCGACAGTATATAGCGAGAGAGGAAGAGAGAAATAGAAAGAGTAAGAGTGAGAGAGAAAGAGAGAGAAAGAGATGGACATTTTCACTGATAAATACGTAACGTGGACATTCATTTCAAAAGCTAATTCTGCCATACAATTAGCTTTCCTTTCTAGAAAGAAATAAAGAGAGAGAGAAAGAGAGAGAGGGGGAAGGAGAGAGAGAGTGAGAGGGAGACGGGGAGATATTGAGATGAGTATTGTAGATACAATATGAAATAAAAGCGGGTGTCAATAAAGATACGGTGAGAGATTAATAGTAGAAGATAATCGCTTGGTTAGTTAATTGCAAATTATGGCTAATAAGAATAATTAAAATTGAATTGTCTTCAAATATAACTCAATCCCAAAAGCAAGGAATACTTTAGTATGCATTTTGTGTAATTAAAATATATAGGAAAAACGCCTTAGATAAATAAACGTTGATTAACTCAGCTTTAAAATTACACACACACACACATATATATATATATATATATATATATATATATATATATATATATATATATATATATATATATATATATATATATTGTACTCCAACCTTCAGAGTTTAAGCTCAATAAATATTAAATTATCATTCGATAGCATTTATAAATAGACAATGAAAATAGACTATTCCAGCGACTATATGCTTTTTTTCCAGTAAAAGGATTTATTTTTACGGTCGTTTCTTTATCTATCCAGACAATCAAGATTTTCAAGCATATCTTGAAGTTTTTAGAACAATGATTCGTCAGATATTTTTCAAACAGCACTAACGCCATCTTTGATTTTTCCAGGGAACCCCAAAATACAATCTCTTCTAAAAAGGTACAGAAAATGCCTTAAAGGAAACTTCTTGACTTGAGGGGATAGCGTTTATCACAGGTAGCATTTGTGATTTTTACTTGACTGACAATTTCCCGCATAACACATCTAGATAGTAAATATATTTTAATAGCTTGTCCATAGATAAGTTAGTAACGGAATTCAGGTTTCAAATATATAAGTAAGTAAATGCTGTAAATATAGATTTAAAGTTTAGAATACGTTGAAGTATAACATTAACTCCATGTTTTGGTTTAGCATCAAATTTTTCTGAATCTTGTATCATTAATAAGCATCCGAATAGATGGACATATAGTACAGGCAGCAGCAGCAGCAGCAGCAGCAGCAGAGTTGTTACTCGATTTGATCTTCCTGTCCACTTCTTCTCACCAATCAGCCGTCATTTTTTTATTCATCTATTATTATACTAAAGCTGAGTTAATTAACGTTTGTTTCTCTAAGGCTGTTTTCATATATATTTAACAACATAAAATACATGATAAATTATTCTTCAGTTTAGGGATTAAGTTATTTTTTTAAATTCTGTTCATAAAGTGTTTTCATTAGAAGCTAATTTTCAATAAACTCACATCGTAACCTATGTCTTACTAAGTTACAATATCTATCTCTCACTCTCTTCCTTACTGTATTTTCGTTAAATATTGATTCTTAAGTAATTTCGTTCACGTCTAATCGCGTCGGCTTCCCAAAACTCACAAGCTTTTCGCTCTTTCTTTATCTTGTCTGACGTCACATCCTCTAACTGTTGTTCCCACAGAAGAACGGAGACTTTAAAAGTCAACCGGTTGATCCCTCACCGACCCTTACATCCTGTCTAATTTAACAACAATCTGTCGGCGAACACAAATTCTTAAATTATTACTAGCCGACGTACACAACATATTTAACAATAATGATTCAATATACAGAACTGTAGAGTCGCCTAATTAAAGCATTAATGTTGATTATTTCAAGATCTTTTCTTTGATGCTCTACCAACTGACTTATTTTGTCTCTCTTATAAATGGAGCTTAAACCATAACCTGAACATCATTCTTATAGCTTTGGCAAAGTATCCGGGGTCCATGGGGATCGGGTAATCTAGTTACGCGCTAGTATGCATCTTGGTGATGATGCTAGGCCCTGCGTAGAGACGAAGTAGAGATATAAAATTGGTATATATTCGACGTGAAACCAGCCTATTCAAACAATGGAAAAAAAGGCGCTGGGTTGTCTGGAAAAGTGGTTTGGGCTGGTCAATTCCGATCATCGCCACACAAAGGGAGATGCTTGCCAGATGGTAATTTCGAGATAACGAGAATCCCATTTATTTCAGAGACGTCGTTGGGAGAGGACGCGCCCGACCCCAACCCCTGAGAGAGGAAGAGACGCATGGAGAAATATGGCAGAGGAAGAGTGTGTGACTATAGACATTTTCAATAAGAGAATGTACGTTTTGGTGCACGACGATTCAGAACCACGAGAAACATCGTTAGGATCGGACGCGTCGACGTCGCGTGCCGATGATGGTACGCGATGAAGAGAAGAAAAGCGAGCGAACTCACCATCGTTTTTCTTAGGCAGTTAATTTGTGACTAAATAACCACTTGTAACGAATTTACACACACACACAGAACCAACACGATAACTTAAAACAATGGCTTTTACGAATACGGTAGACATTAATCTAATGTAAAATCAATTCTTTTTTTTATTGTTATTAATAATTACTCTTCAATACAAAAAGACCCCGACCGAGTTGTTGAACATTATTCTTTCCCCTTTGTTCTGCTTTGAATAATCTTTCTCCCTCACAGATCCAACCGATTGCTGTTCGCCCAGTGATCGCTCGCTGATATCAAGTTTCAACGTGGGAGTTGGACGAGACAAAATCGACGAAGTGATCATCATCATCGTCGCCATCCCGGCATAGAGGAATTTCGATCGACATATTTTTTTTATTGCCACTACGATGATCGGCTGAAGTGTGTTCACGGTCTGGCAAGATCGTGTACGCGTGGGGTTCACAACTTGGCACCGCGACCAGGATATCATACACCTGTGTATGCGGGTGCCGACGATCCCCACGGTGCAAAGAGGCGTGTGGGGTCTATGTCATAGTGACGTCATAGATTTATGATTTACGTCACGTTTCAAACATCAATTCAAACAGTAATAACACAAATAAATGAATGGTTGAACATTATTAATAGCGTTGGAAATTATTTTAATAGTTCCAAACAATTTATTTTGTTTTTACTACGTATTGTATGTAGTTTGTTCACAATTATATTATCTTCTCAGCCTAGTAAAATATTCGAGCATATTTTTGTTAGTGTTTAAAATAAAAATACTCTATGTAGCAGGTTTTCTATGGGTTTACTTTTGCACCACCTTGTATATATATATACAATTACCTGCACTCCTATCTATATATATATATATATATATATATATATATATATATATATATATATATATATATATATATATATATCCTTAAAAGTTTAAATAAAACTATTGACTAAAATATGAAATGTCCAAACTGGCATGATAAAAAAAATACATAAATACAGCAAAATAAATAAATGTCCGATACTCTTCCTTATTCTCTCTCTCATTTATTTGTTGTTTATTTAATTCTTTATTACTCTTATACTTTATCTGACATTTTCTGACTCAATAGTTGAGAGTGATTGAGGCTGGTCGATAGTTTATCATCGATATAATTGCCACATGGAGCAACACATAGTAGTTTGATTTGTTTTGTTGTCTGTTTTACAGCCCATTAATCGTGCATGATGAAAACACCACCACACCAGAGTCCATCGACGTTGACAGAATAACGTTACTTGTGAGCAAAGAATCAACTACGTAGAAGTGCACACATCGGACGATTGTGTTTATGCAGTGGTGTGCACACACTAATGAGCAAACGTGCAAAGAGAGTAAGTTAATATCGAATGTATAACGACAGAGTAGGCGACGCATGATGAAAACACCACCACACCAGAGCCCATCGGCGTTGACAGGACCAACACCTGGAAGTTACATATCTTCCTGTGTTCGTATATGTCCTTCCATCTTTTTTTTCTTCTTTTTACTTTACCTCACCCCCAAACAATACATTTAGCTGATTGTCGGGTTGACTGTGAGTACTGATGTTGAGGGCTCACCAGAGCAGCAAGTTCATCGGAGCACATTCCATTGAAGTACTTGTAAAACCATCACAGAGATTCTACATTGAAGTGATGGGACAGAGGCTGGAGCTTGGTAGGCAGCTGGTGTAAAGTGAATACGAACGTTACTTGAAATATGTTTATAGTCGAGTAGACTAAAGTTTTTAATAGGATATGAACCATTTCCTTTCTTCTTTTTTTTACTAATAAGTCACCGCTTATCAAGGCTCTGGGGTCACTCGGGGATAAGGGTTAACGAGATCAACAGTAGGACGATGATCACCGCCACGAGAGTACCTGAAACAATGGGTGGGATGGGCTGAATATTACTTAAGAGGAATTCATCATCCAAGAACAACAAATATGTGTTTACACTAGACTAGAAGACAACCATGTTGTAGCTGAGACAGGAAAGACCTCTCCGAGAGGTACGTCTCAAGATATGACAGCAGTTCTCCATCTTATGACGTATATTGCTCTTATAATTTCAATCATTAAAGACCTGTAGCAGCATGGACTCTAGCTTGTAAAGGTGATGGCTTTTTCGCGTCTTAGTAATTGTGCTAAGATCCACGCTGACAATCAAATGTTTAAATGTTGGAAAATGGTTAAAACATAGAAACACATTCATATTGAATAAGAGATAAAACATGTTTAACTAATACAATATATATATATATATATATATATATATATATATATATATATATATATATATATATATATATATATATATATAATATTACAATTGGCAGAAAGTTTATCAGTAAATGCTCATTTGAAATGTAGAAAGTTCAGTGAGAAATCTAACGAGTATTAAAATGAAATAGTGATTGTGTATCGACATGCATGCGACAGTGGGTGTTGCTTTTCATCAGAGTACGTAAGTGTATGACTGTGTGCGTGCGTTGAGAATTGATTAGCCGTCCCTTCTCACCGAAAAATCTTGCCTTCAATAATAAATCATTGGCTCCGAATGTGTGATTTTTATTTTGGGCGCCAAAAGTGATTTCGAACACAAACAATGATTTGATGTGCGGCGGACATAGTTGAAAACAATATCAAGTGACCCCTGTTTTTGCTTTTTTGTAATTATTTTTCTGGGAGTTAGTTTTGTACGAAAAATGTAATTTCTTTGTTCATCAGATATTTTTTTTCAGATATAATTTTGGGGCGTGGTTTGTGTGTTTTTGCACACACCTTTGGTCAATGAATATTATGGGATTGGGATACATGTCAATCCTATAGACCCAACAGTTCAAACTCAATTTAAAATATACCTTGTTCATCTTCAGCCGGCCTCACAGTGTCCACGTTTTGGTTGCCATATTTTTCCAGAATTTTTACTATAATTTATCATTACATAAGTGGCTTTTGGCATTGGCCAGTTGTGACGAGTTTTGTGAGGATTAATTGGAATCTAAATCAGAATCGAAAAATTCGAAACCTTTTGGGGTATCAGAATTTGGTATCGAAATGAGAAACAATTGAGCCTTATTTCCGATTGCCAAAACGATTCTTTAAAACAAAAATAATTTTCTATTGCTGACACAAGTGAAAAATATCGATGAAAATGTCACAAAGAGATAGATGAAAATCTTGGATAGGATACATAAAGGGAAAACATTCAGAAGTTTTACAAATTAAAAGGAAAATCATATCTATATTTGAAAGTAGATGAGTATGCTCTGCTAAATACCCCCCCCCCCAAAAAAAAAGAAACTCCACCTGAAATTCTACATTTTTAGGCGATTTTAAAATCGGTAATTTTATCGCAATCCAGAATATGGAACAAAATCGGTAATTGTATCGGATACGAGAAAAATATTGAAATCATCTCATCACTAGTGGTCACTCATTAGTATGTGTTTGTTTATAGATTTTATGCAACCTCTCTTAAAGACTGGATCCTGTTATTAGAACACCAATACTACCCTAAACGCCCATGATAGTCTCAAAAACACAAAGTCTATACACAAGTTCACCAATTTCATTATGATGATCTCCATTACTTAAAAGTGGTTGATCAAATGTGATACGTCATGTTGGTATAAGTTACTTTGTTGCTTGACCTTCAGTGTAGACAAGAACTAACTGGATATACGAAGGAGTATTTATTTACTCACTCTCTAGGAAGTTAGACACACGTTCAGATGAGGTATTTAATAACTAACACACTATGAGAAGTGCACTCTGGCCTACAAAATGCCTGAGCAGCCCCGTTGGTACTCCCCAGTAAAGGCACCTCTTTGAAGAGTGGTTTGTAAACAACTCTTCAAAGAGAGAAGGTTGTAGGATTGTTGGTGTCTGTTGAGAGTGTTTATAGAGCAGAGAGTTATTTTATTGAATCGGCCGTGTCTGTACGTATCTGACTTGAATAAAAAAAAAGTCACCAGAGTTCGAAGGAAAACACAAACGTCTTCTCAACAATAATAGATTTATTTAACTGGAACACAAATACAGAGAAGGTAAACATGTGAGTTGAGTTACTTGGTCGGCAGGCATGAAGGTAATATAATTTCGGTTTGTCTGGAGTTTATTCTCATCTCTCATCACCATGATGACGACGAGGGGAGAAAGAGAATGTCAGTCTGTCTATGTTTAAGTCTCGACTAGAAATTCTTTGTATTTAGCCGGGAAAATAGCTAGGCGGAAATCAGTAAGCTTTCAGTGCGCATGTCAGTGATGTACTACTCGCTTGTATATCAATACGCCAACCAAACTACAACTGAACATAACGCAATATATTGCGCATACATATAAAAAAAATAGATCTGTCATGCAACTGCTACAAGGTAGAACCTTGGAGGGGTACCTCATAGGACTGAACAGAACCATACTTCAGCTGTTTCCTATATGTTGTGGGGTGTGGTTTGTGTGTTCGCACACACTGTTGGTCAATGAATATTATAGGATTGGGATATATGTCAATCCTATAGACCCTACAATTAAAACTCAATTAAAGTATACCTTGTTCTTTTTTACCCAACCTCACAGTGAGAAACCAGCGTACTATGAGAAATGCACTCTGGCCTACAAAATGTCTGAGTAGTTTCGTTGATACACCCTGGTAAAGGCACCTTAGGCGTTTGGCAACATACTAACAACTTCTTAAATAGAGAAGGTTGTTTGGTTGTTGGTGTCTGTTGAGTGTGTCTACACAGCTGGTGGACAGTTTGCTGAGTCGGCCGTGTCTGTACGTATCTGACTTGAATAAGAAAAGAATCACTAGAATTCGAAGAGAAACACAAACGTCTTCTCTACAATAATATAAGTATGTATTTTATTTAACTTAAACAAGAATACAGGAACATAGACATGTGAGTTGAGTTACTTGATCGGTAGGCATAAAGGTAATATTATTTCCAGTGCGTCTGAAGTTTATTTCCGCCTCTTGACACCATGATGTCCGTCTGTCTACATTGAAGTCTCGACTTGAACTTCTTTGTATTTGGCTGAGAAAATAGCTAGGCGAAAATCAGTAGGTTTCTAGTGCGCATGTCAGTGATGTGCTAATCGCCCGTGTATGAATACGCTGATCGAACTAAAACTCAACATAACGCAATATATTGCACGTACGTATAAATAGAATACATCTATCATGCAACTGCTACAAGGTAAAACCTTGAAGGGGTACCACATAGGACTGAACAGAACCATACTTCATTCGGACAGAAACAAGGCCACTGTAGGACTGATTGTCAAGAACGTATCATCAACTGGTATGAACAATACTTACTCAAGCATCAGGTAATGGAGGAGTAATGTGATGCATTGAAATCTATTATGGGTAAAAATTGATTTTAGATCGAGATGAAGGTTCTTCTTGTGAAACGATCTGAATAAATCTGGTCCAGACTGTCTTTTGTCTATCAACTTTAAATAAATATAAATGCTTCAGATTGGCATACCGTGTTAATGTTAGTCGATGATGACGCAGTCATTAAACTTATCTGAATCGGAGAGAAAGAGATATTTTGAAGCCTTTTTCTCTGTGCAAAATGATACGAGCTAATGGATGGGGATCCCGTTTTCCAAGCACTTTTACTTTATATGTTGGCCTTTGTAAACGCCTTTCTTGGATTTGCTCACTTTCATCTAACTATAATGAGATTACGGATGTGGATTCAGAGAAAGTGATTGTGATACTATTAATCATATGAATAATGATCGTGACCGGATGATAACTAGTAGTAGACCATGGCTACGACGACGGAAAGGAATTTTGTTTATAAAAGTGGGTGGATAAAATATAGGTTGAAATTGGAATGTTGAGTGTGGGTTGATATAAAAAATAAACATTTGTCACTGGTTTTTCGGGGAAGAATGCGTAAAAACATAAACAATTTTGAGAAATATTATCAGCAATGAAAATGGTCAGAGTGAAGATAGTCACCAAGTTACGAGAACGTCTTGAGCACTCACTTCTTGGTGGGGCAGAATGGGTCATCCACAATACATAAAGGAACGAGTGTGAAAGTAAGGTAACGTTGAAATATACAAGCAATAAAAGTAAACAAACAATGAAAAATCTTTTGTGTGTTTTCGAGTCTTCATTTGTGAACACGCCTGCAGAAAAAGTTACTTCAGAAAATGCTAGGAGAATTCGCCAACTGAAGAAAAACAAGTAAGTTTTCATGTTCAGTCTCATGTAACGTTGCACCCTCAGCGAAGATAATGGCTTTCTGACACATAACCATAAAAAGGAAAGTCACGCATAACCATTTGACAAACTTACCAGACTTCTGCATGTGCCACCTCCCACCACAAAGTACATTACAGAAAGAATTCCCATGCAATTAAAGGTTTTTTTACCGTCTAGATTTCACACATCGTTATCACATATGATCTGCTTCTAACTAGATAAAGTATCCAGTTCACACAGTAGGAAAAAAATCTTCAGCATAAATTGTGCTTAGATCTGCCCGTCCGTACGTGTTCATATGTCGTAAAACAGATAAGTTAAACCAGAGAAAGATGAAAAAATGTAAAATAGAATAAATAGTAATATAACAGGAAATAAGATATATGATGTTACTAAAGTTTGCTAGTATAGATTTTAGCAGAGGTGAATGAGTGCGCTTACAGCGACCTTGTCTGTGTGTGGAACAAATAAAGTTGTAAGAGTGTATTTAGAATAACTTGTCAGCAGAAATGGATATTGGGTCTCTCCCATCTGACCCCATCTGTAAAAGTTATATGCAGATGAGATCCCACGAATGTGACGTCACGTCAATAATGAATACTACTATTTTGAAATACTGTATATGTAGTCACAAGAAAAAGACCAAACACAAGTTATTGTTCACCTCATTTGCAAAGCTATTTTTAAACAGCTTATAATAAATTAATGTTTTGTGTTATTCAGTTGTAATTTAATTGCCCTATTTTCCTATCAATATGGAATAGTTTCCTTGATATTAACAATAATTAATAAAAATAATTTAATAACAAACCTGATAAATTAGTATTTTTCTTTAACTGAACTAACATCGCTCGCCATTGAAATAATAGCGAAGGTCGCAAGTCACTGTTAACCTCCAAAGCAGCTCTTACTGCTCGACACGTGCACTCGCTTCGCACACTCCGTTTCTCTGAGACGGTACGAGACTCGCTTTTTATAATATCCAGTCACACCTAATTTCCATACGTGCAGCGAGACTTTGCGAGATTTTGCGTGAACTGTATGTAATAAACATTCAGGGACGCCATGTTGGATTTCTTTCCTTCTTTCTTTCTTTCACTCGCAGCGCACAGGACAAGCAAACCCGAGGACGTTTCGCAAGTAAGCCCTCTTCATGTTCATGTTCCCTACAGCCATGAAGCATAAGCGAAAAGAGAAAGGAGGGAGAGAGTGGTTTACTCACTTGATTGCTCACTTGTCGGCTCGCTCTCCTACTTGCTCGTCTGCTTACTCTCGTTCTCTCCCCCCTCTCTCTCTCTTTCCTCTATCCCTCCCTCTTTCTCTCTTTCCCCTATCTCTCCTTCTCTCTCTCTTTCCTCTCTCTCTCTCTTTCCTATATCTCTCCCTCTCTCTCTTTCCTCTATCTCTCCCCCTCTCTCTCTTTCCTCTATCTCTCCCCCTCTCTCTCTCTTTCCTCTATCTCTCTCTCCTTTTCCTCTATCTCTCCCCCTCTCCTTCTCTTTCCTCTATCTCTCAAAGTTACCAAAATGTTAATGTTTATCTAAGTATATGAATTAATGCGAAAGTGTTAGTCATGTGTTTGTAATAAACATATGAATTAAATGTTAATTATTTTAAATTGTAGGTTCAAGTAGCGAACTTTGCAAAGCGATAGCTGATAATGCCAGCTAGTTATCAAATATAGATGAGTAAAAATAAACGCATCTATTTTACCTGCTACCAAAAACTGTCGAACAATAACACTCACCTTTAAAAGGGATATAAGAGGTTTATGCCCAGCCGTCGAACATGTGGAACATGTTTGTTTGGTGAGTGTAAATGCATGTTACATATCGTTCTGTACTTTTAAGGTTTTTCTAGATTATAAATTTATGGAAAATTGTACAAGAAGCATGTATGCATAAGAAATGGATTCTATGACTTCATTTTTGACCTTTCATGACATTTACCTAATATATAAAGTAAAGACGATTTTCCCCCTGTACCTTTTTGAAGAATAGGAAAATAACCACATGACTCACAGACTACTAAACTAACCACTATATTACGCTTATACACCCGAGTGTGTTATGGTACATTTGTTATTATTTTTCTCCAGCTAACACTAAATATTACTTTTGGCCCACCATCTTCGACTCTCCTCAAAACACACTTTATATAGATGATAGCAAAAACTTCCCCCTAACACTTAAGTACTGACACTCTCCCCATTGACACCGGGTACTAATAAACAACGTTTACGTTTCAAAAAGTGTCCGTTAATATTTCTTATTTTTCTGCTATTAATTTACTACATAATACAAAACATTACGCACACATTTAATCGATGCTCCCGCTAATGCTGCTGATTTTCAAGAATATCGGATTACGTTATTTCTACTTATAACATATACATTTATACTCATTCCGGTTTTTAGAAAATGCAATTAACAGACATAGTTCCTTGCAATATTTCATCAATCAACATGGCGGCTACAATTTCTTCAGCAACTCGACTTCCAAATTAAGTCAATATACGTGTAGATACTCAACAGACAATAAAGTTGATATTTATTGAATCCTACACCTTTCACACGCATAATATAAAAAAAATTGTTAAAAAACACCGATGTTTTCGTATAGAAATGACCCAAAACGTGTAATTGGTGGACCCTACATTTGGTCGCCTTTTAGCGGATCGTAACATCAAACGCATGCCAGCTTAAGGCGTCGTTTATTTTATATATTTTTCTAAGAAATGTTCCATTCATTTTCGTAGATCAAAAAACCGATAGGTATAGCGGTCGATCTCAGTCGACTCACAATTTTTTTTAAAGATTGTTAATTTTGGCCTATGCGGGAGGAGGAATGGGGGACTATGGTCTGGATATTTTAAGTTCACCATTATCATTTAGTAATTTGAAAAGAAATAAATGTAATAGGTAGTACTTTAACTATTGTGAATATCATCGTTTCTATTCGAACACACATGGTTTATTAGTGCTCTGCAAGCCTCTTTATTTATATTTGCTTGATGATTAGTGCTCTGGAGGCATACTCATTTTTCTTTGTTCTTTTTTCTCTTCTAAACAATGGAATTTCTATACAATACGATTTTATAGGGCTCTGTAGGCCTCTTTAATTTTAAAAGTGCCCATTATCATACATAGAGCGGGTTTTGGGGAAATACCGGTACCATGGGATGGGCAGAAAGACTCCTACAACCGCGCCTCTTTCCCTCATTCATTTCTTTCTTCCTCCTTTCACGCTTCAACAATTCTAAAGCGACAATTATTCTAAACATTAAAATTGTCCTATTTGCGTTCTATCAGATGTTGACAAATTTTAATTCATTCTTTTATATTTCTTCCGAGCAACGTCGGGGGGCGGGTCCAGCTAGTTTATCATGAAATTATATATGTATAAATATGTGTATACGTATGTGTGTATGTATGTATGAATCAAACGCGAATATAAGCAAAAGACTAATTAGAACAAAAAGGGGTTAAGATAGAGGCATACTTTGATTGAATATATTTCGTCCATAATCCAACTTTATCATGAAATGAATGTTAAAGTAACAGAACCAATATATATATATATATATATATATATATATATATATATATATATATATATATATATATATATATATATATATATATATACAGCAAGTGCCGTGAGAGGAGTGAAGAATTTTAAATTCGAGGTAAGTAGGGTAGCAGATAATATTGTTGTGAGAGGGTTAATTGGTTATGGGATTGAATTATGTTCGAAATAAATCCATTTTAATTGTTCTAATTAGCAATACTTTGCAGTTTACTCACCAGGTTATACATCTCTTATTACGTTTCCGTCTCTTCATGGATGTTATTTGATTCCCTGCTCTTAGTTTATACACTATCTATAACTTTCGCTTCTGTTTCTCTCTCTCTCTTTCTCTCTCTGTTTCTCTCTCTCTCCTCTCTCCTTCTCCTTCTAGTTTATTAGCAGTCAAATGTAATAAAACTAACTATAAAACAGAAAATTGGAATAGTTCATCATAAGCAATAGGGAATATAACTACAACTAGTAATAATATTTAACTCAAAGCTAGAGGGTAAATGAGAGAGAGAGAGAATGGAGGAAGATATTGAGAACAGAAAGACTAATTTTGTCTTTTGATTTAATAAATTTAACTGGCTTTTCAAACTCACTTTTCCTTGAATCAAACAATCTAACATGAGCTAAATGGGTAACCGAACAGGTCACATTTTTTCTAATTTATTTATGAAAATCAGACTTTTATCATCAAAGATGGCCAAAAAAAACTATAGTTTTTCTCCATCTCTCCTGTCTAGTAACATCAGTGACAATGAGGGTACAAACGTAGAATATAAAACATAGATTGAAATAAGTGCCGCTAAAACAGGTATCTGTAAATATGTTAGATAGAGAGGAAAAAGAAAACTGAATGTTGAGAAATTAGCAGCAAGAGGACGGATTATGGAAAACTTCAGTTCGTAAATGAACAAGACTATGATATAACATCAAGGGTATGCTGTAGAAGAAAAGACAAATCAAAGTAAAGAATGACGAAATGTATCCATACAAAAGCAATTAATTTTTATTAACAACTTGTTTAGACAATGAAAATGAAGTGTTGGTAAAGATTGAGAATTCAAAAATTCCAAGGATCATTCGAGGTAAAAGAAGAGTTGTTTCTTTTGTAAGGAGAAATAGAGTACACATGTTCATTTCGGCTGGCGCCGCGTGAGTTTATAAGTGTGTAAATATAATATGTATGTAGATTTGTATGCGTGTGTACATTATTATGTCGGTTTTATCAGTGAGAGAATGTATGTACAAATGGTGTATATGGATTCGCTGAGCGGCATGTATTTGCTTTGCTGGGCATACAGAAGTGTGTGTGTATTTCTCGTTGCTTCTAATAGCTATTATTAAAATCGGAAGTGCCGTTTGTATAATACTAAATTAAACTAAATATAACTCACATTACACACCCTTACGTCTAGCAGCTGTGTTCAAAAATCCATAATGATTGGTTAATTAGTTTAGGAGTGAATCCTGTATGCATGTTTGTTTATATATTTCAATGTTTCATTTTTAGTTCGTTAAAACTGCTACAAATTAACTTGTTTCATTTTTCGATTGAATAATTGATTATCATTGTCTAGGTATTATGTAATCATTTTTTTTTGTAAAACTCCTAATTTGTATACAAGTTTATTTAATTTTTTTTCCTTCACGTCTCATTTTTTGATTTTTGATTTCAGCTTCCCAAATAGTATCTTTAAAATATGCTTGTGTTCTTAGTCAATGCTAGTTATCCCCCCTGCATTAACGACAAGTGCTGATTTTGGTTACAGACATCATTAGAAGATACACAAACGAAAAATATTATTCAGGGGAAGTAACTCTGGGTTTAAAAGTAGCTTCCCTTTAAGCCTGTAAATCATTCTTACTTTTAAAATCTATTAGCTTACTCCACACTTCCTGGTCTTTTAGCTGTTCTGTTCCCATTTACTTGCCTCCCCACGTGGGCAAAGTTAGGGACATGTCGGTGTTTAATGTGAGGAAAATCCGGTTCTCCTATAAATAAGAGGCATTGTGGATTAGAACAAAAGTTTAAGTTGTCTTAGTCTAGAAGGAATTCTCCTTCACTGATTAGTGGCAGAAAAGATAAAGTGTAGTCTCAGAACAGATACTACACTTTGCTCCTTGCCAAAACACCAACTGTTGTCTTTCAGGAGAGGAGAAATACTTCTAGATTGGGTCAATATTTATTTCTGTCCGATCCAGAGTACCCCTTTTTGGGGAGCTAGATATCCCCCACATTGACATATTGGCGGTATTTACACACTACTTGTTTTGGTACTTTTTACGGACATTTTCTTTTTCTTTGATTCTTGATTTTTTACCTAATATTTTAGATTTTTAAGTGGGAGATAACTTTGCTATATAAATTTAACGTAAAATGATAACCTATTTATTGACTATCACCAATTTCCGGAGACCTATTGTAGAAAAAAAAATTGTAATTTTTATTTGTCTTTTATTTTACAACCGTAACCAGTTGGAGGGGGCAGCGTTTTTTATCGCCACGGTTTTGTTTGTACTCTTTTGTTTTTCTTCAGCAGAACAGCACACAAATGATATAATTTTCATTTTTTGTATTTATCTACCTCCCAAAATTAAAAGTTAAAGAAAGTTACCTAATGAGAAAGTCCTCATAATTTTTTATCTCCTTCCCATTATTTTACAACAGGAACCACTCTTAGGGGGTTAGAGAGGGGGGGGGGCGTTTTTACCGACCACCGTGTTTGTACATTTTTGTTTTTCTTTTGTTTCACCAGAAGAGCACGCAAATGATATAATTATATATATATATATATATATATATATATATATATATATATATATATATATATATATATATATATCTTTTGTATACAGCAGTAAGATGTAACCCAAGGTCGAGAAAGTGCGATTGAATAGCCAACGCCCTAGAGAAAGAGCGCTCTGACCTACAAAAATGCCTAGGCAGCCCCGTCGGCATTCCCCGGTAGAGGCGTCTCAAGCAATTAGCAATGAACTAACTCCTTCTCTAAGGGTGAGAAGGCAAAGCATTGGAGGGTGCATCTCCTACAACTACACAAGACAATACCTCAGATCAACGGTATAAAAGCCGAAGGCCAAGATGGTACAGGTCTACAGAGTGTAGCATCCATTGGAACAGATACTACACTCTGATCATAGCCACAAGGCCAAGTTTATTTATTTTAACATTTTATATATTTATTTAAAGTAAAAAAATGAAAAAATATAAAAGATGTGGACCAAGACCAAAGTTGGGTTGGGTGGTATGGGTGTCGTGTGTCATTCTTTTGGTCTATGTTATTTTGTTTTAGGCTCGACAATTCCGTAAAGTAGTAAATTCACTACATACCATTATAGCAATTCTTTTTTTGTGATTTGGAAACACTCGTTATTTTAATGTATAATAGGCTCTTATCCTGCATTTGTCTCCACGTCATGCCATGCCAGAAATGATGCCCAAATGAACCCTGAATCACTTGTTTTTCCATGCAACAGAAACTGGTCAACGAACACAGCTCGTTAAAGCCCCCACTCGATTGTATAGCTTCTATAAGCAATGCCTTAACATTTTACAGAAAAAAAATGTGGTAAAAAAAGAACTAAAAGCCTTTAAAAAGCAAACACAAAAAAAAAACTATGTAAGAAAAAGGTTGGTATATATTTGACACTTTTTGTAAAAGAAAAGAAGAAACTACATATCTTGGCCAATAATTGATGTATTCTCAAAATTCAAAGTGCATTACATCGAGGACTTTATTGCTGCATCCAGCTGACTTGAAGAAGCTGTCCTTAGGCTCAATCACGGCTTTTTATTTGAGACCTGAATATGGAGCACAGTGCCCTTCGAGAGATGCCTGAACACTAGCTCGTCTTTGGTGTTGCAAGCGGTACGGTTTGTGTCTTTTTCGACTGCGCCCCCCTACACATGAGGTTGCAATCAAGTGAGTTGAGAGGAGGGCAAATCTTTCTGAATTCCCCCACGTGGATTCATCTGTTGTTTCCCAGTATAATTCAGGGCAGAATATTGTTCAAGGGACATAACTCTGAATGTACAGAACCAGCACAGCACAGCTATCTATCTATATTCATCTGTCTATATATGTGACTTTAATTTAGCTCTTCCTCCAGCATACATGTTTGGTAACACTTTTTACAAATTGATAAAAAATAATAGTTTTAATGTAAACTTGAATTTCACTCTGGAACTTTGGCCTAGGATTAAAGTGTAATATCTGTTCTCTGATCTGATCTTGAAGCGTGTATCTTCTTTTGCTGATTTTTCCTCCCCCTCCCTTATGGGGTGGGGAATACAATTATGCTTCTCTCACCTTTTAAGTATATGTTTATTTTTTCTATCGTTCTGTCCCCCTTCGGGTTGAGACATAACCTGCTCTCTCTAAGCCTTCGATGAACTAGGGAGGAAGCACAAAACTTTCTTCTCACTAACGTGGCTCACCATCTATCAGCTTTATCTTTCCCCGCTTTCTAGTTTTGGCGCACTCCTATCGTGCCGAAACTAGTTTTGAAAATACCCGGAGCGCGAGCCAAGGTTTCTGCGTTCACCGATGATATCACCATTATTGTCCTCGCTTCTTTGGGATCAGGGGAGGCACTGGGTTCGCAGACAGGTTTGTATTCAACGTCTGTGTGAAGGAAACTTTGGGATGCCCAACTTGACATGTCATTGACACGCTGAGAGACTGGCTCTCCTGACTCGAACCTTGACAGAGAAACCTGCATAGAACCTTGCAGTTGAGAGCGCCTTTCGAAACCTGATTCTCGACACCTCAGTCGAGGGCCGAATCGAAGTTCTTCAGAGAGTGCTGAGCCTTGATCTTCGTAAAGTAAGGAGTCTCCCAGAAATTGTACTCATCTTGGAAGGACAGTATCAAAAACTCCATTCCTATTCCTTTTTTTCTCCCATTTAGACTCTACGATTCTTCTTTAGAGATTCACCCGAGACAAAATATGAAAGAGGGGGATAATTCAAACTTTTGGGGGTGGAGGGGAAGAATTTTTTTATCGAATTTAAAATGCAAAAAATAAAACTTCTAAGGATACGTTAAAATTAAATAGTTTTATTGAAATAAATTAAACATCAACAGAATTATTAGTAATAATAATAATAATAATAATATTAATAATAATAATAATTATAAACACCCATAATAATTGAAATGAAATAATGAAAATAATAATGAATGATAATAAAAATAATAGTTTAATTTAATTTAAAACTAAAAACTAAAATATAACTAAGGAATAACTAGAAAATGTCGACGTTATTAATTATTATTATTATTAATAATAATAATAATAATAATAATAATAATAATAATAATAATAATAATAATAATAATAATAATAATAATAATAATAATAATAATAATAATAATAATAATAATAATAATAATAATAATAATAATAATAATAATAATAATAAAAATAGTAATAATAAAAACAAAGACGACAACAAGAATAATTGTGGTCAATAATATTTAAGAATTTATAAAAATAATAGTTTAGGAAAAAATATAATAATTAAGAAATATTAGAAATACTAGGAGGTAGTAATAATCATAATAATAGTAAATGATAAGATAATGTTTGCCAATATTGTAATATGGGTTAGTGGTTTGCATAATGCTGATCATATAAAAAATAGTAATAATTGTAGTTTTACCGACAGCAGCAATCACAGTGGTAACCACAGTAATGTTAACAATAGTCATAATGATAGTAAAAATAATAAATAATAATAAAACAGTACAAATAGTAGTAATAATTATAATGATGATAATAATAACAATAAAGATAACACAGTAATAATAATACTACTACTACTACTACTACTACTAATAATAATAATAATAATAACAATAACAATTATAATAATAGTAATAATAATAGAAATAATAATAATGGTAATAATAATAATTGAAATAATAGAGTTATAAATAAAGACAATATTATTAATGACAATGGAAGCAAAACTCAGGTAACGGTAAACATGGCAATATCAATATTATTAATAATAATAATAATAATAGTAATATTGTCAATGTCACTGCCACAAATAATAATAACTATGATAGTAACAGCAGGCATGATACCACCACCAACATCAATAATAATCTTGATAAAAGTACAGAAATGAAAATTAATTCAATGTCAAATAAGTTTAAAATATTTATAATGATAATAATAATTGATAATGGTAATCAAAAATAAACTAAAAAAATATTAAGCAATAAATAGATAAAAATATAAGGGAATATTTGAGGGTAAAGAAAAATACAGAAGATGACAATTAGTAGTAATCATAATAGTTGTGAGTATGATAATAAAAACAAAAAAAAATAATAATAAAATAAAAATAAAAATAAAAATAAAAAGATAAAATATTTAATAATAGGGAAATTAACTGTTGTGATAATACTAATAATATTAATAATAGTGAAAATAATAGTGATAGTTATAATAATAGTAGCCACGATAATTTTTATAATTGTAACTATAGTGATAATGAGTGTAATAATAATAGTAGTATTAAAGATAAAAAATATAAAATGAAAATTAAAAAATTAAAAAATTAAATAAAATTTTTTTAGAAAAATTAAATTTTAAAATTTGTTAATAAACCTAATAATAATGATAGTAGAGGTGGTTAATTAAATAATAGAAATAATGGTGGTTATAGGTAGTGATTGTAGTAAAAAACGTGAAAGAGTAATAATAATAATAATAATAATAATAATAATAATAATAATAATAATAATAATAATAATAATAATAATAATAATGATTTATAAAGAAGATATAAGATGATAGCTGTGTTGACAAAATTACCAGTTGATGGGTAGGGTAAGTATTTTTTATCAGATAGTAACAGCCTTAGGGGTTATAAGTGGATTACTAAGAAGGTGTAATCTATTATGCCTACAGTAAATTGATGTTTCATGTTTTTTGTTTAGAAGTTTGCCCCTATCACTAAATTTAGTTATTTCAAGTTTTTCTGTTAGGCAAAGGTAACAAGGTAAGTTTAGGGTACGACATGTGCTAGTTTTTCTGATTGTATTCCAGGTCACTATTGGCGATTGGTTATTGTTGGATAGTTCCCAGTAATATATAGAAAGTGAGGTTCTTTTTTTATATGTAGGGTTATTAAAAGAACACTTATGGCCAGTATATCTTTCTTTGAAGGTATTACCAGCCATACCTATGTAGAATTTTTTCAGGGCTGTGTTTTCTTTAGTAGAGATTGTTGCTTGATATACTGATTGAGTTATTTTGGCAACTTTGTTGTAATGGGCATTCTTTTTTGTTTGTCCAGTATTTGTTGTTTTCATTGCAGTAGTTTTTTTCCATTTAGAATTTTATTGTTGTATTTTTTATTATCTTTTCCAAATTTTCGCCACAGCTATAGCTTAATTTGAGGGTGTTTTTATTAAAAATTTTATGCAGTATATTGTTGGGAGGAAAATGTAGATTAATTAAGTCTAAAAAATGTTTACCAAGTTTGGTTTTAACCATGTTTTTATATGGGGGTGTGAACCAAATAATTTTACTACCCCTATTTATGCGTCTGTTGTAGGGAGGTATAGGTTTGGTGACTTTAATTTGGGTGTTTTGTATCCACTTTGCTTTAACGCTTTATTGTAAACATCCTTATGTTTGTTCAAAATTTCTTCATTAGAGTAGTTATCACTAATTCTTTTTTCAATTGATCTGGGGATATGTTGAATTATGGTTTTTGGGTGGTTAGACAGTGGGTGGACATAGATCGGGTTGGGATTGTCTTTAGTATACGGTTCATATGTTTGTTTATTTAAGTTGAATGTTACGTCTAAAAAGCTAACTATTTTAATATTAGATGTTATTTCTACTTTGAGATCTAATTTTTTCATTTCTCTAAGGATAATTATTTTTACTCCTTCACATTTTTGTCCATTTGAGTTCTTTACTATTAATAATCCGTCATGCCTATACAGGCCTATGTCTTCTATGCTAATGTTGTTTGTGAGATTATATAGTATGTATAGACCAACTAGATCAGTGACTTCTACTGAGTCCAGGGAGCCCATAGAAACATCAAAAGATCCAAATTGATTGCTTTTAGTCCATTGTTCAAGTTTACAGATTAGTACCGTATTTCTGCATTTTCTAATTATATTGATTTCATCTACGGAAATATCAGATAGAAGTGTGGCAAAATCGATAACGTTTTTAAAAAGTTCTTTATATATAGATGGGTAATACTTTATAATATCAAACTGGATGAACGAGCTATTGGTTTTATTACTATGTTACAGAACCAGTTTATTGTATCTGCAGTATTTATCCATTGATTTAGTTTATAAAATCTTTTTATCTGTTTATTTATTCTTTCTAAAAAATTTTTACTAATTTTCCCTATTTCTTGTCTTGTGGGGTTAATAAGTCTAGTGGTTGGTTTAGTTTGGAAGTCAGGTTTATGACTTTTCAGAAGAATATATGCTTCTTTTTCTTTTAGTTTACTTACTCTATCGCTGATTTAAAGTTTATCGGTGATAAATTTACTATAGGTATTGATGTTACGGACTAAATGAATATTAGATTTTTTGTAGTTTTTTGTGATGTTATTGTCAAGAAATTTATAGTATTCTTGTGAGGTTAGTTTGTTAAAGTTTTGAGTTTTATCAGCTTTAGTTAGTATATATTCTGAGCTATTAATTTCCTTAACTATTTTGTCTAGTTTCTTTTAATATGGGTTTTTTGTGTGGTGAAATGTGATGTCCCTAACAATATTCATTAAATCCATTTCGAACCCTTCAAGCTGTTCAACGTGGAGTGCCGTTCCTTGATTTTTAAATCCATAATAATCCCTTGATTCATTGCATGTAGATGTCTCCAGGAAAAGGCTAGCTTTCCACTTCATCCTCCTCAAAAGTTCTTCAATCTTCATAATAAGTATAAGAAGGTAGTTCCGTTTGTTGGAAGTTGGAATGTTTTTTAAGGAGGTATTAAAATTGATTTTTTTCATGTGTGCGAATTAATAATTGTTACACCGGCCGTTCTTACACAGGAGAAACAACACCGGTTGCCACTATAAATAGTGCGAGTCACCAGAGACACAGAGAAGACAAAGCACAGTCTTGTAACTGTCTAGCCATGTGCTAGTCACTTTCTTTCTTTGTTAATACACTAGTTAACCCAACCCTCGACTTGACTTCCTTTATTTATTATTTACTGTTGGACAACTTCACAACAATATATATATATATATATATATATATATATATATATATATATATATATATATATATATATATATATATATATATATATATATTAGGTACGTGCAAAAATGTCCATGGATTATACGGACTATGGTTTTTAAAAACAGATTAAATTAGTTTCCATTTAAATTTTGATTGTTTTTGAAA
This sequence comes from Sepiola atlantica, assembly GCA_963556195.1. Classification (NCBI taxonomy): domain Eukaryota; kingdom Metazoa; phylum Mollusca; class Cephalopoda; order Sepiida; family Sepiolidae; genus Sepiola; species Sepiola atlantica. Next base: position 135,994,169 of record OY744516.1, read on the forward strand.
GATAAAAGCCTAAAGTTACTCTCTAAAAGGAAATGTAGTTTATCGTGTGAAAATAAATTTCAAAATGACAACTGTTCTCACATCGGTCAAAAAATACAAAAAATACAAAAATACACAAAATCAGTTAAATTCATTAAAACATCTCTTTGAAAGATAAATATTCTTTTCTGCTTTCGAAGACAATCAGTAAATTAAAGTGTAAAAACACGGAATTAAAAAATGTAGATACTTTTTACTAAATACTTGCATAATTATACACAAATGTCAGAGTAATGATACAATCTGTAAGTGACGGCAAGCGATGAAATAGTTCATATAAATTGTATATCTATTATACCATACTTTCTTTATTTTTTAACAAAATAATGCAATTTAATATGTTTGTGAGCTCAATGAGATTTTATTTCCCAATGTGATATTAAAATTCTTTAAATATCGACCAATATATTTTCATTTTAACCCTTTCATTTTCTGTTAAATGAGTTTTTTGAATAAAAAATGTTCAAAGTTCATTTTGTATCAAAAACTTTGTTTTTTGTGTGTAATAAAACTTTTTACGTCGTAAAATATTTTTGCTGCATGGAAAAACAATTGGTCGTCGACGATTAAAACATTGTATTAAAATTCGATGCTCAAAACTTTAAAAAGTAAATTAGAATCTTATTTCAGGACAAGAAATACAATTAAGGCCAACAATCAATTTTATCTAAAATTTGAGCAAAATAGATGAAATAAAAACGAGAGTTTTTACATTTCTTTGTCATATAAACATACGCTGTTTTTTTTCAATTTTGATGACGGCGATTCGCGGTGCAAATCCCATCTCTTTATTGCAATACTGAACATCCATACATCTTCAGGTTAATCGTTAGCAGAAAGCATACCATTTTTTAACAGCCCAATTTCTCAATTTTTTCAATTTTTTTTATTTTCAAGATCATAAAAAAAATTTCTTAATCTGATGATTACGCGTAAATGAGTGAAGCTGAAATATTATGATATCGCGTTTTCAAATTTCCCGGAAATTGTTATCATTAAAATCGCATAAAATATTTTTTGAAATTCTTTTATTTTTTGTGAAAATATTGATTAAACAATATTTAATGTTAATATCGCTAATTCGAGAAATTAATTTCTTTCTGGTCCTATTGAATTTATTAACACGGGATTTATGGGCTTTTTTCATAATTATTAAGAAATAATTCTGTAAAAGATTTCATTGTTAACATCTACAGTGCTTTACGTTTATTAAAAAATAAAATAAAATTACTTCGTTTTATTAGTACTTAGAAATGTAACTTTAGTAAATATGTATTTTGTTTTCACAAAATAATAAATTTTCACGAGGATTGAACAGAAAATAATGAGTCCATTATATTACCTAATCGTTACTAAATAAGTACTGAAAATCTTATTAAAATTAGTTGATTTCCTAAATTTTGGAAAATCTTTGAGTGAAGGGAGCGGTCAATATGTTTTTATATTTTGGGGATCAGCTATTAAATTTGCACGTACCTATTATATATATATATATATATATATATATATATATATATATATATATATATATATTTATATATATGGATACTATATATATATATATATATATATATATATATATATATATATATATATATATATATATTAATATATATATATGGATACTATACATTGGTTTTCAGAGATTAACGGCAAGAGTAGATGTACCTTTATCATGGAATATTACCCGTCCATTACTAAAATCATCTTTGAACATGCAATTGAGTTTGCGAAGGATTCCACAGATATTTCGAAAAAAGATATCAATAGTATACAAAGCTTCCGTGCAACATTTCTCATTAGCGACGGCGAACAATGGACTAAAACAGAGAAAAAAGATATTTCGATGTTTTTATGGGATCTCTAAACGCCGCAGAGGCATATAATCTAGTAGGTCTATATATATCAAGAAATATTATCATGGATAATAACACAGATGTAGAAGATATAAGTTTATATAGAGATGACGGTCTAATGGTAGTCAGGGAATTTACTGGCGTAAAATGCGACAAAATCAGAAAGATAATGCATAAGGAAATGAATAAACTAGGGCTTAAGGTTGAAATTACCGGCAATTCCAAACAAGTTAACTTCCTTGATGTTACATTTAACCTAACTAATAACAAATATAAACCTTTCATAGAAGAAAACTCCAGCCCCATATACGTACATCCCCAATCAAACCATCGAAGTCAATAGAACGTAGAATTAGTAATAACTCATAAGACGAGACAACATTTAACAACTAGAAGACTATTTACAACACTGCCTTAAAGAATAGCGGGTACATAAATGCTTATATAGAATATGAGAATATAACAAAAAATGCGAACAACTCTAGAAATCGAGGCCGAAAAATCATCTGATTTACACCCCCTTGAATATAATATTAAAAACAAAAATTGCTAACAAATTCCTACAACTTATAAACAAACACTTCCCAGCTGGTAATGCACTGCATAAGCTATTTAATATGAATATATTAAAACAAAGTTATAGTTGCACATAAAACCTAGAAAGAATAATGAAAAACACAACAATAAAATACTTAAAAGGAATGATACAAATAGTGACATTGAGTGTAATTCAACCAACAATTGTAACAGCTAGAGACAGGATGAATGTCCCCTACAAAAAAAATGCGTCACTGCATCAGTAATATATTGTGTTAAAATCTACATTGCTGAAAATCCAGACAATAATTAGTTCTATATAGGAAGTACGTCAAGGAGTTTTAAGGATAGGTATTACATGTACAAATTATCTTTTAGAAATAAAAAAAAATACAGTAACACTTCGTTGTTCCGATACGTCTGGAAATTGATAGATGAGGAAAAAAAAACAATAATTAGATGGATCATAATAAGAAAAGCTAAAACATGTAGATAACTCAACTCACTCTGTTTCTTATGCCTAGGTGAGAAACTTGAAATTGCAAAATTTAAAGACAGGGAAAAATTACTCAACGTCAGACGAGAAACGAGTGTACACTGCAAACATTTCAAGGAACACACACTAAGCAGACTTTAGATTACGAATAACAACTATGTCGTCACATTGTAATTTAATCATTATTTTGACTTTATTGACTTTTACTTCAATGTTAGTATAAGGCATACTCAATTATTTATTCTTCTTTATTTTTTATCTTTATTTATTTATTTTTTATATTTTTTATATTTTATTATTTTATTCATTTATTGATTTATTTTTCTTTATTATTTTTTAAATTCTGATGTATTTTTTTAATTCTGATGTCTTTATATGTTTGAACTTAAGTACTTTATATCATCCAAAATCACTACACCTCACCCTATAATGATATGGTTTTCGTACTTCCTCATAGTTATCACTTGTTTATATATAGAATTAATTATTGCAATTACATACGCTGTATTTAATTACCTTGCTTGCCTTAATAGTACTTATCTTGTAAGTTCCTTGTATTAATACTAGAGCAGGTATAAATGTAAGCAAATTGAACTGAGATAGATAAGTACAATAATGAATGATATAAACACTTTAGTTTTAATTATAGAAATATCGATGTCTGTGTACATTTGCATGTGTGTGTGCATGCTTACAAATGTCTGTATACACATGTGTATGTGTGTGTATGTGTCTGCTTGCATATATAATGATTGCATGTATATTTATGTTATCTGTGTATGTATATGTGCATGTATCTGTAATGGTGTATATGTATATACATGGTGTATGTGTATGTATGTTATATATGTATATATAACGGTAAGTATATATCAATATGTAGTGGTGTATATGTGTGTATGTGTGTATGTATGTGTGTATGTATCGATATGTGCGTGTGTGCATGTATCTATGTATGTATATATATGTGTGTACATATATGTGTGTGTATATGTATATATGTATACATGCGTGTGTGTGTGTTATGGTGAATAAATGTAAGCAAATAAGGTTCAAATGGGTCCAGATGTATGCGCACGTATGTATATGGATACTTGAAGTAATATCTTAAATGCATGGGTATGTTTATACAGGTGTAAAAGTTGTATATCATTATATTTTTATTTTTATATTTATTTCGTGTGTACGTATGCATAGGTTTATGAGCATATTTATATATCACTGTGTGTAGTTATGTATGTGCTGTATGAACATGTCCATATATGGGGGTAGGTATTTCTATATAGACATATGTATATGATATACCAGTATGTAAGACTATAAGTGAAATATTAGTAGTACAAGCATTTACACATGTATGTATATATGTGAGTAGGTATGGATGCAGGTACATTCTATTGTGATGCATATACGTGAGTGTAAGTCTGCACACGTGTTTAGAACGAGTTAATTTAAAAACCGTTAGAATAATGACAAAAGAAGCACATATATGTATATATATTGTGATATATTATGCTGAACTAATCAATAGAAAAGAAAATGTATCCATGGGCTGTATGTATGTATGTATGTATGTATGTATGTATTTATGTATGTATGTATGTATGTATGTATGTATTTTTGTATGTATATGTGTGAGTGATGTGGATTTTTGAATCTATATGTATGCATGCACCTATCTATGTATGTGTGTGCATTTATGTATGAATGTTTATATATATATATATATATATATATATATATATATATATATGTGTGTGTGTGTGTGTGTGTGTATGCGGATATGTATGTATATATTTGTACATATGTGTATATCAGTGTATGGATATATTCGTATATATTTCTGTTTGTTTTATTTTATATATGTATATATATATGTATGTTTATATGTGTACTTGCGTATCTATAGATATGTGCACACGTGTGTATTTTATATGAAGATCAGATATGTATGCTTAAAAATGAATGTACGTAGATTAAAACTTTGAAGTGTTAAATGGAGAAAAAAGAAATCCAAGCTAAGTGTGTAATAAAAAAAATAAAAAAGAAAGAAATAGAAGAAACGGTAGGTAATAAAAATGATGAAAATAGATAGAAACTAATTTAGAGAGTAAAAAAGTAAAGAATGTTATCTGATACTGAGCTTGACCGGTTAAAATTATAAACATATCTCATCTCAAAAACAGATTTACTTAATGGGAAAGTTTTACCAATTCCTCTAACTTCTTTGTCTATTTAAGTCTGAAGAGGTTGACTCTCTGTGTAGAGTACAACCGAAACATGTATGCACATATGTAACCAATAATGTTCGTATAAATAAAAATTGATACTATATATATGTGTGTGTGTGTGTGAACCAATTTAATATTATATAAACATTTATAGTTAAAAGCTCCTTAAAAGATGTAATAGTCTTAAAAGTGGATAATGTTTAAAATTTAAAAGTGTGTTGTTATCTGCGATATGCTAGTTCCGTTCGAGCGTTGAACACTGGCGACAGCAATGGCACTTAACCCCGCCTCCCGGGTAAGTTTATCTAAATTTCAATTACTGTCTGTGTCGATTTCTCGCGACCTCGTGGTCCTGAGTGTTTTTATTGTGATTCTAACCTGAATCTACGAACGGCGTCCGAGCCCATGCGACCGCCTGCAACCGCCACTTTTACACTGATGAGGTTAAAAGAGCGCGAAACGACGTCGTCTGTTGGTGAAAAACACTTTAATATTATATATATATATATATATATATATATATATATATATATATATATATATACAGGGTTGTATAGTATCCGATATATGTGAAATGCTGGGGGAGAATAAGTCGAAGCATATGATTGAAAAAAACAACTGACATAAAAAACAGGAAATAATGAATTGGCGAAAGAAGAAGAAGAAGAAGAAGAAGAATAGAGGTCAGTAGGAAAAACTTCGCAGCCGTGCTATTGAAGGCAATACATTATAACAGGAAGGACGCTCCCTGTTTTCCTGACCGTACTGACATGCAGACATCTAAAACTAATTCAAACAGACATCTCGCTGCACAGCTCCCAATTTAGGTTGCCACCCCCCCTAAAAAAAACTAAAAGCTCTCACCCTTTTTCTCAGTAGCCCCTTACGTCTACAGTGGCGGTCTGCCTTGTTTGAGGTGAACTATGCCACAAAAAAATATATGGGGTTGTATATTACCCAATGTTTGTGAAATGCTAGGGGGAGAATAAGTAGAAGCCAATGGTTAAAAAAAACCTGAGATGATAAAGAAATAATGAATTAGCGAAGAAGAAAAAAAAATTAAAAGAAGAAGAAGAAGAAAAGAAGAAGAAGAAGAAGAAGAAGAAGAAGAAGAAATGTAGAAAAAGAAGGATGTTGATGACAACGGGAAGAAAGATGGAGGAGAAGAAGAAGAAGAAGGAGAGGTCAATAAGAAGCACTTAGCAGCTGTCACAGTCGGCCGTGCTATTGAAGGCGAGACATTATAGCAGGCAGGACGCAGCGGAATAACGAGTAAAAACAAACTGAGTCTTTTGTTGGCAGTCGCGTCATGAGCACGCGCGTTCCGATGGCGCGTTCGATCCGACCCGGCAACATGAGACCGGGTCCCACCTCACCCCGCAGTCAGGGTTCCGCTACACTGAGATGGCCATCCCTTCTTTGGGGAACGATTAGATGGCGGTTGTTCATGTCAACGTTCTGCTCGCTCGTCATTCTCGTCTGTACATTTCCAGCCTCAACTTGGGCGCAGACGGTGCCGAAAGAAAAAGTTTTGCGGAACACAACTTACGGAGAGATACAGGGTTATGTTGGTGAGGTATTACCGGGAAAATTTGTGGAGTATTACCTAGGTGTTCCCTACGCTGCACCGCCCATCGGAGATCTACGCTTTGCGGTAAGGAAACATCCATAATTATGCTTCGTTATCTATTGTGTTTACCTGTATGCGTCGTGCAATCAGGCCTGTTAACTCTCTCTCTCTCTCTCTCTCTCTCTATCTCTCTCTCTCTCTCTCTCTCTCTCTCTCTCTCTCTATATATATATATATATATATATATATATATATATATATTATTACGATAAATATTATCCAATTTTTAACAACATACACACTGTTTCATCCTTTTCCGGACAAACTTATCGGCCTGAGGATGTCAAGCATATTTAAGCTACGACTGAAACATGTTCTGAATGTGTAGTCATGCTATGTTTGTATAAATACACCTTTATTATAAGTATATATGTATATATCTATGTATATATATATATATATATATATAGTAAACGTTTTATATATATATATATATATATATATATATATATATAAATATATATATATACTTATAGCAAGTAAGCTACAAAGAAATGTTTGTATTTCATGCCCGAAGGAATTATTAAAGCTAAGGCAGATGGCTGAGGAATGGTTCCGAAATTAAACACAAATGTTTTGTGTGGCTTACTTGCCATAATCATATGTTTATTACTACGCAGCTCTACTCATGTATTGAGCCCTGTTCAAGTAAATAGTGCCACAATATGTTTATATTTTATCTGATAATATATGAATACACACACACACACACATATATATATATATATATATATATATATATATATATATATATATATATAAATATATATTATATGACACGAAAAAATGCGTCTCTCCATATATATATATATGTATGTCTATATCATATAAACACACACGCATATATATATATATTATATATATATATACCTATATAATTATATATATATATATATATATATATATATATATATATATATATATATATATATATATCTTTGTCTTTATATGATATTGCATGGATCATTCATTTTATTTGTATAAAATATTGATATATGCATTTATAAAATTATGCATTATATCTGAAGATATAATATATATATATATACATACATATATATATATATATATATGATTTATGTATCCATATACACATAAATAAACATATTTACTATATGAGTTTATGTATATATTTATATGCATATATATATATATATATAAACACGAAAAAGCACCTCTTTATCGGTTTATTCTAGTCGAAGACACTTCTGATTATCGGTTATACCGTGACATTGCAATGAACTGTTACACATTTGTATTTCATATATATATATATATATATATATATGTTTCTGGGGCACCTCGATGTAAATTCACAAGACCAACTCGACAATCAGCTAATTCCCATCCATTTCACTGTGGAGGTCCCCAGATGCCGGAGAGCATTCTACTCCAATAGCTTTTTCCCGTGCTGCTGGCCTCTGGAACTCCCTCCCTGCTCCCTGTTTCCCCGACGGTACCGTCATGCAGAGGTTTAAAACTAATGTAAACAGACATCTCGCCACACTGCTCCTAACCTGGGGCGATACCCAAAAACCCACACACAAATTCTCAGTAACCCCTTACGTCTACAGTGGCGGACTGCCTTGTTTGAGGTGAAATATGTTAAATGTTATATATATATATATATATATATATATATATATATATATATATATATATATATATTCTTTAAAAAATTTTAAAAAATCTTTTTTATTTTGTCAGGGATGCGGCATACTACCGGATGAAAGACACCTACCCGCTCTATCAGATAGGTGTGTGTATGTATCATATCTCTCTCTCTCTTTCTATCTCTCTCTCTCTCTTTCTCTCTCCCTCTCTCTCTCTCTCTCTCTCTCTATCTATCTATCTATCTATCTCTCTCTCTATCTATCTATCTATCTCTCTCTCTCTCTCTCTCTATATATATATATATATATATATATGTATATATATACACACATATATATGTATATATACATATATGTATATACAACTATATACACACATAAATGCGCATGCAAATACACACACATATATTTGTGTGTGTAGTTATATGATATTCCATGTATAATTCATTAATTTGCATTATATATGCATATAAATAATTATGTAGTTATGTATCTCAGTATATATATATATATATATATATATATATATATATATATATAATTAACTTGTTACAAATATCCAGGGGGTATGAATCCGAAGGAAGTTGAAACCGGGTTTATGAGAGTGCTCAATGAAAATTCAGAGCAAAATATATATTTTTTGATTTTATTCCATTAATTGCGATAAAACAGGTTTTGTTTCATTGGTGCGAGTAGCTACCAACTCATCGGGCGAAAGGAATTCAAATGGCATAAAATTTTAAGTTCACTCTAACGGGAGATTGAAAATTGAAAATACATTGGAGGGGGAGGGGGATAGAGTTGGGGCTTTGTCTATAACGGCGACATGGGACATGAGAGGGGAGGGGGGGACTCCAACAAGTCGTGTTTCAAATTATTACGTGGGAGGTTTTGCACGTGTCAGTGCTGTGTCAATCTCAATCTCGGCCGGGGTGGGAGGAGGGGGATGGGGCAACGGCCGGAGTGAGTTAAATTTAAAATGAGAATTATGGTTACAACCGTCATTCTCATTTTATTTTAATTCTAATAAGTAATTATCATGTGGATAAAAATGTTTGATAATTTTAATTTAGGGTATTAATTGCTACTTTTGCATTTTATTTATTTTATTTTAATGTTTTGTTTACTATTTGCAACAACCCAGACCATCCTGGCCAAACCGGACTTTCACTACACTACCACAACATAAAAACCAAAAAAGAAACTCCCATAATAAAGTGGAAAATCTTGAAAAAATCCAGCACCTGCAAATCAATAAACTCTCCATGTAGATTATGCTTAAATGAAAAACTGGAAATTATCCGCTTTAAGGACAAAAACAAACTCTTAAATAGAAAACAAGAGACATCTATCAACTGTAAACATAGTAGACTCTACCTCCTTAGCAACCCACATACCCCACCTTAACTCCACACCAACCCTACTTAACTTCAACATAAAATTAACAGTTTTTGTTTTTGTTTTTCACAAAAATGAATGATAACATTAAACCCCCACTATACACTACCCCAAAACACACTATAACCCCCTACTCACCCACCCAAATTTACAACCCAATCCCACCCCAACAAGTCATGATGAATCTATAAATATATAACCACCCCTCCGAACTACCAATAATATCAAATCTCTACCTATAATGCACAGCCTCAATAACCTCTCAGCCATACTACCAATTCTAACATAAACCCATAACTAGGACAGCTATCAACACTGATATCACTTAGACTAATCTCAATTACTTAACCCCTCGATCACTACCTTGAACACTTAATTATTAACTGGTACTTAGTCCTTGTCATTGGTAGTGGAATTAAAAAAGCCTACCATCACTTGTCGACTTATTTCGCCCAATGACTTCACAAGTAGCAAGATGGTAATTGATGGCGGTATTTATCAGTATTACTATTATTATTATTATTATTATTATTATTATTATTATTATTATTATTATTATTATTATTACTATTTTTATTATTATTATTATTATTATTATTATTATTATTATTATTATTATTATTATTATTGTTATTATCATTAATATTCTTACAAACTTGTTATTTCTATTTCTATTTTTATTCTAATTTTATTTATATTTATCTTTATTTATTTTTTATTTCATTTTTATTAAGGCTTTTACATAAGGCGGTTATCACTGCGACTACCGTAGGCATGATTGGCAGGCGTTACCATTGGCATAATCGGTTTTGTTATTGATAAGACTGGTAACACCAGAAAACCTCTCTTATAAAATGATTCCACTAGTATTGATCTCGGTATAATATAATCACAATTTAAAAAAATGAAAAATAAAAAAATATATAAAAAAAGTAGAGGGAATAAATAAAAAAATATAATCACAACAAAATTCACTACAAATAGTAAACAAAACATTAAAATAAAATAAATAAAATGCAAAAGTAGCAATTAATACCCTAAATTAAAATTATCAAACATTTTTATCCACATGATAATTACTTATTAGAATTAAAATAAAATGAGAATGACGGTTGTAACCATAATTCTCATTTTAAATTTAACTCACTCCGGCCGTCGCCCCATCCCCCTCCTCCCACCCCGGCCGAGATTGAGATTGACACAGCACTGACACGTGCAAAACCTCCCACGTAATAATTTGAAACACGACTTGTTGGAGTCCCCCCCCTCCCCTCTCATGTCCCATGTCGCCGTTATAGACAAAGCCCCAACTCTATCCCCCTCCCCCTCCAATGTATTTTCAATTTTCAATCTCCCGTTAGAGTGAACTTAAAATTTTATGCCATTTGAATTCCTTTCGCCCGATGAGTTGGTAGCTACTCGCACCAATGAAACAAAACCTGTTTTGTCGCAATTAATGGAATAAAATCAAAAAAAAAAAATATATATATATATATATATATATATACAGGATTGCCCAAAAGTAGGTTCACAGTTATCGTTTAATATTTGAAGTTTTTTTAACTAGGTTATTCGAAAAATTTTAAATAGGTTAAATATTTATTTGAAATTCTACACCAGAACAACGGGTAATTCATTATACCTGTTAACATAAAAGCAAATAATTTAATCTCTCAGATGCTCAAAATGCCCTCTTTCAACATTACAACATTCTTTAAATCTCTCCAGGACACTCTGACACACAGTGCGACACAATTTCCGATCTTCATCAATTTCTGTGAATGCGACATGAATGTAGTTTTTTAAATCATTTATTGTTTTTGGTTTCTTCTCATACACCTTGTTCTTAACAACACCACAAGAAAAGAAATCCATTGGGTTCAGGTCAGGTGAACATGGTGGCCAATCGATGCTGCATCTTCTTCCGAACCAACGCTGTGGAAAAACTTGGTTAAGGTAGTCTCTTACTTTAGACGCATAATGTGGTGGTGCTTCATCCTGCTGAAAGAAAAGTTCATCAAAGTCAGGTTTAGTTTTGAGTTGTGGTACTACTACTTCACGAAGCATGTCCAGGTAGTTCTCCCCATTTGCAGCTCCATTAAAAAAAACGGGCCCAATAACACCGTCGCTTGATAATGCACCCCAAACTGTAATGCCAGGCTCGTTCAGTTCAGTCTCTATGGTTAAATGGGGATGTTCGTCGACCCAGTACACACAGTTATGCCTCTTCACATGACCAGATAGTTTAAAGCAAGCCTCATCTGACCAGATAATCTCATCCAAAGAGTCAGGTTGTTCTCCAGTAAATTGATTACGCATCATTTCGCAGAACTGCAGTCGACGATGTGCGTCGTCCTCTAAAAGACCATGTACTAGTCTTGGTCGGTAAAATGAATTACAATCAGCAAGGAAATAGCTGTTTATGTAGGTTAGATCTATACTCTGAAGAGTATTTTATATTGCTTGTAATTAGCAAGTAACTTCAACCATGTAAAAAATAGTTTAATAACTGTAAACCTACTTCTAAGCCACCCTGTATATATATATATATATATATATATATATATATATATATATATATATATATATATATATATATATATATATATATTGTTAAATATAAGAGACAACTTATGTCTAAATATCTTTTCGTAGATCCTTTCCATTGTCCGAATCAGAATCTTAGTTTCGGGGGTAAATTGGCCGATGAATCTGCCATAGTTTTCATTTGTGTCCGAAGTATTTTCAGACCCACCCGGGGCCATCTTCAGGGGAATGAGCTGAATCAGGTAAATGAAAATCGTGGCAAATTCATTGCCCAATTTCCCCCGCCCCTGAAATTAACATTCTGATTCGGACAATAAAAAAGATTTACGAAAGGATATCCAGACATAAATTGTCTGTTATATTCAACAACACTTGCCTTCAAGAAAAGATGCTGTCTATATATATATATATATATATATATATATATATATATACACGTAAATACAAATATTATATGTATATATACATGCATTTATGAACATGTATACAAATATGTAAACCTATATATTGTTTGTATTTATGTAT
>OY744516.1:136009540-136072040 GCA_963556195.1 Sepiola atlantica
AATGCTAGAGGGAGAATAAGTAGAAGCCAATGGTTAAAAAATAACCTGAGATGATAGAAGAAGAAGAAGAAGAAGAAGAAGAAGAAGAAGAAGAAGAAGAAGAAGAAGAAGAAGAAGAAGAAGAAGAAGAAGAAGAAATGATGAAAAAGAAGGATGTTGATGACAACAGGAAGAAAGATGGAGGAGAAGAAGAAGAAGGAGAGGTCAGTAAGAAGCATTTAGCAGCTGTCACAGCTGGCCGTGCTATTGAAGGCGAGAAATTATAGCAGGAAGGACACAGCGGAGTAACGAGTAAAAACAAACTGAGTCTTTTGTTCGCTGGCGCGTCATGAGCACGCGCGTTCCGATGGCGCGTTCGATCCGACCCGACAACATGGGGTCGGGTCCGACCTCACCCCGCAGTGAGGCCTCCGCCAAACTGAGGTGGGGATCCCTTCTTTGGGGAACGATTAGATGGCGGTTGTTCATGTCAACGTTCTGCTCGCTCATCATTCTCGTCTGTACATTCCCACCCCCAACTTGGGCGCAGACGGTGCCGAAAGAAAAAGTGTTGCGGAACACAACTTATGGAGAGATACAGGGTTATGTTGGCGAGGTATTACCGGGAAAATTTGTTGAGTATTACCTAGGTGTTCCATACGCTGCACCGCCCATCGGAGATCTACGCTTATAATTATGTTTCATTATCTATCATGCTTACCTGTATGCGTCGTGCAATCAGGGCTGCTATATGTATATATATATATATATATATATATATATATATATATATATATATATATATGTATATCAATAGTAATCCAGGTAGGGTAAAAATCCACAGGGTAGAAATCCAAAGCGAATCAAACCGGGTTTATAAAAGAGTGCTCAATAAAAAATATAGAGCTGTATTGTGAATGCTTTTATTTAAACATGTACAAGGTCTGCTACACTGGCATGTCGATGTTATCGATCTACAGCTCTCAAGAGCTGAGGTCTCATCAGGCAGAAAATTATTTTTTGATCCAACCTGGTTGCTGAATTCCAGGGAGAATGAAGTTAAGCAAAAATAAGAGGAGAAAGAAATAAAAGTCATGTGACCGATTTTAAAATATGATTGCCGTTAGAAATTACTATTTTCATTTTTTTTATTTGTATCTTTTATATATTTTATATATCCAACGCTGAGCTGGGGTAGAAAGGGGGGGCGAAGAAAAGAAAAAGAGAAGATAAGGGAAAGGAAGAAAGATACAATTGCTGCTAGAAAAGTTTAATTTACAGCCATTTATATTTTTATTTTTTTATTTTTACCCAGCGCTTAGTTAGGGTAGGGGGTTGGAAGAAAAAGAAAGAGAAAGGGGTGGAGGGGTGTTAGGGATGGATGTCTATAGCCATTTAGGATTTGTTGCGGGAATGGTTAATTTAAGGTTCGAGTTAAATTCATATTTATTTTTATTCAGCGCTGGGCTGGATAAAGAGGGGGGTCGGGGGGAGATGAAACAAGAGCGAAAGAGAAGATAAAGAAAGAGGGGGAGGGGAGGTTTCAAATGTGTTGTGTCTGCTTCCTGTCAATGCAGACATATAACAATTACATGACACCCAGCTTAGGGGGATATTTTAGTTTAACTCATTGATGGATTTATGGCCTTAATGTTAATAAATTATGTTGTTATATTTTGATCAATTGGCATTTAATTTTGAATATTTTGATGGATAGTTAAATGTATTTTAAATAGTATTTATCAGTTAATTAATAAAACATAATGGTAATTGTCTTTATTTTTAGTAAGATTCATATATGGATTAGTGGCAGTAATATTAGTAGATTTAGTTCTAGGTACTAATGAGTTAAAATATATTGGGAATTATTCTTGGTAAGGATCGTATATAAGTTTATGACATTGATATTGATGGATTATACTTTTATATTTAGTTTTAATTATTTTGGAGTATAAATAAATGTATTTCGATTATAAATAATAGTTAGTGATGGATTAATAAAACATACTGGTAATTGCTTTTATTTTTAATGGAATTTATATATCGATTAATTTCAGTGGTATAGATAAATAAATTTTATTATTCGTTGTAATCCTATTATTAATGGTGAGGTTACCACCTGTTATAATATTAGTGGTAAGTTGTTCTAGTTAAAGTTGTTAACGCGAGTTATGGTCTATGAAGGGGGGATTAGAAATGGTGGGGGCCAGTCATTTTGATTAAAGTGATCAGTATATAATTATTTAAATATTTAAAAATTGGTTTTGATAATATGTGGTTTACTATTGTGGGATTTTGTGAGCTGGATGTTGAGCGCATACACGCACTCGTGCACACATATAAATACATATATGCACATGTATACACAAACATTCATATATGCACCCAAACCCATACACATATACACGAACACACAGATACACATGTATGTGCACATATGTATACGTATACATACGCGTACACAGGCGTACACATACACACATAAATAGTTATAAATTTTATATCCTCATACATATGCATATTCATATGTCCACAAAAATCACCTATATATATATATATATCTAAAAATGTTACTTTTACGTGTTATAGTATTTATTCAAAAGGGGGGTGGTTGTACTGTATTTGTAGTTGAGGGTTAAAGTTACTTGATTTGGAGGTGTTAATAAGTGTTAATTTTAGCGGGGTTGTTGGGTATTGGGGTTTTTTGTTCTAATGGTATTATTTAGGCGGGGTTGTACAAATTACTAAGGAGATGTGATCTGTTATGCCTACAGTTGATCGATGTTTCCTGTTTTTTGTTTAAAAGTTTTCCTCTGTCAGTGAATTTAATTATTTTTAAGTTTTTCGCCGAGGCATAAATAGCATGGTGAGTTTAATGAGCTACAGGTGCTAGTTTTTCTGATAGTGTTCCAGATTACAGTTGGTGATTTATTTTTATTAGTTAGTTCCCAGTGGTAATTTGAGAGTGATGTTCTGTTTTGGTAGCTTGGGTTGTTGAATGAACATTTATGGCCGGTGTATCTTTCTTTGATGTATTACCTGCCATACCTATGTAGTATTTTTTTTATATCTGGAGTTTCTTTAGTTGAGATTGTTGCTTGGTAAATTGTTTTTGTTATTAAACAATTTTGTTGCAAGGGGCATTTATTTTTATTTATGCAGTTACAGGACTTTACTTTAGTTGTTTTATTGTTATCTAATTCAGGGTTTAGGTTGCTGTTTAGGATTTTGTTATTGTGTTTTTTAATTATCATTTCTAAATTTTCGCTGCAACTGTAACTTAGTTTAAGTGTATTTTTGTTGAATATTTTATGTAAGATATTGTTTGGGGGGAAATATGTGTTTATGAGGTTTAAAATTTTTTTACCAAGTTTGGTTTTAACTGCTTGATTGAAGGGGGGTGTAAACCATATTATTTTCCTGTTTCTTGCTTTATTGTTTTTATTATTAGTCGTTGCAGGTTTAGTAAATTTAATTTGTGTATTCTTGTATCCGCTGTATTTTAGTGCTTTATTATAGAATTCTTTATGTTTGTTAAAGATTGTTTCATTTGATGAGTTATTGCTTATCCTATGTTGGATAGATTTAGGGATGTGTTTAATGATAGTTTTGGGATGGTAGGAGAGGAGGTGTACATAGATTGGGTTAAAGTTTTCTTTATTATATGGTTCGTATGTTTCTTTGGTTAAGTTGAGAGTTACATCTAGGAAGTTTACTATTTTAATGTTGGAAGTTATTTCAACTTTAAGGCATATCCTCCTCATCTCCCTAATAATAATCTTTTTAATATTTTCACACTTTTGCCTATTAGAGTTTCTGACTACTAAAAGTCCATCATCCCTATATAGGCCAATGTCTTCAATATCTATATCATTAGTTAGGTTGTAGAGGATGTATAAACCAACTAGGTCGGTGATTTCTGCAGAGTCGAAAGAACCCATCGAAACATCAAAAGAGCCAGATTGGTTGCTCTTTGTCCATTGATCTTTTTTACTAATTAACACTGTTTTCCTACATTTTCTCACAATGTTAATCTCTTCTTCAGAAATATCCGAGAGAAGAGTAGCAAACTCCATGACGCTTTCGAAGAGTTCATTAGAAATTGAGGGGTAGTAGTTAATTATATCAAATTGGATGATGGAACAATTTATTTTGTTTTTTATTTTGTGGAACCAATTAATTGTATCGGTCGTGTTGATCCATTGGTTGAGTTTATATGTTGATCTAATGTTTTTGTTAATTTTTTGTAGAATGATTTTGCTAATTTTTCCGGTTTCTTGTTTTGTAGGATTAATTAGTCTAGTTGTGGGCTTTGTCTGAAAGTCAGGTTTGTGGTCTTTAAGGAGTATATATGCTTCCCTTACTTTTAGTTTACTAACCCTATCACTAATTTTGAGTTTGTCAGTAATTTCCTTGCTACTAATATTTATGTTTTGGACTAAGTCAGTGTTTGATTTTCTGTAATTTTTAGTTATATTATTGTCGAGTAGTTTAAAATATTCTGATTTGGTGAGTTTATAAAAGTTTTGAGTTTTGTCTGCCTTAACTAAGATGTGTTTGGAATTGTTAATTTCGTTGACTATTCTATCTAGTTTTTTCTGGAATGTTTTTTTTTGTCGTTGAATTTAACGTCCTTAACAATTTTGAGTAAGTAATTTTCAAAGTTATCAAGTAATTCAATACGCGGTGCCGTACCTTGGTTTTTGAAGCCGTATTTTTCTTTGTTGTTGTTGCTGGTAGGCCCGTTTAGGAAGAAGTATGCTTCCCACTTCATTCTCCTCAAGAGTTCCTCCATCTTCATTGTTAGAATTAGAAGATAATTCCGGGTGTTTGTTATTGGAATGTTCTTGAGGGAGGTGTTAAAGTTGGTTTTTTCCATGTTAGCTGAATAATCTCGGTTAAAAGAGTGCTCGACAGTAAATGGAGCAAATAGTAATCCAGGTAGGGTAAAAATCCACAGGGTAGAAATTCAAAGGGAATCAAACCGGGTTTATAAAAGAGTGCTCAATAAAAAATATAGAGCCGTATTGTGAATGCTTTTATTTAAACATGTACAAGGTCTGCTACACTGGCATGTCGATGTTATCGATCTACAGCTCTCAAGAGCTGAGGTCTCATCAGGCAGAAAATTATTTTTTGATCCAACCTAGTTGCTGAATTCCAGGGAGAATGAAGTCAAGCAAAAAAGAAGAGGAGAAAGAAATAAAAGTCATGTGACCGATTTTAAAATATGATTGCCGTTAGAAATTACTATTTTCATTTTTTTTATTTGTATCTTTTATATATTTTATATATCCAACGCTGAACAGGGGTAGAAGGGGGGCCGAGGAAAAGAAAAAGAGTGCGTGTATGCACTCAACATCCAGCTCACAAAATCCCACAATAGTAAACCACATATTACCAAAACCAATTTTTAAATATTTAAATAATTATATACTGATCACTTTAATCAAAATTACTGGCCCCCACCATTTCTAATCCCTCCCCCTTCATAGACCATAACTCGCGTTAACAACTTTAACTAGAACAACTTACCACTAATATTATAACAGATGGTAACCCCACCATTAATAATAGGATTACAACGAATAATAACATTTATTTATCTATATCACTGAAATTAATCGATATATAAATTCCATTAAAAATAAAAGCAATTACCAATATGTTTTATTAATCCATCACTAACTATTATTTATAATCGAAATACATTTATTCATACTCCAAAATAATTAAAACTAAATATAAAAGTATAATCCATCAATATCAATGTCATAAACTTATATACGATCCTTACCAAGAATAATTCCCAATATATTTTAACTCATTAGTACCTAGAACTAAATCTACTAATATTACTGCCACTAATCCATATATGAATCTTACTAAAAATAAAGACAATTACCATTATGTTTTATTAATTAACTGATAAATACTATTTAAAATACATTTAACTATCCATCAAAATAATCAAAATTAAATGCCAATTGATCAAAATATAACAACATAATTTATTAACATTAAGGCCATAAAGCCATCAATGAGTTAAACTAAAATATCCCCGTAAGCTGGGTGTCATGTAATTGTTATATGTCTGCATTGACAGGAAGCAAACACAACAAATTTGAAACCTCCCCTCCCCCTCTTTCTTTATCTCCTCTTTCGCTCTTGTTTCATCTCCCCCCGACCCCCCCTCTTTATCCAGCCCAGCGCTGAATAAAAATAAATATGAATTTAACTCGAACCTTAAATTAACCATTCCCGCAACAAATCCTAAATGGCTATAGACATCCACCCCTAACACCCCTCCACCCCTTTCTCTTTCTTTTTCTTCCAACCCCCCTACCCTAACTAAGCGTTGGATAAAAATAAAAAATAAAAATATAAATAGCTGTAAATTAAACTTTTCTAACAGCAATTATATCTTTCTTCCTTTCCCTTATCTTCTCTTTTTCTTTTCCGCCCCCCCCCTTCTACCCCTGTTCAGCGTTGGATATATAAAATATATAAAAGATACAAATATAAAAAAAATGAAAATAGTAATTTCTAACGGCAATCATATTTTAAAATCGGTCACATGACTTTTATTTCTTTCTCCTCTTCTTTTTTGCTTGACTTCATTCTCCCTGGAATTCAGCAACCAGGTTGGATAAAAAATAATTTTCTGCCTGATGAGACCTCAGCTCTTGAGAGCTGTAGATCGATAACATCGACATGCCAGTGTAGCAGACCTTGTACATGTTTAAATAAAAGCATTCACTATATATATATATATATATATATATACATATACATATATATATATAATATATATATAACCTTTTATCTTATAATTCTAATTTTTGTAACTTCTCACGTGCCTGATGAAGACTTATTGAAGTCGAAAACGTTTGCAGTTTTGACGAGTTCCTGCTCACACTTAAACCGAATATTAGACTGTTGCTCCCCCAATTGTAAAAAATGGTTCCAAAAGAGAAACAACCAGGAATTATCACTGTTGTTTAATCAAACATATATATATATATATATATATATATATATATATATATATATATATATATATATGTGTGTGTGTGTGTGTGTGTGTGTCTGTGTGTGTGTGGGGGGGTGCTGTTTTCTCATATTATACTAAATAAAGCTAACCTATTTCTCGAAGTTAGACAGCGATAGCATTGCATCTGGCAAATCGATATTTGATGCTTCCTAGTCACTCAATTCTGACAATGATCGGGATGTGTTCTTTAAATAATAAAACTTTAAATTTTAACCGAGTTTATCGATTTCATACTATAACCGGCCAGACATTTCATTTAGTAAGAGAAAGTTCACGATATAAATGGCTCATTTCCATTGGATAACCATCTATGTTTATTAGCCAATCACATCGCTGCGTGTGTTACAAATAAGGAAAATGCAAATGGGGTCCCTATCTCATCGTTTGGTGGATAAAAATCATTATTTTTATTCTTAACTATAAATTTCAGTCCTGGCTAGATTTAAATTTCAACCATCTTTCTGACACTAGAAAAGCCACCGTCATTTCCCAGGGTGTATATGGGTAAATAAATACAAGACTTTTTAAACACAATATTCACTTTGTTGCTTATGTAGACAATGCTTGTGTTGGTTTCTTCCTTTTTTGTATTTTTTATTCGCTGTGATTACACTGAGAAATGTATTGTTTCTTTAGTAACAGGCACCATTTTTTTTTTAAATATTAAATGAACGCTAAAAAGATAATTCCTTCACAAAGTTCTCATTTTATAATTTGAAGGAAATTGATGGGTTAATAAATAGAAAGGCTGTTTTTACATTAAAGGTTACCAGTTATTAAGACCCAAATGGCACTCGAGGATAAGGGTTAAAGACTTTGACTCGAAGATAGGGGTTAAAGCTTTTGACTGGTGGATGGTGAGACAGCATCGCGTTCACCGGCACGATGGTTGTAGCAGAGAAGAAATTGATTATTTACAGGGACGGTTCAACAAGAACTTGTTTACATTCGACTTGACGACGACCATATTGTAGTCAGCAGGGAAGCAGGCTCGCGGATACTTTTCATTATTACACGGCGAGCTATTCCTGTTTTGATGTGGCACCGATTAATTATGAATTGGCCAGACTTGTTTCGATTCCCAAATATTGGAAGTGTGAATCCTAAATTGGCAACAATCAAGTACTTTGCAAAAATAGATTTTAAATCAACAGCCAAATTGCAATCGACGATACATTCAAGAAACATCACGACTATTATTACGAGATTACTGCATTCAGGGCTAAAATATGATCATCTCAAAGTCAATATCCATTTAAACAATAAACCATCTTCTAAATTCATCAAATTGTATTAATATCATTCATTATTTTCAATCCTCTTATGATCTTCATCATCATTCAACTGACAATTTATCTATTTCATTAACTCTTACCTTAAAGTTACTTTTAGCCTTGATATGTGGTGACTCATTAGTATAAAAAAATCTCTTTAGTAGAAACCATGTTTTTGTTTGTTTCAGTATCCACGTTTATAAAGCATCTTTAACACGATCATTTGGAAACCTAACGTCACATTATATACATATTTTCATTTTTCCTTTAAATAATCGAATCGCATTATAAAGCAAACTATCTTTGTTTTAGGAAAGTGTTGTAAACAAATATGATTTACTGTATTGCTAATGTAAACCACTAGCCCCTTCCTCTTAGAGAGTCTCCCCAAAAGAGTATCTGTTCGAATAGGATCCACGCTGTCTACCAAGCTTCAGCCTCTGTCCTATCGCCGCGAAGTTGCATCCATGTGCTTGTTTACAAGTACTTCAATAGAATGTGCTCCGACGAGCTTGCACCCCTCGACAGAAATACCCCCGACCGAACCGCTCGTCAACAAAATATCACCCCTTCACGATAGAAGTCCCCAGAGGCTGGAGGCCTTTCTGCTCTAATAACTTCTTTCCTATTTATTTAGCGAATGCAAAGACCTTCAGCCACGCAGTAGCCTCCTGGTCTGCTGTGTGGAGGGTGGCTAATCCTCCTCTCAGTCGTTGGAGAGGACAGACTTCAATGATGTGCTCCATTGTCTGCTGCTCTCCACAAGCACACAGCGGAGATGGGCTGCTGCCCTTTCTATGAAGGCTGGCCAAGCACGGGCCATGTCCAATCCTGAATCTATTGATGGTTGACCACTCTCTCCTTGGGAGGTCGGTGCCAGGCACTTGTTGGTTAGGGTCTGACACCAGGTGTTTATTAAGGACCTCCTTGGTCGCCCATTCCTTTTTCCAGGCTGATTGGATGGTGAAGTCAGTTGGTGGGATGTTCTTTCAGATGAGGCGTCTGGATGGAAGTCGAGCAGTGGGTGGGTTGAGGGTATCTTGGTGGATTGGTAGATGAGGGGAGTCTTCAACCTTTTGAAGCATCCTTTGAGTGGATGCTGTTCGCCGGATGTGTGGAGGTACAATGTTTGATAAGACGGGGAGACAGGGTAGTGGTGTTGAGCGGATTGTCCCGGTTATGATTCTCATTGTTGAGTTGAGCTGGGTGTCTACAAGATGTCTGTGGGATAACCTGGACCAAACAGGGGCACAATATGCAGAGGTGCACCAGACAGCTTGCTGAGCAGGTTGTTCCTGGACTTCACCTTAGCCGTCGTCCCCTTGATATGTTCTTTGAAGGATAGGGTCCTGTCAAGGGTCACTCCAAGGTAGGTTGGATTAGAAGCATGCTTAAGTTGGAGACCGCTCAGGGGGATGTTGAGTTCTCTGGCAGCTTTTGCATTGTGGAGATAGAAATACACTGGAGACAGTTTTTGCTGGGCTTTGTTTTAAACGCCAGGTTTTGCAGTACTGGTCCAGTTTAGTGAGGTCTTCAGTGAGAACCCGTTCCAGTTGTTCAAAGTCCAGTGCTTGGCATGCCAGACAGATGTCATCCGCGTAGATGAATTTGCGGGATTTGGTGCTGGGTAGGTCATTTGTGTATACATTGAATAGTGTTTGAGCTAGAACTGAGCCTTGTGGGAGCCCATTTTTCTGTGCTCTCCATGCGCTGGTGTTATGTCCAATGTGAACTCTGAACCTCCGGTTGGTCAGCAGGGTTTGTATGGCAGTTGTTACCTGGGCGGGAAGCTCCTTTGTGAGTTTCAGTATGAGGCCTTTGTGCCAGACCGTATCATAGGCGGCTGTGAGGTCGAGGAACACAATCCCTGTCTTCAGTCTGCTCTCGAAACCATTTTTGATGAAGGTGGTTAGGGACAACACTTGCTCTCCTGTGCTGCGGTCCTTCCGGAAACCTGTCTGATCCACGCACAGAATGTCCTCTACTCCTGGGGATATACGTTTGAGTATAAGGCGTTCCAGCATTTTGTAAGAAAACACTAAGCTTCTTTCCTAAACCTGCTAGTCGTTGGAATTCCCTCGCAGTACACAACGTGCATTAGTTTAAATGGAATGTGAATAAACATCTCGCTGCACAACTTCGCACTTAAGATGCTTCTGTGTATATAATACACAGTAGCCCCTTACGTCTCAGTAGAAATGTGCATTTTTAGGAGGGGGGTAAATATAAGTTTTTAAAGAATATGTATAAAGAGAGACCTACGTATAGTTTATATGCACACACGCTAGCATAAGAATAAACTTAACTTTCAAAATCTCAATTAACAAAATAGTATTTCCCCTTTTTATTTATACTTTTCTCATATTTTGTGGTTAACAAAATAATGGTAAATTAATGTTTTTCAGTTATTTTGTGATTAACGAAACAATAGAAAATTAATGCTTTTCAGTTATTTTGTGATTAACGAAAAATGGTAAATTAATGTTTTTTTATTTATTTTGTAGTTAATGAAATAATGGTAAAATAATGTTTTTCAGTTATTTTGTAGTTAACGAAACAATGGTAAATTAATATTTTTCAGTTATTTTGTGGTTAACGAAACAATGGTAAATTAATGTTTTTCAGTTATTTTGTAGTTAACGAAACAATGGTAAATTAATGCTTTTCAGTTATTTTGTGGTTAACGAAACAATGGTAAATTAATGTTTTTTATTTATTTTGTGGTTAACGAAACAATGGTAAATTAATGTTTTTCAGTTATTTTGTAGTTAACGAAACAATGGTAAAGTAATGTTTTTCAGTTATTTTGTAGTTAACGAAACAATGGTAAAGTAATGTTTTTCAGTTATTTTGTAGTTAACGAAACAATGGTAAATTAATGTTTTTCAGTTATTTTGTAGTTAACGAAACAATGGTAAATTAATGCTTTTCAGTTATTTTGTGGTTAACGAAACAATGGTAAATTAATGCTTTTTATTTATTTTGTGGTTAACGAAACAATGGTAAATTAATGCTTTTCAGTTATTTTGTAGTTAACGAAACAATGGTAAATTAATGTTTTTCAGTTATTTTGTAGTTAACGAAACAATGGTAAAGTAATGTTTTTCAGTTATTTTCTGGTTAACGAAATAATGGTAAATTAATGTTTTTCAGTTATTTTGTAGTTAATGAAACAATGGTAAATTAATGGTTTTTATTTATTCTGTGGTAAACGAAATAATGGTAAATTAATGTTTTTCATTTATTTGAGGTTAACGAAAAAATGGTAAATTAATGCTTTTCAGTTATTTTGTGGTTAACGAAATAATGGTAAATTAATGCTTTTCATTTATTTTGTAGTTAACGAAACAATGGTAAATTAATGCTTTTCATTTATTTTGTAGTTAACGAAATAATGGTAAATTAAATTTTTTCAGTTATTTTGTAGTTAACGAAACAATGGTAAATTAATGCTTTTTATTTATTTTGTAGTTAACGAAACAATGGTAAATTAATGTTTGTCATTTATTTTGTGGTTAACGAAAAAATGGTAAATTAATGCTTTTTATTTATTTTGTGGGTAACGAAATAATGGTAAATTAATGTTTTTCAGTTATTTTGTAGTTTATGAAACAATGGTAAATTAATGGTTTTTATTTATTCTGTGGTAAACGAAATAATGGTAAATTAATGTTTTTCATTTATTTGAGGTTAACGAAAAAATGGTAAATTAATGCTTTTCAGTTATTTTGTGGTTAACGAAATAATGGTAAATTAATGCTTTTCATTTATTTTGTAGTTAACGAAACAATGGTAAATTAATGCTTTTTATTTATTTTGTAGTTAACGAAACAATGGTAAATTAATGTTTGTCATTTATTTTGTGGTTAACGAAAAAATGGTAAATTAATGCTTTTTATTTATTTTGTGGGTAACGAAACAATGGTAAATTAATGCTTTTTATTTATTTTGTGGTTAACGAAACAATGGTAAATTAATATATGTAAAATGCTGGGGGTGAATAAGTGGAAGTAAATGATTGAAAAAAAAACTGACTGAAAAAACAGGAAATAATGAATTGGCGAAAGAAGAAGAAGAAAAAGAAGAGAGGTCAGTAAGAAAAACGTCGCAGCTGTTACAGTCATCTGTGCTATTGAAGGCAATACATTATAACAGGAAGAACGCTCCCTGTTTTCCTGACCGTACTGACATGCAGACATGTAAAACTTATGTAAACAGACATCTCGCTGCACAGCTCCCAATTTAGGTCGCCCCCCCCTAAAAAAAACAAAAAACTCTCAACCTTTTTCTCAGTAGCCCCTTACGTCTACAGTGGCGGTCTGCCTTGTTTGGGGGGAACTATGTCAACAAAAATATATGGGGTTGTATATTACCCAATGTTTGTGAAATCCTAGGGGGAGAATAAGTAGAAGGCAATGGTTAAAAAAATAACCTGAGATGATAAAGAAATAATGAATTAGAGAAGAAGAAGAAGAAGAAGAAGAAGAAGAAGAAGAAGAAGAAATGATGAAGAAGAAGGATGTTGATGACAACGGGGCGAAAGATGGAGGAGAAGAAGAAGGAGAGGTCAGTAAGAAGAACTTAGCAGCTTTCACAGTCAACCATGCTATTGAAGGCGAGACATTATAGCAGGCAGGACGCAGCGGAATAACAAGTAAAAACAAACTGAGTCTTTTGTTGGCAGTCGCGTCATGGGCACGCGCGTTCCGATGGCGCGTTCGGCCCGACCCGACAACATGGGGTCGCGTCCCACCTCACCCCGCAGTCAGGCCTCCGCCAAACTGAGGTGGCGATCCCTTCTTTGGGGAACGATTAGATGGCGGTTGTTCATGTCAACGTTCTCCTCGCTCGTCATTCTTATCTGGACCTTTCAAGCCTCAACTTGGGCGCAGACGGTGCCGAAATAAAAAGTTTTACGGAACACAACTTAGGGAGAGATACAGGGTTATGTTGGCGAGGTATTACCGGCAAATATGTTGAGTATTAGCTAAGTCTCCCCTACGCTGCACCGCCCATCGGAGATCTACGATTTGCGGTAAGGAAACACAGATAGTCATGCTTTGTTATCTATTATGTTTACCTGTATGCGTCGTGCAATCAAGGCTGCTAACTATATATATATATATATATATATATATATATATATAATAGATAGAGAGAGACAGAGGGAGAGAGAGAGAGAGAAAGAGAGAGAGAGAGAGAAACATAACCATAGACCTTTATATTTTATCTCTTTTCAGAATCCTGTGGAGCCAAAACCATGGAAAGAGGTACGCATCACGGACAAGCATCCACCCGCTTGCATGCAAAAATATAAGGATTACATCAACGCACATCGGGTCGATTTCAACGAATATGATGAGGATTGTTTATATTTAAATATCTACGTTCCGCGGGTAAGTGTAATTTTTGGACTCTAGAGGGGACTTGGAAAAACGGGTGAAAGAGCTAACTGGATGCAATGTTAACATTGAAATTCGATAGATTAATATATATATATATATATATATATGCATAACTTAGAGGTAAAAAAACAGTAATAGCCTATTTTGTATTCTACTTTTTATTGTAATTATATTCATCATCATTATCAGCCTATATATGATATTTTGTAAGTTTTTTTTAATAACTACTCCATCCATCTTCGCGACTGCGTTTCTCACGAAGGCCAGTCAAGCTTTACGATTTGAAGTCAACAATTGGGTGATATCTAGCCATCCACTATTCTAACAACGACTTATGTAGACACAGGGGGCCCAAGTTGAGTTCCAGGTCAGCTTTAACCGTCATCGGCCAGGTTTTCGTTCTCTACCGTATCGCCTTTTCCAACCCTGAAGGGGAGCTTGGTCAATTGATTCGTGGATAAACTCTCCTGTTTCACGACGAAAGGCATGACCAAGCCAGTGCAGATGTCTTGTGATAATGACTTGTCGGATGGAGTTAACTTTGATTAATACATCAAACCACATCACATTGATTTCAATGAATTTGATGAGGATTGTTTATATTTAAATATCTCCGTCCGACGGGTAAATGTCATTTTGCTTCATAGATGAACTGCTTCGTAGATAAACTGATTCGTAGACGAAATTGATTGGTAAATGAAGCAATTTTAGGCAACATTGTTTGGCTCGCTTCAAACAAGGGGACATTATATGTTTGGTAATAAAATGTAGAATATTTAAGAATGAATAAATATTGGCTTGCTTGTTTGTTTTACGGCATATCAACCCTCCTCGGGTTATTTAATGCCGAATCCGGTATTTTAGGTGAACGTTTATATCCTTCAAGTTCTTTATATGTTAACGTATTTATTCATAGTGTTTGCTTGAGTGAGAGGGGGAAAGAGCGAGGAAAGGGGAGGTCAAAAAGAAGAGAGGGAGGGAAATTTTTGTTTTTTGTTTGGGATGTTTGCAGAGCATCATTGAGTTTTGCAAAGTTTAAAAAAAACAATAAAACATCAAGGTTTGGTGCATTTTGGGTGAGAATGCCGATATCTTCAGACAGCGTGATCTGGAAGCACAGGAAATAAAGACTGGCCCACCTCGAAAAGATAATAAAACCAAAAAATAGCAATAGAATTGGCGGTGTCAATCATTCGCAAACTTTTGTTGTAAGTCGTTAAATAAGAATAAAACAACAGAAAATTGTGTGACTCGATGAAGTAAAAATGTAATTTGTAATCGAACAATTCTTTTCGCCCGATTAAATTCAGAGTTTCAGTTTTAAAAGATAACGGCTATTATTAGTATCATCTAGTCGCGGTAGTGTCACGGATTCTCCTGAAGCTCTCATGCCATCCAGTTCTATTCTCCAGCACACGCATTTGTTTCATTTTACTTCATTCGAAGTTCTCAGAAATAAAGGGGCCCTTGCCTGGGAATAACACTTGATCTCTATATAAGATATATAGATATTCGAATATTCAATTAAAGTTCTCTTTTACCTGTCAAATGTGTAGTTAGTACAGAAGTTAAGAACATTAATTTTCATCTCTCCAATTGACCAGTTAACTATGTTAACTTTTGGTCTCCTTGACCTTCCGGATTCCAGGACATTAATATATATAGTCTAGTGAAGTATCAAGCTAAGTGCTATTACCTGAGTTAACATTACTTGGAGAAGGTGGGTCGTATTTGGGCTTCGAATACTATGTTAGTTTGAATCTTTGGTAAATGGTTTACTTGTAGGATAAAGTATGTTTATGTCAGATTTGTGAGAAAACTTTGTACCGAGAGACCGAAGACACTCGATGATGATGTTCAGTAGATAATTCAAACTCTCTTGTTGGTAATTCAAACTCTCTTGTAGGTAATTCACACTCTCTTTAAACATATAATGACTTGTGCATTTCGAGTTATCTGCTAGTTACTTGATGTAGTGGCTTTGCAGTCTCCCCACATCCTTGTTTTGGCATCCACAAAAGAACATCGCTGATGATTTCATTCTCTAAGAACAATACTGTAAGACTTTTTTGCTGGGAATTTTCTAGGAAAACAATTTTTTCCATATACCTTTTCGGAAAACAATGACAATAAACACAGTTTTTATATAGGAGTTTTGAAAAATAAAAATAAAATAGGACTTTAAACACATTCTATATAATAATAGGATTTTCTGGGATTTATTTATGTGAGAATAATAAAATAACAATAAATTACAATACGATAAAGCAATTTTCTGATGCATGTTATGTAAACATATCAATAAAATAAATATTTTCTGAGATTTTCATCGAGGAAAATAATATAATTGCTTTTAAAAAATTATTTTAGTTCTGAATAATGATAATAAAACACCAGGTAATTTCTTGTATACAAAATAATAAGGAAAATTATGAAATAATTAATGAAATATGGAAGATATTAGTAAATGATAGTTCATACTCTCTCCTTGATCGGTGTTCGTACAATATCTGGGTATGTCAATTCCCATCTTTACTTAGCTCCTACCGCTTTAGCTAGTATGAAGTAAAACATTTGCGAAATGTCGTGGAAAAATTACGCTGCTTTGTATTTGCATGAGAGAGTAAGTAACTAGGATTAATGTATCTACGTATTATTTTATTGGCTAAAACATTGGCAATTATGTTTTTTTTAATTCGCTTTGAACTAATGCCGAATATTCTTTATTGTTATTAAGTTTAAACAATATTCATGTAATTGTTTTGCGTGTCAGTGTGTTATACTCATTTCTTTAAATTTAAAAAAAAACGTATTCAGTTAAAAATATACTGAAGAGTTACGTGCGGTTTGAACTCGACTATTGATATTGTGAAAACTACTACCTTAGTAATGTGTACTCTGCCTATTTTATATTTTGTTGATTAATCACATGTTTCTATTTGCGCACGAACAGACAAACTCCCAAAACATCTGAACTTTTTAATTGTATAAAAATAAAGTATTTCCATGAGATTTGTTTTATAATTAAAAACGTCATTTTGATGAATAAAATAGCGGCCATTTATTACCACGTTACGACGAATTACAATGTTTAGAAATTAAGAAAAGCCTGGGGCAATAAAACATTACAAAAACAACTTTATAGATTCTGCGTCGTTTGGTCATTTTAAGCTATTTAAGAAGCAACGGTAAAAATATGTAATCTCATTTCTGTTATCTTCGGATAAAATAATATATTCATTATTTTAAAAACAAAAATGATGGACCCTTCTAGTATACATTAAATTTTTAATTGTTTTCCACGCCAATACGTAGTTAAAGCCAAATCAATTGTTTTGGACTTTTAAAATAATTTCCAACGCTATTGATAATGTTTACATATTCATTTATTTATTTTTTATAATGTCTTACGTTTTAATTCCTGTTTTAAAACATGACGTAAATCAAAAATCTATGACGTTACGCCAAAGCTATAATTATTTTGTTATGGTAATGTTTTAAGCTCTATTTATAAGAAAGTTCAAATAGGTCAGTTGGTAGAACATCAAATTTAAGATCTCAAGGTTTCGATAACGATTTCCGCTGATGGAATCCGCTTCATTTGTTGGAAATGTATTATTTAACATTAATGCAAAATTCTCGATTTCTAAAAGTAGTTACGATCTTTGGAATTTCGAAATGAGACAAATTCCATAATGTATATATTACGTTTAAAAAAATGTGACTGACGGATTGACAGACGGACAAAATCTCTATTTATATAAGATATATCACTAATCAATATAGCAATATTCCACCAACTCATTAAAACTAAAATTCTTTCTGACGAACAGTATAGATTTAGGCAAGTCCGTTCTACTGCTGATATCCTAACAGTCATCTCGGAACGCATATGCCATACATTGGATAACGTTACTGAAGCTAGGACAGTAGCGCTTGATATATCCAAGGCTTTTGACAGAGTTTGGCATGAAAATTAAGTCGTACGGTATTACTGGACATATATTATAATAAGATCCTATTTAGCCGAAAAAAGATCCAGGTGGCCCCTGATAGTCGTACATCCAAACAACATGACATTAATGCAGATGTGGCCTAGGGGTTGGTACTTGGACCGTTATTATTCCTGATCTTTATAAACGACTTCTCTGATTAAAACGTGTCTGAGATTGGTATATTTGCTGATGACACCAGGCTCTATACTCGACATGTAGGCAAAAGGAACACACGCATATCAAAGGCAATGGCAAAGGCAATGGCAAAGACAATGGCAAAGACAATGGCAAAGACAATGGCAAAGGCAATGGCAAAGGCAATGGCAAAAGCAATGGCAAAGGCAATGGCAAAGGCAATGGCAAAGACAATGGCAAAAGCAATGGCAAAAAGCAATGGCAAAGGCAATGGCTGAATCATTAGAAAATGACCCCAGTCTGTGATCGAATGGGGACCTAAGTGGATGGTAACATTTAATGCTACTAAGACAAAGCTCCTATCCTTCAACAATTATAACCCACTACTGTCATTCAAACTACTTGTTAACATGTCATTCAAACTACAGTTAACATGTCTTATAACACATACATAGATGAAATTGCCAAGGCTGCTGCAATGAAGGTTGGCTCTCTTTACTAAGATAAACAAAAACAGATCAAACCTGCCAGTATCCTATATCTCTACTAAGCCACCATTCGCCCATGCATGGAGTATTTTTGTCACATCTGTCCTGGTGCACCAAACGCTAGCCTTTCCCTCTTGGATAGGGTCCAAAAAAGGGTCCTTAATCTAATAGGCCACTCACTAACAAGCATACTCCAGCCTCTGTCCCATCGCCGCAATGTTGCACCCCTGAGCTTGTTTTGCAAGTACTTTAATGGAATGTACTCCAATCAGTGTGCTGCACGTGTGCATCTCTGCGTAATTACTCCCGATCAATCCGTCAGTCAGCATAACGGTTCAGGTCCCCAAAATGCAGGAGAGTGTTCTACTCTAATAGATTATTTCCTCGTACTGCTAGCCTTTGGAATTCCTTCCTGCTTCATGTTTCCCTGACCAGACTAACATACATACATTTAAATGTAATGTAAACAAGCGTCTCGCTGCAAAACATCTCATATAGGATTCCCCTAATTCATAGTTACCGCCTATGTTTTAGTGGCATTCTGCCTTGTTCGGGATGAATTTAAGTAAAAAAAAAAATTTAACAAAAGAAAATATATGCGTACATATGTATACAAACACTTTTATCCTAGTCAAAAGGCATGTCTGTTCAACCGAAGTGTACATTTAGCAAATATTCCGTTTCCGAGAAAAGTTCATTCGACGAAATATTATTTCTGCGAATCGTCCTTGCCGGCAAAAAGCTCGGCAATCTGTCTATCGTTCGCTATGTATGCCTATATCTACTCGTCCAACGTCGATCATATTTTTTCCTTATTCAGTCTTGTATTTTCCTTCTTTATTTTGTTAAAAATGTCTTCTTTTTAACCAGATGACAAAAAAGGATCTGCTTCCCGTATTCGTTTGGATCCATGGAGGGTCCAATACGGCCGGCATGGCCGCTATGCACGACGGCGATGTCTTCGCTTCTCACACGGACATCATTGTTGTAATGATGAACTACCGCCTTGCTGCTCTTGGTATGTGAGTGTGAATTTCACATTTATTATCCCATTTTCATTTCAAATACATTTCTTCACACCCTTTTCTTTATTTTCAGTGTTGGTTTTAAGCGCAACATTTCAGGCTTCACGAATTTTATAAAACCAAAAAAGAAATAGTAAAATGGAAGTAATAAAAATATAAATAACATTATTATTATTCTTGTTAGTGTTTTGTTGTTATGGCGGCTAAGGAGTGTTTAATTAGTTGATCGACGCCATAAAAAAACACTAACAACACTACTGCTACTACTACCAACAACAACAACGACAACGACAACGACAACGACAACACCATCATCACCACAACCACCACCACCAACAACAACAACAACAACAATAACAACAACAATAACAACAACAACGACGACGACGACGACGATGATGATGATGATGATGATGATGATGATGATGATGATGATGATGATGATGATGATGATGATGATGATGATGATGATGATGATGATGATGATGATGATGATCTATGTTCCTGAAACGAGATTAACCCTAATTATAAAGTAGATGAAAAGAATAATAAAAATATCATATACAAACATATTTCCCCTGTTGCATAGCCACCAAAAACCCAGACACTCGTTACGTTATCAATGATGGGAATCATCGCCACGAAAAATCTATTAAGCGCTTCCCAAAACACGAAAGCAACACGAAAGTTTAGAAGCGCTTTCAAACTCTTGTAACACTCTTTTCTGTAAGGCACTTTTAATATATTTCTGTAAGGGGCACTTTCATGACACTTTTAAGCCTTTAAACTGTCGATCCATTTTTAATACTTCTCGTTAAACACATTTTCTTAAATTTTTTTCTCATTAAACACAGTTCATTAACTATTTTACATTAAACATTATATCTCATTTAAACACTTTAAACATTTTAAACATTGTTCATTAGGCATATCAAATTCAGCACTGTTCACTTTTTCTTTCGATCCTTAGTTCTTTTCGTTTTACAGATTAGGACCCAAAATGTTGTGCACAACAAAAAGTTACCTTACATATTTTTGCCTCACTGTTGGTCGTGGGTTTGCTTGCACACTCATCTCCGTTGCTGGCTCGTGATCGTAATGGTATACCTGTTTTGTGGGCAAATTCTGTCATCATGCACAAGAGACAAAAACGCTCAAAGACAATATTTTAAGAGAGATGCTATTTTTTATTTCTGCGTTGCGGAAGGGTTATGTTTCCATTTATTACCTCGATCCTCATTCATTCTTCCTGCTGGGGAATGCGACGGGGAGTTCTACTGGATCTTCAAGAGATCCAGCCATTACGACGAGCGATTACATTTTCAACCGTCCGGGTCGCTTCCAACCCCGTAGCTATTTCATTTGGGGACCCACAGAAAGGGTAGACCGTCCAGCTCGCTGCCAAACTAGTAACTAATTTTCAAACCTTAGTTTCTCACGAAAGAAGGAGTGACGTCATAGTCCTTTGTCCTGTCATACAGATCATAACCAGAACTGGCGTGACCTTTATTGAACCCCAATCTTTGAAGTTGGCCAGGTCTCACCAGCTGTTATGACTTATTGAGATTACTCATCTGAGGACAAATCTATTTGTCCCAAAATGGATGTCCCTTCGACCTGCACCAAACTTGAACTAAGTTCACACCTCTCACAATAAAAACTAGTGGACCTACTCGCTTTAGGTATACGGAGCCCCTCATAATATAACACCCCTACTGAAAAAAAAACATAAGCTCCGTTTCACTATTTACTATGAAAAATTTAAATCAACTTATTTTTAATGAGAAATAACTTGACGTGAGATAACAGTTTACTAAAAACTAGTAATGTTGTGTTGCATAAATCGCTAATGAGAGAATGTGTCTCTAAAACCAATGCATATATCTGTATGACTAGAACTAGTATTTCCTGTCGCCTTATATGTCACTTATCCTCCCCAATAGCCTGATTTACCAACATCTGGTAGAACATGACACCCCCAACAAAAGATTTCAGAAAGATATTCATTGAAAACACTAACACCCTCATGGTCTCAAATTGCAACCTCCGCCTCCCTATAATCGAAACCTTACTCATTCCAGCAAACAAACATACACTCAACCAAGCTCGATATTAGCACGAAAGGGAATACGAAGATGCTTTTGATAAAAAATAAAACACAAATGGTTTTAATCGACTTTTTTAATAAATGTACCAATTTTAATTTGTGTACCTTCTTTTCGTGCCCGATGAAGACTCATTGGAGTCGAAAACTTTGCAGTTTTGACCAGTTCATGTTAAAACTTGAACAGAATATCAGATCGTTGGTCTGCCAACTTGAAACGATGGATCAGAAAAGAAACAGACAGGAATTGTCATTGTTGTTTAATCAAACATGCATCAACGAAGAAATGCTGCCTAAATATATATATATATATATATATATATATATATATATATACGTAGTAGACTTATTATATATATATATATATATATATATATATATATATATATATATATATATATATACGTAAAATTATTATATATATATATACCTCATAAAAATGCATATTTATGTATATATTTCTAATAGTCCAAACTTTCAAAGTATATGCTCGATAAATGTTACTTTTTAACAACAAAGCATATAAAAATGATTAATTTTTTTTCGTATCTTTAAATTTGAAATAACTTTTTCTCGCTTTTAACTTAACAATATTTTTACTTTTTAATCTACTTATATGAATTTTTTACTACATTTTATTTACTGTTGGCTATTTTGACAGTATTCTTTAGTTATTTGTACGTATTTTGCCTAACTCTTGCTTAGAAAAAATGGCGTCTAACAACGATTAAAAAACATGTTCCCTGTTGGAGACGGTATTTTATGCATTCTACTCCTATGTGAGTGGATTTTTCCTGTTTTTGCTCTGTAATGTTTCTCGACTCGATCTGAAATGTCACATGTCTGGAAAATCCAATATATATATATATATACATATATATATATATATATATATATATATATATATATATATATATATATATATATATATACTATATATATTATATATATATATAAGATATATATATACTATATATATATATTTTATATACATGTACATATTTATATACACACACACACACACACACATATATATATATATATATATATATATATATATATATATATTCATGATTGTTTGAGTATGTACGAAACGGACCGTCAAGTTATATAAATCTTTTAAATTTAAAAAATGTATAAAGAAATGATCATTGGAATTTAGCATTTAATCAATTATATATATATATATATATATATATATATATATATATATATATATATATATATATATATATATATAGTATGGTAGGTCCGAGTTTGATGTGTTGTCATTGAGCGGAGTACCTTCTGTAAGAAAACTCATTGTAAGTACGGAGCGAAATAAGAGTTAGAATTGAAATTACTTAAGACATCATTCCAGTTACCGAAGTAGAGAAATAAGGTTTTGAGTTAATTCAATTCTAACTTTATATATATATATATATATATATATATATATATAATATATATTATACATAATATATAATATATATATATAATATATGTATACTTTATATTATATATATAATAAATATATTATATATAATATATATATATTATATAATATATATATAGTTATATATATAATATATATAATACATACATATAATATATATATAATATATATATAATATGTATATATATATTATATATAATATATATATATATATTATATATATATATTATATATATATATATAAGATATATAATATATATATAAGATATATAATATATATATAAGATATATAATATATACATATATTATATATATATATATATAAGATATATAATATATATATAAGATATATAATATATATATAAGATATATAATATATACATAGAGAGAGATTTGGCGATTGAATTTAAAAGATAAATCTAAATTGAACTTCATCACTTTTGACATCAATAATTATTTCTCCCACCTATTTCCTTCAATCCTACCAATTCTGGCAAATATAATTCTGATTTAACTGACTAAGAAATTCAATTGGTCATATTAGCGAGGAGCTCCCTTTTAAATTTCAACAACCAATTATGGAGAAAGAAAGGACACCCCAAATAAGTATGACATTATTATGCGTGCATCGAACTCTTTCCAGGTGACTGACTTAGTGGGCGTATACTTATCAAATGAACTAAAATCTAAATTTAAAAATAGCCAAGAAGCGTTATACAGAAGTGGTGCCCTTTTGGTGTCACAACATAGACTTATGATATTGTATAAAACCATCAACGATCTGCATACGTATTTTTAAATGTAATGCCTTTCAATCACAATCGACCCTGAGAGGACTAGATATTTTTTTTAAAATTGTAGGGAAACTCTCTGGCCTTTTGGCTAGGAGCAACGTGTAGTATCTGTTCTGATACTATATTCTATTTTTTCTGTCTGGGTTGGTCGTCATTTTCATAAATATTATTGTTTATGTAATGCTGCAACGACCGGTAGTCAGATCAAACAATGTCAGGTGAATAAGTCAGACGAGGCAAAACTTCCCAATTGAAACTCATGACAGTTTCTTGAATGAGTTTTGCTTGAAATAAAGAAAAGTAAAGTAATTTAAGGGACTTAAAACATTTATACTGATTTAAAAGTAAACAAATAATTCATACCAACATTCATTTATTAATTGATAAAGACCCAACAGTCCATTAAGATCGGATAATTATCAGATTTTTTCGTAGACTTTTCTTAATGATGGCTAATTTGAGGGGGGGGGGACTAATTTCATTTTCATTGATCGTCCTTATATATATCTTATCATTCACAAGTGTCTCTTAGGCTTGGGTAATTTGACGAAGTTAATTCTCTAATATTCATGTTAAAACTGATGTTGCGTTCTCTTTTGTTTCTTCGTCAGATCTATGTCGTGGTTCTTTCTTTCTCGCTTTTAAAAATGTTCTTGATGTTAGTTTCTTCTCGCCGCCTGTCGTCTCTGGTTAGAACCCGTTGTTTATATGGCTTGGCTGAGTAAGAGTAAGAAAGAATTGAGAGAGGACAGAGGTTGTGAATGGAAGTTTATTGAGAGAAAAGAGTTAAATAATCACAGGTACAATTTACAATTAATTATATAGGAGAGATAAATCGTAACCTACAGTAACTATTAGATAGAAAGATAGATAGACGGATAACATCAGCGCCCACGGCCGCGCACGACTTATCTCGTCATTGGTTGTTCGACCTTTAAAATCTAACCGTTCTTCGTCGCTTTCGTTTCACGTGCCGTCACATCTATGGGTCTCTCTCGTTCTGAGTCTCACCCGTTTCTGACTGCACCCGTCAAATCTCCCCCTGGTGTCAGATCACTCTAGAGTACACTCTGTGAACTTTTTCCGTTTTTCACACACGGCAATCATCTGTGCAAAATTCTATACTAGCAAACGTACACACCTTATCAAACACTGATGTGTGCATAGGTTAAAGTTATGAGAGAGAATAGTAACCTCATACATTTTAGGGTTTTCATTTTGTTATTTGGATTACAAATACATATTAATGATTCCAAATAGAAAAATTAAATCATCTTGTCAGACAAGACTAATCTGAATATCATGTTTTAAGCAATGCCCATATTTGAACGTCGTGTGATTTGAACATGAGTAATTTTGATCACTTCGAATAGGATTCTTGATTTCTTCAAAATTCTGTTAGCAAATACGCCTACAAAATGTTGTTATTATATCCCTGTTCTGTGCACATACTCTACCATTTATGGTAAAAAAACAGATCATGCATTGCACCACAGAAATCATTAGTAAATTAAAATGTAGGCTTATATAATGTAGTTGCATACACACTCTACCATGTAGTTTATTTCATCAAGCGCATATATTTAAATAAATGTATTCTGATGGTTGCAAGATGGAGAAGGGGTCAATACACCCAATTGCATTGGTTCCTGTCTCAAACCTAATGATTTCATTGCACCAAATGAATTAATGTAAAAAGATCCAGATCTAAACGTGATGGATTTTGCCGTTTGAATTTTAGCGTAAGATCATCTTGAATTACAGAGGAGAGAGGTCACAGACAGGAAATACTTAAAAACTCTGTTGGTGGAAGCTTAGAACAATATTCCACTCGAAGGCCTTCGAAAGTCGAATGGGAGTTGGCTAGGCCATCTACATTGTTTTGAATTTGCTTATGAAAGAAGGGACACATTGAACATCTTACCTAATATATGTGTCTTACTTCTTTGTTAAAAAGGCTGTTTTTATCAACAACTGTCGTCTGTTTTCAACAATTACATCTTGACGTATGAATTAGTCTAACTAAATTTCCTGGCTAATTCATACGATTTTTAAAAAATCTCCACGGACGAAGAGGAATCTATAAAATACTCCGAAGTTACGGAAACATAGAAGAATAGATGTCCAGCTTAAAGAAGGTTTCTTAAAGAATATAGGTTGAAACAAAGGGCCCCCGCACACTTTTTGCTTATTAGAGGAATTGTTTGAAGGACAGTGTCACAGCATGACATGCCATCTTCCCACGCGTCCGTTTAGTTTTTGAGCAATCATTAATTTGTATGGATGGAAATTAAGATTAGTATTTAGAATTATTCTGACTGTTCGATCAGACTAAGGCATAAGAATGTTTGCTAGATCAACGTTTAGGAGACTGAATAATAGCTTGAACAGTGTCTGGAGTTTGAGCGCTTCGAGGCCTTCAAGGTGGCTTTCTTTTAAGTGCTGACCTGTGGATCTGAAATTTCGACCCTATAGCAATACTGATTTTCTTTCCGAGACATCATTATTTGTCATATGTATTACATAACAGGCTCTTCAAGTGTAGGACACTTTCATGCATGCGTTCAAATATGAAAAGTCCCCCTTCAAAAGGAGGATTCACGAATGAGTAGATAACTTCGAGAACTATGGGACAGTGGAGAACCCCACTGCAGCCAGTGGCAATCGTCTAAACAATTCAAGACACCCCAAGAATTGTACAGCTGAGCTGATCGATAGGGCGCGAGTCAGTTACGCAGTCTGAAGCAAAGGATGTATCTGTCGCTTATTTTAAAATGATGGTTACAGCACGATTGAAACTATATAACAAGTCACAGACCTATCCCAGAATTGGATGTAAGAGAACTTTGAAGGCCGTGTGATCAGTTGCAAGACTAATTTTGAATAGGAACCTCGCAGCCCAGACCTTCGCTCCCTCCCCGATTTCTTTCACTAGAGCTACCTTAAAGACAGTGCTATGCATGGAGACGCAGGTCCATGACGAAATTGAAGGAAGCTCTCGGGGAAATGGTCAGAACCATGCTTTTTATAGTTTGTAAGATTGTGATTGAAAAATTCACATAGTCAAATGGAGGTCATCTTGGGGACAGGCTCTAGAATAAAAAAAATAGTCTAATAGTTCTCATGTGTTGATATGAAACTTTAAACAGCAAACAAGTTATCACAAAAGTGTAATTTAATTCGCGCAGAAGATTAAGAAATGAGGGATATCAAAAGATCAGGCCAGTTTTGGGGTCACAGTGTGTATCTGAACACACACCAAAGACGAGACTCTCACACATTGACATGACAACTAATCTAAGAGAAGGAAAACTGCCAAATAATTCCAGTCTTTCTCTGTCTAACACAAAATTAATTCCAGTTTTATTTGATTTCTTCGTGTTAACTTGATATAAGTAATGGTCAGTTAGAGCAATGTGGTTTCAAACTGCGCATCCCTTACTTAAACTCTTTTATAGTTTATTAATTGTCTTTCGGGGCACCATAATGAAGAAACAACATTTACTGTTGTAATACTCCTTCTGTAATATATCTTTTGTTTTTATTTTTATTTTTTTTTAAACTAGAAATATCTAAAACACAATTACCGACGGGGATCAACAGTTACCTTATAAATAACAATGCCAAATAAACCCCTGTTTTTATTCTATGACTTTATATATATGAATAAAAATAGTTTCCCCTTATTTCTTTGATGTCAATAGCTTTGATAATAAAAGGTACATACTTAAAACTATTCAGTTTTTAGCAAAGAAAAAATTAATTCCAATCGGTTTCATCGAATATCATATTTAATTCGTTTAATAGTTTTTGTTTTGATTACTAATATACTACAGGAATATGGAGGATTTAACTCACCCACAGCCTTAAATGGTCTTCGTGACACCAATGACACCGTGAATAAATCTGGAAGAAATATAATTAAAATAAGATTTTCGGATTTCACCGCTAATACTCTCCCACGTCCTGTTTCTGATAAGCGATTTATCTCAATTTAACAGTATTTAACCTACTTACACAATAGCGTTTTGATAGAATATTTGATAATATGTGTATTAATAACATTCATGCGGTGGGAAAATTGATTAGACGCCAGCCTGCTAAGAAGCGATTCTGCGTTTGATTCCCGTCAGAGGACGCAAATTCTATTTCACATTGATTCATAACACTTTTGCAGGCGAAGAAATCCTATTTCTGTTACGTAAATACGTAAATTGTTCATGAAAGTAAAAAATATTCCTGGGCAATGCCGAGTAGAAACAGCTAGTGTCATATAAAATAACGAGAAAATGTGAAAAATTGGAAACAAACAATTCTGAATACATGTGTTAAAGAAATAACTCTTAACGCCATCTTCTCCGTTCACAAGATTATTTTCCTTTGGCCCCGTGCTTCTTTGTATTCAATTCTTTACCTTAATCTCCATATGTATTACTGTCATATAATATATTATTACTCCCACAACACTTTCCTTGAGCCCCACCTTGCATTTCCTCGACACTAGATCGATTTGCCAACACCTAAAAAACATGACTGCCTCTCCTCTCAATATAGCCACATTTTATTTAATAATACAAAGATAATACAATACGAAAACAACATAAAATGATTAAAGTATGTTACCCAAAAACCAGACACTCCAAATTAACAATCATAATTACAAAACTAGTCCCAAAATATTAAAGTGTCTAGTATAGATATTAACAAATTCTTAGCCGTTAAACAATCATTCTTTTGAATGCGGCATGTCATAGCCACATACGTTAACTTTTAAAGCTGTAAATTACTGGCCGTCGGAGGACATCAGCAATTAAGACACAATTGTGCACACGCCAAGACTAACATTGTCTGATGATTATATGATAAATCAAATTGAAAGTACCGGCGAAAAAAAAAGAAAAGAAAAATGGAATAAGAAACCCACGAAACTTATATACACCAATTTGACCGAAATACTTAATGGCCTATTCAAACAAAAACAGTCTGTGTTATTTAATAACGTTTACTTAAATAAAAATATGCTGCCTCAATACACAAAATATTTATTCGCGTACATAATCATTAATCTCTGACAACAATCTTAATTCCAAATTGATATATCATTTCCTTCTACCAATAAAAAATCACCTCACCCACAAAATGACATATTGACATTTGCAGAAAATGACATATTGACATTTGAAATGTCCAATATCGCATTAACGCAGAGTCTTCGGTCTATCGGTACAAGGGTTTATCTGGGCAACCTGACATAAGGATACTTCACCCTGACCAAATAGTCAAAATAACATAGTATTCGAAACCCAAAATAAGATCATCTCAACACAGCTATACACTGGCTCATACGAAGAATGCTGCACCTTCTCCAAGTAATGTTACATCAAGTAACAGCACTTAGCTGGATACTCCAATAGACTCGATCAATTCTTGTCCTGGAATCTCGTAAGTACATGTTAGGACTAATTGCTTTTAGACTGTTTGCTGGGGGTGTATGATATTTTCATGGGATTCAGAAGCTATAACGACATCGTCGACGTATCTAACGTATATGGTCGGTTTAACTATTATGTTGGTAAGATTTTATTTTCAATGTGTTCCATATAGTATTTCGAAACAGTGTACACAAGATTGACGAAAAACAACTCTCGGTACTATACTCTAGTGGGTCAGAAACTAGCTCACAGAGTCGAGAAGACGATTAAGAAAATAAAGAAAAGAGAAAATTCCTTTGTCTTTAATCATTTAATCAGACATATATTAATACTGATTTTCTGCTTATATACATGTATATATATATATATATATATGACATACATATATATATATATATATATATATATATATATATATATATATATATGACATACATATATATATATATATATATATATATATATATATATATATATATATGGCGGTTTGTAATCAGTGGCGGTTTGTAATCGGAGTTCGAGCCCGTCGACCGTCGAGAATTAGCTTTATGCACTGAAGATTGTGTAAGAACGAAACATCGATGTCTGTAGGTAATAAATAATTACTATTTATTCATATATATATATATATATATATATATATATATAATGTATGTGTGTCTGTGTCACATATGACGTGTAGAAAAACACATGCCCCGGAATGGATGAAATTAATTCCACGAGCAAAAGATTCTTGCGTTATTTTTACGTCTCCTTGCGAATATTAAAATCAATATATAATGTATCTTAACCTAATGTCTAGAATCTTTATTTCAATTTTGATAAAACTCTATTATATGATTGTCATTAAAGATTAGTTCAAAATTGAAGACCTACGGTTAAGGGGTCTTAATAAGAAATTAAAATAAAGGGAATCTTGCTTGATTCGTTCCTAGGGATTTGAATCAAATTTAATGCAAATCAGAAAAATTTAATTTTCAAATGATAGGTTGGGCCCATATCATGCCCTCCAAAACCCTTTAAAATACCACAAAGAAACTTACATTTATGTAATATTTATTAATTGATGTCTCATACCTATGGTTATAATTTCACACAAATCGAAGTTATCTGAATTTTCACGAACGGCTTCCATCGCCTTTTTATCCGATTTGCATAACACTTAATTAAAGTAAGACTCCCGTGCCAGCTAAAAACCATGAGTCCAACTTATCAAAAAGTAACAGATTTATTTGTTGGTTTAAAAAACATACTCGTGTTTTGAGGTTAAATGGCAGATCTACAAATGAGATTTCTCTATCCCAGCGAAATAAAATATAAGTCCAACACATTCCTTTGGCTAAGAGATCCAGATGGACCTACCTTTCCTCAAAAGTTACCCAGCTTAAACTGCTTGTCAGCACCCCCCTCAAAAACATACTTCCTGCCACGCCGAAAGGGGCAGGTTACCTCCTACTATCTCCTTTCCTCCTAACCGTGTCTTTCTCACTGGTTATCATCGAACCACCCAAGCATTCTCCACTTGAGATTTCCATTGGAGACAACTGTCAGACTGAATGTTATCAGGGAGATGATCTGTGAACATCACAGCATTAATCCCTGCCTTTTACGAGGTACTTACTTTATTTCAAAGCAGAAATGAAATCTTGGGTGGTCCAAAATACAACCAAAGATATTTTCACTTTCTTAATGCCCCTCTCTATGTTCCTTTGGCCGATGATCTAACACTTGCAACTTCTGCCATTCATATGTGTCACTAAAAATGCAGCC
The DNA here is from genome assembly GCA_963556195.1 of Sepiola atlantica. Lineage (NCBI taxonomy): Eukaryota > Metazoa > Mollusca > Cephalopoda > Sepiida > Sepiolidae > Sepiola > Sepiola atlantica. The sequence goes on from OY744516.1 coordinate 136,040,431, forward strand.
TACTGCAATTTTACACGTATCCTCAATTTCTAGCACTGGTTAGGATGTGTCAGTGTTTGAATCGGGGGTGTCTCCACGCTGTCTTCTGTCGTTTTGGTAGTTTAAATATGGTGTTGGTTACAACGAGTTTGTGTTCTGCAAATAGACCCAGTAGGAGTTGACCATTGCCGTTTACAATTCCCGATACCATAGCTGCCAATTGTCCCCTCCCACAGGCGATGGTCATTTCCAACCTGGCAGTAAAGTCACCCAAAACACCGTACTTACAATTAGCGGGCAATGCCTGAATGGTGAGGTCAAGCTGGGTGTAAAAAGTAGCTTTGTCTTTGTCGGTTGAGTTAGGGTTGGTGTGTACACATATATCAGGGTGATGTGCCTGACGCGCATGATGGGAATGCGGGCAGTCATCATGCGCCAACTGATGGGCAAGGGAGTGAGGTTTTGTTGTTGGACGAGCTGAACTTGTATGGCAAATTCGATGCCATGTGTGCGTGGCTTTTTGGGCGCCTCCTTTTTCCAGAATATGGTGCATCCCGTTTCAGCTTCCCTGATGTTGCCCTCTTCAGGTAGTCTTGTCTCTCTAAGGACTGGAACATCGACATTGAAGCAGGCAAGCGACTTGCAGACAAGGGTTGTACGCTATTCAGGGCGGTTAGCGTTCGCCACATCTTGGAGAGTGCGGATGTTCCACGCACATATAGTTAAAAGCTTGTTTCGTGTTGTGATAACATGGTATCTAACATATATAATTATCTTTTGAGACTTTAAAACTTAGACCTAAATAGCTTTTAAGCTGACAGATAAAACTTTGACTCTGACTAGCGAATTTTAATTTGTTCTGTTTTATCATTCGAATATATATATATATATATATATATATATATATATATATATATATATATATATATATATATATATACACACACAATTTATGCTCCCTCCGATTGCATATCTTGTGTGGTATCATGATGAACAAACATATACTACACTACTTCCAAGGGAAGAGGTAATGCATGGGATTATGATCTCATGACAACACAACATATACTACACTACACCCTTCCCCCAAATTAGAACATAATATCTAGAAGGATTGTATCATGCCAAACGAACATATACCTCTCTGCTTCTCTAAACTATGGAATAATGCCTAGGAGAATGGTCTCATGACAACAGAACACATAATACACTATCACCACCATTTAAAGATTTAGGATAATAGATTAGCGATTGAATAAGTGAAAACAGATACTAAACTTTGATTTTAGACAAATGGCCGAGTAGCGATTAATAAAAGTGGTTTAAAAACATTCAAGCGACAATTGTTTTACGAAATATACTTGGAATACTACACTACCTATCCTAAAGAGAGGTAATGCCTGTGTGAGTGGTCTTATGAAAACAGAACAGATACTAGACTAACCACACTTATATCTGGTTATGGCTGACAGCAAGAACAAGCTAGCCCCGTGAATTAGATAACGGTGCAGTTTTAAATTCTTCATAGATTCCCGAGTTCGACATAAAGATTTCCCGAGTTCGACAAGATGCACATGAAGAAGGTCGGAGATTACATCAGGCGAAACGTTGTGACACTAACATCCAAGATGATAATAGTAGCCCGAATAATCCAAATAATACAAATTATTAATCAGTATCTAAAAAAAGAAGAACCAATAAAGTCCATGTTATTTTTCATGAAAACATTTTATTTTCAATAAAATACCGTTAAGGATACGAAAAACAAAAAATCTTCCGAATTATTTGATTAATTAAATAGAATTAATTGCTTTAAACAAAATATGTATTTATGTAAAAATGGTACCCCACTCTCTTCCTCTCGTGGGTATCGTAGTCAGCCACTCGCGCACAGGTGTTTGATATCCCGGTCGTGGTGCCGAGTAAAACAGATACCTCACTCTGCTCCGGTGTTACTGAACCACTTGTAACATAGGTGGTTCACTCGTGTCTTTATCTCTGTACTCACACGTCTGGTTCTCGGCGCAGAAATCCTTCCCGACTGTGAACATCCTCTTTGGCTGATGATAGCTTCGTTGGTCCTGTGAAGGCAAAGTTACTGAAGCAGAACAATCGACAAACAGAAATAACTTCAACAAACATCGGCGATGTCCTTTTGGCAAGAATTAATTATTAAAACAAATTAAAAGAAAGAATTAATTTTACAATTGAGTTTTGGGGTCTTTTGGTTTGGTAAAATGTCTTTTGTGTTTACTAATTCGTCGTCGTCTTAGAGCACGAAGATGTTCACAAACAGCCAACGAACTCTTACTCTATGAGTGAACGGCGATGGCGAGAAGTCTATTCTCTCCGGCGATTTTCGTCTGACTGCCTTCTCTGCCAGCCGCGGGGAAACTGATTCTCTCTGTGTCTCCACGCGTCCACGCCTATCGAAAAGGGTCGCTGCGACACGCTTTTCTTTTTTTCGTTGGTCGGGTGAGGGGTGCGTTTCTTCCTGATTCAGATAACTTGAATTCCTCTATTAAATCCCACCTCCGTGATAGCAAACACAACACTCGGTTTCTAGCTGTGACACGGACTTTCGTCCTAATTAATGATGACAGCTTAGATATCTATCACTGGCCGCCCCTCCTGCCCATCTAACTTTACACGGGTTTTTCTAGATAATGTTTTTCTAGAATTTGACGATAAAGCTGTTATCAAATTTTCCACCTCTCTGGCAAATGTCTGCCCATTGTGTGTGGGTAATTGTAATGACAACCTAAGAAAGTTTTCTATAAGCTTGTTTTCTATAGCTGATCCCGTGTGAATATATACTAGTTTCAATTCTTTATTTCAATTCTACGTGGAGTCGCACTTATTACGTCATATTTAGAATCTGCTACATTATGTCGAAAAATATTGAAATATGATGTCTAACATATATTATTATCTTGTGAGACTTTAAAAGTTAGACCTTAATCACATTTAAGCTGACAGATAAATCTTTGATTCTGACAAGCGAATTTTCCTATTTTTTGTTTTACCATGTTCCTATTTACTTGCCTCCCCACGAAGGCACAGTTCGACACAAGGTCGGTTTTTAATGTGGAAAAAATCCAGCTACTCATAAAGGTTCACTCTGGATTGAAACCAAAATAAAATTGCTGCAGTCTAGAAGGATTTCTCTTTCTCTGACCGAAGACAAAAAAGATGAAGTGTACTATCAAAACAGATACTACACTTTGCTCCTAAAAAATAGCCAATGAATTTTCATGTGTTACGCTATAATTAGCACTATGATAACGCACTTTGCAACAATTTATTTTTAATCATGAAGTTCCACCTGCTCAATTGTTTATATGGAGTCATCTTTCATTGATGGTCGAAAAAATTTACATCGCCAATAGGAACACCTCATGTTGTTTTATTGAAGATTATATGCGCAGTCTTCCTTACAGCTATTATTTCTTTTTCTGTATAAATTAAAATAATATGCAAACAAATGAAGATTGAAAACTGAAATTACTGCACTGCATTCCGCATTCTTTATGAAATACAGAGAGAATAATTTCTTACTCAATTTTCTAATTCTCTTAATTTCAAACTAAGATTCCGAAGATTTCTAAAATATTTTGAGACTTCATTCACTGTCATTTAATTCCATATTTTCTTATTTAATTTCACCTGAGCTCACTTTAATAGAAGGAAAGGTCACTTCATAACAACTACTTACTTTTAAGCTATGAGAAAACGTATATAATTTTCAATCCGTCTTGTTTGTTCTTTACAGGATTCCTTACATTAGGCGACACAGAACTCTCCGGTTATTACGGAATCATGGATCAGCTGCTTGCTTTGAAGTGGATTCAGAAAAACATTGGTTTCTTCGGTGGAGACAAGACCAAGGTCACTCTTAGTGGACATAGTGCGGGCTCCGTGGACGTGGGTCTACACACTTTGTCCAGCTTAGCCAAAGGTCAGTGTAAACAGAAATTCAACTATCGCTTTGGGTAAAAATCTTTATGTTATAATTTTTTACTTGTTGTGACACGTAGAAAACCGACACCTTAATATGTCCTTTTGTATGGGCTAAGTCTTGATACCCCATATGCATATCTATTCTAACACTCACTATTGACACTAATATTAACTTTGCCAGCTAATAGCTAATTTGTTGAAAATATAATTAATGTCGGTAGGTAGTAACGACAGTTAATATGTAGATGGGAATATAAAAAAACATTAATAAACAGATTATCTGGTAATAGTGAAACAGCCTACTTCATGACGGCTTGCGGTTTTTTAAATCGGAAATTTACAAGCGTTGTTTATTAATAACGGTCCTTCCTTATTTTGGTCTGTTTAGATTCTAGTTATCTACATGAATTCATTTCTCTAGTGTCGTCGAATAAATATATTTCTTCGGGAATATACTGTATTGTATACGTTATTACAATGATGTTTAATATATTTGAATTCTGTTAAATTTCTATTCATAAAACACTATTAGACGATTAAAACAATTAATTTTCATCATTTTCCACCGCTTAGATTCCACAGTTGTTTAATATATTTGAATTCTGTTAAATTTCCATTCATAAAACACTATTAGACGATTAAAACAATTAATTCTCATCATCTTCGACCGCTTAGATTCCACAGTTGTTTAATATATTTGAATTCTGTTAAATTTCTATTCATACAACACTATTAGACTATTAAAACAATTAATTTTCATAATTTTCGACTGCTTAGATTCCACAGTTGTTTAATATATTTGAATGTTGTTACATTTCTATTTATAAAATACTATTAGACTATTAACAAAATTAATTTTCATACTTTTCGACCGCTTAGATTCCACAGGTGTTTAATATATTTGAATTCTGTAAAATTTCTATTTGTAAAACACTATTAGACTATTTAAAAAATCAATTTCATCATTTTCGACCGCTTAGATTTCCACAGTTGTTTTATTTATTTGAATTCTGTTAAATTTCTATTCATAAAGTACTATTAGACTATTGAAAAATCAATTTTCATCATTTTCGACCGCTTAGAATTCCACGGTTGTTTAATGTTACACCGGCCGTTCTTACAGAAGAGAAATTACACCGGTTCTCACTATAAATAGTGCGAGTCAGCAGAGAGAGAAAAAGAACAGTCTTGTAACTGTCTAGTTAAGTGCCAGTCAGTTTCCTTACCTTGTACCTTTATGTAATACACTTGTTATCTTAACCAAACCTCGACTTGACTTCCTTTTTTTACAATTGGACAACTTCAAAACAGATTGGCGACGAGAAATCGAAACGATATCACTGCAGAAAATCAACCAAAGTGATTGATATACAAGGATTCGCAAAACATTCACGGAAAAACATCTTCGTCTCTTCAAACAGATATTTGGATTCGCAAGGATTAACAGCAAATGGACCACTACAAGAGTAGTGAAGCGAGTAAAAGAAGAAAAACAACACAAACTCAAAACTTGCTTCCATAAATCGGAAACTAGAAAACGCTGAATACACTGACACCTTTATTATTTTTTTCTCTTCAAGTTCACTGACTCGTTAAGATAAATGTTATCCGCGTCAACTATTACAGATATTGTGTAAGTTTGTCGTTATTATTAGGACAACATCTGATATTTGAGCAAGATCCGGATTGACTATATATTTAAACGGTCTACCACAGAATTTTCGAGGACAAAGAAAGACGGACAGTGAAAAATATATATTCGCGTAAGTCATTTGTGCTTCTAACAAAGAACTGTTAAATAAGCAAGTCGTATTTTTGCAAAATTTTGACTTTTTACATGTTAATAATAAAAGAAAATGGCGAAAACAAATTATTAATTGCAATCCCAAACAAAAACATCATCTTTAAAATATAATGGATAACAGTTGTTTGATAAATTATCCTTCTAAATATTAGATTGAATAAAACATCCAAAACGTGTTTGAACGACGCACATAATATAAAGAATCTCTCCATATAAACGTGATCCATTTGGAGGTAAATAACTTCGCCTATATTAATGACTAGCAAAAACTACCCGCACTCTGGCCAGCAATTAATCTAGCTGTAGTCAATGTTCTTTTTATATTAAAATGAATACAATTTTTTTTGTAATTAGAAAAAAGTGAAGGGAGGGGGTATTTATTGTGTTCTTTAATAGCAAATGTAATACTTCATAATCATAATCATCAGCAGCAGCAGCAGCAACACTATCATCGTTGTCGTCGTCGGCATCGTCGTTGTCGTCAACAGCAACAACCAAATGTTTGAATTTTAAACGTTTTTCATTAAATCGTTGTAATTAATAGTACTACTACTACTAAGTATATTGATATTAATATGAAGAAAAGTATTACATTGATGGCAGAAAAGTAAGGTAGAAAAATAAAAATGAATTGTGCAGAATATTAATTTATTTTAGAATTTTTGTAAAATTATTATTCAAATGAAGCATCTTAGTGTATGTATTTTGCTAGTGTTCTGTTCGGTATATCTAATGTGTTTGAAACAACCTAAATGTAAAATTGAACGTGTTTTGATATGAATATAGTCGAGATACATGAAAAAAACTTTCGCATTTATTTATTTAAGTAGTATTCTTTTTTTTCAGAGTTTGTAGAAAATATTATAATAATTCAAAATAATCCAAGCAGATGCCATGGACAACGATTTTCTCCAAAATGTGTGGTTTTATGATATAGCCCACTACTCTCTATCAAGCCACGTCGACATCAAGAAATCTAGTTTATGCGGATCTCAACCGCCAAATAAACGCAGTCCTTTAGGAGCCACTGAACTCTTTCAAGTGCGCAGCGTGGCTTGCCATATCGATGCCATAATCGAACTGTTTGGGTTTCAGAATAATGTTAAAAGAGAGTGACGGTCAATAAAGACTGTTAGATGCAGTGCTTGATAAATTCTGGAAGGAACATTGGTGCGCGGCGTGGTATACGACAAGAGAAGCAATAGTTTCGACAAGACAGGGGAACGTCCCAGGCAGCTGACATAACTATAAATTGGCTGGATCGTCAATGTACAGCCCTACTGTTCAGCAGACGCTGCGGACCAGAATGTACACCACATTCACTAGATTTAAACCCAGTGGATTTCTATCTTTAGGTTTTATTGAAAGACCGTGTGTAGCACAACTATCCACACGCAATTGCAGAACTCAATGTAGCCATCATAAAACAGATCCGTTGCATAACGATGGAAGAGTATGTCAGTGATTAACAAATTGGCTCGACGGCTCCAAGTATGCAATCAGTACCGAGACCCATATTTATCACCTGTCTTATAAAATTTTAATTTTATAACAAAATAAGCTGAATGAACACTCATTTTAATTGTTAGTTTTTCAGCTTTGAGGGAATTCAAAGTTTTGTTGTCTTTTTTGTGTGGTTCGTGAGTCATGAGCGTGTAGATGGGTCACGTTTATATTGAGACACTTTGTAGATTTATTAGAAATTGATTTTAAGAATGCTATTTGAAACTTCCAACATGTCTGCAATGTTTCATTTTAGTTGGCTTCAATGTTTATCATAAAAATATTGTCCTTCAACTCTGAAGGTCTTTTCGGGCGACTAGGACTTTATAAACAGAAATCCCAGCGGTTGAACCTCAGAAAACCATTGATTCAATCAGTGAACCATCAGGTAACACTCCGCAAATGATTTACCGCTTTTTAAACAGAAAATCCAATATTTGGTTATCGAAAATTGACCTTTGATGCTGTAAAAAAGCAACATATATACTGATGTTTGGTGTTAGATGAAGCCGGCAAGTTACGTGCACGTGTATACGAGTCAATATGAAAGCAGAACCAACGTTACAGCTATTTTATGAAACGTTTCAAAACTCAACTATCGAAATCTCACATGACATTTTAATTTATTTTTTTGCAAAATCTAAATACGTTTTCATTTTTGAAGAAAATCAACATTCTATCAACTATCTTGTTGAATACAGCTGAAGTATAAATATTTGGTTCTTATATAGATGACGGCACATATGGAAAACGCAGTTACACAGGTGAAAGTCGCAGTTCAAAATAAAATAACCGGAAAACTATTTGATATACTTATGTACAAAAATAGGTATCTACACAAAATATTAGCAAAAATTATCGAGTAGAATTTTAATTAAAAATCAAAATCAGTTATATCGTTTTAAGGATCCCGCTATTGATTCGAGCGAACAACACGAAATTCAGGGGGATATTACTGAGTCTGTCATATTAACAAGTAATAAATCAATGGCTGTCAGCAAAACACCGTGAAATTGATGTTTATTTTTAATTATAATTTTACTCGATCATTTTTCCTAATTTTTGTTGAGGATACTTCGTTTTGCCTGATACATATGTATAAACGAGAGATTTATTCGTAATTGCGTTTTACATATGTGCCCTCATCTATATAAGCACCAAATATTTTCTTTTAATGTCTTGTGTTACACGATGAAGATTCAATTGTTTTAAATTATAAATCACATTAAAGATGTAAGGGCGATAACTTGATTTTTATTTTCGTTCGTGTTTCTTGCAAGATTCTTTCTTGTGAAGTAATTGAACAAAGGCAACAATTCGTATAAAAATGATGACTTCATTTTTCCTTTATTTCACACATAAGACAATTGATCCGTACTCGGCCTTTTGCGTAGCGTCTGACATCGGGCGTCTTTGATTCGCTTGTCAGACTCCATCTCTCTTGTTCTCTCCGTTGCGAGTGTTTATCACTACCCGTTTATATAATACTTTTCTACGTCATACTAGGTCAAATCATTTAGCCCACTTTTTACTAGGTACTAATTGTCCCATTGTCCGCTCATTTTAGCTAGAATTTCAAAACATATTCTTTTTAGAAGATTTTGATTAAGCCGTATTTCTCTTTTTCTTCATTATTCACTTCATGTACTTAAAGGTTAAAGGAATGTTGTTATTTCCGATCTCTCTCCAAACATAATAGTTTCGAGTTTTTGTCATATTCATATTAGTTTGTTTTCATTACGTAGCTTCGAGTTGAGACGACTTATTCCATGTTTCAAACCTACGCTTCTCCTTCTTGTGTCATATTATTACACCTTTTTAGAAAAAATAACGTGTGCAATTCATTGCTGCTTTGTATATTAGCATAGACAGCTTCAGCCTGCATGATAGTTGAACATACCTCGTACTTTACAGGAACGTAACATTCTGTTTATTGTCTTTCTAAATAGTCATTGAACATGACTTGTATTTTGAGAATTAGTTAAGTAATTGTTCATTTTTACTCTTAACAAATACAGCCTCAGTCTGGATACATTTTGAAAATATATCTTATTTCGATGATTATTACAATTCTATACATATCACTGATTGATACAGATTCGGTATTTACATCTTTTAAACACATCTTGTATTATGAAATAGTAACGTTTTATTTATTGGCATATACAGTTTAAATCTGAATACATTTTGACTAGACGACTCATTTTGAAGAAAGTTAATGTTTCACTCATTGCCTGTGTCAGTATTGTTAAATAAAACTTTAAGTTTGATAATATTTGTTTATTTAAAACTAAATACGGTATTTTTTAGGAATAGGTATCCAACGAAAATTCAGTACTTACATCATCAATTCTGAGTTTCAATGGAAATTTTCGAAACTGCCGAACGTACCTAACTTCACCGAACAAACTGAATGCATTTATTTAACGAAAGAAACTGTTGATCATATCATTTTTTAAGTGTATTCGATTATGTTATTTCGGTACAAAGAACTGTTATTTTGCACTAATCCTAACCTAACCCGAACCCTTACCCTAATGTAACCCTAACCTAATCCTTTTAGTAAAGGTAAATCAAAAAGATATCTAAAATTTTCCAAATGAAAAGTTGCGATACTAATAAGTGTATGCAAACAATTATATAAACTTCGGATGTTGATCCTTCTAATTGATTGAAAACAGCGCCTGTTTTATTGTATATTTCAGTAAAAGTCGGAAGTTTATTTCGCTTTCTCCGTTCGTAGTCTAAACTGCTTACGTCATGACTACGTTGCGACATGTGAGTTTTGTGTGGCATAGTTTATTTCCGCATAAACCACCATTTTGCGAGCAAAGCTCAACAGTTTATAATGTGCTCGGTCCAAGCTCATTGGCGCTGAATCACAGTAGCTACTCGCACATTAACGTTTGTAATGACCCTCCAAGCTTTGTCGTACATGCACAATGTTATTTTCTGCCCTGACTAAACGCGACCAACCACTACGACCTTTAATGCCATCCTGTACACTTCCTATCACCCTGGATTGTCCCAGGATTCTCTTTATTGTGAGTCTAGTTGGAATGTTTCCCTCTCGAAAGCTCTTCCGGAATTGTCGTTGGGTTTGGACAACGGATTTCGTCGCAAAGTAGATCTATATAATCTTGATCCTCCCCTGCATACAATATATTGTTGCCAGTTCCATTTCACCTAAAAAAAAGAAGCGTGGATTAATCTTCATAGAAATTATAGCGATAATAAAATAAATGGGTACATTTTGTTTAACTACACTGTAAGAGTTCTTAAAAGAAGTCAATGAAAAATTGGTTAGCGGAACTAAAAGGAAATAGTTAATAAAATGTGAATTCGTATGAATTAGTACGACTTTATTTACCGACTTCATTTTATTGCTGCCATTGGTTTCCTTGACCCTTTCGCACTTTTTTTATGAAAATCGCCCCAGACAAGGCATGAAGCCACTTAATGTAAAGAGCTAAAATAAATACCACTTCCAAGTTAAAAACTAACCAACGATAAGTGCTATATGGATATATTCCGAACTAGAAAACAGCAATTATTCCCCCTTTGTCAAAAACATCGCTCATGGATTGTGAGGACTAAATGTCAAAATAAGAAAAGTGAGTTACGAGTCTGCCGAAAGTAAACCAAAAGTCCACTTTCTACTCTTCTACGTACCACCACGTATGAATGAGTACGATTTTATTTACCGACTTCATTTTATTGTTGACATCGGTTTCCTCGACTCTTTATCTTTTACTTACGCACCACCATATGAAGGTTGCCAACATCCATAAGTGAAAGTTCAACAGACTGGATTCGAACTTAGTACACCCAGGTCGTAAGTCTGTGTCATTATCCATATCATCAGGGCAACCTCCCAATAGTTGTAGGATATAATCACGTTGATACACCGGTTCTCGTTCGATCATCGAGGTTAAGCAACGTTGAGCCTGGTCAGTACCAGATGGGTGACCATTTGGGAATACAAGGCGCTGCATGTGGAAGGACTTCGACAAGAATTGAAAAAACAACTAACGTCTTCATCTCCCCTGAACGGGATATGCATGCAACTGAGGATTGCTTATGAATTTAATATTCCCTAGAAACTTCCACTTTTGGAGGAAGCCGGCTCAACCCGCTTCGGATGAATGCCGTTTCAGTTCGTTTCGTTTTTGTTTTTATCTTACAATAATTGATTGTGATTTAACAACTGATATGAAAATGTAGTTTCAGCAAAATCATATATATCGTATTTTATCAATTCGTTTTATTGATATTAAACTACGTTTTCTCCTTATCATATTCGTTTGTATTTCAGGCTTGTTTCGCTTCTCCATCTGTCAGAGTGGAAGCAGTACGGCTCACTGGGTGATGCTGCAACCTAATGAAAAATTATTGAAAAATGTTCAAGACTATGCAGAGCGGTTGGACTGCCTCAGGGAAAGTTCACTCGAAATCAAACGCTGTCTCAGGAAGAAACCGGCAAAGTTGATAATAGAGGTAAAATCACACTTTGCTGATGGAAATAAAATATGTTTTGCAAGCAGAGGTGAAATACGCTTTGCTAATAGAGGTAAAATACGTTTTTTTTTCATGAGAGTAAACTACGCTCTTCTAATAGAGGTGAAATACGCTTTGTTGATTGGAGTAAACTATGCTCCTCTGATTGAGCTAAAATGCGCTTTGCTAGTAGATGTACAATAAGTTTTGCTGATAGAAGTAAAATACGATTTGTTGATAAAAGTAAACTTCGCTCTTCTGATTAGGTTAAAATACGCTCTGCTGATAGAAGTAAAATACGCTATCTTTATAGAGGTAGAAAACGCTTCGTGGTAAAAGTAGAATACGCTTTTCTAAAGAGGTAAAATACGCTTTACTGATTAAAGTAAAATACGCTTTTTAGATAGGAGTAAAATGCGCTCTTCTGATCAGTGTAAAATACGCTTTGCTGGCAGAGGTAAAATATGCTTTGCTGGCAGAGGTAAAATGCGCTTCATTGATAGGAGTAAAATACGCTTTGCTGATAAAAGTAAAATACACTTTTTGATAGGAGTAAATTACGCTCTCCCGATAAAGGTAAAGTACATTTGACGGTATAGAAAAATTACGCTTTGCTGATAGAGGTAAAATAAGCTTTTCTAATAGAGGTAAAATCCCCTATGTTGATAGGAGTAAAATACGCTGTTCTGATAGCGGTACATGCAATATAACAATAGAGGAGAAGGTTTATAAAGCATAACTAGGAAGTTTTGTTTTTAAATAGAGAAAAAAAAGGAATTTATTTACAAAAATATGTTAAAATGTAACCGCAATAAAGTTGAATGTATTTTCAAAGGGCGCAGCGTTAGGTTTAGGCAGTTTGAAGGTTAAACACCTACTGTTGAAAAAGTTTAATAACTTGAAATGCTGACGTTACGCAAATAATAATATTCGTCTAAACGAAGAAATTCTTTCTCCTCTAAGTGCTTCCTTCAAGAGTGGTCGTTTAATTCCATGGAAGTTGCAGCAACTGACATTTCAATGTCAGAATAATTCTATCTCACAGATGCATTACATTTCAATCCAATGTTCCATGCAGCAAAAAGCCTCTCTGTTGAATCTTGTAGACGGTAATCTAAAAGAAAAACGCGCCCAAAGAATTCTTCTCACGTCTCATGAGCTGAATGATATACCACTCACTCTCATAGATGGCCAAATTTAAAAGTGCTCAGTGAATAGCGCTTCCCAAAATTGCGTCCACGTGCAGGAAGAAATGGGTTTGAAGTCTCGGTTTGCTTAATTCAAAAGAGGCCGAATTTCGCGCTGGACTCCGTGACATCAGTTCCACGGAGTTGGCCTCCAGGCGTATTTAAATCTCAAAATAGTTTCGTACAAAACCAACAGTACAACACAACAAAAATATATGCGGTATAAAATATAAAAGAAAATAGACAGACTACAAAATATATAAAAGTAGAAAATATAAACAAGTTAGAGTGATACCATAATTGTCGGTATACATTCTGACAATCGTTGTAAAATACGTTTTCCAATAGAGGTTAAATACGCTTTCTTGATAGAAGTAAAATACGCTTTGATGGTAGAAATTAAATACGCTTTACTGATCAAAGTAAAATACGCTTTCTTGATAGAAGTAAAATACGCTCTTCGTATAGAGGTAAAATACGCATTGCTAGTTAAGGTAAAAAAACACACTTTGCTGATAGTACAATACACCATGCTGATACGTGTAAATTACGCATTTCTGATAAATGTAAAATACACTTTGCTGGTAGAGGAAATTAACGCTTTTCTAATAGAGGTAAATACGATTTGCTGATAGAAGTAAAATACGCTATGTCGGTAATAGTAAAGTACGCCATTCTGAAACAGGTAACATGCGCTTTGCTCGTACAGGTAAAATACACGTTGTTGGTGGACGTAAAATAGGCTTACTTGATAGAAGTTAAATACGCTGTGTTGATAGGTGTAACATATGGCCTACTGATAGATGTAAAATACGCATTACTAATATAGGTAAAATACGCATTGCTGATAGAGTGAAAATGCGCTTTGCTAATAGAGGTGAAACACAAATTTCTAATAGAGATGTAATGCACTTTCCTAGTATAAGTAAAATACGCTATGTTGGTAGGAGTAAACTACGTTCTTCTGAGAGGTAAAATTAGCATTTCTGAAAGAGGTAAAATACGCTTTGCCGATAGAGGCAAAATACGCTTTTCTAATAAGGGTAAAATACGCTTTTCTAGTAGAAGTAAAATATGCTATTTTGAGAGGAGTAAAATACGCTCTTTTTATAGAGCTAAATACGCCTTTCTGATAGAGGTAAAATAAACTTTTCTGGTAGAGGAAAAACACTCTTTGCTGCTAGGGGTAAAATACGCTTTTCTAATGAAGCTAACATACGCTTTTCTGATAGAAGTAAAATACGCTATGTTGGTAGGACTAAAATACGCATTGCTAATATAGGTAAAATACGCATTGCTGATAGTGATAAAAGACACTTTGTTGATAGAGGTAAAATACACTTTTCTGGCAGCAGTAATATACGCTTTACACATAGAAGTAAAATGTTCTTTGTTGATAGGAGCAGAATATGCCATTCTTTTAGAGGTAACATGAGCATTTATGAGAGAAATAAAATATGTGTAGCTGATAGAATTAAACTACGCTTTTCTAATAGAGGTAACATATACTTTCCCGATAGAAATAAATTACGCTTTGTTTGTAGGAGTAAAATACGCTCTTCTGATAGATAAATACGCTTTGCTGATCGAAATAAAATAAGTTTTTCTAATAGAGATAAAAATACGCTGTTCTGATATAAGTGAAAAAACGCTATGTTGGAAGGGGTAAAATATTCTCTTCTTATAGATGTAAAATACGCATAGCTAATAGAGGTAAAATACGCTTTGCTAATAGAAGTAAAATACTCCTCTCTGATAGGGGAAATTACGCTTTGCTGGTAGAAATAATATACGCTTTGCTGATAAAAGTAAAATAGTCTTTAAAGATAGGAGTAAGATACGCTCTTCTGATAAAAGTTAAATACGCTTTGCTGGTTAAGCTAAAATATACTTTGATTATAGCAGTAAAAAACACTTTGTTGATAGAAGTAAATAACAATCTTCCGATGAAGGTAAACTACGCTTTGATAGTAGAGGTAAACACGTGTTCCTGATAGAAGAAACATATACAAAACTGATAAGAGAAACATACGCTCTTCTTATAGAGGTAAAATACACATTGCTGATAGAAGTAAAATACACATTGCTGATAGTAAAGATAAAATACGCTTTTCTGAGAGATGTAAAAGACACTACGTTGATAGAAGTTAAATAAGCCTTTATGATTGATGTATGATACGCTTTGCTGGTAAAGATAAGATACGTTTTCTTCTTAGACATAAAATGTGCTATGTTGATAGAAGTGAAATACGTTTTTCTGGTAGATGTAAAATACTCTTTACTGGTAGACGTACAATATGGTTCGCTAATAGACGTAAAATACGCTATTCTGATAGACGTAAAATATGCTCATCTGATAAATGTAAATATCCTTTGCTTGTAGAAGTAAAATATGCTTTGCTAGCAGGGGTAAAATGCATGTCCACAGAGTGTAGGAGACATGAAACAGGCATGAAACGTGACACAATGAATAGCATATTTTTAATTGATGAAAACTTTTTTATATTATAATTTTGTATTATTTCAGAAATTAAAATGTTAAAATATTGAGCGCATTTATCTAAAGCAACGCAAAACAAACGCCCAATATATATATATAAATATATATTAGTACTTCATGTATCCACATAAAATATTATAAGGAGATATCATTTTTTATGTATCAGTTTTCAGTATTTACTTCAACAGTGCTCGATACGTAAGTAGAGCTAGGTAGTAAGCAATGAAAATATATATGCCAATCAAGCTACACAGAGGATCCCGTGTTTCGTCGCCGGGGGGGGGGGATCGTCAGGCTAAATGCATGGAGTTATTTTGTCAGGTGTTTTTATATACATGTCTTGCTAGTTAACCAATCAGATTCTTTGTTGTATATGACAAACTCCTTTGATTTGGCCATGGATACATATAATCTTGTGGGGTTATTCATTTTATATACACTCACAAATATATTCGATAATACGGATATCGGCCTTTATAGAGATGATGGATTAGCGATAATAAGAGACTCCAACAAAGTCAAGGGAGAAAACTTCAAGAAAATTATACATATGGAAATGAAAAAACTAGGCCTAAAAGTAGAAGTAATGGCTAACATAAAAACAACGAACTTTCTAGACGTCACATTAAACTTAAGTAAAAACACTTACGAACCATACCTAAAAGATAACGCCAACCCAATATACGTACACCCAAAGTCTAATCACCCCCCATCAATCATAAAACATATCCCGAATTCGATCGAAAGTAGGCTTATCAACAATTCTAGCAACGAAAGAGTTTTTTAAAAATCAATCAACATTTACAATACAGCTCTAAAAAATAGTGGTTACCATAATACCGAAATTAAATATAAAAAACAGGACACCAATAATTACAACAAAATTAAAAAGAAAAACAAAAGAAAAAGAAATATAATCTACTATACCCCTCCCTATAACCAGATGCTAAAAACTAAACTAGGCAAAACATTCCTTAATCTGATTGAAAAACACTTCCCCGTAACCAACCCTCTACATAAAATATTCAATAAAAATAATCTAAAACTATCCTACAGCTGCTGTGAAAACCTAGAAATGATAATTAAGGCAAACAACAACAAAATACTAAAAGACAACAACAGAGAAGAAAAAAATAAACAAAGTGGAAAATATAACAAAAATAACACCACGAAGAACAAAAATATAAACAATACTAATAGAAATAAACAAAACACTAATAATAACCACCCGAATAGAAACGAAAAAGTTAGCAATGAAGAGAAAAGATGTAACTGCATAAATCGTAAACTTTGTCCACTACAAAATAAATGCCTAACTAAAAGTGTTGTATACCAAGCAACGATATTTGCCAACGAAAGACCAACTAACAAGAAATACTACGTGGGTATGACATCCCTATATTTTAAGACCAGATACTATGACCACAAAAGCACATTTAAAAACAAAGAACGTCGAACTAAAACCGCACTAGCAAACCATTATTGGGAGCTCAAAGAAAATGGACACTCACCAATAATTGAATGGAAAATAGTAAGACAGGCCAGTACATGTAGAAACTTAGACGACCCGTGTAGAGTATGCCTGAATGAAAAATATGAAATCCTAAATTTTAAAGATCCCCGAAACCTATTAAACTCTAGAAGCGAAATAGCAAACAGCTGTTTACACAGAAATACATTTACCTTAGGATGATATATAATAAATAAAAAAATAAAAAAATAAAAATAAATAAATAAATAAATAATTAAATAAATAAATGAAAAACTGAACAAGTTCAAATTTAAAATCTAAGATATAAATACAAGAAACTACGTGTTAAAATAAATTCGCCCTCTGTATTGACACAACAAAGGAAACAGGATATAGGAAAATCCATTGTTAACAAAAAATAGGATAGGTATAGGAGCGTCACCAACTACTCATTGAAATTAAAAGCCCCAAAACAGACGCCAGTCGTAATCTGGAATATTTTGAATAAAAGTAGTAACAATTTTTCCTCCTTTGTCAGAAACATCGCTTATGAACTGTGAGGACTAAAGGACAAAACAAGGGAAGTGAGAGTTAAATTACAGTAATAAACTATTCTACATTTATTCTTCGTTCGAGTACTTATTATTAAATACCTTAAGATAACATTACAAATGAGGTGGACCAGGGTTAGAGTTAGAGTTAGGGTAAACATTACAAAGAAGGTGAGCTCGATCTTCCGGGCTACAAAACATCTTACACCTGCCAGGATCTTATATGTCTATAAAGCCACTATTCGCCCGTTCATGGAGTATTGTTGCCGCATCTTGCTACTGCACCAACCACTAGAATCTTTCTTCATGAACAACCTGCAAAAAATAATCACTAACCTAATATATTCTGCACTGTCTGCCAAGCTCCAGCTACTGTAGCATCGCAGCAGTGTTGAGTCTGTGTGCCTGTTCTACAAGTACTTCTATGGAATGTGCCCCGATGAACTAATTGTACGTGTACGTTCTCAACATAAATACTCCCGACTAGCAGCAAAATCCCACACCTTCACTGTAGAGGTACCTAGATGTCAGAAGGTTTTTGACTCTAATAGCTTCTTTCCTCGAACCACCTGTCGTTGGAATTTCGTCCTTGTCCTCTATTTATTCAACGTGCAGAAATTTAAATATATTGCAAATATATTGCAGCCGAATTCCCCACCTACATTTCCCCATTAAATATGGCTTCTATCACAGTAGCCCCTTACGCTTCAGTGGCAATATGCCTTGTTCGGTGTGAATAAAAGTTTAAAAAATACACTATGATACGATAATACTTTGTGAGTCTTACAGAAAGCCTTATTTTCGTATAATCCATGTGAGATTATTTTTGCTTATTTTTAAGGAACATCCGACCGGACATAGTTTCTACATCACTGATAACGGATACATTCAAGATACTCCTGAAAAAGAGTTTGCTCTTGAACCGCTTAATTCTGAAGTCATGATGATGGGAGTCACAAAAGATGAAGGCTCTTTTAGAGGTAAGGGATTCTTGTCACTGTTCTGTTTTTCTTATATTCCAGCTCATTTACAATCTGGGTTTCTTCTAATCGACGTATCTTGAGAAATTTACACGGTACTTTTTCACTAGTCAATCTCTCAAGATAGATAGTTAAATAGATAGATAACAAACTGAACTAGCCGTCTATGCCGGGTTTCTCAACTTGTCTCGAATTTGATAGCCAAGATTAGAAATTAAGAACATTCATGAAATATTTTCCATCCATTTTTTTATTAAAAAAAATATTCAGGTGCATGATGCTGATAGATATCGGCTCGAAAATAACTGGAACGTTATATCAAATAAACAAAAAAAAATTGTCTATATATATATATATATATATATATATATATATAATAAGAATATTAATTTTAAGTAAATATCAATTAATTTTAACTACATACGCCGGCATTTCAAGCTTTCGCTCTCTTAAGTGTACGGAATGATAATCTAAGACGGTCGCAAGATTTGAACCCAGTCACAGAGTCACCTTAGACTCCGCAAGCAAGCATCATAACCAAACGGCCACGAGACATAACCACGCCAAAAAATAGAATTTAAGTTCTACTTATGCGAAGGAAGCACATATAGAAAAGTTGTTTAGAGTGTTCGAGAAATGTTGTCGGAACATGCTATTACACTGGACAACAAATTTCAGAAAAAAATATTACTGGAGATGTGTAAAGTGATTTAGACTAATTTGGTACGCTGATTTCAAAAATCATAACCGTTTTACTGTATCACGTCAGGATTTTGAGTTTCAGAAATACTCTCATTGCCTAGAAGTCAGGCTTTCAATGAAATTTACAAAAATTCATTTATTCATTTATTTCATCATAAATGCTTCAAAATTATAGAAATTACAGAAAAACTCTACTAGAATGTAATTAAAAATGCTTTAAACATTTGGCTTTGCGTTTGTGCTGCTCTGTGTCAGTTTCACGATGCAGGAACCAGCAGAAGTCGCCCATCATGCTCGGGTTGTGCCGCCCTTGGTAACGGGTCTCCATGAGTGAAATCTCTTGGTGGAATCGCTCGCCGTGCTCGTCCGAGACAGCTCCCAAGTGTTCAGGGAAGAAGTTTAGGTGCTGGTGTAGGAAATGGATCTTCAGGGACATCCTGGAGCCAAGTTTCCTGAAGGCCTCCAGCAGCTGCTGCACTATTTCTTCATAGTTTTCCGCGCGCTCGTTCCCCAAGAAGTTGTCCGTCACAACTTTGAAGCTTCTCCACGCTGCCAGCTCTTTGGGGTTTACAGTTGTCGGAAAAGTTTCGTCCTTCATTACCTCTCGGATTTTGGGTCCAACAAAGACACCAGCCTAGATTTTAGCCTCCGACAAGGTGTTGCCAAACTTCTCCTTCAGGTATAAAAACCCACGCCCATTCAGATCCATTGCCCGTACACAATTCTTCATCAAGCCGAGCTTTATGTGGAGTGGTGGAAGGAAAATCTTGGCTGGGTCGACAAGAGCGACATGCTTCACATTGTATCGACCAGGTACGTGCTCCGTCCGCTCTTTCCAATCAATCTTCGTCCAGTGATTCTTGTCGTCTCTGCTATCCCAGAGACAAAGGAAGCACATGTATTTCATGTAGTCTGACTGCAGCCTTAACAACAGCGCCACCACATTCAAGTCTCCGCAGATGTGCCAGTTGAAGTCATTGTACTTGATGGAATCAAGCAGCTGCCGCATAGTCTCATAGGTCTCTTTCATGCCGAACGCGTGAGCCAGTGGGACTGATGGTTTCTTGTTGCCATTGTGGAGCAGAACAGCCTTCAAGCTGTTCTTCCCCGAGTCGATGAAGAGGCGCCAGTCTGCAGGATCGTGATCACACCCAAGTTCTTTCAACAGACCGTTGATGTCACTGCAGAATGGCATCGTGTCTTCCATCTCAAAGAACTGAGCCATGTCGCTGTGACGTGCTCTGAACAAGGATATCTTGGTGTTAGGTTCAAGTAGATTCCACTGCTGCAGCCTTGATCCAAGCAGCTCTGCCTTCGCCTTTGACAGCGAGAGATCTCTTACAAGATCATTTAACTCTCCCTGGTTCAGAAGGTGTGGTTCTTGTTCTTGAGTGTCGGGTTCAAAAGGTTCATCACCATCTTCTTCGCCACTGCTTACAGTTATGTTCAGATCAGATGGACATGTTGGAACGGGGTTCTCGTCATCATGAGGCACAGGTTTACGAGCAGAGACGCAGTCAGCGTACTTGATGTGGCCTTTATTCTTCCTGTTGAAGCCGCAGATGCTTGTGCAGCAGAAATAACAATCATCATGATGATTCTGCGGCTCACGCCATATCATGGGCACCGCAAATGGAATGCTCGCGCGCTTGCCCACCAACCACTGAGTCAATGCTCAGTGGCAGCTTGTGCAGCAGATGTGTGGTGCCCAGATCTTTTCTTGGTCCCCGACCTTACACCCGAATTAGTGAAAGTAGGCGGCCTTCATTTTCACTGCTCTAGATACACTTCGCTGTTGATCTTTTTGGGTAAACCGACCACAGACATAACAGAAGTTGTCTGGATGATTGGTACAGGAACGTCTACTCATGTTTAACTGAAAGAAAGAAAGACAGAAAAATTAGTAGTTATATAAGTACGTTATATCGTAGTTACGTAAGAAGTGATAGGCTACTTCTAGGCAATGGGAGTATTTCTGAAACTTAAAATCCTGACGTGATACAGCAAAACGGTTATGATTTTTTGAAATCAGCGTACCCAAATTAGTCTAAATCACTTTACACATCTCCAGTAGCAAACATGTTGTTGTCCAGTGTTATGCTGTGACAATGCAATGTAAGGTTATGTGCACGGGTAAATTGAAAGAATGTATGGGTGACAAACGTGATTCGACCAATACACGTGGACCCGACATGTACGTATTAGAAAATGAGGTATTAACCTAGAAATATAAAAAAAAAACTTGGACAATGTATAACACACGATTTATTTAAGATAACACAGTAAGACGAAGAAAATAATAATATTGAATATGGTCTCTAGATGTCGGATACATTCTTTCATATGATGCTTATAAGCTTACAATGATTATTATCTGGTATGTATGTATCTTGTTACACTGTACCTATATATATATATATATATATATATATATATATAATATATATATATATATATATATATATATATATATATATATATATATATATATATATATATATATATATATATATATATAAAGAAGATTTAATGAATTATAAGATTCCAATTGTTCAAAGAATTAGAACAACAAGTCTATTATGGCGTACGGTCTTTTCCAAAACATTCTGGAAACACTTTATTTTATTTTTTTATTTTTTTAACAATCAACAAAATCTACCCCAAAACGTCACTTCATCAGCGCCTTTAGCACCACATCTTACAGAAATTCAAGGAAAAAATAACAAGCTCGTCTTAGAGGAACATCTATTGACAGGAGGGCGTACAGAGACCAATATTGGAAAAAGAATAAGTTACAGATATAAAATAAAATATAAAGATAAACTGATAATAATAAAAACTTATAAACGTTATGAAGATTATTAAAATAAAAATTAAAATAAGAACAAAAATAAAGAATAAAAATAAAAATGAAAATAAAATATAATATGAAAAATAATAGAATATATAAAAGAAAAAGAAAATAAAAGGATAAGAAATAAAAATAAAAAATAAAATAAAAAATTAAAATAAAAGTAAAAATAAAAAATATAAGAAACATAACAAAATTAAAAAATTAAAGAAAATTAAAAATATATAAAAAATATATAAAATAAAAAATGAAGTATAATAGAGTAAAATAAAATAAAAATAAATAAAATATAAAATATATGAAATAAAATAAAGTAAAAATAAAAAAAACTATGATAATAGAAATATAAAGGAATACGAATATATGTACAATATAAAAATACGTACATGTACACACATACATACATATATATATACATTCATATATAAACACACATATATACACATACATATAAATATATACAAAAATAATAAAATTAATAAAATTATAAATAAGTAAATAAAAATTGTTAACTTATAATATAGAATAAAGGTAAATTAAGAAATAATAGAGGTAAAATTAATAATAAAATTAAAGATAAAAAGGTATCAATAAGGAGATGATATTAAAAATTAGAAATACAAAATTAAAATATAAAATAAATATAAAGGAGATAATTGATAATAATAGAATGTATTAATAAGGACTTAGAACTATAAAAAAAATAAGATAGAAGCTTAAATAACTTTAGAGCATAAAGGTTGATTATCGTATAAGTCAGGATTGACTGAAAATAAAAGAAAATTATTATTATCTCTTTATGTCTATTATCATCTCGTTTCTTACCTTGACATTCTTTCAATTCATCCAACACCCATAACCTTACATTGCATTGTCAGAGCTTTCTACATTCCAAACCTGTCTACATACTACGCACAATGCTTCAAGCAAACTACAACATCCTCTTATTATTATTTAGTTTTATTTGGTTATTTTTGTTTTGTTTTTTAACTTGATGTTTATTACTTATGTTTTACGATCGTATATTCATATTTGATATTTTATGCTTATCGAATATTACTATTTTTTAATACTATATTTTATATTTAATTTGCGGATCTTTCATGTGCATTCACGTTAAAATTCTTCATTAAAACAGTAAACTACATTCTCTCATTTCTGTTTGCTATTTCTTTGAAACTATAATAACGATGTTAATATGTAAGGGTTAACGTGAGACCCTATAGCTAGCTGCGTCGGTGACGTCAGCAATTTGGCCGTTCCAAAGTTCGGTTGGTCACGTGGTACTGCTCGGGAAAGGGTTGCCGTCCTAATGAAGGCTGCAGATGTCAAAGGGCATGGTCTAGCGATTGCCACACCCGCATCGGTGACGAGCAAAAGCGAGTTTATGAAGCCTGTCACGCATCGACTTATATTGAGATCAGTTGTGCGTGGCCCCACCCTTCTCTAACAGAATTCAGTCAGCGAACAAAGAAAAGAAAGGGTTTTCCTTTCTTAATTATTCTTTTCTCTTGGATAATTGGGACCCTCAATCGCCCCCACATCCCTCACCGATCACCGAGAAAATGTAATTCCACCAATGACCATACGTTCTCTTAACTTACGTCCACCTTCTCTCCGAATAGAATTTAGTCAAAAAACAAAGAAAGAAAAGAAATGTGCTTACTTTGTCCCTATCTCTGTTGTATTTAGAATTCTTGCTTCTCCCTCCCATCCCTCACCGCCCGCTGGTGCAGGAAAGGAGTGCCCCATTTCAGTTACTTGTCCATAGATAATCGAGAAAATATAATTTCACCAATGACGTAAGTTCTCTTAACTTACGTATACCGAAACCAACTCGTCGGCGAGTAGCTTAGGTGGCCTATACTAGTTCAAATCACGCCTGCGTCATATCCAGCGTCTCAACCTAGAGGGAACATGACATGCTTCTCGATGAAGCCAGACCCAGCAGCGCCGACTCCACAATATAGTTTATCTTCAACCAACATATGGTCTCTGTTAGCCGTTTACCTTGATACAACAATGACAATCTAAGCTGAAAACCTCGACAGCCGGACACCGTCGTCGGGCTCTATCGGATTTTGATTTTAATGAATATATCTATGCCTTTCCAGGTTAATTCACACTAACGCGATACTCTGATCGCTGACCTTCGTAGATCCACTCCTAATTGATACTAGTGTGTATTTTGGCTCCCTCTTCCGTAGGTCTGATAAACATTGTCAAAACGGATAAAGTTATTTTAATGGAGCATTTTAACTATAATGTTAAATGTAAATTCAATTATCAATGTATCCTACTAATAATAATGAGTGCTTACCGATAACGAGGTAGGCTGAGAGAATATTCGTCGTTATGGAAAGCGAAATACTCTACTTGGTATCCGGAATTGCACTGCTCGACCACGTCTAGAACGAGGATATCCGAAAGCGCTAAGGCATTGCACCGATTGAGGGCAAGATGAGGGAGTCGTGGCTCAGATGGTTTGGACATGTGCTAAAGGGCAACATCGAACTCGCCTTTGCAATGGAAGTCGCCAGAAAACGACCGAGGGGTAGGCCGATTATAAGATGGGCAGATACATCCTGCACAAACATCTCTGTGAAACCAGCCTTCACCCGTACCGAGCCCGTGATCGTGTCAAGTGGAGACAAAAGTCTGTCATTGCGGACCCCGCTGATCTTCAGGATATACGCATAAGGAAAAGAAGAAAGAATGTATCCTACTAATTTACGATTATATTTGCTTATTTTAATAGTTGTTTCTGTATAAGTAATGCTTATAGAGCTATTACGAATTTGTAAATACTAATTGAATGAGTGTATCTTTTTCAATGGTGTAGTGTAGTGTTTATAGGTGCTGACTCTCGGCTCGGTGAACCGGGATGGAGTCCTGCCCGGGCTAATACACCACTTTCACTAATACCCCGAGGAAGGATATGAATCAATATATCATCCTTGCAGCTATTATTTGTAAAATAGTGTAGGGTAGAGTAGAACTTCAAACTTTGATTGTACAACTAGTCGAAAAGAAGAAAAATCTGAAATAATACAAATTTTATTCTGCTGAACTTCTTGTCATGTCAAGACAATTACCATGGTAATATTTACCCATCTCCCACCGCAGGCCGGGAGGTGGGGATCAAACGCCAGTGCAGAAGGGGAGGTGCAATCTGACCCACGAAACTTCCTGAGCATCCACGCTAACACTCCCCGATTAGCAATAAACTAACGCTTTCTCAACAAGAGAAGGGGAAGCACTGGTAGTGGACCTCCTAGGACTACACAGAACAATTCCTCAATCTGGTAGAGCAAGCAACCAGTGGCACAGACTCTATCGTACTGATTGTCGAGAACGTATCCCCCACTGATATGCTTACTGTATATGTTTAAAGGAAGGATGACAGAAAAAGAAGAGTGCGGTGTGTGATTGCGAAACATTTGCTTCACTATAGATTCTCAACGCATCGACACTTACAGAGGATATGCATTGCATCGCGACACTTAAAAAGGGGTCAATATATTTTTCAATTTAATAATATATATATACATACATGTTTCTCTCTCTCTCTCTCTCTCTCTCTCTATATATATATATATATATATATATATATATATATAAGTTTTGAGGTTGAAATAGACTAGATATACATTCGGATTGAAGACATCATAACTTATTTCGACCTTATCTAGGTCTCCTCGGATGTGTTTCCAACCGTCATTCAAACCTAAATGAAAGAGTTTTAACACCTTTATATATTTAACAATAATTTTTTTTAAAAGTAAAAATAAAGAATAAAATAAAAATAAAAATAAAAAGAATTGCACCGATATTCTATTTACTGATTGGTCTCTATAATATAGGGAGGATGGGAAGGGGTCATTATGTTAATTAATAAAGTAGGGTGGTGGCATTAGCGAAGTATAAAAATATGTGGAGTCAAAGTACAAAAATAAAATAGATGTCTTATCTTTACAAGAAGTTAATCCTCGATTTAAAAGGTGGATTATAATCCACCTTTTAAATCATGATTAAAACCTAAATGTGTCCGTTTAAAAGTTTTATTATAAAACTTTTAAAATTATTTTACAATGCGAAAGTTTGGATTAAAATTACGAATGTTATACATTTAAAAATTAAATTTATTACGTTTCTAAAAATGAAAGTACGGAAATTACGATTAAAATTAGTACTGCAATTGCACACGATTAAATTATGGTTCATTATGTGACGATAAATTAAAAGTATGACGAAGTTCATATAGGTTTTATTTATATAAGTTAATATATATATATATATATATATATATATATATATATATATATATATATATATATATATATATATATATCACAGGTTAGTTATTTTAAATTCACGGCGGTGTGTGCATTTTGCCAACAATTCGTCTCTTTTATTTAGAATATTGTTGTCTGCGTATTTTAAAATTCTATTCGAACCTGCAAACTACTATATATATATATATATATATATATATATATATATATATATATATATATATATATATATGTGTGTGTATGTGGTTTTGGATTTACATTCTATTCGTTATATCTACCACCATTTGCACATTGAAAGATCGATGATTGTTAACTTATAATTACAGAGCATACATCAAAATAAACAATATCGACCAAGATGTTATTTATTTGTCAAAACAAAAAACTTCGGTTCAATTACAGCACCGTTCACAGAAAAACAATTGATATCTGTATGCTAATCCCGGATCTTTCTTCCATGGACTCTTCCGAAAACCAAAAAGTATTTGTATGTTTATCCTTGATCTTTCTTCCATCAAAAAGTTATCCTTAATAAAAACAACATAACGATCCAATACACAAAAATCTTTAAAAAACCCAACTCACTTTGAATTGAGAGAGAGATTTAGAAATCGCTACCCAGAAAGAGCAACCATCTTACATATATATATATATATATATATATATATATATATATATATATATATTGCCATATAAATAAATATATATATATGTGTGTATATATATATATATATATATATAGAGAGAGAGAGAGAGAGAGAAAGAGAGAGAGGGGGCATTTCAATCAACTAAGCCACAACATATCCTACTGAAAATCTAAATAACAAAATATAGTATGAGAATACCGCATTAGATTAAAAAAACTCACATTGAATTAATTTCTATTTGTTTTCTCTCTCTCGCTCTCTTTCTCTTTCTCTCACACACACACACACAGACACACACACACACTCTACCTAGCTAACCATCTATCTTTCTATCTCTCTGTCTATATCGCCCTGTCTCTCTCTCTCTCTCTCTCTCTCTCTCTCTCTATATATATATATATATATATACATATATATATACATATATATATATATATATATATATATATATATATATATATATATATATATGTATACATATGCGTGTATATGTACATACGTTAAGTACATTTATTATTATTTATTTTATAGATTTTATTATTTATTTTATATATTCATAAACGTATATATTCATGTATATATGAATATAAATATACATACATATTATATATATATATATATATATAGTAAGAATATTATTTTTTTTGAAGGCGATAACAATGCGTTGTTAGAGTGACACATACGACACGTGGAATCGTAAAAACAAAACAAAGTGACAATATTGAAATGTCAATAATTTTCAAAGTTTTTTATTTTTTATTTACCAGTGTATCGTGACCGTGGTGTTGGGTTGGAGTGTGTCCTTTTCATTTAATTTTCTAGGGTATCCCTCATCCCTAGAATAAAATAAATACTACCACTCGTTGGAGTGTGTGTTTTTTTTTTTTGCCGAAAGCCGGGGCCGGAAATGTTGGTTTGTTTTTAGTAGTAGGTCCGGGGAAGTTTCTTATTTATTTTATTATTTGCTATTTTAACCGTTGCTGTTTATTTTGTTAGTAATTATACTGAGTAATTTATTTTTATTTATTTATTTATTTATTTATTTATTTATTTATTTATTTTTTTTTTTTATATAACGTTGTTTGTTTTGTTAATAATATACTGAATAATCGTATTTCGGTGGCAGGGGCTGATAACTCGTGGTAGTCAAGCTTTGTTTGTGGGAGTTATGTCCCTTTAGTAATTTCGTTCTATAAATTTGTTTACCGTGTGTGTGTAGTAGCAGATGTGATTGGGTGGGTGAGGAATCCTGGGTATGGAGGTGGGGCGTCGTTAATAGAGCCTTTGGTATATATATGTGTGTGTGTGTGCGTGTGTTGGTGTATGTATATATGTGTATATATATATACGTATATGTAAAATACATACATGCATACATATTATTTTATTTATTTATTAATTTCTTTATTTTATTTCTTTATTTTTTTATTTTTTTTCCTTTATTTTTATTTTTTATTTATTTATTTTTTTTATTTATTTTTTTTTTTGTTCGATTCTATATTATTATTTATCTATATTATTAGATTTTTTTATGTGCAGTCGTGGTATATAATGGTCGAGATTTAAAGTAAGGCGGGCAACAAGTGCAACCACGTGTCCGAGTTAGCAGCAGGTGCAAGTGGTTGTGTGTGTACCAGTGTCAGTAATTGGGCTAATAATATGGGCCTAACTAACTTCATTTAGTGTTGTTATTGTTAATAGTATTCTGCATAGTATCATAGATGTTTGTTAGTAAAATGTGATGATGGTGCTTGTCGTGTGTGGTTATATTAAGAAGTTGGAGTTTAGCTCGGCTCTGTTGTTCAATTTAGGGGATAGCTTTCTAATTAATATAGATTCTTTGAGTCTGAGATTGCCCTGGTGTCTTTCGCTAGCTAGTATCTTGACTCGTATGTCTTTGGTGGGGTTGTGGCCATGTGTTATATGTTTTTGGAAGGATGATGCCTTGGTGGTTACGTGTTCTTTAATCCGTATATGCAAAGGTCTCACTGTACTGCCGATGTAGAATTCATTGCAGACCGCACATTGTATCTGGTATATAGCATATGTGCGGTTGCATAAACCCGTGTTGTTGATGGGGCAGTTTGCTAGGGTGCAAGGGTTCGTGTTGAAAGGTGTTCTAGGTTTAGATAGGTGTTGTCTTAGTGTAGGTCCGGAGTGTGTGAGTTGAATGTCTAAGTGTTCTTTGTGGATGGCTTTGCGGATGGCCGAGGTTATTCTATCGCTAAAGTGTGGTATTTTTAGGAAGCATGTGTTAGAGGGAGTTTGTTTTGGGTGTTTTCTAGATGTCTTATTGTAGTGTCTGATGTTTTTAGGGTATCCATTCCGCTCGAGTATCTGTTGGAAGTGTCTAACAGAGGATGTCTTGTCGGTTTCCGTAGTACATTTGTTACGGATGCGGTTTACTTCGTTCACAGCATATCCTATTTTGGCTTTGGTAGGGAGGGCCGATTTATAGTTTACGAAGATATCTCTGCAGGCAGCTTTCTTGTAGAATTTGGTGTGAATGAGCCCTTCGTCGGTGATGCAGAGCGTGAAGTCTAGTAGTGAGAGGGATCCAGATGTCTTAGGGTGTTCGATTGTGAATTGTATTTTGTGGTCTGTGTTCTTAAAGCTAATGAAGATTTTGTTGGCTTCTTCGCGGGATGATGTGAGGATGAGAATATCGTCCACATATCTCGTGAAAAAGATGCTAGAGTGGCAGGTGTCTAATGCGCGTTGTTCTAACCTATTCATGTATGTGATGGCCAGTAGTCCTGATACGCTGGATCCCATAGGTAGGCCTGTTATTTGTTTGTAGGTCTGTCCTTTGTATGTGAAGTAAGTGTTGTCGACTATTATGTAAAGTAACTTGTGTATGTCAGTGGCAGTGAGACCGAAGCAGTAGAGGTCGTTGGATGAGATGTAGTCGGTGATTAGGTCCACAGCTGGGTGAGCTGGTACGGATGTATAGAGGGATACAACGTCGAGGCTGAACGCATATCTGTTGCGTTGTAGTTCCTGGGGTTGCAGTGAGTGCAGTCTGTGTATTATCTCATCAGAGCTGCTGACGTGTCCTGGGTAGGTGGGAAGTAGGGGCTTTAGTAGTTGGGAGAGAAGCCAGGAGATCTTGTAGAGGGGTCCCTCTATGCTTGAGACTATGGGCCTTATTTGTGTTATGGGGCTGTTTTTGTGTGTTTTTATTAGGTGGTAGAATGTAGGGAGTCTGCTATTTCTTGTGGTGAGGTTTCGTTTGTATCTGTTGGGGAGGTTTCTTTTCTTACATATTAGTGTCCATGCTGTGTTTATCTGATTTTCTATCTCAGTGGGGGAGGCGTCTGTGGTGAGATAGAAAATCAGATAAACACAGCATGGACACTAATATGTAAGAAAAGAAACCTCCCCAACAGATACAAACGAAACCTCACCACAAGAAATAGCAGACTCCCTACATTCTACCACCTAATAAAAACACACAAAAACAGCCCCATAACACAAATAAGGCCCATAGTCTCAAGCATAGAGGGACCCCTCTACAAGATCTCCTGGCTTCTCTCCCAACTACTAAAGCCCCTACTTCCCACCTACCCAGGACACGTCAGCAGCTCTGATGAGGTAATACACAGACTGCACTCACTGCAACCCCAGGAACTACAACGCAACAGATATGCGTTCAGCCTCGACGTTGTATCCCTCTATACATCCGTACCAGCTCACCCAGCTGTGGACCTAATCACCGACTACATCTCATCCAACGACCTCTACTGCTTCGGTCTCACTGCCACTGACATACACAAGCTACTTTACATAATAGTCGACAACACTTACTTCACATACAAAGGACAGACCTACAAACAAATAACAGGCCTACCTATGGGATCCAGCGTATCAGGACTACTGGCCATCACATACATGAATAGGTTAGAACAACGCGCATTAGACACCTGCCACTCTAGCATCTTTTTCACGAGATATGTGGACGATATTCTCATCCTCACATCATCCCGCGAAGAAGCCAACAAAATCTTCATTAGCTTTAAGAACACAGACCACAAAATACAATTCACAATCGAACACCCTAAGACATCTGGATCCCTCTCACTACTAGACTTCACGCTCTGCATCACCGACGAAGGGCTCATTCACACCAAATTCTACAAGAAAGCTGCCTGCAGAGATATCTTCGTAAACTATAAATCGGCCCTCCCTACCAAAGGCAAAATAGGATATGCTGTGAACGAAGTAAACCGCATCCGTAACAAATGTACTACGGAAACCGACAAGACATCCTCTGTTAGACACTTCCAACAGATACTCGAGCGGAATGGATACCC
Source organism: Sepiola atlantica (assembly GCA_963556195.1). Classification (NCBI taxonomy): domain Eukaryota; kingdom Metazoa; phylum Mollusca; class Cephalopoda; order Sepiida; family Sepiolidae; genus Sepiola; species Sepiola atlantica. The sequence continues at coordinate 136,071,671 of OY744516.1, forward strand.
TAAAAACATCAGACACTACAATAAGACATCTAGAAAACACCCAAAACAAACTCCCTCTAACACATGCTTCCTAAAAATACCACACTTTAGCGATAGAATAACCTCGGCCATCCGCAAAGCCATCCACAAAGAACACTTAGACATTCAACTCACACACTCCGGACCTACACTAAGACAACACCTATCTAAACCTAGAACACCTTTCAACACGAACCCTTGCACCCTAGCAAACTGCCCCATCAACAACACGGGTTTATGCAACCGCACATATGCTATATACCAGATACAATGTGCGGTCTGCAATGAATTCTACATCGGCAGTACAGTGAGACCTTTGCATATACGGATTAAAGAACACGTAACCACCAAG
>OY744516.1:136077040-136152040 GCA_963556195.1 Sepiola atlantica
ATTCACTTCCGCTAAATATTACCTGTCGCTGTTATTTGGGACAGTAGAAATAATAAGAATTTTGTAATAGTGTACAGGGAAGATACTCCAGGTTTTGAAATCCGTACGTTTGTTTGTTTGTTGAACAGTGACCCTCGTTCTGTCAAGGTTTACTGTGTTCTCTGTGTTTGTTGTTGCTGTTAAGAACCGAGGTTAGCGTTTTAAGGCGTACCCGCGTGTGTCGATTATGGAGGAAAGGGAAAGAACGTTGTGTATTTTTGTTTTTATAGTACACACGAGATTTCGGTAAATCAATATTTCATGTGGTGTGACTGCTTGAAAGAAACTGCTGATTTGAGCTTTTGTCAAATGAAGAGTCGATACGTAAAACAACATTCATTGACGCTGCTATTTTGAACAGCTGAAATAATAATAATTTTGTAATAGGATACCGGCGAGATAATACACGTTTTGAACTCCGTACAGCTGTCTGTTTGTTGACCAATTGCCTTCGTTATGTCTCCGAGGTTTTCTGTGATGTCTGCGTTTGTTGGTGTTATTGTTTCACAATAAACACAAAAAACACAAACAATTAGTATTGCTTGTTTAAAACATGTCTTTTGTCTGTTTATTTCTTCTGTTTATTTATCACTAGCTGATTTGTGGCGAACGTAATGAGCCAGCATCTGTATCGAGTAGTGGAAATTAGCTTCACTTATATTACTGCCACTATTAATGAGCCCGTCTCTCCTGACGTGTATAACCTGTATGTGAGAAAGAACAACTGCACACCGGAACGAGGGTATCTATGCGTATCGACCACGTGTGACCGGCGTCATTTGCCATCGATAAAAGACGGATCTAATAGAAGTCATCAGAAGCGTTTCAGCATTCGAAGGGCTAAGATACTTGAGCGATAGAGATTAGTATTACAACCGATGTTGCTGGAGAAAAGTATGCCACGTAAAAAAGTTCCAGTCGCAAGCACATTGTTCTCGAGATCAGTATTGAAAACAATGTTGCTGAAAAAAATTGTACTACGTGATAAAATATCTATTAGCAAACACATTTTTGCATTAAATACAGTGTCACCCGAGAAAAGTATACCATGTAACAAAATTCAAGTGTCGAACACGTTGTTTCCATGAAAAAAAGTTATCTTTCTTTGTTTTCTCTTTTTTTTACTTCATTTTCCGGGAAATAGAGTAACCCAAGAAACTCATAGCCTCAACCTTGAACTACTGAATTATTTGCTCTTTAAGGATGTTCGGCGCGAATACAGACCCCACGAACTTTATGTAAAACAAAAAGTGAGAAAGTAAAAACAAACATTAAGTATAAAATAAGAAAATCGCAAAACCTTCTTGTGTAATTGTGTAAGAATATTGAAAATTATTATAACGGTGTTGTTTGTTACGTGCCATGTGATTGGATGAATAACAACTAATCATAGGCCACGATTTAAATTCTCAGCCGCACCCTACGTGAAAACGTATTTCAAACACTTCCCCTTTTTCGCAATCTTCTTCGACAAAGCAGACCGAAACTACTGCCTCCGTTTTAATTTAATGTTAATTTCGATTCGATATATTTTTTGCAAATATCAATTGTCTATATTTGGCCTGAAAACCAAATTCATATTTCATTGTTCGCTGCTTACGTAATGAACATTCTTGCTATTTTCAGATATTGTAACGCCTATTTCTGTCAACATTCCCAAATTAATTTCGAGGGCAATTTTAAAATGTATATTAAAGGGTTACATCATTGGTTGTGCATGTGTTTATATGATTATTGTTTAAAAAGTATTTATGAATGTTGAAAAGATTCACGAAAATATATGTTCTTTTCTTGCGGACCCAAAAATGTAATAGGGATAATTTATTAAATTTTTTTTCTTTTGATCGTAGCTGGCTGGTGATTACTATATGACATCTCCCACGGTCAAGTGTCTGGAAATTCTGGCCAAGCGCAACTTCCCTGTATATTTCTACATATTCTCCCATCGATCAACTGAAGACAAGCTACCCGACTGGGTAGGTATGTAATATCTATAAAAACATATGCTTTCTTTTCAATGTATTACTGGTAACCCTATTTGAATGTTGTGGTGGATTTTTATGTCAAGCAGTAAATCAGCATGGCGTTTATCAACATCCGGGGTGCTTTAAAGCGATCAATTCTGAAGGTTATTCAGTCAATGAAACGTAATATTAATTCGCCCACCCTAATCTTTGGAAAACTGGACGTTATTATATCGTTCATTATCCTTATAAAATGTATTTTATAAGGACAATGAACGATATAATTTCTACACTCTGATTTAGTCTTACTTTTCCGAAGTGTTTGCGGAACAATTGTCTAAAGTTCCGCGGAAGTAAGATTTGTCGAATCTTTGATAAAGTGAGCTGATTTGGGTACCTTTCCATCAGTCGGAAAAATATATATATATATATATATATATATATATATATATATATATATATTATCATTAACTTTAATTGATTAACAAATTAACCACGCTTAAATTCGATTTTTATTTATATAGACGAAACCACAATAAAACACAATAATATTTATAGCTTAATTTTAGGGCACACATATTCACAATTTCCTTTGCATACACACGCACACACACACACACACACATATATATATATATATATATATATATATATATATATATATATATATATATTTGTTGAAAAGGCATAGAGCAATGCAAAGTGTCGGATAGGTTTAAAATAATGAATCGAAGTGGGGGGACTTACTCTCTATTTTTCTTAAAATTCTTACATAAAAACAAGTGTGGTGTCGGTTGTTTGTGTGTTGTCCGGATGATGATTAAAAATCATATATATGTATTTCGGGAATATCTACCCTTTCTCAAAAACAATAAACACCAAAGGGAAAATCCGTCCGTGTAGAGAATTCACCAAAATGGCTGCCATAGATGAGGGTTGGAACAAACCAGTCCCGCAGAGAATAACAATTAATACATTTTAAAAATATGTTTTGTATATAAATGTAGTGTTCAAAAATATGTGTGTAATATTAGATACATATTTAGTATTGCATGTTTATCAATTAACTGTTAGTTCTGATAATATTTTTTTATTTGTTCCTGTGTGTTGTTGTTTTACATTCGTACATTTTAACCATAAGACACTTGGTGCGGTGGCATAGATAAGTGTTGGGGAGAGGGCAATTGGTCTGGGAACAGGGTCGAGTGTGTGGTTAATATGTTTCCTAGATTAATGCTGGCGGGTTATTTTGATGTCAAGGTTTTCTTTGTGTATAGCCTTGCGGATGGAGGTGGTCATTTTATCACTAAGAAAAGGGAGTTTAAGAAACAGCTGTTGGAGAGGGTGAGGTGTCTGTGTGTTTTGGACTTATTTAGGGAGGCTATGGTGGAAGTGGAGTAGCCATTAGTACAGTAGGTTTGATGGAAGTTGTTAGTTTGTGTTATTTTGTCAGTAGTATAAGTAACATTTGACAAAGGAAAAATATTCCCGAAATATTAAATATATGATTTTAAATCATCATCTGGACAACACACAAACAGCCGACACCACACTTGCTGTTATGTAAAATTTAAAAAAAAAAAAGTAAGTCCCTCCACATCGATTTATTATTTTTGTTCCTTCCAGCTTACAATATATCCGGCTTTTTTACATTGCACTTAGCCTTCTTACCATATTACCCATATTCCCAGTAATACTTCAAGCAAACTACCATTCTCTCTATCTCTTACTCTCTCTCTCTCTCTCTCTCTCTATCTATCTATCTATCTTTCTATCTCTCCTTCTCTCTCTCTCTCTCTCTCTCTCTCTATATATATATATATATATATATATATATATAGAGAGAGAGAGAGAGAGAGAGAGAGAGAGAGCGAGTTCAGTGTGTGTATATGTTTATGTATTTGTGTGTACAGGATTTACTTTTAAACTATTAAACCGGTGGTTATGAATATTCGGCTGTGAGGCATAATGTGGGCCATATTTAGTTTTATTTACTTTCATGCAAAGTGGTTAACCAGGGTTGAAGTCTTTCATAAAAATTCAGATACCTCTGCTTTTTATGGAATTGTAATAATAGGTATTAGCCATCAATTAAGACATATTCTCTAAATTTCAGTTTCTGTAAGAAATTTTTTAAAGGGTTTTAGGGTGCAAATGAATACAATTTCAGATTTGCATTAAATTTAATTCATTGTCATTAGAGGCCAATTAGGTAAGATGCCCTCAATCTAAGTTTTTTTCTTAAGACCCATTGTGCTTAAGTCTTATATTTTATACATTTTCTAGAATTATATATCGTGTGATGAATTTTGATCAAAATTAGAATAAGGATGCTAGACATAAGGTTTAGTAACATTTCTAAGTGAATATAAAGTCGTGCAAATCTGTTCTATTCGGGAAATTATATATATAAAATAGTAACTCTGTGTGTGTGTCCGCCTGATCTTTGTGTCTTATGTTCACCCAAACCGCTGGAGATAATTTCTTGAAAATTGGCATGAAGACTACTGACCTCTCAGTGACGGTGATATGCTCTGTAAGAAATATATCACTTCAACCCTATGCCCCTACTACTGAAAACTGTCTTCCTTTAAATTCAAATGTAATTTAAACCATAGATAAATGACCTAAAATGAGGTCTGTTCCCAAAACTTTAGCAAATTTTGATAATATTAAGAGAGTCTCCGGGAAGCACTCCCCACACTGAAAACTGTTTTCCTTTTGATTCAAATATATATGTATATATATATATATATATATATATATATATATATATATATATATATATAATCAAGAAGAACACCTCTCTGTCTGTGCATGTCTGTCCCTAAAAACGAAGACATATTCGGAAGTGCACTTTCAATATAATTGTATTCACATGCACAATTTGCATGTGAACATAATGGAAGACTTTTGACGTCTCTGGCTGCCCCTTAAAGAAGCTAATGACAATTTTTAAATATGGGACACAATTAAATTAATCTATTAGCGTTAGTTTAAGAGTATTAACATATATCTGAATAGCTCGGTGAGTAAGATATCTAGCTGACAGCATCAAGGTTGCTGGTAAAGTAAACTCTCCCTACCATGATGTTACTTATGATGCTATCCAACACTCTAACCTGGGCAACACCGGGTAGCTCTGCTAGTATATATATATATATATATATATATATATATATATATATATATATATATATATACTAAACAAGTGCAAATGTATTTATAAAGTAAACTTAAAACCAATATTTTTCAAAAGTACTCAATACTGGTAAGGGTATTTGAATATTTATTATAGAAAAATTTAGTTTGCCTTACGGAACTATAGTTGTCTTTCACCTATTACAATTACACTTCTTCAGAGCCCAAAATAATTATGAAAACACAAATTCGGATAATGGAGAGATAAGGAAAACAAACCGGATATAAGAGACAAAAATATACAAAAACAGCACATCGAGACACAAGTTATGCTTTCAACTTAAAACGTTCAGCCTTCGAATATAGTCGGGATTACTCTTAGAGAAGGGGGAGGTCCAATGACAATAAAACATGTCAATGTCATGGCGTCATCAGAGAAGATTGACTTCCTTGCTTTTATTCTTTTTTATTTCTTATTTCCCCTTCCTGTCAATTTGTGTTTTTCCTTTAACATAAGAAAAAATGAAACTGTAATTTTTGTTTCCTTATGAATAAACAAACTGTTATTAATTCATTGCTTATATGTATATACATACCTACACAAATGCACTTGTATAAATATATATATACACACACACACACACACACACACACACACATATATATATATATATATATATATATATATATATATATATATACATACATACACATGATGTGTAAATGTGTATATATATATATATACCTATACGCATATATACATATTCACAGATACACACATAAATACATATTTACAGAGATAAGCCTTTCCCCATAAAACTTATCCAGAGTTCACAAAAAACTAGAAAAAATAATTAAAATCCATAACAGAGATATTCAAACCAGGAGAATATATATAAAATAACAGTAAGATTAGCAAGACCCGAAACAATAAAGATAGCAACAATAAGGAGTATAATTTTCAGAAACAAAAATAACTGTCCACGACAAGAAATATGTAAAATCAGAGTATAGTCTACATTGTACACAGAAGATAATCATAATCAAAAGAGTCTCTAAGTGACGGGGTACCAGCACGGATTTTAAAACAAGGTACTCTAACCATAAAACCTAAATAAGAAGGACGACAATTCACGATCTCAATACATATCGTATTTGAAGACTAATAATATAGTACCAATTGTTAAGTAGAGTATATTAAAGAGGGTCCGGATACCTACGGTACACAACCCTATGTGTTATCTTTGTCTTTTATCAAAAATTAGAGATCATTAGATTCCGAAAGAGTGAAAAATTATTGAAACAAAGAGAGGTAGGGATTGGTTGTAAGTACTACAAACAAATTACCTTGGATGAATATAGAAGTAGCTACGATATTATATTATGGCCTCCTATGAGGAAACTATAATTATAAATATGTTGAAAAAAACATAATTTCACGGATCGTTAATAAACATTTGCATCAATCTCTTATATTAACATCATCTATAATCAATAAATATTAATATCAACCTCTTATCAATTACAGTTACGCTTCTTTAAGATCAATTAATTTAATATATTCAACCGTTAATAAATTAACAAATACCATGTAGATAATAGCATTAATTACTATTGGTTTAGAATACTGTAAATACTTTCTAAAGAAATAGTAATATAGAGTATTGATTTACTCCTCTCCAATTTAAAAAATTGCCTGGGCAGCTCCGTCGGCATTCCCTGGTAGGGGCGCCTCAGGCAGTAAGCAATAAACTTACTCCTCCCCAAAGAGGAGAGGCGAAGCCTGGGAGGGTGGACCTCCTAGAACTGCACAGGACAGACCCATAGACTGGCGTAAATCAAGCCCCGAAGGCCAAGACAATACCAGTCTATGAGGTGCAATATCCATCGGAACAGATACTACACTTTAATCTTAGCCAAAAGGCCAAGAATAGCTAATAGTAATATAGAGTAGCTAGGATGATAAATTAAAACAGGTAAGACATTAGAATAAAGAATAAAAAATGAAGGTAAAAAATCCATTTTTCCAGGCCTTTAATAATCTATAACGGGAGCCTCATCTCCATAAATATGTATTTATATGTTTTCATTTTCATTTTACTTCAGTGAGTTTACCGAAATCAAGTCACCCCTTTCTGGGGCTAACACTTAGTTTCTATATGAGATACATAGATATCCGAGTGTTCAATCAAGATTATCTTCTACCTCTCAAACATTAAGTTAGTAAAACAGTGAAAAACAATCATGATATAGTTAATCTTTATTGTGGTATTTTCTGAATTTTGCCGGATTCCAAGACAATAATCCATCTTGTCTGATGAAGTATTCCGCTAAGTGCTGTTACTTGACGTAACATCACTAGGAAAGGTCACCATTTCCCTATCTGATTTGAAAATGATACTAACATTATTTAAATATCGACGAATATGTAGTAGTTTTTACCTTTCTATTGTGTTTTAATTTGAAAAAAAAATAGACTTGAATTGTGCAAATTAAATTTTATTTTTCCAAAGTAAAACTGGAAACTGAATAATTTTCTGTAAATAAGACTTCAATGCCGTCGAATAGTGGATAGTGCGTGCCGTTGGACATCCCGTGTGTTAAATTGTTTATTATACTTTTTTCCCTAGCATGCATTTTAAACTAATTGTTAGCAACATTTAGGACACCTTTTTAAAATAACTTTTTCGGAATGTTCCTTTTTCTCAATATTTCCAATTTTGTTTTGTTTTCAAGATAAAAAAACGAATTTCTTACGCTGCTGAGTACACATTCATGCGTCAACGACAAGTCAACTATTATTTTGAACTTATTAAAAATGTTTTCAACTTAAATAATTATTTAGCATGTGGTGTCCCAAAATCAACAAAAACATTTTCGCACTTGTAGTCCAGTCAATCTAGCTGATTTTTTAACTGAACCTCAAGCAAATTGCTAACAAAGGTTTTTAAGTTAGATATTGGGCAGGAATAACCTCCCTTTCAGATAAAATAAAGTTTACCAAAATTAGCCTTGCGGAAAGGGGTCAACGGGCGCCATCTTTAAAGATTGCCACCGATTCTAGCCTCCCCTCTCTCACCTCAATTTCTGTAAATTCATCTTCAAAAATACCTAATGTAGCAATGTGAAATTGGATAAAAATAACAGTTTCCATAAAGTTAAACATAATTATAACTTCTTATGCCTTATTTTTGTCTCTTTTGATGTATTACTGCAGGAGCTTAATATTCTGTCCTATTCTTATTTCACGTTGGCCAAAGTGAAGTACTGATAATTATGGATGCTGACAAGTGTGCTATTTGCACGAATGAACTGTCCAGTAATGGAGAAACATTCAGCATCAGCCAGAAGGGCATCGATTCCATTAACAGAGCTTCTGAACAACGTGGAGAGAAGATCATAATTCAGATTGGTCAACGCCTTCACAAGAAATGCAGACAGCGTTGGATCAACCCCAAATACATATAAATTGACCGTAAAAACAGGTCCACCCATGCAAGCTGTTCTTTGTGTGTCTTTAACTTTAAGAAACATTGTCTTTTTGTGGTTCTGGAGCAAAATCTGATATAAAGAAAAAAGGTGTTGATGTTTCCCATGCAGAAAGTATTGAGTTTAAGGACACTTTGTGACAAAGTCCGAAGAAATGATGGTTGGGCACCCAATGTTAAAGGTAGAATAGGTTATGTAGCTGACCTTGTTTCAGAACAAGCATGTTATCACAGAACGTGTTTTGCAAACTTTGATTCCAATAAAAACATTCTTAAGGCATTCTCTTCTGCTAATTTTTCTGAGAAACAAAATCTTGGTATACGAGAGGATTCAGAGAGAAAGCAGGAATTTCTGGAAGTTGCTAAATATTTGCAGCAAAATTACGAGGAGCAACTCACTATTTTCGATTTTGTTAAAAAAATGGAGGAAATTCTCGAGGAAATTTCATTCTTGAAATCTCGATTATAAGAACTTTTCAAAGACAAAATCATTGTGACTGAAATTAATGAGGAACATGATGTTGTTACATTATTAAGTACTGCAATATGTATTTTCTATGAATTCTATGCACAGAGCCGCTCAACAGAAAATTCAGAATCAGAGGGCATTAGAATCATAGAGACGGCAGCCAAGCTTATTAAGAATGACATCAAAGGTGCGCTGACAACTTCAGAATATTACCCGTCTAAGAATGATCTTGAACAGGATGCAATTCTTGAATATGTTCCTAAAACATTGTTGATCTTTCTCAGGAAGATATTTGCAGGCAAATACAATGATTTGAAACTTGCATCAGCTGGTTAAGCGATATGCCGGCTGCTAGACCTAGAGGTCTCCTTGCACCTTTGCAGTTTGGTTTAGGAGTGGAAATGCATGACTAATTTAGATCGAGGTTCTTAATTGACACTCTGAATAAGCATGACTTATTTTCATCTTACTCGGAAGTCCAGAAATTCGAAAGAAGTGCTGCTCTTGTTCATTGCGCTGAAACTCTCTCCCCTCTTGAAACTGAATTTGTGCAGTTCGTAGCTGATAACGTGGACCATAATGTAAGGAGTATTGAGTGATTCAACACATTCCACGGTATGGGCATCATAACATCTTTTATGCCCGGGAGAGTTAAAGCAAAACCAGTTCCAAGGATTCAGGTCCTTTCAGAAGATATAATAAGGGTTGGAAGGATCAACATCAAGTACCTAGATTCACAGCATACCAGCAAACATCCAGTGACATTTAAAGAGCTCCAGCCCAAGAAGTTGTCGATTCCATTGCGAATGTTGACATCATTTGGGAGGTTTCACTAATTTCACATCCGTCCAGACCCGCATAGTCAGGCCTTATGCAGTCAGTGCACAAAGGAACATATCCTGGGAAATCAGACACAGGTTTTTTGCCAATGATTGACATGGACCCTGGTAACCCAACCTGCGTGTACTCAACGTCATGTTACATTAGTGATTTAGCTAGGAAAAACAACATTACACCAATTCTATCATTCGATCAACCACTTTGATACAAAGCAATGATGATGGTCGTGTCACAGCCTAGTTCCAGTCCCTTGAAATCATTTGTCTTGCGACTTGGTGGGCTCCATACACAGATGAGTTTTCTGGAATCAATTGGTCATTTGATGAAAGGTTCTGAATTGCAAGAACTTTTTGAACTTGTGTATGCTGAAAACACAGTCAAGCACATGCTTAGTAGCAAAGCAATTGCAAGAGCCATTCGTGCCCACTTCTGAGTTGATGCTGCTCTGAATGCTATTTTGTCAGCGAAAGCCTAGTATTTGACAGTTCAACATGTCACTGAGGATGTTCAACCTAACACTGATGCAGAAAAGTCATTTCTTCAAAATGAAGACCTGAAGTAAGTCTAGAGGCTACTGAAAGGTTTCCTTGATGGGACTGAAACATTGCATAATGTTCTGTCATCAGAGTCTATGACTAGGATTGGCCAGAGAATCAACTATGTGAATGATTCGATGGTTGACCAGCGAACAGCAAAATTGTACATTTAATACCTTGATATGGTGAAGATCTTGCAATTGTTTATCAAGGTAGAGCGCACCGGGAACTGGGAATTGCACATTGACGCTGTAAGGAAAATGATGCCAATATTTGCTGCAACAGGACACGTCCTATATGCAAAGTCGGCCTACTTGTACTTGCAGCAAATGGAGGGGCTGCCGAAAAGCCATCCTGAAGTGTACCAGAACTTTTCTAAAGGATTCAAGGTGATTAGACCAAGTGATCGCTACTAGGCTGGCTTGTCGACGGATCTCGTTATTGAGCAGGTGCTAGTGAGAAGCATGAAGACGTCTGGAGGTCTTACTCATAGCAGAGGAATAGACGACATTCAGCGATTGGTTTACCATGCAAGAACTAGCAGGCATTCGTTATGGCACTAGTGGCCAGCACCAGGAGGCAACTTCAGCCAGAAAAGAGCGAGATGTGTGAGATACAAAAATGTGAATGTGGACAGAGGAAACTCCATAGAAGAGGCAATCATAGCTTCAATGGTTGGAGAAAATGTCCACGAGTACACTTTTAAAAAGAAAGGATCAGGCAATTACACTTGGGTCAAATGTTTCGCTCAGCAAATATGAAGCAATTGATACTGATCCACAACTCCTATTTCAGAGACGTGTGTGCTATCTACCAATGAACCCTCAACTCAGCAGCAGCAAGAACATTTCCAGTATGAGCTTTGTGGTTACCCACCAGCACTTTTTGATTCTTTCGGACTACCGCGAGAGGCCAAAAAACGGTTTTGGCAGACGCAATATGGGAACTGACTTCCCCTGTACAATACGGTCCACAGTCTTCATATCTACAGTATCTCTGAGATGGTGAAGCACTACTTCAATGCCTCCCATGGCAGAAAGGTCACACATTTGATGAGATCTGTGCCCAATACCGCAGATATGTCACAACTAGATATGGAAAAGCATGCATTGTCTTTAATGGGTATGAAAGTGGTCCATCCATTAAAAACGCGACTAACCGACGCCGAGCAGGGGGCTCTGTTGGTGTTAATGTTTTACTGACCCCTTTAATTGTATTCAAATTAAAAAAGGATGTTTTCCAAGCTAATCAAAAAAACAAACAATTGTTTATTAACTTGCTGGGAAAGAGTTTGGAGGAAGCAGGTTGTAAAGTAGTCCATGCATCTGGAGACGCTGACGTATTGATTGTGAAGACTGCTCTAGAGCTGGCACAGACAGGAGAAACCATTTTGATAACAGATAACACTGGCCTATTGGTCCTTCTATGTGATCATGCCAATAGAGATGATGGTTACAACATCTTCTTCGCGCCACAACCAAAGGATAGTGCAAAAAGTGTGAAAGTTTGGAACATCAAAGTGATGAAGAAAATCTTGGGGAGATGTGGTCTGTTCCAACATTCTTTTCATCCATGCACTACTGGGTTGTTATTCTACATCAAGTGTTTATGGAATTGGGAAGGCAGCATCCCTTCGAAATGTGATGAACAATAGAAACTTCCTCAAACTGGCAGAAGTGTTTGGCAAGGATAGCAGTGCAAAAGAGGTTATTGAAGCTGGGGAGAATGTTTTAGTGTGCCTTACAATGGTAATGATGGGGAAAATATCAATGATCTTCGACTGAGGCGCTTTAAGGAAAAGGTTGCAAAAAGCTCAAAGTATGTTAAGATGAAATCATTGTCACCAACAAGAGCAGCTACGAAATTCCACAGCCTTCGAGTTTACTTCCAAATTCAGTAATGAAAATGTAGAAACCAGCTAAAACCTGACGAGTGTGGATGGAAACTTTCAGATGGTAAATTACAACCAATCAAGACAGACTTGCTAGCTGGTCATGTAAATTTGTTGGCTATAATTAGATGTAACTGTACTTCAGGATGTACTATAGTAAGATGCAGTTGCAGGAAACATGGCATTGACTGTTCAAACTTGTGTGGTAATTGCAAAGGCCTCCACTGCAGCAACTCACCACAGCCAGATCTTGATGATGATGATGATGATGATGAAGAAGTTACCTTTGACTAGTTCTTGACAAGAAATGTTATTTGGTTCGTTCATGAACTTGTTCTGTGGTGGTTATGCACGAGCTTTTCCCTAGCATTCGACCAACTGACCATTCCTTTATTGTAAATTGAACTTATTTTGTACCTATTTTTTATGAAATTTCAGGAATTAATGTAACAATTTTTGCCTTAAAAAAGGCTACTTAGTCTGTTTTTGTACCTTTTATATTCATATCTGTATAAGAAATAAAAAAAACATGAAAACTATGGCAGGGGCTAGTCATTTTCTGGTGTGAGTTTATTATTAAGCATATAGCTACCTATCATTACAATTTAAAACATCAAGAAAATGTCAATCTAGCTTGGGGTGGGCCCTGTGTGGGTTTTCATGCAAACATATTTTTTTATATCTAATTTAATAAAGGTGTTTTGTCAGGGAAAACGTTTATTTCTGTCAGTAATTGTCAGGAATAATGGACATACGTGTCAGGAAATGTCAGGAATTTTATGTCTCGACATTTTAATATTGTTCAGTTGGATTTTAAAGATGACTGCTGTTGACCTCTTTCCGCAAGGCTAATTTTGGGAAACTTTATTGTTATCTGAAAAAGAGGTTATTCATGCCCAATATCCAAGTTAAAAACCTTTGTTAGCAATTTGTTTGAGGTTCAGCCACATTTTGACTGGACTATTGCTGCTCTAATATTAAGTAACAATAAATATTCTAAAATATTTTTGTTGGGTGGGGGGGTCGAAAGGTTTAGCCTCTTTTCAAAACTATATTCCTCTCAAATATTTATATCTAAATATTATCTTGGTGGGGGAGATTTTAATACATGAAGATTTGCTAAGAATTATGAAGCATATTTTACTGCTTTTTTATTCGATAGTTTAAATACTTCCAAATTCCTTTCAAATGTCGAACACAAAATAATGGACTTATTATTTCAACTATTAACAAAATATTAAAATGGCTGACTTGTTTACAGAAGAAACCGAAATGCATTATGATGGATTTAATCTCCTAATAGGATTTTAATTTACTTCTGTTTTATTAATATAATAATTGGAAAAGATGGTACTTGTGTAGTTTACGGACCGGGTTGAAATAATAACATTATTTAGAAAGCCATTCTTAACATGGGGGTGGGGGCTTTAATTACGATTCTGTACTTTCCACCCAATAATTTAATAAACAAAAGATATCGTAAACATTGAATTTAACTTGAAAATGTTATCTAAAATATAACCCAGTCCGTAAACTGTACAAGTACCCACAAGATAATACAAGAAGTGTTCGTTTTTGTTGGGGGGTAGCCTCGTATTTACAACTACATCCATCACAAGAACGGTTCTTAAATCTGTTTTCAATCGATATTTATTTCATAATTACCGAATTTTGCTACTTTGACAAAATTGACGAATTTTCCTTTAACGTATCTTCCGTTGAATCAAGTGTAGTATCAGAACAGATACTACACTTTGCAATATTTATTTGCACAAAATTACACAAAATTGATACTACATGTTGCTCCTAGCCAAAAGGCAAAGAAAGTATGTAACCGTTCTAGTTACATTTTGGGGGTTGCCACTTGGACTTAAAGTTATTGATAGAGTTAAGTGATTTGGGGGAGTACTGTTTCCACATGTACTTACGGTTAGTGGTAGGATTAATGGATTTTTTATTCCCTCCCCCCCCCAAAAAAAAACACGCAATTTATATCACTTAGCAAAAAAAATGGCTATATGCTCTTAAAACGTTATCCCGATAGCGATCTGCCAAAAATAGGTGATCATTTTACATTAAATTTATATGCACAACTCTAAATTCTGAAATAATCGTGTTTCTTTCCCAACACGCAATCGCCTAAAAAGAAGATAATCTCATTTTTGTTCATTGGAGGGGGGTGTAGGGTACCTATCTACAAGTTTATCAACAATTATTTAAATATAATATGTTCAAATATTATTTAAAGTCTTCCAGTACGATATAAAAATTAATATGTATGCTGTAGAAAGTATTATTTATTTAGCGCAATAATTTTTTCTAATTCTCCACAAAAAAAAACGGCAGTGTGTGAATGATACGTATATATTGTGTGTGTATTTATACAGCATTTTCTCATTTATGCAAACATTGTTAATGATAACAGAATTCGTCAGTTTAATTATACATGGATTTATTTTTCAATTTTTCTAATGGTCTTTTTTGTATTAAAATAAAAATTAAATAAATTAATGTTCCATAGGGATCACCAACGGTTTCAATTCTTCGTCGAATTATCATCAGGTGTCAAAAACAAAAGAACTAAAAAGCTTGAGAAAGAAGAGAACTGTTTAAAGAGAGTGGAGCGACAGGCATGTAAAAGAACGTTTTCGCATTGTGCCAGGAAAGACGTTGACAAGTTAAATTCAGCGACGCCAGAGTGGCATCACATAATAAAATAGCATTACGTTGAGCATTTTAAAATGTTGTCACTGGTTTCATTCGTTATGTTATTAATTGTAGGTAGTTGTACTTTTAGGTAGATAGCTTCCAGTATTTTTAATTTTTTAAATCGGTTTCGGAATGTATTATTTTAGTGTTATTAACTAAAATTTGTCTTAAATCGGAGGGAAATAGGTTATGTTTTTATAGATGTTGGTAAATCGAGCTAGAGTTTACAAGATGCATGATAAGACAATGGGAAAGGGTAGTAGTTGCAAAACCAATGTAACTATTAGCTTTATTATTATGGGAGTTACATTCTTCCAAAAGGCATTTAAACTTAAAAATAAAATTGGTTCTTTATATTGTTTTGAGGTTGAGAAAATGTTGTTTTTTACTACAAGATTTTAGGGTTCATGGTTCTCATAGTAAATGAGTCTAATTTTAATATCATTGTCTATTTGGGATTTTTATTTGTATACAATATTTTTCATGGCTTTTTCTTCTAATCTGAAGTTTGGTTACATTAGATTACAATAGTATACGTTAATATAGTTTGAATTGTGATGTTGGATATTATTATTATTTGTAGTGGTGTTTTTTAAAGTTTCGAATCATTAATTATATTTGTTCATCAACGATAGAATTAGTCAATTCGTTGTTAATAAGTACTTGTTTTCTATTTTTTAATTCAATAAATTGTATTTTTAGAGCTTAAGGCTTATATTTTAGACATTTTCTAAAATTAAAATCATGCAAAGGATGTTGATCTAAATTTGAATAAGGATGCTAGACATATGATTTAGTATTACTATATCTTTATTTTAATATTTGTAAGGAGACATAAAAGTGGTGCAAAACTGTTCTATTTTGAGAATTGATTTTACCCGTCCCGGGGCGGGTATTCTTCTAGTTATATATCAAGTAAAGTTGCTCGGTATAACTTTGTGAATAAAGGCTGCATATAGAATTCTGCTTCGTTTGTGTTTTCCTCACTTATTGGTAAATGCTTATCGAAAAAACATTGTTTCACTCCGATTAATGAGTTTTATATTTTATCCGTTCAACCGTTCTCTCTTTTAATTCCAGCACAGGAGTAGTAGTGATTAATACCTTTACCAGTAATAAGTATTCATCGTTCGACTCTGAACAACATACGAAGAAAATACAGATTAAATCTAATTAGAGTAACTTTTTCGTATTACACTGTCTGTCAGCTCACTTCATATTAATCATTATGCTTATTTGCAATTATGCTACTAATTATAAAAGACTTTCCAAAGTTACATTTCCCAATGACAAATAATACATAAATACCCACGATGTTTGTAGCACATACATTGAGATAGTGAGTTCGAACCTTATCCAAGGCATAAGTATCTATACTCAAATAGTGTCACAAAATGAACTTAAACATTTAAAATCGCAATATCAAAGCAGATTCTTCAGTTTTACTTTTTTTCTATAATCTATGTAATTTACAGAAATTAGACCCCCGGGCGACTCCAGGTAGCCCTGCTAGTTCTTTGGAAGTTTGTAGTTACAATTTTAGACGCTTTCCATATTGTTTAATACTTTTCTTTATAATTATAAACACTTATTTTGTATTCGAAATGTTAAACGCTGGATTTATAATTATACACACTTCATACACACTTTTCTTTTTCTATTTTTATCGCCTCATAATTTTGAGGGTTTTGTTATTATCATCTTTCGCATTTTTTTCTAATTATTTGGAAAGTTTTACATTATAATCGTTAACACTTTTCGTTATCATTTTTTTGCATCTTATAATGTTAAACATTTTTTATACTTATACTCATTTTCACACTTTCCCTTGTATATTTCTTTATCATTCAAGGCGTTCCACACGGCGAGGATGTTTTCTACTTGTTTGGTTCACCTTTGGTGGGTCACCCTTTGCGTAATTATACTAATCTGGACAAAGAGGTCAGCAAAAAGTTTATGACATTCTTCGGTAACTTCGTGAAAACTGGGTGAGTACAATCACCAAATGATTTCTCTCTCCCCCTCTCTCTTTCTAATAGGTTGATCCTGGGTTCGAATTGTTCAACCGGCGATACGGTTACGTAATCCGATACTGACGAGGGTAAAATGAAAAAGCGGGAAACATATATATGTCTATGGATATAAATATATTTATTTTTTAATAATAATTATTAAGCTTCTATAAAGTTGAGTCCTTTCAAGAGATAATAAATTAGTGATTCATAAATTAGCCACATTGCAGGCTCTCTCCCTTGGGAGATCGAAACTCTCTTTAGATTCACAGTACTTGTGTTTACATTGAAATAATACAAGGCGTATTTCTCTCGCATTTTAAAGCGTGATCGTCGCATTGACCGAATGGTTACATGATCAGGGTTTATAATACGTGGATCTGAAGTTCGAATTGTTTTACCGGCGATACGTTACGTAATTCGATACTGACGAGCATAAAGTAAAACCGAGAAACAATTATGTTTCTATTGATATAAAAATATTTTTTATTTATATATTTATATATGTGTGTGTATATATATATATATATTTATATATAAGGAGAATGAGAAAGAGTTGGAGAGGGTTATTTTATAATGGATATTTAATTATTTTTTTATATACGTTTCATCCTTGCGGAATCATCAGTATAAAGATAACTGTTCAAACCAGTCGCATGATTCGAAACCTGGAACAAGAGTCAATTTAAACTTAATTCCGAGCGCCATAACCAATGAGGCTACCGTCACCAGCTGCGGACGAAATGAGTAATCACCCATATGTATGTCAAGCGGGCGGACAACTATAGTTAGTCGTCATAACAGTGTTCAACAGAAATAAACTTGCATTTATAGCTTAGATTTTACGGTTTCTATTATTACTCATTAAAGGGTTCAACCGGAAGTGGGGCTAACAAATAATTATCTAATAATAAATATGTTAAAGTATTATCTACATACGTATACATTTCATCCTTGTGAAATAATCAGTATTGAGATAACTGTTAAAACCAATCGCACGATACCAAACACCAGAACAAAAGTCACCCTTAACTCAATTTTGAGCGTCCTAACCAATGAGGCTACTTTCAACACCTACAGACTTGATAAGAAATAAATCCTATTTATGTGTCAATCCTAGTTATTTTAAAAACAGTTTTCACTTTTTCACTAGGAGTTCTCACACAGATCATCATGAGTGATTGTTCATTGACAATAACCAGTGGTGTTGCCCAGAGTCGGAGTGACAAAAAGTCTCCCCAGATTTCCAGTACTCTTCACCTCTTTCGATAACCGTTGCAAATGATTTTCTGTTATCGCAACAACCGTTTACCATTTATTTCTCACTGCCATCGACCATTAGTTTACCTTGGGAATTGAGGTGGCAATACACATCCCCAAAGGCCCAGCACTATCCGCACCCTTCTCATGGAGGTCTGGTTAGTGTTCTCCCTCCTCGGTCTTTCTATCCTCCTTGACCATTTTAGTACTATTTTATGTGGTATCAGCAGAAGTTATGGTAAACAGTAGTAGTGATAGAGAGTCTCCTTGGAAGATGCCTCTCTATATTCTTATTTCAGTTATATATTGTCCTCCAGCTATTAGATCCAGTCTTCATGTGTCCATTGCTTTCTTAATAATATTTATAATTGTGTTGGGTATCTTGTACATTCTTAAAAATTCAATTATCCATGCTTGAGGGAGTCTGTCATAAACTTTGTTGTAGTCAATCCATTCCATGACTATGTAACATTTCTGTTCTTCCGGTATCCTTATATCATGTTCATCCTAACCAGCACTAAATGGGTAACCATTTGGGAAGATCAGGTGCTGTATGTAATAATCATCTCTTCAAATATTAATTTACAAATCAACCGTATAAAAATCATGTATGGTTTCGACATAAAATTACCCAACGATACTTGTAATAACTCACCAACAACATATTTTTATCACAACTTTTTATTGACCCGTGACGTTATTCTCAAATATTATTTTTGGTGGTTGGAGCTAAACTGATTTATGACACGTTTGTAATAATAATATCTCCTAGCATCCAAATTTTCATTTTTACGAGCTAAATGAATCGTTTCATCAAAAATAACATTCAATATTAATATTAGATTTTTACTTCAATTCTCGAGAAAAACTGTATTATTTAGATTATTCAAATCACTATTCGCACAACGCTTCGACCGATGTATTCTCCGACCTTTTTCAAATGCATCTTTTAAAACTTGGGAATCTTCATCTCGAATTTGAGAACCCATACAGAGTTTCGAACTGAACCATGTACTAAAATCACGGGGTTATATTCTTCTCAGCTCCTCTTTCGTGACGCAACGGATAAAGGTGTTCATTACAATCAGTTTGTAGAGGCAGTCTGCTGGAGGTCGAAAGATCAATCCTTATTACGGGCAATAATAACTAAGAATAACATAATAATTAATATACACTTCTACACAAATTTATTGTTCTAAACATGGGAGTTTGATTGTAGCAAACGCTTCTACGGGTCAAGTGGATATTTGTTGCGACTTCTTCTCTTTCTCGGTGTTAAGCAACTCCTTCTTCGTCTCGAAGATAGAAGAAGAGGTTATTTCCTGAAAACACGTTGACCGAAGATTCCGGCCAATCAGGGACCAACAGTCCAGCTTGATATAAGGGGATGTGCAACAAGTAACACTCTCTCTTGGTCTCTTCCGATTGTCGGCCGACCGCACATGCAGGAGATCGTTGCCCCCCCCCCCACACACACATACACTGGCTCGACCGAGGAGGTGAGGGGGCAAAAATCAAAAAGTACATTATCCCTTTTAATTCCTACCACGAATAACGAACTATTATTTCAAGTGCGCACGCATTACAATTGCCACAAAAATACATCACTTTACATCAACCTCGCTCGCATATAAGTATTCATACAAGCACGAACTTAAACAAATGGAAATTTTCATTGAATGTTTCACTCCTTAAAAATGAACTCAAGCATTCGCTGTAACTGATAGCTCTACAAAATGTCTCATCCAAATAAATTGTTTTGTTTAATATAATTGTTTTACTCTAATTGTTGATTTTACTAAATACTATTCTTGTGTGTGTAGCTTTATGATTCCGTCGCTTTCTTTCCAATATAATTTTCTGATATAATAATAATGTTTTACTTTCTTCCATTTTGGTTGTTTATTCTGTTAATTCTATTCACACGTGCTCGGGCTACCCGAGCGTTGGAAATGACATGCCGTCAAAAAAAGTAAATATTCTGACAAAACCGTTTCGTTTCTTCGGCCATGCTGACTATGCTAACAACTATATGTTACATTTATTTCTGAAAGAATAGGTGCATTTACATTTCTTTGGGATATGTTTATTGTTTTGCGGCATTGTATAGACTTTTTTGTAACTTCTTATTTCGACATTCTATCCAATGACATCTTCTGAGAATGTCCTTTACTTCTTAAAAAAACATTTAGATTTGTTTAACATAAAAACATAATAATCTAATAGTCAATTGCTTAAGTAGATGCTGTTGGTTGTTGTTATTGTTGGTCGTTGTGGGAGGTTTGCATATGTAGCAATGGTTCTGCTATTTCAACTCACGGTTTCATGATGAATAAATAAAGTATTATTCTCCCAACATAAATTCCGATTGTAAACCAAGACGGGCAAATCTGTTCATAAAGATGTCTTCTACTTCTTATTCAAATAAAAAAAAGCATTTACAGTTTCTCACAAAACAAAATAACTATAATCCAGTATTTAATTAATCAAGTAGATGGTGTTGTTGTTGGTCGTCGTTGTAGAGGAAGCGCGTAGCGAATATATAGCAATAGTGTTGTTATTGCAATTCATGGTTTTATAGCGAATAAAGCAGGTATTATTTTCCAAAAATAGATTCCGATTCAGAATGTAGGTGGGCGAATTTGTTACTGGGAAAAATGTTTTGCTTTGACGTGGAGGCTATTACACGTCGTATTGTTGATGACTACTATCTAATTAATCTGTTAATAATTTACTACTAATGTCCCTGTCTCAAACTGATAACATTTATCCTATGCATTTGTTTTTTTTTTGTTTCTATTGTTGAGATGCTCATCGACCGTTTTGAT
Source organism: Sepiola atlantica (assembly GCA_963556195.1). Classification (NCBI taxonomy): domain Eukaryota; kingdom Metazoa; phylum Mollusca; class Cephalopoda; order Sepiida; family Sepiolidae; genus Sepiola; species Sepiola atlantica. The sequence goes on from OY744516.1 coordinate 136,098,218, forward strand.
TTGTCAACAATGTTACATTTCTTCGGTTTTTTCTGAATAAAAAGAATAATTAAATTATTTATTTTTTGGGATTCATCAATTAATTTATCTCTTATTTGATAATTGTTAAAACTTCTGATTACAGGAAGGCGTTTATTGGCAAACAAAAGTTCAAACGGTACACATCGACAGAGAAGCTCAACATTAAGTTTCACAGCAAGAATAACACGGCAATGGTCAGCCAAGACAGTAATTACAGGCCGAGGAAAATGGCATTCTGGAATAGCTTCATCCCGGGCCTGCAAAACAAAAATGCCATAGAAGAGAAGAGAAGAAGATCAAAGGAAAGGAATCAGGTCCAGAAGATGTTCGTTTTTCAGTCACTCACCTGGTTTTTCGTCTCCCTCAGCCTCGTTCTGATGTTCACTGCGGGTCTGTTCCTTTTCATGTTGCTCAAAAGGAAAAAGAATTAATCGATAGTGGAGTCATCACAAAACACAGATAGAAACATGTCGAAAGGCCAGCCGGTCGACACAAAACAAGGCATGGTGACATTTGCTGCCCAACGAAACGAAGCAACGTAACGAGAAAACATTTTCACTGACAAATGTGTAACGTGGACATTGATTTTAAAAACTAACTCGACCATACAATTAGATTTCTTTTCTAATAGATTAATAGATTTTTTTGGAAGAAATTATCTGATCAAATTTAAAATAGCATTTGTGTAGAATATTTTAAAAATAAAATAAATGAATTCAGAAATGATGGTGAAACAAAGAATTTTAAAAGACATTTATGGAATTTATTTGATGAATATATATATATATTAGCAAAATGTGACCCGTTGCACCATCCATTGCACTCGGACATGATTGCTTCAAACAGGAATAAGCGATTTTGTAAAACTAGGTAAATTTAAAAAATAAAATCCTAAAACCAAAATTACACTCTCTCTTAATTTTACTGCGGCTATGGATTAAATAGTATTAATGATTGCGGTGATCTCTCTCTCTCTCTCTCTCTCCCTCTCTCTCTCTCTCTCTCTCTCTCTCTATATATATATATATATATATATATATATATATATATATATATATATATATATATATATAGGTTTATAATCCGAGGCTGTAGCAATGCGATAGGGTTGCCGGAAGGTGGACAGGGTGAACAGAAACAAACGAGAAAAGAAAACGAACCTCAAAACGATTTATTAATATTTCACGTAAAAACTGATTAAGTATCAGAATAATAAATACTGTCAGGTAAATAAAAAGTTCGGCAAAGGGTAATCTTAAATTTTCTTCCCCTTTCATCCTCTGATTCTTACATCCTCACACTCCCACCCCCAACTTCCTTGCCTTTGTCTCCTCTTTCTTCCTTTTATTTGCCAGCGCCATCCACCCCACACCTTAATGCCTCTTATCCTGTGGTTAATTTTTACATGTTACATATTTATAAATAAAACATTATAATTATGGACATAAATGTAAAACAAGAATATGATAATATACACTTTATGTATATATATATATATATATATATATATATATATATATATATATATATATACATATGTAGGCCTTGTGTATGTGTATATGGGGGTATTCTCATGTGTGTGTGTATGTATATGTGGATACATTTATAATCCCTAAACTAAAGTTTGAAATTTTTAAAAAATTCAATAAAATAAAATAATAAAATTTAAAATAGGAATAAAAAAAAATATCATTAAATAAAATATATAAATATATAAATAAATAAATAAAATAAAGAAAAAAAGAAAAAAAGAGAAATTATAATAATAAAAGAATAAATAAATATATAAATAAATAATAATAACAAAGGAAAATAAAATAATAAAAAATAAATAAATAAATAGAATAAATTCATATAAATTTAGTTCTAGGAGTATTATACCCTTGAAATACCATTAAATAAAATAAATATGTATTTAGATATTTACACTTTATATATATATATATATATATATATATATATATATATATATATATATATATATATATGTGTGTATATATATTTGTATTTCTTAATTCCCCCTTCCCGTTCCAACGGTTGCTCTTATCCCCCCCGCGTTCCAACGGTTCCTTCCTACTCTCATGAGATTAATTCCTTCCACAATTGATTTAAATTTCTTCTCAAATTTCAAATCTCATTTATAAACATATTCCGTTTGTTCTAAGTTATCCCCCTTTGACTGCCCATATAATAATAACATCCCACACGTAAATTTAAATTTAGAATGTAATAAATAAAGAAAAGTTAATAAATCATATGAAATAAAAAATAATAAAATTATAATAATTAGTATATAAATAAACAAATGTTAATAAGATGTTAACTTTAGCTGAATAATTATTTAATTAAATTTTGACATTTTCTGCGTTCCTACTCCCAATAGTCTGCTGCAGTTTTTCAACATTTTGATTCCGGTTTTTCCCGTTTTTTCGACCCTTTCGATCTTTAATTGTTGTCTTTTGATAATGAAAGTTTTTCTTTCGAAAATTTAAGATTACCTTTTGCCGAACTTTTTATTTACCTGACAGTATTTACTATTCTTGTACTTAATCAGTTTTTACGTGAAATATTAATAAATCGTTTTGAGATTCGTTTTCTCTTCTCGTTTGTATCTGTTCACCCTCTCCACCTTACGGCAACTACATCGCATTGCTACAGCCTCGGATTACAAACCTACACTTATATTTACCAGCAATGCTTAAAGCAAACTACAATCTCCTTTATATATATATATATATATATATATATATATATATATATATATATATATATATATATATATATATATACACTAGAATAAACGTGACTTGTTGAGTCAACCATTACACTTGTGTTATATTGCTTTAATCAGGAAAAAGTGATTTTGCAAAACCAGTTAAAGGAATATAATAAAACAAAATCCAAAATTAGTCTCTCTCTCTCTCTCTCTCTCTCTCTCTATATATATATATATATATATATATATATATATATATATATATATATATATAAACATTTTTTTGAAAAACCATAACAATGTAATTTGTAGAAAATAAATAAATAACATTTATTTATCTTAAACTGAGCTTTCGAATATAAAATATTCCTCGTCAGAGAGTTTTTTTCTTTTTTTTTTCCTTCGTTTCATAGTCTGGTGTTTATTGACTTTGAGGAAGAAAATCCGTGTCTTGGGCGCGGTTAAGCCATTTTTGAATACGTAGATAGGAGTAGACACATTATTATAAACCATTGTTTCGTAAAGGTATAAACATTTTTTTGAAAAACCATAACAATGTAATTTGTAGAAAATAAATAAATAACATTTATTTATCTTAAACTGAGCTTTCGAATATAAAATATTCCTCGTCAGAGAGTTTTTTTCTTTTTTTTTTCCTTCGTTTCATAGTCTGGTGTTTATTGACTTTGAGGAAGAAAATCCGTGTCTTGGGCGCGGTTAAGCCATTTTTGAATACGTAGATAGGAGTAGACACATTATTATAAACCATTGTTTCGTAAAGGTATAAACATTTTTTTTGAAAAACCATAACAATGTAATTTGTAGAAAATAAATAAATAACATTTATTTATCTTAAACTGAGCTTTCGAATATAAAATATTCCTCGTCAGAGAGTTTTTTTCTTTTTTTTTTTCCTTCGTTTCATAGTCTGGTGTTTATTGACTTTGAGGAAGAAAATCCGTGTCTTGGGCGCGGTTAAGCCATTTTTGAATACGTAGATAGGAGTAGACACATTATTATAAACCATTGTTTCGTAAAGGTATAAACATTTTTTTGAAAAACCATAACAATGTAATTTGTAGAAAATAAATAAATAACATTTATTTATCTTAAACTGAGCTTTCGAATATAAAATATTCCTCGTCAGAGAGTTTTTTTCTTTTTTTTTTCCTTCGTTTCATAGTCTGGTGTTTATTGACTTTGAGGAAGAAAATCCGTGTCTTGGGCGCGGTTAAGCCATTTTTGAATACGTAGATAGGAGTAGACACATTATTATAAACCATTGTTTCGTAAAGGTATAAACATTTTTTTTGAAAAACCATAACACTCCTATCTACGTATTCAAAAATGGCTTAACCGCGCCCAAGACACGGATTTTCTTCCTCAAAGTCAATAAACACCAGACTATGAAACGAAGGAAAAAAAAAAGAAAAAAACTCTCTGACGAGGAATATTTTATATTCGAAAGCTCAGTTTAAGATAAATAAATGTTATTTATTTATTTTCTACAAATTACATTGTTATGGTTTTTCAAAAAAATGTTTATACCTTTACGAAACAATGGTTTATAATAATGTGTCTACTCCTATCTACGTATTCAAAAATGGCTTAACCGCGCCCAAGACACGGATTTTCTTCCTCAAAGTCAATAAACACCAGACTATGAAACGAAGGAAAAAAAAAAGAAAAAAACTCTCTGACGAGGAATATTTTATATTCGAAAGCTCAGTTTAAGATAAATAAATGTTATTTATTTATTTTCTACAAATTACATTGTTATGGTTTTTCAAAAAAATGTTTATACCTTTACGAAACAATGGTTTATAATAATGTGTCTACTCCTATCTATATATATATATATATATATACATACATATACATTTCTTTCATTCATTTTTCTCTCCAACTATGGGTTTACTGGTATTAATAATTGTCGTTATATCCTTATTGTATATAATGCATTATTCAAATCTTTTTATTATTTCTTTTCTTTATTACCTTCGACGGTTAATAACAAGAGAGAGAAAAGGAGAAAAAAAGGGAGAGACTCTGAAAAACGAGAGACAGGGTTAGAGAGTATAAGAGAAAGAGAAACAGGGAAAGAGAGAAAGAGAGTGGTGAGAATGGTAGATACCATATGAAATAAGAGTGAGGATAAAACAAGATACAGTGAGAGACGAATAGAAAAAGTTAGTTAGTTAATTGCAAATTACTTTCTTTATTACGTTTGACTAAACTTTAAAATTACACACATATATATAAATATATATATATATATATATATATATATATATATATATATGTACTCTAACCGTCAGAGTTTAAGCTCAATAAATATTAAATTATCATTCGATAGCATTTATAAATAGACAATGAAAATAGTAGATTCCAGCGACTATATGCTTTTTTTCCAGCGAAGAGATTTATTTTTACGGTCGTTTCTTTATCTTTCCAGACAATCAAGATTTTTTAGACAGCGTCACTCGATACACCCATTCCCTTGTACGATGTTTTCACATACCTTACTATATTTTGAAGCAATTTGAAAAGAAGAAACTGCTGGTACACAAAATGTTGTTGTTTAAGTTATTGTTGTGACCTTTACAGCACATTAACCGTGTTTATGCAGTGGTGTGCAATGAGCAAACGTGCAAAGAGAGTAACTTAATATCGAATGTATAACGACAGAGAAGGCGACACATGATGAAAACACCACCACACCAGAGCCCATCGGCGTTGACAGAACCAACACCCGGAAGTTACATATCTTCCTGTGTTCGTATATGTCCTTCCATCTTTTTTTTACTTTAATTCACCCCAAACAAGACACATTGCCATTGAGACGTAAGTGGCTACTGTGATTTAGAGGTATTATCCATTGCTGCATTCTAAGTTTGGGAGCGAGATGTTTGTTCACGTTACATTTAACATTCTACATGTTGGTACAGTGAGCAGGGATGAAAATTCCAAAGGTTAGCAATTCATGAAAAGAAGCTATTCCAGCATCTGGGTACCTCTACAGTGAATTCGTGTGATTTAGCTGATTGCTGTGTTAGTCGGGAGTACTTACGTCTAGGAGTAACCAGAGCAGCAACTTCGTCGGAGCACACTCCATAGAAGTACTTGGAGAGAGGGTGGAGCTTCGTAGACAACTGATTAAAAATGAATACGAACCTTAAATGAAATATGTTTATAGTCTAGTAGATTTAAGTTTTTAATAGGATATGAACCATTTGTGTTTTTTCTTTATATTTTGCTAATGGATCACAACTGATCAAAGCTGTGGGGTCACTCCAGGATAAGGGTTAAGGATATTGTCAGTGGGACGATGATCGCCACCACGAGAGGATCGAAAACAATGATGAGATGAGCAGAAGATTACTTAAGAGGAATTGGTTATCGAATAGGGCGGCTCAACGAATATTTGTTTATATTAGACTTGAAGACGACCATGTTATAGTCGTTTGGGGAGCAGTCTCCAAGTATCTTGTTCCACAGATGAGATTTTCTAGAAAAGAAAATGTGTTCATGTAAGTTTAGTTGTGGTTTTAGCTAGACAGGTTCTTGTTATGCGGGATGGGCAAGGGATTGGAACTCGGTAAAGCACTTACCATGAACAAAACGATACAACAGAAAGAGGCTAGTGATACCTCTTCTGCATGAAAAAGGCTGTAGGGACGTGAATAGATGATCTCCCATTCAATTGCAAAGTCGATTTTGTACTCTGTCAAATCAAGAAAGAGTGCTTCAAGCAGCACCTCCCAAGATATGACAGCAGTGCTCCATCTTATGACGTATCTGGCTCTTATAATAAATTTATATATATATCAAAGCTGCAGTAGCATAGGCCATAGCTTGTTAAGGTGATGGCTTTTTGTGCTAAGATTAACGTTGACAATTAAATTGTAATACACTTTTAAATGTTGAAAATTGTTGAAACAAAGAATATTGAATAAAACATGTTTAACTAATACAATATATATATATATATATATATATATATATAGAGAGAGAGAGAGAGAGAGAGAGAGAGAGATGAAAGAAGAGGGATAAATATGTACGAATGACGAATCTATTTGAACTTCGATTGTTCAATGCAAGGTGATCTCGGTAAGAACATGTTTATTTTCTTTCCTTAAGCCAAGGCTTTTCAAAGATTAAAATCTTATCATCAGAGGAATTACATAGATAGATAAGTTGGCAGTAGAAAAGCCAAAATTCTAAAATTTGAACAAATATAAAGTAATGGAGAGTATATATATATATATATATATATATATATATATATATATATATATATATATATATATATATGTGTGTGTGTGTGTGTGTGTGTGTGTGTGTGTATATGTATATATATACAAAATTAAAATTTGCAGAAAGATTATCAGTAAATGTTCATTTGGAATATTGAGCTCTGAAATTGTAAAAAGTTAAGTAAAAATCTAACAAGTATTGAAATTAAATTGTGAGTGCGTATCTGCATGCGACAATGGGTGGTGCTTTTCATCAGAGTGCGTAAGTGCATGACTATGTGTGTGCGTAAGTTGAGAATTTGGGGCAAGGGAAGCTTGGTGTAATACAGATATGAACGATGTGCTGATTTTGACTCAACTGTTTTTATTACCGAAAAACCTGGTCGTAAATAATAACTCACCGGCTCCAAAACGTGTGATTTTCATTTTGGTTACCAAAAGTAATTTCAAGTACAAAAATTGATTTGATGTGCGGCGGACGTAGTTGAAAACAAGGTCATGTAACCGCTATTATTGTTTTTTGTAATTATTTTTATGTGAATCAATTTTGTACGAAATATGTAATTTCTTGTTTCATCAGATATAATTTTCGCACACACAGTTGGTCAATGAATATTATGGGATTGGGATACATGTCAATCCTATAGAGCCAACAGTACAAACTTAACATAAAATATACCGTGTTCTTCTTCCGCCGGCCTCACAGTGTCTACGTTTTGGTTGCCATATTTTTCCAGAATGAGATTGCATTCTTTTTACAATAATTTATCATTACATAAGTGGCTTTTGGCATTGGCCAGTTGTGACTAGTTTTGTAACGATTAATCAGATCCAGAATTGGAAAAATTGAAACTTTTTGAGGTATCGGAATAAGAATATTTTTAGCTAATTTTTTGCTTGCCAAAACGATTCTTTTACTTTCTTTATGTTGTTGGTTAAAAAATAATTTTCTATTGCTGACATAAGTGAAAAATATTGATTGTAAACCACTCTTCAAAGAGAGAAGTTAATAGGGTTGTTGGTGTCTGTTGAGAGTGTTGAGAGAGGAGATAGTTATTTTATTGAATCGGCCGTGTCTGTACGTATCTGACTTGAATAAGAAAAGAGTCACCAGAGTTGGAAGGAAAACACAAACGTCTTCTCAACAATAATATATTTATTTAACTGGAACATGAATACAGGAACGGAAACATTTGAGATAAGTTACTTGATCGGAAGGCATAAAGGTAATATAATTTCAAATGCGTCTGAAGTTTATTTCCGCCTCTTGTCACCATAATGACGCGGGGAGAGGGATAATGAAGTCTCGACTCAAACTTCTTTGTATTTGGCTGAGAAAATAGCTAGGCGGAAATCAGTAGGTTTCCAGTGCGCATGCCAGTGATGTGCTAATCGCCCGTGTATGAATACGCTGATCGAACTACAACTCAACATAACGCAATATATTGCACGTACATATAAATAAAATAGATTTATCATGCAACTGCTACAAGGTAAAACCTTGAAGGGGTACCACATAGGACTGAACAGAACCATACTTCATTCGGACAGAAACAAGGCCACTATAGGACTGATTGTCAAGAACGTATCATAAACTGGTATGAACAATACTTACTCACGCATCAGGTAATGGAGGAGAAATGTGATGCATTGAAATATATTATGGGTAAAATTTGATTTTAGATCGAGATGAAGGTTCTTCTTATGCAACGATCTGAATAAATCTGGTCCAGACTGTCCAGAAAGTTATATTTTGAAGCCTTTTTCTCTGTGCAAAATGATCCAAGCTAATGGATGGGGATCTCGTTTCCCAAGCACGTTTACTTTATATGTTGGCCTCTGTAAACGCCTTTCTTGGATTCGCTCAATTTTATCTAACTATAATGAGATTACGCATGTGGATGCAGAGAAAGTGATGGTTCTACTACTAATCATATGGATAACAATCGTGACCGGATGATTATAAGTAGTAGACCATGGCTACGACGATGGAAAGGAATTTTGTTTATAAAAGTGGGTGGATAAAATATAGGTTGAGATTGGAATGTTGTTCGGAATGCGCTTTTTGGTATGCAATGTGTTATTTTAACAGATCATTAGTGTGTGTTGAATTAAAAAATAAACATTTGTCACTTGTTATTTGGGGAAGAATGCGTAAAAATATAAACAATTTTGAGAAATATTATCAGCAATGAAAATGGTCAGAGTGAAGATTGTCACCAAGTTACGAGAACGTCGTGATCACTATCTTCTTGGTGGGGCAAAATGTGTCACCCACAATACATAAAGGAACGAGTGGGAGAGTAAGGTTACGTCGAAATATACCAGCAATAAAAGTAAACAAACAATTAAAAATATTTTGTGTGTTTTCGAGTCTTTATTTATGAACACACCTGCAGAAAAAGTTACCTCAGGAAATGCTAGGAGAATTCGTCAACTGAAGAAAAATAAGTAAGTTTTCATGTTTAGTCTCTGTAACGTAGTATCCTCAGTGAAGATAATGGATTTCCGACACATAACCATAAATAGGAAAGTCACGCATAACCATTTGAGAAACTTACCAGACTTCTGTATGCGTCACCTCCCACCACAAAGTACATCACAGAAAGAATGCCTATGCAATTAAAGGTTCCTTTACCGTCTAGATTTCACATATCGTTATCACATATGATCTGCTTCTAACTAGATAAAGTATCCAGTTCACACAATAGGAAAAACATCTTCAGTATAAATTGCGCTTAGGTCTGCCTGTCCGTACGTGTTCATATGTTATAAAACAGATACGGCAACCCAAGAGAAAATAGAAAGAAATGTAAAATAGAATAAATAGAAATATAACAGGAAATAAGATAAATAATGTTACTAACGTTTGCTAGTATAGATTTTAGCAGAGGTGAATGAGTGCGCTTACAGCGACCTTGCCTGTGTGTGGAACAAATAAAGTTGTAAGAGTGTATTAAGAATAACCTGTCAGCAGAGGGGAGATTGGGTTTCTCCCATCTGACCCCATCTGTCAAAGTTATATGCGGATGCGATCCCACGGATGTGACGTCACGTGGGACCAGGGGCAGCGAACAACGATTAGACTTTGAAGAATGTCGAGTTTGGACGTTGATGCGAAACGTACCTGACAAAATGCCTTAATGACGGCAAAACTGTTGAGCATTACACGCGGCCATGGGCTCTGCCTGTCTATTTGTCAGCCTCTCTGTAGTCTATTTATCTATCTATCTATCTATCTATATATATATATATATATATATATATATATATATATATATATATATAAAGCTATATATATAATAGTTACGTTATGTTAAGATTTCTGCCTCTCTCCTACATAATTAAGTGTAATTGGTACTTGTGATTATTTAATCTTTTTCTCTCAATAAACCTCCATTTCCGCAGTTCTGTTTTTTCTCAATTCTTCTTACTCTTACTCAACAAAGTTATACGCACAACAAACGACAATGGGTCCTAACCAGAGACGACACTATTACAATAATAAGATGGCTACAAAAATATTGCAGTGGTGGCATAATGATATCACGGGTCCTGAGAAAGAAGAAACCACGAAATGGAATTCGAGGAAAGAAACAATAGACAATCGAACACTAATAGAAATAATAACACTAACTGCAGCTTTTCTGTAACTATAAAAAAACATGACAATTGTGTCTCAGTTTCCTTTTTTAATATGTACCTTTATGTGCCCCTTTATCTCCGGCATATTCTTTCTTTACCGCTCTACCATATCTCTCCTATTATATCTATTTACTTATTTTTCCTCACTCACTCACTCTCTTTCTCTTTCTGTTTCCTGTCCATATTTGCAACTCATTTAACTGTAAAGTAAATGTCATATACAAAGCAACATTAAATTATAACATCAACAAGGAACAAAAAGTATACATAGGAGACACGGAAAATAATTTCAAGTGTAGATATAATCACCACATGATGACATTAAAGAATAAAGAATACAGAACTAACACAATCTTCTCTAAATGTCTATGGTAATAAAAAAGCAAGTATACTAGCTTTAAGATCAATTGGGAAATCTCAAAATTAGCTCCTGATTGGAAGTTCTTACACCAAGCTTACACAGTTCATTAACAGGCCAGTTTGAGCTGAATATATTCCAGCCAGAATTAAGGACATTTTTTTCAGGAAGGAACTTTTTAGTCTGAGCAAAAAATAAGTGAAACTCACCATAAATGAAAGATGTACACAACGTTCTATTGCAGTTTTTAAAATACACTAATACAAACACAACATACACAATACTAACCGTTTCGAACTGAAATAAAACTGTCATTAATATTTGAAGAATTTGAGACGAACAATAAACACTAATTACATTGGATATCGCCTGATATCATCTAATTAAGAAAGAACAACTAAGCTGCAGTAGATATTATCAACCATACATTTTTGCTTGCTTATCAACATACCATTTTCCGCGTGAGATATGACCATTTATATTGGGTGTCACATTGATCTCTGTCAAAAAACAAATGGTCATTATAAGTTTTCTTTAATGTCTCTAACTTGCAACTTTCACATTTTCAAACATTCTCCAAAGTACTCATTCTCCAAAACATACTCCAAATTACTTTAAAGTTTCTCAAAATTACTCGCAACTTTCTTCAAATTTTTCGCAACTTCTTCATTTTGCTCTAAATTGCACACAACTTCCATATTCTACAAAACTCAATAACTCATTTTACTCTAAATTACTTGCAACTTTCACATTTTTAAACATTCTCAAAATTAATCATTCTCCAAAACAGTTTCCAAATTACTCACAACTTTCCCATTTTCAAAATTCGCAACTCATTTTACTCCAAATTACTCACAACTTTCACATTTTCAAAACTCGCCACTCATTTTACTACAAATTACTCGCAACTTTCACATTTTCAAAACTCGCTACTCATTTTACTACAATTTACTCACAACTTTCACATTTTCAAAACTCGCAACTCATTTTACTCCAAATTGCATACAACCTTAACATTTTCAATATATTCAACTCATTTTACTCCAAATTATTCACAACTTTCACATTTTCAAAACTCGCCACTCATTTTACTACAAATTAATCACAACTTTCACATTTAAAAAACGCGCCACTCATTTTACTCCAAATTACACACAACTTTCACTTTTCAAAACTCGCAACTCATTTTACTACAAATCACTCACAACTTTAACAGTTTTAAAACATTCTCCAAATATAAACAAGTTTTCACACAATAAAATTCAGCATTCATTGATGTCTGCGAAAAGCAAATAGTCGTCATAGTATTTCCTTAACTCCCAACTTCTGCAAATTTCTTCAAATGTGAACAAGCTTTCACGTAATAAAATTCTTTATGTCATTTGATTGAATATTTTTTACTATTTTCGCCTGTGAGAATGTAAAAATGAAACCCGAGGTTGTCATTTATCGTGATAGGTAGCTTCAGCTTTATCTTGACCAATGATTCTGGGATGTCCCACTTGTACTCGTTGAACCCACTCATATCCTGGAATCTGAAGCTTTTGTTTACATTTTTCGCAAGGTGATATATGAAACACACACACACACTCTCACCTAACTCTCCCCCTCTCTCTCCCCCCTCTCTCTCTCTCTCTCTCTAGATAATTTGTATCGTCTGGAGCTTCCCTGCCACAGTAGAAACAGCATGGTTTTCAGTTAAATAAAGAGACTGATAACACTGGTCAACAAATTTTTATTTGTTTTCTTTGGCAGACCATCTAGGAGTGTTTTCTGGGGGTTTGAAGGTCGCTGATTACGAATATAACATTGGTTTTGCTAGATTGGTTCTAGTTTAGAAGATACTGATAGCCCCAAATAAGCCTAAACTGCTAAAATTCTCCCTGAAATACTTCAATATAGAAGCAGTAAATAATAATTTTCTGATATTATTGAATCATTATAATGATTATGTATATATTGAAGTATTTCAGGGAGAATTTTTATATGATTATTTATATAGGGAGAATTTTTATATAATTATATACTGTAATTACTTAATAACATGTTCCATAAATATAGTTGCAGTATAAATTAAACAGTAATTAAGAATTTTCTTTTTAATTCCACAGTTGAAAATGAGTTCCAGAGAGAAAATGAGTTCTTCTAGAAGATGTTGCAGATATGAACCGGATGTCTTTTGTTACATCTGTGGACAGTATATGATGGCACAACAAAAGAGGAATATTACCGACTTTGTCAAGAGGGCGTACAAAGCATACTTCGATATGATACTTGGTGACCAAGACAAGTCTTGAGCCCCACATATGGTGTGCAAAACCTGTGTAGAAAGTCTCCGCGGTTGGACCAACGGTAAGCTGAAGTTGAAGTTTGCTGTACCAATGGTGTGGAGAGAGCCCAACAATCATTTTGATGACTGCTACTTCTGTCTCAATGACATGACGGGGTTTAACAAGCACAAGAAAGCAAATTGGCAGTATCCGAGCCTGGATTCTGCTATCCGTCCTGTTGCGCACTCTGAGGATGTACCTGTGCCTGTTTTCACCAGTTTGCCTGAAATCGATGAAACCGAAGAGATTCCAGCTGATCTTTCAATATCAAGTGATGATAGCTGTAGTGACTATGAAGAACCCTCAAATGGCCCTCAGCTTTTCAATCAATCTGAACTTAATGACCTAGTGCGAGACCTTTGTTTGTCGAAGGAGCAGTCTGAAGTTCTTGCATCACGACTCCAAGAGAAAAACATTCTTGATTCTGGCACAAAAGTAACATACTATAGGACAAGGGCAGGCAGCTTGCTTCGTTTCTTTTCTAAAGAAGACGACCTGGTCTTTTGTAATGACGTTTCTGCACTTCTTAACTGCATGGGGATCTCATCATATGACCCAGCAGATTGGCGTCTCTTCATAGATAGCTCGAAAGCAAGTCTAACAATTGTACTTTTGCACAATGGCAATAAGTTTGCTCCTGTACCAATTGGCCATTCTACCAAGATGAAAGAAGAGTATGATGCTATCAAATTTGTTCTTGAAAAGCTGAATTACAACACTCATAAATGGCTGATTTGTGTGGACTTGAAAATGGTGAATTTTCTGCTTGGTCAGCAAAGTGGGTACACAAAGTATCCCTGCTTTCTTTGTTTGTGGGATAGCAGAGCAAGAATCCAGCACTGGAGAAGGGAGAACTGGCCAGAACGAGAAAGTCTCGAAGTCGGCACAGCCAACGTCATCAATGAGCCTTTGGTACCCAGGGATAGAATCATCTTCCCTCCATTGCACATAAAACTAGGGCTCATGAAGCAGTTTGTTAAGGCGTTGAACAAGGATGGGGATTGCTTCAAGTACATATGCAGGCAATTTCCAGGTCTTTCCAACGAAAAAGCTAAAGGTGGCATCTTCGATGGACCTCAGATTCGAACGCTCATGAGGGATTCTGACTTCACTAATCATATGAACACGGTTGAGTTAAATGCTTGGGTGTCCTTCACAGATGTAGTGACAAACTTTTTGGGAAATCACAAAGCTGACAATTACAAGCAATTGGTCCGTAAGATGCTTACTGCATACGGAAAACTAGGGGCAAATATGAGCATTAAAGTTCATTTCTTATTTAGCCACCTCGACAGATTTCCTGGTAATCTTGGTGATTACATTGAGGAGCAGGGAGAGAGATTCCATCAAGACATCAAAACAATGGAAGAGAGGTATCAAGGCAAATGGGATGAGCACATGATGGCAGACTACTGCTGGAACCTTTTGAGAGACTGCCCAAAAGTTGCTCACAAGCAAAAATCGTATAAACGTCAATTTTAGTTTTGTGAATAAAATATTGTTTTGTGTGTTCATTGTAACTAAGAATCTAGTGTATAATGCTTTGCATTAATTTATGATATATAACTGATTATGTAAATGTTTTTTTTCACTTGGAGAATTAAAATTCAGCAAATTTTTAGCAAATTTTTTGTATATCCTCGAAATCTATGAAAAGTGTTCAGTTATAGGATAAATGAAATGATGTTATATCTAACTTAACTTGTTAGATTTAGATTTTACACTGTCTTTGTGGTTTAAGATCATCATAAAAATCAATATCTGACATTTATGCACTATTTAGCCGTTTTTTGTACGTTTAGCTATGGTCGCGAATGGGTGATTTCAGACAAACGACCTCCCTGTGATAACTCAAAAACTAGAGCCAATTTGAAAAAACTAATGTCAGATTCGGATTCAGCGCCCTTGAAAACCCCAGAAACCAGTCTTACTTTGCCTGCCAAAAATATTGTGTTGACCAGTGTAATATGATGCGCAAGCTCAGAATTTGTTTCCATATTCTTGTCAATTGTATATTGTCTCAAAATAAATAACACAATTACATTCGAAGATCTCAAAAACAACACACATTCTGTGAATTCTTAGAATCTTTTTGTTCAGTCAAATATCCAAAAATGTACACATTATCTTTGGTCTCACTGAATGCACTGAGTTAATCTAGAGCAACTCTCACGCGTGCACATTTTTCTTTACATTATATTTCTGGAGGAAGTAATGCATAAACAGCATATCCAGAAAAATACATTAGCCTCGTTCGCAGCAAAAAGTTCATTAATATTAACTCTTGAAAGATCTACGATCAATCACTTTCATGTTTTTCTATTAACTTGTGATACATGCTATGCCTGCTAGAAATTAAATAAGAATAATAGTTTTGTATTTTTTCTTTTTTCAATATATAAATTCTTGTTCGGGACGCAGGTTATCCAAGAAGTAGAAAAATAGCCTGTGACCTAACTTACGATAATCTGTATTGGTAGAAGAGTATTCCTACCCAAGTTCACATTCCTAACACTAATTGCCTAATTAACAGACATATCTTTTAAATTAATACAGATTTCTTATACTTCTTAGATGATGTTTGCCATTGTTTATCGGAAGCAGAATTGGAATATATAAAATTATCGATTATTGTTAAGTTATGATAGATTTTCAGTAATTGGAAGACATGTGTTTCTTGTGTTGGTGCTACGGTAATCTTTAATGAAGCAAGTATTCCTACAACTGAAAAAGTGTACTTTAATACATTTTACATTCATATAATTTCTTCAAACTTACACAAAATGTGTACATTCACATGAAATAAACAATGTTTTATACTAATGAGCCATTGCTTATCAAGTCGCGAGGCCCACTCGAGGATAAGGGTTACAGAGATTGTCACTTGGATGATGAACACCACCACAGAGGATTGGAAACAATGGGTGGAATGGGCAGAAAATTACTACCAAGAGGACGGCTCAAGAATTTTTTTTTTTTAGATTACGACCATGTTGCAGTCGATTGGGAAGCAACCTCGTGGTATTTTATTCAATAGATTAGGTGTTCTAGGAATAAACTTTGTTCATTGAAGTTTTGTTTTGTTTTTTGTACAGAGAGAAAGAAAGATAGATAGATGGGTAGATAAAGAGAGAGAGAGGGGAAGGAATATCCTTGCTGTAAATGTTTTACAAAGAGTGGGCAAAGATTTGAGATCAGTAGAGCACTTACCACGAATTATTAAATAAAAGGATTAAACATAAAATTAAACTGGCAAGGCTACCCGGCGTTGTCCGGTGGAGGGATAACATAAAAATAGTGTCTAAAACATTATGTGAAATATTCCTGGTTCAAATAAAACATTATGTTTCGGAATTTTTTAGATGAGGATTGATAAGTTGCACTATTTGGATTATTCGGATTGCTGTTCTCATCTTGGATTTTATTCTCACATGGATACGTGGCGCAACGTATAAAGGCGTTGAGTAACAATCAGTTCCAAGTAACAGTCTTTTAGATGTTGAAAATCTACCCCTCATTAAATGAAGAGTTCAGTTAAAATTTCCGTACAGATTCCAGAGTTTGAAATAAAGATTCTCGAGTTCGAAAAGATTCACCTGAATAAGGTGGGAGTTCACATCGGCCGAAACGTTGTGAAAATAACAACCAAAATTAGAATAGTAGTCAGAATAATCCAAAACTTATGTATATGTATGAATTGAAATAGTGTCTACTATCTAGTAATACTTGAAATAGATTGAAAATATCAATACTATCTAAATAGAATAGTATTAGTTCGAATAATCAAAATTAACTTCTATATATGTGTATAAGTCAATGTTTGTTTGTGTGTTATAGAAATCGATATGTAAAACAAAACATTCAGTTACAATAAGTGTTACATTTTTCAAGGAATCTAAAGACACCAATGAAATGTTCTTTGATTCCATCTGGGGTCACTAGAGGCAATTATAAGTTAGATCCATAAAATAACTGAATTAGAACGTAAGGAAACGAAATTATTTTTTAAATAGATTTTTTCGTTTCATAAAACAAACAAGAAATTAAACAAAGAATATCTCAGTGAGGAATGTATTTTTAAAAAGTTTAAACATTTTAATAATTATGTTTATTAGTTTTTTTAAGATTTAAAATAAGTATGTCTTTCAGAACACAACTGTGTTGACAGTTTGTTTAATTACGTTACCTGTTTCTTTGAAAAGTTATTTTAACATTTTCTTTCAAGGCAAAAATTTTAAACATGACGATATCTGAATTTTTTCTAAGAAACCTTCTAACTAGCAATATAGCTCTGCATGGGTAACACCAGGTCACTTCCGCTAGTAATACATCAAATAAAACAATAATTCAAGTGCATAAGGACGAATATGGAAGACATTTTTTCCTAACACGTTCTATCCATTAAGAAAAGAAGAAAAATAGTCTAGCAGTCAAAAACTACTGAATTGAAATAGTGTCTACTATCAAGTAATACTCGAAATGGATTGAAAAATTAACACTATTTGAATGAATGAATGTGAAAGTTTTTTTTCGTTCGCCACCATCAAGACGGGTTACTCTAATTTAAATCAATAATACATAATACTATTTTGAAATACTGTATATGTCGTCGCAAGAAAAATACCAAAAACAAGTATTTGTTTACCTCATTTGCATAACTATTTTAAAACAGCTAATAATAAATTACTGTTTTGTGTTATTCAGTAGTAATTTAATTGCCCTATTTTTCTATAAATATGGAATAGTTTCCTTGATATTAACAATAATTAATTAAAGTGATTTAATAACAAAACTGATAAATTAGATTTTTTTAACTGAACTAACATCGCTTGCCATGAAGCATAAGCGAAAAGAGAAAGGAGGAAGAGGGTGGTTACATTCACTTGATTGCTCACTCGTCGGCTCGCTCTCCTACTTGCTCGTCTGCTTACTCTCGTTCTCTCCCCCCTCTCTCTCTCTCCTTCCTCTATCTCTCCTTCTCTCTCTCTTTCCTCTATCTCTCCCTCTCTCTCTCTTTCCTCTATCTCTCCCTCTCTCTCTTTCCTCTATCTCTCCCTCTCTCTCTCTTTCCTCTATCTCTCCTCCCCTCTCTCAAAATTACCAAAATGTTAAGGTTTATCTAATTATATAAATGAACGAAAAAGTTTTAGTCATGTGTTTGCAATAAACTTATGAATTAAATGGTAATTATTTAAAATTTTGGGTTCAAGTAGCGAACTTTGCAAAGCGATAGTTAGCTGATAATGCCAGCTAGTTATCAAATATAGATGAGTAAAAATAAACGCATCTGTTTTACCTCGTACCAAAAACTTTCAAACAATAACACTCGCCTTTAAAGGGATATTAGAGAGTTATACCCATCGATGTCTTCGTATAGAAATAAACCAAAACGTGTGACTGGTGGACCCTACATTTGGTCGCCTTCTAGCGGATCGTAACATCAAACGCATGCCAGCTTACAGGCTTCGTTTATTTGACCTATTTTTCCAGACATTTTCTAGTCATTTTCGTAGTCTAGTGGTTACGAATGTAGATCCAAAACCGATAGGTATAGCGTTCGATCTCAGTCGACTCACACTTTTTTTTTAAACATTGTTAACTTTGGCCTACGAGGGAGGGGGGACTATGAGCCGGATATTTTAAGTTAAACGTTATTATTTAGTAATTTGAAATGAAATAAATATAATAGTACTTTAACTATTGTGAATATCATCATTTCTATTCGAACACACATGGTGTATTAGTGTTCTGCAGGCCTCCTTAATTATATTTGTTTGTTTGATTAGTGCTCAGGAAGCATACTCATTTTTATAGGGCTCTGTAGGCCTCTTTAATTTTAAAAGTGCCCATTATCATAGATAAAGCGGGCTTTTGGGAAATACCGGTACCATGGAATGGGCAGAAAAACTCCTACAACAGCGTCTCATTCATTCCTTCATTCATTCCTTTCTTCCTCCTTTCACGCTTCAACAATTCTAAAGCGACAATTATTCTAAACATTAAAATTGTCCTATTTGCGTTCTATTAGATGTTGACAAATTTTAATTCATTCTTTTATATTTCTTCCGAGCAACGTCGGGGGACGGGTCCAGCTAGTTTATCATAAAATTATATATGTATAAATATGTGTATATGTATGTGTGTATGTATGTATGAATCAAACGCGGACATTAGCAAAGGACTAACTAATTAGAACAAAAAGGGGTTAAGATAGAGGCAGGATTTGATTGAATATATTTCGTTCATGTGAAAATTTTATCAAGAAATGAATTTTAAAGTAACAGAACCAATATATATATATATATATATACACATACAGCAAGTGCCGTGAGAGGAGTGAAGAATTTAAAATGCGAGGTAAGTAGGGTAGCAGATAGTATTTTTGTGGGAGGGTTAATTGGTTATGGGATTGAATTATGTTCGAAATAAATCCATTTTAATTGTTCTAATTAGCAATAATTTGCAGTTTATTCATCAAGTTACACATCTCTTTCTACGTTTCTGTCTCTTCATGGATGTTATTTGATTCCCTGCTCTTATTTTATACACTATCTATAACTTTCGCTTCTGTTTCTCTCTCTCTCTCTCTCTCTGTTTCTCTCTCTCTCTCTCTCTTTCTCCGTTTCAGTTTATTAACAGTCAAAGGTAATAAAACTAACTATAAAACAGAAGATTGGAATAGTTCATTATAAACAATAGGGAATATAACTACAAGTATTAATAATATTTAACTCAAAGCTAGAAAGTAAATCAGAGAAAGATAGTGGAAGAAGATATAGAGAACAGAAAGACTAATTTTGTCTTTTGATTTAAAAAAAATTTAACTGGCTTTTTAAACTCACATTTTCTTGAATCAAACAATCTAACCGAACGGATCACATTTTTTCTAATTTATTTATGAAAATCAGACTTTTATCATCAAGGGTGGTCAAAATACCCTATAGTTTTTCTCCATCTCTCCTGTCTAGTAACAGCAGTGACAATGAGGGTACAAACGTAGAATATAAAACATAGATTGAAATAAGTGCCATTAAAACAGGTGTCTATAAATGCGTTAGATAGAGAGGAAAAAGAAAACTGAATGTTGAGAAATTAGCGGCAAGAGGAGGGATTATGGAAAAATTCAGTGCGTAAATGAACAAGACTATGATATCACATCAAGGGTATGCTGTAGAAGAAAAGACAAATCAAATTAAAGAATGACAAAATGTATCCATACAAAAGCAATTCATTTTTATTAACAACTTGTTAAGACAATGAAAATGAAGGGTTGGTAAAGATTGAGAATTCAAAAAGTCCAAAGACTGTTCGAGGTAAAAGAAGAGTTGTTTCTTTTGTAAGGAGAAATTGAGTACACATGTTCATTTCGGCTGGCGTCGAGTGAGTTTATATGTGTGTAAATATAATAGGTATGTAGATGTGTATGCGTGTGTACATTATCATGTCTGTTTTATCAGTGAGAGAATGTATGTACAAATTGTGTATATGCATTCGCTGAGCGGCATGTATGTGCTTCGCTGGGCATACAGAAGTTTGTGTGTATCTCTCGTTGCTTCTAATAGCTATTGTTAAAATTTCACAAAAATCGGAAGTGCCCTTTGTATAATACTAAGTTAAACTAAATATAACTCGCATTACACACCCTTACGTCTAGCAGCTGTGTTCAAAAATCCATAATGATTGGTTAATTAGTTTAGGAGTGAATCCTGTATGCATATTTCAATGTTTCATTTTTAGTTCGTTAATTTGTAGACTTGTAGCAAGATGTTACAAATTAACTGGTTTCATTTTTCGATTAAATAATTGATTATCATTGTCCAAATATTTATGTAATCATTTTTTTGTAAAACTCCTAATTTGTATACAAGTTTATTTAATTTTTTTCCTTCACGTCTCATTTATGATTGATTATTTCAGCTTCCCAAATTGTTTCTTGAAAATATGCTTATTTTCTTAGTCAATTCTAGTTATCCCCCCTGCATTAACGACCTCGTCTACACAAGCGCTGATTACAGACATCATTAGAAGATACAAAAACGAAAAATATTATTCAGGGGAAGTAACTCTGCATTTAAAAGTAGCTTCCCTTTAAGCCTGTAAATCATTCTTACTTTTAAAATATATCAGCTTACTCCACACTTCCTGTTATTTTAGCTGTTCTGTTCACATTTACTTGCCTCCCCACGTGTGCAAAGTTAGAGACAAGGTCGGTGTTTAATGTGAGGAAAATCCAGCTCTCCTATAAATAAGAGGCATTGTGGATTAGAACAAAAGTTTAAGTTGTCTTAGTCTAGAAGGAATTCTCCTTTACTGACCAGGGGCAGAAAAGATGAAGTGTAGTGTTAGAACAGATACTACACTTTGCTCCTAGCCAAAAAGACCAACTGTTATCTTTCAGGAGAGGAGAAATACTTCTAGATTGGGTCAATATTTATTTTCGTCCGGTCCAGGGTGCCCCTTTTTGGGGAGCTGGATATCCCCACATTAAAAACTTTGACCCTTTGGCGGTATTTACACACCACTTGTTTTGGTACTTTTTACGGACATTTTCTTTTTCTTTTTTCTGTGTTAACTTAGCTATTATATTGGCAGGGGATTTCGTTTGATTCTTAATTTTTTGCCATATATTTTAGATTTTAAAGTGGGAGATCACTTTGCTATATAAATTGAACGTAAAATGATCACCTATTTCTTGACTATCACCAATACCGGAGACCTATTGTAGAAAAAAAAAAGTGTAATTTTTATTTGTCTTTTATTTTACAACCGTAACCACTTGGAGGGGGGGGCGTTTTTTACCGAACACACAACAGCACACAAATGATACAATTAGATTTTTTTATTTTTGTATTTATCTACCTCCCACAATTAAAAATTAAAGAATGTTACCTGATGCGAAAGTCCTTTTGATTTTTTTATCTCCTTCCCATTATTTTACAACAGGAACCAATTTTTTTTTTTTTTTTTTTTTTTTGGGGGGGGGGGGGATTTTTTACCGACCACCGTGTTTGTACTTTTTTGTTTTTCTTTTGTTTCACGAGAACAGCACGCATATGATATAATCATATATATATATATATATATATATATATATATATATATATATATATATATATATATATATCTTTTGTATACAGCAGTAGGATGTAACACAAGGTCGAAAAAGTGGGATTGAAAAGCCAACGCCCTAGAGAAAGAGCACTCTGACCTACAAAAATGCCTGGGCAGCCCGGTCGGCATTCCCCGGTAGAGGCGTCTCAAGCAATTAACAAGAAACTAACTCCTTCTCAAAGGGTGAGAAGGCAAAGCCTTGGAGGGTGCACCTCCTACAACTGTACAAGGCAATACCTCAGATCAACGGTATAAAAGCCGAAGACCAAGATGGTACAGGTCTACAGAGTGTAGCATCCATTGGAACAGATACTACACTCTGATCGTAGCCACAAGGCCAAGTTTATTTAGTTTTAAATTTTATAGATTCATTTAAAGTAACAAATAAAAAATATAAAAGATATGGACCAAGACCAAAGTTGGGTTGGGTGGTATGGCTGTCGTGTGTCATTCTTTTGGTTTATGTTATTTTGTTTTAGGCTCGACAATTGCCGTAAAGTAGTAAATTCACTGCATAACATGATAGCAATTCTTTTTTTGTGATTTGGAAACACTCGTTTTTTGAATGTATAATACGCTCTTGCCCTGCATTTGTCTCCACGTTCGTGCCATGCCAGAAATGATGCCCAAATGAACCCTGAATCACGTGTTTGTCCATGCAACAGAAACTGGTGAACAAACACAGCTCGTTAAAGCCCCCACCTGATTGTATAGCCTCTACAGGCAATGCCTTAACATTTTACAGAAAAAAATGTAGAAAAAAATGAACTAAAAGCCTTTAAAAAGCAAATACAAAAAAAAACTATGTAAAAAAGAAATTTAAAAAATCACTTTTGTGCCATTCTGCACAAGTCTTAAAAACAAAAAAATAGAAAAAAAATCACATTAGCTAAATTAATGTTATCACTTGCACACTATTCTGTTCGTAAATCAGTGATGGTCAGGAAATGGGTGAGCATTTTACGTGAAATTTATACAGAAAAGTGATTCCCACTCTAAAATGCAAAATATTGGCTTAAAAAACGTAATTCTCTACGAAATAATTGATAAGTGAAAACAGAGAAAAAAATGCCACGTATGAAATCGTTAATGCAATTCAATCTTTTCTACAATTCAATTTCGTACAAATAAACTTTAGTCAATTCCTGACTTGTACACCAAGTCTCAGTCATGAATGCCCAACAGTCTTTGCTTTATCATCATTCATTATAAGCACACCTCGATACGACGTACAAAAGTGTCCATAACTCTGATATACTCCTCTCTTTGCACTGTCCTGATTTGGGCCGTGATGTCATTCTTCAGTTCAAGAATAGTCTAGGCATTGTTTTGATAGACACTATCTTTGAAATAATCCCACAGATAAAAATCTGGGGTGTTCAGATCCGGCAAGTGTGAAGTCCATTCAGAATCACACACCCTACTGATGAGACGATCATCATATCATCAAATGACGATAAAGCAAAGACTGTTGAACTTTCATGACTAAAACTTGGTGAACAATTCAGGAATAGACTGAAGTTTATTTAAATATGGAAAAAGTTCAGAAACGATTTTGAATTTTATAACGTTTACTTGATTTTTCCTATTAAAATGTGTAAATTTACTTTTCGGTAAAATATTATTTAAGTAAAATAAAACTTTTTTTTTTGTCTTAAATTTTTTATTTAACAAACATTTTAATTGTCGTTAATTGCTAATTATTTGGGGATAACACATCATTTACAAGAGGTTGGTATACATTTGACACTTTTTGTAAAGAAAAGAAAAAACGACATATCTTGGCCAATAATTGATGTATTCTCAAGATTCAAAGTGCATTACATCGAGGACTTTATTGCTGCATCCAGCTCACTTGAAGAAGCTGGTCTTAGGCTCCATCAGGGCTTTCTAGGCGAGACCTGAATATGGAGCACGTGGCCTTCACAGTGTCGTGTGAGAGATGCCTGAACACTAGCTCGCCCTTGGTGTTGCAGGCGGTACGGTTGGTGTCTTTTTCGACAGCACCCCCCCTACACATGGGGTTTCAATCAAGTGAGTTGAGAGGAGGGCAACTCTTGGGATTGAAATAAAGAAGCTGCATCCGGTTTCTAAATTCCCCGACGTGGATGCATCTGTTGTTTCCCAGTATAATTCAGGGCAGAATATTGTTCAAGGGACATAACTCTGAATGTACAGAACCAGCACATCTATCTATCTATTTTCATCTATCTATATATGTGACTTTAATTTAGCTCTTCCTCCAGCATACATCTTTGGTAACACTTTTTACAAAACGATAAAAAATTAATAGTTTTAATGTAAACTTGAATTTCACTCTGGAACTTTGGCCTTTTGACTAGGATTAAAGTGTAATATCTGTTCTCTGATCTGATCTTGAAGCTTGTGTCTTTTTAGGCTGATTTTTCCTCCCCCTCTCTTATGGGTGGGGAATACAGTTATGCTTCTCTCACCTTTTTAGTATATGTTTATTTTTTTCTATCGTTCTGTCTCCCTTCGAGTTGAGACATAACCTGCCTTCTCTACGCCTTCGATGAACTAGGGAGGAAACACAAAACTTTATTCTCACTAACGTGGCTCCCCATCCCCTTCTCAGCTCTATCTTTCCCCTCTCTCTGGTTTTGGCGAACTCCTTTCGTGCCGAAACTAGTTTTGAAAATACCCAAGTTTTCTGCGTTCACCGATGACATCACCATTATTGTTATGCTTCAAAGATATCGAGACAACGACAGAGGCGCTCACACGTCATAGAAACGATCACGTGGGCCTGAATCAACTGCAGCAAGTAGATCGACCTGCGGTTGTGTGACTGGCTCCTTTCTGCTGAACTGACGATCCAGTTCGAATCCTCGGTGTGTGGTTAGGACCAGGTCTCCAGTTCGAAAGGAATTGGTTAGAGAAAAATTCAAAGGCTGAAGCGTCGGTTAAGACTTAGCTTTTAAGGAATCTCTCCTTAAAGAGTAGAGCCGAGGCGTACTCCACTTAAATTTTTCCTCTTATCCGTTACCGACTGGACGTACTTTGTTTGAGTGCGACCTTCCTAAAGGTATTCTGGCACTATTTGTCCTCGCTTCTCTGGGATGAGAGGAGGCACTGGGTTTGCAAACAGGTTTGTATTCAACGTCCGTGTGAAGGAAACTTGACATGTCATCGACACGCTGAGGGACTGGCTCTCCTTACTCGAACCTTGACAGAGAAATCTGCATAGAACCTTGCAGTTGAGAGCGCCTTTCCAAACCTCATTCTCGGCACCTCAGTCGAGGGCCGAATCGAAGTTCTTCAGAGAATGCTGAGCCTGGGTCTTCATAAAGTAAGGAGTCTCCCAGAAATTGTACTCATCTTGGAAGGGCAGTATAAAAAACTCCATTCATATTCCTTTTTTCTCCCATTTAGACTCTACGATTCTTCTTTAGAGATTGACCCGAGACGAACTATGAATTAGGGAGATAATTCAAACTTTTTGGGGGTGGAGGGGGAGAATTTTTTATCGAATTTAAAATGCAAAATATAAAACTTCTAAGGATACGTTAAAATTTAATAGATTTATTGAAATAAATTAAACATCAAATAAATAAATCGGTTTTAGTAAAAAAAAAAAAGTAATTGAAATGACCTTGGGGGTTCTGAAAGGAGGGTATCAAATCTGATTTCGAACAAAATGGATGCAAACGAATTGAACGTAGAAAACCTGTTGTTTTTACTTAGAGATAATTGCAAAATAATCGATTTTTTGCAAGCACACAGACTTATTTCAGACTTTTAATTTTAACATATCCTCAGAAGTTTTATTGTTTGCATTTTAAATTCGATAAGAAAAATCCTTCCCACACTTAGAAAAAGTATGAATTATCTCCCGCTTTGATATTTCGTATCGGCTACGTCTCTAAAGAAACACCGACTCCACTCCCATTTAAAGATTGACTCGCTTGTCTTTGGTTCTGAACAAAATGGAAAACAGTGGATAGATTCTTATTTAGAAAGTGTTGGGAGGGTCTCACTAACCGGTTTTTGTTTCCCTTTCTCCCACTCCTCATTTTATTCTAATGAATTTGTATATAAATATACTTATGAAAAATAAAACTTCAAATAAATTATGGGATATTTTCAGTGGGATGGCCCCTAAATAAATGTGGTGTTGTAATCACTGAGATAATTCTAGTTAAGAGTAGGATAGACAACTTAATGACTTTAGAGCAAGGATGACCAAAAACCACATTTTCCTTACACTTTTAATGGCCTTGTGCCTTATTTTATTCAAATGTACATTTTTTTAAAAATATTTTCTACAAATAAATAATTCAAAGTGCAGTATCTGTTCTTATACTACACTTCATATTTTCTTTCTTTCGTCAGTTGAGACAAACCCTTTAAAACTAAGGCAATTTTTTACCAATACAGAGTGCCCGTTTTTGGGAACTCGGTTTGTTACTAACATACAAGTAATATATGGGTTGGTCTGCTAAGATTAGCACCTATAGGTATTTCCTCACATTAAATACATACCTAGTGTCTAAATTTGCTATCAGGTGAGGCAAGTAAATAGAGTCTTTGTTTTTTATAAACTTATATATTGTACGTTTCTGGATGTTGTTTTGCAGTAGCAGATTCCGATTTTAACATTGCCTAAAAATATAGTATTTCAGTGGAGGGGGATTTAGCAGAGCATACTCATCTACTTTCAAATGTAGATATAATTTTCATTTTCATTTGAAAAACTTATTAATGTTTTCCTTTTATGTATTATATACAAGCTTTTCATCTATCTCATTGTGAGATTTTTATCGATATTTTTCACTTTTAATTTTTAAGCAAAAACAACAAAAAATAAGTAACAGAATCGTTTTGGCAATCGGAAATTAGCCTCAAATGTTTCTTATTCCGATACCCAAACAGTTTCGATTTTTCCGATTCTGATTCTGATTAAGTTCACAAAACTAGTCACCATTTTCCAATGCCAAACTCCAATGCCAAAAGCCACTTAAGTAATGATAAATTACTGTAAAAAGAATGCAATCTCATTCTGGAAAAATATGGCAACCAAAACGTGGAAACTGTGAGGCCGGCTGAAGAAGAACAAGGTATATTTTATATTAAGTTTGAACAATTGGGTCTATAAGATTTACATATATCCCAATCCCATAATATTAATTGGCCAACACACAAACTATGCCCCACTGGTGATTGTCAGTTAGCAAGCACTGATTATGATCTGTGTGAGGACTCTTAGTGAGTACATAATAATAATAATAATAATAATAATAATAATAATAATAATAATAATAATAATAATAATAATAATAATAATAATAATAATAATAATAATAATAATAATAATGATGATGATGATGATGATGATGATGATGACGACGACGACGACGACGACGACGACGACGACGACGACAGTAAAAGGTATAAACACCTGGGCAGTATCGTTAATAAGATAATCTGGACCATTCATAGGCTGGACTATAGAAGAATTCAGCCACCTTGACTAGAGGACTAGAAAATGAATGACCATGCACAATGCTCTACACCCAAAAGACGATGCGATAGACTCTACATGAAAAGAAATGAAGGTTGAAGAGGACTGGTAAGTATAGAACAGTGTGTGGGAGACTCAAAAAAAGAGTTGGAGAAATACATAACTCAGAACACGGAAAGGCTAATCACTGCAGCAAGAAACAGCGTTCCAACAGGGAACAGGGACACCAGAAACCAAAAGAAAAGAAAAGTGGAAAGAAAAACAACTACATGGACGTTTCAGAAAACTGACAAGAGAAGAAACCAACGAAAATAGCTGGACATGGCTAAGAAAAGGAAACTTGAACAGAAAAAAATAGAATCTTTACTGACGGCTGCCCAGAACAATGCGATTAGGACAAACTACACTAAAGCTAAAATAGATAAAAACCCAGCAAATACCGACTGTGTGGACAAAGAAACGAAACAGTAAATCATATAATAAGTGAATGTAGCAAACTCGCCCAAAAGGATATAAGAACAGACATGACTGTGTGGGAAAAACAGTACACTGGTAAGTGTGCAAACAATTGAATTTCGAATACGCAAATAAATGGTACAAACATAAACCAGAAACACTACTGGAAAATTAAAAACACAAAATATAAAATATACAAACAGATAAACTCATACCAGCAAGGAGATCTGATGTTATTATAATCGGTAAGAAGGAAGAATCTTTCAAAATCATAACTTCACCGTTCCAGCAGGCCACAGGGTGAAGATCAAAGAGACGGAAAAACGAAGCAAATACACAGAACTAGCCTGAGAACTGAAAGGAATATGGAGCATGAAGAAAGTCAGTATAATACCAATTATCATAAGAAGCACTAGGAACAATCCCAATAAACCTGGAGAAAAGACTGAAGACTGGGAGAAATTTGAATCAAAGGGACCATTGAAACCATACAAAGGACGGCAATGATCAAAACAGCTGCAATCCTAAGGAAAATCCTTGAATGCAGAAACCAACCCGCATAAGCTACAAAGGGTAACCAGTCACAATAAATTTACAACAGGTAGAAAACAAAACTACACGAAGAACACAACAACATGAACCAAGGAACAGAAACTACAAGAAACATCACTTCATAATCCTCTCCTTCCAATAAATTACACCGGCCTCAACTAACACCACACAAAAATGAACACAGGAACAGAAATTACAAGAAACACCATTACCCTCTCAATAAATAAGGTTTGAGTAAAAGAAAATTAAAATAAAATAAAAAATTAAAAAATAAATAAATTAAAAATTTAAAGAATTTAAAAATTAAAAATTTAAAAATGGTGCCGGCCTAGGCTGACACCAAACAAAATATTTGTAGAGGGTCGAGGAGGATAAGACCGAGAAGGGACAGCACAAACCAGACCTCTACTAGAAGAATGCGAAGAATGCTGGGACCTTGGGGAGGCTTATTGTTACCCAAATCCAAGAGAAGACCAATGGTCTTTATCAGCGAGAAATAATAATTATCGCAAAAGCTCGGAGCAAATTGTAGTATCTGTTTTGATACTACACTTCATCTTTTCTGTCCTCGACCAGTGAAGGAGAAATCCTTCTAGACTGAGACAATTTTTATTTTGTCTGAATCCAGAATACTACATTTTGAGGAGCTGGGTTTTCCCCACATTAAAAACTGACCTTGTGTCTAAATCGGGGGGGGGGGGTAGCAATTTGGGTTTCCACGCCTGTAAATGTGTTAATGTTTGCATTTGATGTATACATTACGAAGAAGGCTATCATTTTTATAATGTATTTGTTAATATATGTAATATGAAGCGCATGTTCCATCCAGCTGGGTGTAAAATGCCAGCTCACCTTCACTGATTGATTGGCAATGAATCTATTATTAAAGGCCTAGTGTTTCAGCAATAAATAGTCCTTCTCTTTCCTGCCCGTGTCATATGGATGCAACATCTCTAAACAGACAGAACTGAAGAGAAATAGAAAGAATAGTAACCAGAAGATTTACACCCCGCCAACTTGCGCCTCTACCTACAACAAGAAATGAAGCCAGAACACCAGATAGAAATCTTACGCTGATTGAATAATAATTTAATTTAAAATTTTGTCTTGTCTTAAAATAAAGAAAATATAAGGAAAATATTAAAAAATATTTATGCATGCAATGAACAAATTCACACGCCGAATTTTTGTCTCAAGATTTTTTTGTTATATTTTTAAATCAATTTTAGTATAATTTATTTAATTTGTAAATATTTGTGTTGTTGTTTCTCGTGCCAGTTGTGTCGTGAAATTTTATTTTTCAAAAGAAACATAGTATTTTATAATTGGACAAGAAGAATACCCCTTCCCAGGTAAAATTAATTCCCCGAAAAGAACAGTGTTGCATCATGTTTATGTCCCCTTACGAAGATGAAAAATGAAGATATAATGCTTCTAAACCTAATGTTTTGAATCCTTATTACAATTTTGATAAGGATGCATTACATTATTTTTATTTTAAAAATGTCTAAAATGTAAGGCTGAAGTTAAGATGTCTTAAAAAGAAATTGAAATTCAGTGAACCTTGCTTAATTGGTGTCTAATAACTATGGATCAAATTTAATGTGAATCGGAAATATCTAAATTTTCAAATGAGAGGTTCTGCCTATACTATGTCCCCCTAAACCCTTTAAAATATTCCAGAGGAACTGAAATCCGGGAATATTTATTATTTTATGTCTAATACTTATTGTTAAAATTTCACAAAAATCAGAGGTATTTTAATTTTCACGAAGAGTTCCACCCCTTTTTACTCCCCTTTGCATCAAACTAAAACTAAGTATAATCCAGATTAGTACCCTTTATGTCTAGCGGCTGTTTCCCCAAATTCATAATGATCAGTTAATTAGTCTAGCAGTGAATACTGAACACACAAATATATAAATATATACATGTATATATAACTTTATATAAATAGAGATGTACTAAAATATAGAAAACTATAGAAAAAATGACTTTGGATATATTTATGAAGGACATTTAAATATTAATAACACGCCTGTTGTTTTGGTGTTGTTTTGAAAATACAGGAGCTCAACATAAAGTTCTGTTGTTTGTGAACATTGCGCAGGATATTTCTATGTTGCATGGAAGTGAGACCACACCACAGCACGATATTAACATTAGCATCTGCTGAATATGTTCACAAACTGACCAAATATAAGATAGACTAATGGAAATATAAAAAAACGTAATACTAAAAAGGTATACACAATTTTTTTATCTTTTTCTAACTCATCTGGTTTTTATATTTTTAACTCAATCGTTTGCAATGTTTATATGTACAAGCGTGACTCATATCAATGACATAATTATCTTCTCTCTTCTCTATATTTAATCTATTAGAGATTTCTTTTGTAACTGTTGCAGGGTCCGGTCACCGGGGTGATCGGTCTTACAACTTAGAAAGGTGACACAGGCAAATCACGGCAATGGCAGAGAAGAGAGCACAAACGTAGATGCACAGTTTAAAATAACGGAGTTTATTTACCACAAAGGTAATAAGGTGCGAAAGAAAGCTGAGGTTACGTCACTGGAAGCAGGAAAGGCTGGAATGAGGAATGACGTCAGTGGAAGAAGAATGGATAGAAAAGACGTCTGGAACTTGATAGCAGGAAATGCTGGATTGATAGGACCAAGAACTGAATAGGCTGAAGTATCAAGTAAAAAAAATCTGGATCTTAGAAAGCAGGAGATGCTTGATCGACAGGAAAGACATCTGGAACCATGGCAGCTTGGGACGTCGCCACACAGTGTTTGAGGAAGACGTCCCTGACGTGTAAGGATGTGCCTCAGGTCGGTCCGGTCTGTGTGGATGTGGCCAAAAGCTGGATAAGCAGGAATCAGGGCCTCGACAGGAACTAGAAAGGCAGGATGTCGACAGGCACTAGAAAAGGAACTGGAGAAGCTGGTACTGAAACGATGAGCAGAAGCTGTTAGAAAAAACTGGAGCAGGAGTAAAGGAAACGCTGGAGCAGGCACTGCAAGATACTGGTGCTGAAGTAAGCAGAAGCTGGTGTCACAGAAAGCTGGTGCAGAAGTGAGCTGCAGCTAGTGCTGCAGGAAGCCGGTGCACAAGTGAGCAGGCGCTGGTGCTGCAAGAAGCTGGTGAAGGAGTGAGCTAAGGCAGGTGTTACAGGACGCTGGTTCGGGAGTGAGCCACACCTGGCATTACAGGAAGCTGGTGCAGTAATGAGTAGGGGCTGGTGTTGCAGGAAACTGGTTCAGGAGTGAGCTGGAACTGGCATTACACGAAGCTTGTACATGAGTGAGCATGAGCTGGCGCTGCAGGAAACTGGTACAGACGTGAGCAGGAACTGGTGCTGCAGGAAGCTGGTACGGACGTGAGCAGGAACTGATGCTGCAGGAAGCTGGTGCAGGAGTGAGCTAGAGCTGGTGGTAAAAGAAAGTAGGTGCAGAAGTGAGCTGGAGCTGGTGCTGCAGGAAGCTGGTGTAGACGTGAGCAGGAACTGGTGCTGCAGGTGTTGCATGGCTCCTTAATTATTCGTACCTTCGTTACTTCTTGGTTTGCTCTGTCGTCTTGTGGTTGAGTATATTCTTCGCCTATGCACTGTAGTGGCCATCACTGGGAGTTGTCTGTAGCAAAAGACCTTTCTCACCCGCTTTATAAGACAACAATCTTTTCATTTTAATTACTTTTTATTCGGCGTCAGTTTCTATTGCCCGTGGAGATGTTTTGCTATCGTTGAGAGAGAGATTGAGAGATTTACAAATATCGAGGTTAATTCTTAGCTAGCTTATTGTCTAAGCAGCCCTTTGTTATTTGAAGAGACAGGGAGGACAAGGAAATCTTGTGCGCCAGTATTCTTTCTTATGGAAAACATTTCCCGTTCTCACTTGGCTACATCTTAATTCCTTTGTCCGACTTCTACGCCTCCTAAGCCCATACTGGTTTTAAAACTCTAATTTTATCACAATCAAAACTGTGACGTAATATCGCGTGATCCACACACGTGCAGCATGACCTTTTGAACCAGGATCAAACATTGTCTCGTCACCTGTCGATTCCCGGAAACAGCATCTCACTCTATGCCTCGGCGGTACGCACTTAAGTCGCACTAGCCAAACCAACGACCCCACACCCGTTCTCCGCTACACGTCCATTATCATATGACATTATCATCAAGGTTTTTATAATCCCACAAGTTACGTCCATCATTATATAACATTCTCATAAAGGTTTTTATAATCCCACAAGTTACGTCCATCATTATATAACACAGGAAGCTCGTGTAGACATGAGCAGGGACTGGTGCTGCAGGAAGCTGGTACAGACATGAGCAGAAACTGGTGCTGCAGAAAGCTGGTACGGACGTGAGCAGGAACTGGTGCTGCAGGAAGCTGGTGCAATAGTGAGCTACAGCTGGCATTACAGGAAACATGTGCAGGAGTAAGCTGAAGCTGGCGCGGCAGGAAGCTGGTGGTGGAGTGAGCTGGAAGCTTGTCTAGGAGTGGGCTAGAACAAGCGCTGCAGAATGCTAATGCAGAAGTTAGCAGGAGCTGGTGCTTCAGGAAGCAGCTGCAGGAGTGAGCTAGAGCTGACACTGCAAGAAGCTGGTGCAGGAGTGAGCTAGAGCAGGTGTTACAAGAAGCTTGTGCCGGTGTGAGCTGGAGATAGCAGGAGCTGTTGCTGCAAGAATCTGGTGCAGGAGATAGCTAAAGTTTGCGTTACAGGAAGCTGGTGTAGGAGTGAGCTGGCGTTGACGGAAACTGGTGCAGAAATGAGCTAGGATGTGTTTTAGAGGAAGCTAGTTCGGGAGTGAGCCACAGTTGGCATTACAGGAAGCTGGTGCAGGAGTGATCTGGAGCTGGCATTACAGGAAGCTCGTGCAGGAGTGAGCTGGAGCGTGTGCTGCAGGAAGCTGGTGCAGAAGTGAGCAGGAGCTGGTGTTGCAGAAGCTGGTGCAGGAGTGAGCTAGAGCTGACGGTAAAAGAAAGTAGGTGCAGAAGTTAGCTGGAGCTGGTTCTGCAGGAAGCTGGTGCAGGAGTGAGCTAGAGCTGGTGTTAAAAGAAGCTGGTGCAGGAGTGAGCTGGATCTGGCGCTGCAGGAAGCTGGTGTAGACGTGAGCTAGAGCTGGTGTTAAAAGAAGCGGGTGCAGGAGTGAGCTAGAGCTGGTGTTACAGGAAGCGGGTGAAGGAGTGAGCTGGAACTAGCGTTACAGGAATCTGGTACAAGAGTATTGATTTACTCCTCTCCAGGAGTTAGGCACAAGGCCACTTTTTATCTTACTCCCATAAGTAAGATGTGACCCAAGGTCGGGTCGGGAAAGTGGGGTTTAAAAATTGCCTGGGCAGCCCTGTCATCATTCCCCGGTAGGGGCGCCTCAGGCAGTAAGCAATAAACTTACTCCTCCTCAAAGAGGGGAGGCGAAGCCTGGGAGGGTGGACCTCCTAGAACTGCACAGGATAGATCCATCAAGCCTCGAAGGCCAAGACAATACCAGTCTATGGGGTGCAGTATCCATCGGAACAGATACTACACTTTGATCTTAGCCAAAAGAAGAGTAAGCTAGAGCTGGCATCACAGGAAGCTTGTGCAGGAGTAAGCTGTATCTGGCTTTACAAGAAGGTGTAGCAGGAATGAGATGGAGCTGGCGTTACAAGAAGCTAGTGCAGGAGTGAGCTAGAGCAGGTGCTACATGAAACTGGTGCATGGAATGAGCTGGAATAAGCGCTGCAGGAAGCTGGTACAAGAGTGAGCCGAAGAATGCGTTGCTGGAACCTAGTGCATTTTATTCTTTCTTCGCCTCACATTGTTTTCTTTTAATACATAATTGCTAACTTTTGATCTTCCTTTGAACTTTATACTACGCCTTCTTTCCTGTCTCCAGATTGTCTTCCAGTTTGTGGTATAAATTCCATCCAATTTATTCAATAAAGTGTTTTTACACCAGAGATTAAGGTCGGTGACACGACCGAGATATCAGTTTGTTTTATAGATATGTTTCTGTTCTTATCTCTACTAGTCTATTGCTATATGCTATACTATTTCATGTAATTAAAATTACATCTTGTTTTAAATTTCATTTTATGTTTTCAACTCCTTCATATTTATAATAGATAGATAGATAGATAGACAGATAGATCGATAGATATAAAATAAAAATACAATAACACTGAATCACATAATCATCGGTGTAATAATGTATTTCGACCTTATGGATTTGTCAAGCATCCAAGCGAAGTGATTACATTTTTGAAAATAAAAAAAGAGAAATTCACACTCATCATTTCAATATATATAGAGAGAGAGAGAACGACTACATATTTAATACATATATTGAAAGACGGGGAAATGAGCTATTTAAAACGTGAATTTAATATATATATATATATATATATATATATATATATATATCTAGAGAGGAGGAAATTGCACGATTTATAACAGAAGGCAATACAGTGATGGGGAAAAAGGGAGCAATATAAATTAATGTTATCTCAAATTTGTAGCAAAATAGATGAAATAAAAACGAGAGTGTTTACATTTCTTTGTCATATAAACATACGCTGTTTTTTTTCAATTTTGATGACGGCGATTCGCGGTGCTAAACCCATCTCTTTATTGCAATACTGAACATCCATACATCTTCAGGTTAATCGTTAGCAGAAAGCATCCCATTTTTTAACAGCCCAATTTCTCAATTTTTTCAAATTTTTATTTATTTTCAAGATTATTAAAAAATTCTTAAGCTGATGATTACACGTTAATGAGTGAAGCTGAAATATTATGATATCGCGTTTTCAAATTTCTCAGAAATTGTTATCATTAAAATCGCATAAAATATTTTTTGAAATTCTTTTAATTTTGTGAAAATATTGATTAAACAATATTTAATGTTAATTTCGCTAATTTGAGAAATTAATTTATTTCTAGTCCTATTGAATTTATTTACACGGAATTTATTGGCTTTTTTCATAATTATTAAGAAATAATTCTTTTAAAATTTTCATTGTTAACATCTACAGTGCTATATTTTTATTAAAAAAATAAAATAAAATTCATGCGTTTTATTAGTACTTAGAAATGTAACTTTAGTAAATATGTATTTTGTTTTCACAAAATAATAGATTTTCACGAGGATTGAACAGAAAATAATGGATCCATAATATTTCCTAATCGTTACTAAATAAGTACTGAAAATTTCATTAAAATTAGTTGATTTCCTAAATGTTGGTAAATTTTTGAGTGAAGGGAGGAGTCAATATGTTTTTTATATTTTGGGGATCAGCCATTAATTTTGCACGTACCCATTATATATATATATATATATATATATATATATATATATATATATATATATATACTATAAATTGGTGTTCAGAGTTAACGGCAAGAGTAGATGTACCTTTATCATGGAATATTACCTGTCCATTACTAAAATCATCTTCGAACATGCAATTATTGCGTTTGCGAAGGATTCCACAGATATCTCGGAAAAAGATATCAATATTATAAAAAGCTTCCGTACAACAGTTCTCATTAGCGACGGCGAACAATGGACTAAAACAGAGAAAACGTATATTTCGATGTTTCTATGGGATCTCTAAACTCCACAGATCATATAATCTAGAAGGTCTATATATATATCAAGAACTATTATCATGAATAAAATCACAGATGTAGAAGATATAGGTTTATATAGAGGTGACGGTCTAATGGTAGTCAGGGAATCTACTAGCGTAAAATGCGACAAAATCAGAAAGATAATTCATAAGGAAATGAATAAACTAGGGCTTAAGGTTGAAATTACCGGCAATTTCAAACAAGTTAACTTCTCTGATGTTACATTTAACCTACCTAATAACAAATATAAACCCTTCATGAAAGAAAACTCCAGCCCCATATACGTACATCCACAATCAAACAATCCAAGTCAATATAACGTAGAATTCGTAATAACTCATCAGACGAGACAACATTTAACAACTATAAGAATATTTACAACACTGCCTTAAAGAATAGCAGGTATATAAATGCTGATATAAAATATGAGAATATAACAAAAAATGCGATCAACTCTAGAAATCGAGGCCGAAAAATTATCTGGTTTACACCCCCCTTGAATATAATATTAAAAACAAAAATTGCTAACAAATTCCTACAACTTATAAACAAACACTTCCCGCTTGGTAATGCACTGCATAAGCTATTTAATAAGAATATATTAAAACAAAATTATCGTTGCACAGATAGCCTAGAAAGAATAATGAAAAACACAACAATAAAATACTTAAAAGGAATGATACAAATAGTGACATTAGATGTAATTCAACTACTAACAATTGTAACTGTCAGAGACAGGATGAATATCCCCTACAAAAAATTGCGTCACCGCATCAGTAATATATTGTGTTAAAATCTACACTGCTGAAAATCCAGACAATAATAAGTTCTATATAAAAAGCACGTCAAGGAGTTTTAAGGATAGGTATTACATGTACAAATTATATTTTAGAAATAAAAAATGCAGTAACACTTAGTTGTCCCGATACTTCTGGAAATTGATAAATGAGAAATAAAAACAATAATTAGATGGATAATAATAAGAAAAGCTAAAACATGTAGATCACTCAACTCACCCTGTTTCTTATGCCTAGGTGAGAAACTTGAAATTGTAAAATTTAAAGACAGGGAAAAATTACTCAACGTCAGACGAGAAACGAGTGTAAACTGCCAACATTTCAAGGAGCACACACTAAGCAGACTTTAGATTACGAATAACTACTATTACGTCACATTGTAATTTAATTATTATTTTGACTTTATTGACTTTTACTACAATGTTAGTATAAGGCCTACTCAATTATTTATTCTTCTTTATTTTTTTATTTTTATTTATTTATTTTTCATATTTTTTATATTTTATTATTTAATTTATTGATTCATTTTTCTTTATTATTTTTTTAAATTCTGATGTATTTTTTAAATTCTGATGTCTTTATATTTTTGAACTTAAGTAATTTATATTATCCAAAATAACTACAGCTCACGCTATAATGATATGATTTTGGTACTTCCTCATAGTTATCACTTGTTTATTAACTATTATAATTACATACGCAAGCCATTATGACAGGAAGGAAGCTCCCTGTTTTCCTGACCGTACTGACATGCAGACATCTAAAACTTATGTAAACAGACATCTCGCTGCACAGCTCCCAATTTAGGTTGCCCCCCCCCCCCCCCCAAAAAAACAAAAAAACTCTCATCCTTTTTCGCAGTAACCCCTTACGTCTACAGTGGCGGTCTGCCTGGTTTGGGGTGAACTATGTCAAAAAATATATATGGGGTTGTATATTTCCCAATGTTTGTGAAATGCTAGGGGGAGAATAAGTAGAAGCCAATGGTTAAAAAAATAACCTGAGATAATAAAGAAATAATGAATTAGCGAAGAAGAAGAAGAAGAAGAAGAAGAAGAAGAAGAAGAAGAAGAAGAAGAAGAAGAAGAAGAAGAAGAAGAAGAAGAAGAAGAAGAAGAAATGATGAAGAAGGATGTGGATGACAACGGGGACTAAGATGGAGGAGAAGAAGAAGAAGAAGAAGAAGAAGAAGAAGAAGAGGTCAATAAGAAGCACTTAGCAGCTGTCACAGTAAACCTTGCTATTGAAGGCGAGACATTAGAGCAGGAAGGACGCAGCAGAGTAACAGGCAAAAACAAACCGAGTCTTTTGTTGGCAGTCGCGTCATGTGTACGCGCGTTCCGATGGCGCGTTCGGCCCGACCCGGCAACATGAGGTCGGGTCTCACCTCACCCCGCAGATGGCGGTTGTTCATGTCAACATTCTGCTCGTTCGTCATTCTTATCTGGACCTTTCCAGCCTCAACTTGGACGCAGACGGTGCCGAAAGAAAAGGTTTTGCGGAACACAACTTACGGAGAGATACAGGGTTATGTTGGCGAGGTATTACCAGGCAAATTCGTGGAGTATTACCTAGGTGTTCCCTACGCTGCACCGCCCATCGGAGATCTACGCTTTGCGGTAAGGAAACATCCATAATTATGCTTCATTATCTATTATGCTTACCTGTATGCGTCGTGCAATCAGGGCTTCTAACTATATATATATATATATATATATATATATATATATATATATATATATATTGGAGTCGAAAACCTTTGCAGTTTTGGCGAGTTCCTGCTCACACTTGAACAGAACATTAGATCGTTTCCCCCCAACTTAAAAAGATTGATCCAAAAGAGAAACAAACAGGAATTATCACTGTTGTTTAATCAAACATATATATATATATATATATATATATATATATATA
This sequence comes from Sepiola atlantica, assembly GCA_963556195.1. Taxonomy (NCBI): domain Eukaryota; kingdom Metazoa; phylum Mollusca; class Cephalopoda; order Sepiida; family Sepiolidae; genus Sepiola; species Sepiola atlantica. The sequence goes on from OY744516.1 coordinate 136,137,483, forward strand.
TATATATATATATATATATATATATATAGTATTGTACATGTATTGTATTAGTTTCTGTAGATGTAAATCCGTATTTATAAAAAGTGCTCAATAACAAGTAGAGCTGTTTATAAGTATACATTTTTATTCATACAAACATTATTGGTTACATATGTGCATACATGTTTCGGTTGCACTCTTCACAGAAAGTCAACCTCATCAGACCAAGGATTCAGAGAACTGGGATAGATTTATAGACCTTTCTCCCCCGAATAAATCTTTGTTTGTGATTGGTTATTTTCTATTTCTTATGGATTAGTATCGGATTACCTATTTTACTTGTTGACTTTTATTCAACCTTTTATGACCTGCCTATCCTTTTTCTTGTTTTATTACCTCCTTAGCTTTGGTTACTTTTCAACCCTATTTAACTTCCCAAGTTTTACAAACACATTTAGGTATAAGTATCTGATATATCAGTAAAATACATACATGTAAACAGATTTAATAGATACACAAGTACATATAAACAAACATACATCAATATACACACATCTAAACATGAACACACACTTAGATCAACTTTCAAGCAAAAAATATTTAAAGTACGTACGTGTGCATGAATATACTTTCAGTATATAAAACAGTTTCAACATATAAATTAATTTTAATACAAGAAATACACACGCCTGTATAAGTAAATACATAAGCACAACACACAAACATACATACACGACCACACATACACATATATATATACATATACATACACATACACAAACATACACAACATACACCCATGTACATACATACATGCATACATCCACAACGCGAATATACACACATATATATATATATATACACACACACTTCAAATCGTAAATAGTTGTTACTAAAAATATGTACTTATACATACACACTCATACACATACACACGCCTAGACCACACACGCCCATATACAAATATACATGCATACACATACAAAGCGTATACAAATTAATACATAAACATATACAAGTACGTACATATATATATGTGTGTGTGTGTGCGTGTATTGTCTGGCATTTATTTACGTCATAACAGGCTGAAGATCACTTGCTGCATGAAACCGACGATTTTGGTTATAGTCGAACATTTGTACAATGTCACCATTTTGTTATTATGATGTGAGTAACATTATATGTGGTCTTTTTTGTGTATAGTTTTGCGATTTACGTTGAAGTTTAGATTGTTTTAGATTTCATTATGAGTATTTTCTAATGATTGTTTTCGTATCAAAATCGAAAAGATTAATGGATGTTCTATATTTGTCGCGAACGTTTTTAATTCTTTGTCGAATCATCTTCCGGTGACAAAAACAAAGGAAAAAAAGATTGAGAAATGAAGTGAATTTCATAAAGCAACCAAGAACGCCCTTTGAAGTTTGTTAGACGTCAAAAGAATGCACCGGTACAGTTCCAGGAGAGATGTTAACAATTTAAATTCCGCGACACCAGAATTAGCGTCACTGGAGAAATTGTATCACATTAAGCATTTTAAAATGTTTTAAGGTTTCATGCGTAATACTATTTATTGTAGGTTTCTGGGTTTTAATAAAGATAGCTTCGAGTATTTTTAATTGTTTTTAATTGGTTTCAGAATGTATTGCTTTCGAGTTATTAACTAAAATGTGTCTAGAATAAAAGGGGGTAGATCTGTTTTGTAAATCTAGTAAATTAAGCTAGAGTTTACTAGGTGCATTGTGAGGCAATGCAATAGGGTAGTGGTTGTAAACCAGTGTAGCTATTAGCTTTATTATTATTACGAGAGTGTATTGTATTATAAATAATATATACAATAACTCGTGTCTCCCTCCACTTAAAATCAATAAAAATATACTAAAAAAATTATTAATTTGCATTAGTAAAGTACCTTTGTATGACTACAAAGGACACATTTACCATGAAATTGACGGAGTTTCAATAGGTTCAGTACTCTGGTGGACTTTTAGCGAATTCTATATGGCAAACATAGAAAATAAAATATTTAATATCATTATAAAACCCTCTATTTACGCACGCTATGTCGACAATATTCTTATTTTAGCTGATAATAATTACAAAATACACAAACTAACACACTAACTAACTAACTTCGTAATTATTAATTTCATAAATCCTTTAAATTATTTGTTAGGGCTAGATGTCTGAAATTCGTTTATATGCTTATGGCAGACAATCAAATAGCGATTGTGGATGGGAGGGTGTTTTGAGGCTTTGACCTGAATTTACATCCTGTCTCTATGACCTAGACTTATGATTTGACCCAGCCAAGTAACATCCGTTCTGCATATGATTTCGCACGTCTGTCAATGTATTATGACGTTTTATATTTGTTAACGTAGACAGGCAACATCCGCTCAGATAACGTGGTTTGAATAAGTAGATGTTTCAACGAATTTAGTGTGGATTTCTTACCGAGGTGAGGAGACCCTGTTTACTTGGCTTGCGGGAGAGTGATTATTTTCGAAGATAATCTCATTCATTGGAATACTTTTTATCGGATCTGGAAGAAAAAATGTCCGATTACATCAGGTCGTTTTAATTTTATACGAATTGGATTTACCCGAGCTTTTATTTGACCAGGAAGTTATGGTTTACACTGTTCTGATCACCTCATATGAACTTTGCATTTTGAACATTATAATTATTCAAAACAAGTGAGTTTTCTGAACATTTCATATGTTTTGGTTTCTTTATCGTTTTATTAATTTGCATACACCTTGGATACATTTTTTCATTGTCATTTACTGCATCGATTGCAAATGGTTTTCCCGCTTGGATAACTTTTTCGTCTTTAGAATACCATTCACCACTTGGATCACTTTTCAATCAACATCTTGGGTGTCTTTCCTGAATATGTTTTAAATTGTATGACTTGGATGGATTGTATAGATTTAACAAAAAAGTATATTTTTGGGTTGATATATTTGATGTTATATACTTTTATATGTATTTTTGTATATATTTTTTAATATTTTCAAAGTGTAATTTTATTATATGCAGTAATGTCACTGCGGTAATGGTCCTCTGAGGAGAAGAATTATCTTTGAAAACTCATGAGTTGAGGACGTTAAGATACTTTGCTTGAACTTTGAATTCTAATAAAATTTGATTGACACCTTATTTTATTATTTCATTTTATATTATGATATTAATGCTCTATCCAGTATATTGAGCTTCAGTTTTTATCCGGATGTTTCACTAATTATAAGATATTAGTTGACTCTTATATCTTTTGTAGGATTACTTCATATATATATATATATATATATATATATATATATATATAATTAAATTAGTCGACTTCAATCATGTTTTTATGCGTGTTTCTCGCCTCTACATTTTGTTACTAATGAATCAAAAATCATCAAGGCCAAAAGCTACTCGAGAATAAGCGTTAACGAAATGGATACATTGTCAATAGAAAGATGAATAATATTATGAGACGATTGATATGGGGAACAAGGTGACCCCAAAAAACGGGCCCCCGTGTACACTTTATGTGATATCTCCTTTATTTATTCACCGATTGCCCGTATTTCACAGGACATGGCAGAATCAACGACCGTGAGTACACCAAGAAGTCAGTGGGAGCTGGGACAAAGAATACATTGTGTTAAATTTTACTACAAGACAAGCTTGTTTAAGAAAACCCAGGACAGTTTCATGCATCAGTTCGAATGTGAAAAGGCTTCATTTAAAAGCAGAATTCAGAACTGGGTGGACCACTTCGAGAAGTATGGGACCGTGGAGAACCTCAACGCTACCAGTGAGAACCGTCCAAGCCACTCGAGACGTCCCAAGAAGCGGACAGCCGAGCTGGTCGCAAGTGTGAGAGAGTCTCTCCAGGAGAGTCCGAAACGCTCTGTGCGTAAGCGAAGTTAGTCCCTCGGTATCTCCCGTGAGACTTGCAGGAGAGTGCTGGGGAACGATATCAGGGCTTACGCATACGGAATACCGACAATGCAGACCCTTACAGCCTCAGACAAAAAGCAAAGGAACGCTATGGCAGTCAAGATGCTCGATAAGATCGAGGATACACCATGTTGCCTTAACTTCCTTTGGACCTCAGATGAAGCCCACTTCCATCTTGACGGAAAGGCGAACTCCAAGACAAATGTCTTCTGGAGGGGCCTCCAGACTCAATGAAGTAGCCACCAAGCCTCTGCACTCTCCTAATTTCACAGTGTGGGCTGCAATCTCGGTCAGAGGCATCATCGAACCAATCTTCATCGAAGAATCTGGCGCAGCAGTGACAGTCACCAAGGAGCGGTATGTGGAGGTCCTCAAAACCTTCAAGAGTGGGCTCCAGACCCTCTACCCGTCGCTCATGAGCAAGTTCTGGTTCCAGCAAGACGGAGCAAGTTCTCACACCTCAAACCTGTCCCGAGATTGACTGAAAGAGAACTTTGGAAGCAGAGTGATCAGTCTCAAGACTAATTTTGAGTGGCCACCCTATAGCCCGGACCTAAGCCCCCCAGATTTTTCCTTTTGGGCTATCTTAAGGACAGAGTGTACGCAGGGAAACCCAGAACCATCACGGAACTCAAGGAAGCCATCAGGGAGGAGATGAGAGCCATTCCCAATCAGTCTGTAAGAACGTCATGGACAACTTCGTTCTGCGCCTCAAGAAATTCACGGAGCTAAATGGAGGCCCTCTAGAACACATGATGTAGAACGGAGAAAAAAGGGGCAAATACCCTAGTGTTTTGATGTGATGTTTTGAATATAATAAACTAGTTATGACCAAACATTCATTTCATTCGGACGAAACACGAAGAAACAAGGCCTAATTAGAATTAGAACCCGTTTTCTGGGGGCACCCTGCAATAGGCAAGTTAAAAATAAACAACATATGAAGGATATTTTTATTTAGATTATTTGATTACAATATATATATATATATATATATATATATCAATGTGTTATTTTAACACACTGACCAAATTGCATTTTTATAAATACTAAAATATATATGCCCCCCGCCCGCATGTCGTATATTTTTGCTAGGATGATTATATTATAATTGTGAAAGAACTTCATACAATACGTAATTAAAGCAGTGAACAATTCTGGGACTATTAAAATAATTATTAACGCTATTGATGATGTTTATCCATTCATTTATTTATTATTCTCGCTTATGTTTCAATTCATGTTTTGAAACATGACGTTAATCATAGATATATGACGTCACGTAAAAGCTATGATTATTTTTAAGGGAATGTTTTAAGCGCTTTGAGAAAGTCCGAATAGGTCAGTTCGTATAACCGCAGACTGAAGATCAAAGGTGTCGGTTTCGATTTCCGGTCATGGCATCCGTTTTAATTTTTTGGCTATTTATTATTTACTATTAATGCAATATTTCGAAATGAGAAAAAATCGGCAATGTATTTATTACCTTAAAAAAAGTGACGGACGGATGGGCAAAATATTTATTTATATAAAATATAAGATATAACCAATGCTTCTGCAATAAAATAGTTTTTAACGTCGTCGTGTTTGTATAGAAATAATTTAATTCTGTATTCTCTAACTTCAGTTTCGTTCGTAACTTAAGGAAACAAAAGGATCAAGTAGATTCCAGGCACCCCAAAACAAGCAAATAAGAAAAGGACACACTCGGGTTGACACCGGTTGCTTTCACTTCCGGTTACATTGAATTTTTAAGCATACAGATAGTACTCAACACGTTTGTTATTAAAACTATCATGCGTTGTTTGTTTTCGTATTTATTTTAAGAAAAAAGGGGGAACAAGTAAATAGGGGCACGAACACGGCATTGTTTTCTCATATATCCTTTTTCTCATTAAACAATGTAGTTTATCACTGCACGACTGGAAGGGATATTTTTCCATTCGTGCCGGTGCTTTTCTACAAAGGGGGATGCCGACGGGGATGCTCAGGCATTTTTGTAAACTAGAGTACTCTTCATATTGTGCGCTTGTTCTTCGAAATACCTACCTTTCGACTTTGTGTCACGTCTTCACACGGTGAGAAGGAAGTAAATACTAACGATTAATGTGAATATTTCAAATATTAGACGACCTCTATATAAATACTAACGAGTAATGTGAATATTTAAAATATTAGACGACCTCTACATAAATACTAAACAGTTTAATGTGAATATTTCAAATATTAGACGACCTCTACATAAATACTAAACAGTTTAATGTGAATATTTCAAATATTAGACGACCTCTACATAAATACTAAACAGTTTAAGATTAATAGGACCTGTTTTGGAACTGATGTAGGCAAATTCAAATAACTTTAATTAGTATATTTAAATGGAGATTATTAACCTATAGAATGATTTGAAATACGTACAGAAAAAACTTACTGGGTTTATACATTTTACAGGGTTTATACAAGGCTAGCCCACTTGAAAGTAGCCCTATCCTTCAGTTACCATATTTTGCATGTCATATACTGAATATGCTGCTTACATATCCACGTCTCTCCGTTGTTGTGTATCTTATTCTATGTGTGTTAAAATAATCCCAAAACAAGTACACAATGAAAGAGAGTATATATGAGAGTCATGACTTGTATAGCTGTTCTGTTACATGGTAAACAGCTGATGATCCCCGTTTCTTATTTCACAATTTAAGTTAAGGCCCCCTTTTTATGTTTCACTGTAATATACTTGAATCCTATTTTGTATTTGTAAATTTTCCAGCGGGAAGTCGACTTATGCGAGTGCCAAGTAAATTTTCCAGTCTGCGATATGTTGGATTTAGTTAGTATCCCTGGGAACTTAAACTGCGTTTTCTTTCTTTGTTTAAAATGACTCAAAGCTTCTTTAGACTATATATATATATATATATATATATATATATATATATATATATATATATATATATATACATATATATAAATATATATAAATATATATATATATATATATATATATATATATATATATATATATATATATATATTACATATGAAATAAGTCACAACAGTTAAAAATACTTAAAGTACTACTGTTTATTGTGTAACACTAATTTTGACGTACCGAAATTTAAACTGTTAATCTTTCTTCCTGGTACTTCACTGGCTTAATCTTTTGACTTCACATTCGCGTCCTTAACTGCTTCTTAAAATTCTCTTCTTTTCTCCATTCTTTTAGTTTGCCGGTACGTGCATAAAAACACGAATTTTAAAAACGTTGAAGTGGCAAATTAAACTGTTAATCTCTCTCCTGACACTTCACTGGTTTGTTCTTTTGAGGTCTAACTGACTTCACATTCGTGTCCTTAACTGCGTTTTTAAATTCTCTTTTCTTCAGTCTTTTAGTTTGCCTGTACGTGCATAAAAACACGAATTCTAAAAACGTTCCAGTGGAAAATTAAAGTGTTAATCTTTCTCCTGAAACTTCACTGGTTTGTTCTTTTGACGTCTGACTGACTTCACATTCGAGTTCTTAACTGCGTTTTTAAATTCTCTTCTTTTCTTCAGTCTTTTAGTTTGCCTGTACGTGCATAAAAACATGAATTTTAAAAACGTTCCAGTGGAAAATTAAAGTGTTAATCTTTCTCCTGGAACTTCACTGGTTTGTTCTTTTGAAGTCTAACTGACTTCACATTCGCGTACTTAACTGCTTTTTTAAAATTCTCTTCTTTTCTTCAGTCTTTTAGTTTGCCTGTACGTGCATAAAAACACGAATTCTAAAAACGTCTCAGTTGCAAATTAAACTGTTAATTTTTCTTCTGGAGCTTCACTGGTTTGTTCTTTTGAGGTCTAACTGACTTCACATTCGCGTCCTTAACTGCTTTTAAAATTTTCTTCTTTTTTTTTAGCCTTTTAGTTTGCCTGTATGTGCATAAAAACACGAATTTTAAAAACGTTCCAGTGGAAAATTAAAGTGTTAATCTTTCTCCTGGAACTTCACTGGTTTGTTTTTTTGAGGTCTAATTGACTTCACATTCGCGTCCTTAACTGCTTTTAAAATTCTCTTCTTTTCTGCAGTCTTTTAGTTTGCCTGTACGTGCATGAAAACACGAGTTTTAAAAACGTTCAAGTGGGAAATTAAACTGTTAATCTTTCGCCTGGAACTTCACTGGTTTCTTCTTTTGACGTCTAACTGACTTCACATTCTAAAAACGTTCATGTGAAAAATTATTCGTTAGATATCATGCTCTCAATCTTTGGCGCAACGGTTATCGATATCGAGAGGTTGATGGTCTGATCCCCATCGATACCTTGAAGTTTTTTTTTTCAAACGATAACTTAAATATAAATCGAAGGAGGCGGGGTGATGTGGACCACTGGGGAAAACAGGGATAGTACTTTCAATAATAGAAACACTTTTGCCCTAGACAACGGATAGAGGGGGTGAGGGGATGACCGTGGAAGAGAAAGATTGTTACACTTTTTCCCTGAGCAATGCTGGGTAACTCCTGCTAGAGCATGTATATGCATATATATATATATATATATAGACATCATTAGTTATGTTCATCTTATTAACATATTTGAACATGATTAATTAACATTACTTATTATATATATATATATATAAATATATATATATAAATATATATATATATATATATATATATATATATATATATATATATATATATATAGAGAGAGAGAGAGAGAGAGAGAGAGAGAGAGAGAGAGAGATTTATAGGTGTTTATAGGGAGTGTATGGTTTCAATTTCATACTCTTTTCGGTTCCGAAACATTTCCAATTACAAGCACAATTAAGTTGTATTACAAGATTGAGAGCATATATAAATATATATATATATATATATATATATATATATATATATATATATATATATATATATGTATATATATATATATATATATTATATTGATTAATTCGAATGACCAGGCAACTCAATCCAAAATCATAATTTTCATATGTTCCATACATTATTTATTTTTATATTTTTAATTTAATATTTATTTAAACAACTCAGTGGATTTTAATCATTCCAATTTGCATCTTATAAAATATGAAAAAATAAATAAAAAGTGAAAGAACTTATGAAGCTTATAGTTTCGGATTGATTTTTGCATGCGCATTGGAATGAATCACTATAATATATATATATATATAAATATATATATATATGTATATATAGTGTGTGTGTGTGTATTTAGGCAGTATCTTCTCATTTATGCAAACATTGTTAAAAATAACAGAATCCATCTGTTTTATTATACCTTATTTTATTTTTTGCAATTTTTCTGATGGATTTTTTGTTTTAAAATCAAAAACATTAATAAATGTCCTATAGGTTTCACAAATGTTTTTGATTCTTCGTCGAATCATCCTCACTTGTCAAAAGCAAATGAACAAAAAAGCTGTAGTTAGAAGATATCTTTTTAAGACAGCTGAGAAACGCGCAGAAAACGTTTTCGAATTATCCCAGAAAAGACGTTGACGATTTAAATTGAGCGACGATGGAGTGGCATCACAGGATAAAATCGCATTACGTTAAGCATTTTAAAATGTTGCTACTGGTTTCTACGTGATGTTATTAATTGTAGGTTGTTGTGTTTTCATGTAGATAGCTTCCAGTACTTTAAATTGTTAAAAAAAAATTTCGGAATGTATTATTTTAGTGTTATTAACTAGAATTTGTCTTAAATATAAGCGAGGGTAGTTATCCTTTTATTTTATTATTATTGTCAATTGGGGATATGTATCTGTGTACAATATTTTTTATGGCTTTTTCTTCTAATCTGAAGTTTGATTGCATTTGATTACAATAGTATATGTTAATATAGTTTGAGTTATGCTGTTGGATTTTATTATTATTTGTACTTTTTGTTTAAGTTTCGAATCATTAATTTTATTTGTCCATCAACGATATCATCAGTGAATTCGTTGTTAATAAGTACTTGTTTCATATTTTTAATTCAATGAATAGTATTTTTGTAGAGGAGGAGATTGTTTTAGCACGGTTTAATAGATTTTTAACACTAGCTATTTTGTAGCGATAGTTTACTCATTCTTGTAATTTATGAAGACTAGAATTTAAGCTGGTTGTTTTTTATAAGTGGAAGTGTTAAACGATCTATAGACGTCAATAAGAACATTTAGGAATGGAATTTTATTATTTACGTTGTTATAAGCGGAAAGTCCTCCGATCGCTTTATCACATCACAGGGGAAGTATGCGATGTGAATGGAATACACAATGATTCCATTTATAAAAAATATAAAAAAAATGTTTTCTCAGGTTTGAATATTTACGGAAATGACAACATGTGGGAATACTAAACACAACGAATTACTAAATACATATAACATTTATTGAAATAACCAATGAATTGTTGTCATAGGATAAACAGGGCTTAAATAGAAACAAGAAAAGAAAAAGAAAAGAAATGGTTTTCAGCATTTGTATGTTTTGCCAATAAAAGAAATGTCACTTATTTGAATGGGAAAGCGTCTTTTTTTACTTTGCATTTAACTTCTCCCCCTTCTTTTTATTGAGTTTGTTTTACGATTGTTTGTTTCGCTTCATCTCAGAAATGTCATTTGTGCTTTCATGTTGATTTTGTCATTTCAAATTCTCTCATAGTAGAATCTTTTGTTTTTTGGGGTTTATTCTGCTGACTCACTCTAGGGATTGGTGACCAGGGTACGTCGTCTCTGATGAAGATTGCCAGGCAGTGGTTTCTGCTCTTGGTATGACCGGCTAGTGTGTACATGTGGAGCTTCAGGATGGTGTCATTTTGCTTGTGAGTCTCCTGTAGGAGCACGACGTTATTTGTAGCAAGCTTCTTTAGGATGTCAAGCTTGGCGGTGGTGAGGCCTTTGACGTTGCGCTGTATGATGGCGAGGTTTTCGTCGGATAGTTCCGCCTGTCTTAAAATGGGTGTGTGTTGCCTCGGACGTTGGGGTCGCTGAGAGCAGTGTAAAGGACGCTGGGGTCGCTGGAAGCAGTCTAAAGTCATTAGTTTCGCTGTTGTTAGCAGGTACTTATGGAGGAGGCCACGAAGAGGCTGACTTTATCTCCTGCTGTTGTTACTGATTATACAGGAATGGGTATGTTAAATTAACGTAGGCTCGTTGAGTTTCTTTTTGTCTGTGTTTTCGCTCTTGTTTTATTTTTGTCTTGTTTTTGAAATATTGGCGTTTCTTTTTTAACGATTTATTTATTTATTTCTCTAAAGTGCGCTCATATTTGTTAATTATTATCAACTAGAATAAAAAAATCGTCGACATACGGTACGTAAATAGAGTTTTTTTAATGTTATTAAATATTTAGTTTTCTAAGTTTGACATATAGAATTCGCTAAGAATCGGACCGAGAACCGAACCCATTGAAACTCCGTCAATTTGAGTGTAAATGTTTCCCTTGAAGTCATAAAAACGTACTTCGGTAGTGCAGATTAATAGTTACGTTTTTAGTATTTTTAAAATTAATTTTAAGTGGAGGGACAGGGATTATTGTATATATTATTGTTGAGTATGTCTATTGTTTTTTTACAGGTACACAGATTAATAGGCTTTCTATATCTAGATTGGCAATTATTTTATTATCCGGTTGTTTTCTTTGTAAAATTTGTAATAATTCTTGTGTGGGATTAACACTATATTTGCTTAGTAGATACGGGCTGATAACTTCATTTAAGGTCTTTGTAAAGGAATATATAGGAGTAGTAATTTGGGATATGATTGGTCGGAGAGAGGAATTAGGTTTATGTATCTTAACTGTTCCGTATAAATATCCTGGTTTGTAATCGCCAATTATTTTGGGAAGTTGATAATTATCAATTTGTGCATTGTTGGCAGTTATAAGTCTGTTAACTAGTGTCTTTATATGTTGGTAGGATTATTGTTAATTCTTTTGAATCTAGTGTGGTCATCAATAATTGTTTGAAGTTTAGTGTAATAGTCTGATTTATTAACTACTACAAATATGTTTGTTCTGTCGACTTTTTTTATAATGATATTTGGATGATGGTGAAGTTAATTAGCGGGATTTTTTAAGATTGAATGAATTGGATTGTTTTTTATCGTGTCGAATTTTTATAGCTTATGCTTTTAGGAGATCACCTAAGCCGGGATGTGATGTATTTTTATTTTCTGTTTCTAGTTTAGTAATGTTTTCATATAGTAATTCTATTTCTGCTTTTTTTGTTTTGATGGTTGAATCGATTAAAAAGGTGGCAGTTAAATACAAGATTTAGTAATTCTTTTTTGGGGTTCTGTAAGTTCGTAGTCAGAAAGATTAATGTAGTGTTGCGTGTGGTTGGGTAGTAAAATGGATCCCTGGTATAGCGAGTTTAATTTTTGTTGGATTGTTACCCGGTAAGAGTGTACGTAATTGGTAATGATATATGCACGTCGTTGTTGGAGTTCTGTGTATTGGTCATTGGGTATGAGGTCCTTCATCTCGCTTTGAAGTTCATGTAGTTCAACAGAATGTTTTGGAATTTATTCTTGGGCGATGGTAATTTTCCTTTTAATTAAATTGACTCTAAAGTCCCAGGTAACAGTGTCGTATTGTGCTGCAGGGTCATGCAATTTGAATTGTGTGTATTTGGGCAGCATTATCTCATTTATGCAAACATTGTTTAAAATAACCGAATTCATCTGTTTAATTATAGCTTTTATATTTTCCATATTTCTGATACTCCTTTTTGTATTATAATTAAAAATATAATAAATGTCCCATAGAAAAAAACAAATATTATTTATAAGTTTAAATGCCCTTTTGGATAATGTAACTCCCATAATAATAATAAAGCAAATAGCTAAATTTGTTTTATAACCACTACCCTATCCCGCCGCTCTAACATGCATCTTGTAACTTAAGCTCAATTTACTAACATTTACAAAAACATAACTGCCCTCCCTCTGATTTAAGACAAACTCTAGTTAATAACATTAAAATTATACATTCCGAAACCAATTTTAAAACATTAAAAATACTGGAAGCTATCTACATAAAATACAACAACCTACAATTTATAACATCACGTATGAAACCAGTGGCAACATATTAAAATGCTTAACGTTATGCGATTTTATTCTGTGAGCACACACCGGCGTCGCTGAATTTAAATCGTCAACGTTTTTCCTGAAAAGTTTAAATGCCCTTTTGGAGAATGTAACTCCCATAATAATAATAAAGCAAATAGCTTGTTACGCATGTTGTAAACTCTAGCTCAATTTCCTGAAACAATGCGAAAACGTTCCATGCGCGTTTCTCTGCTGTCTTTTAAAAACATTATCTTCTTACTCCAGCTTTTTTTGTTCATTTGCTTTTGAAAAGTGAGGATGATTCGCCGAAGAATCGAAAACGTTCTATGTTTTTGATTTTAATACAAAAAAAAACATCAGAAAAATTGAAAAAATAAAAAAGGTATCATTAAACAGATGAATTCTATTATTTTTAACAATAAATGCTTGCATATATATATATATATATATATATATATATGTATATATATATGTATATATATATGTATATATATATATATATATATATATATATATATATATATATATATATATACTAACTGACCCGTCCGGCATTACCTAGGTGTACAATGTTGAACATGATTTTAATTTGAAGAGCAGTGATACGGAGAATCAGCTGTCGGCGGATAGATACATTTGCTCCCTCAGTTGTGATTGAGCTCTCTCATAAAGAAAGTAACGGTAGCCACTTAGTATAAAGCATTGCTTTTCGTGAATAGAATTGAGTTCTCTCGGTAGTTGTGTACGTAAACTAATATAACATCTTTTTTATTTTCATGAAGAGATAAATAGCATATTTCTAAAAGAATGGGTACATTTACATTTTTGAGACATGTTCATTGTTTTAGATTGCATAAACTTTGTTTTTCTTTAATTTCACATTATTTCGACGTTTCATCGAATGACATTTTCCGAAAATGTCCTTTACCTTTTTTGTTTAATTAAAAAGATATATTTATAATTTTTAGCACAAAAAAAACACAATAATCTATTAACTGTATATTATATATCTCCTTGCCAGGTGGCTAGACGCAGGGTCAGGTGTGGTTTTGAGAAGCCAGCGCACTAGGATAAGGGCACTCTATCAGAATAATTAAAAACTCCAATATAAAAGGCAAGAATTGTTGATTTTTTTTCGAATGAGAAGATACTGCTTAACTGTTATATACTAATAAGGATTCATACTTTGTTTTCAAACGTTTATAAGCGATGTAAGGTGTACAATATTTGAGATTAGAGCTGCAATCTATTAGTCAATATTGATTGGTGTTTCATCTGATGAACAACAAAAAAAGCAGACACGTTTTCTTATCCCAATGAAATCGTAGTTTTGATAGCAAACGATCGAAACATATCCATGGAAGTGTCGCTGTTGTACATGTTTGTTTAAATAAAAATATATTATGTTTCGGAATTTTTTTAGATCAGGGTTGATAATTTGTAGAATTTGGAATATTCGGGTTACTGTTCTCATCTTGGGTGTTTTTATCACAACGTTTCGGCCGATGTAACCTCCGTGGCGCAGTGGATATAGTACTAAGTAAAATTCAGTTCTAAGTGACAGTCATCGG
>OY744516.1:136157040-136274540 GCA_963556195.1 Sepiola atlantica
CATTATCAGCCTATAGATGATATTTTGTAAGTTGTTTTTAATAACTACTCAATGCATCTTCGCGACTGCGTTTCTCACGAAGGCCAGTCAAACCTTACGATTTGAAGTCAACAATTGGGTGATATCTAGCCATCCACTATTCTAACAACGACTTATGTAGACACAGGGGGCCCAAGTTGAGTTCCAGGTCAGCTTTAACCGTCATCGGCCAGGTTTTCGTTCTCTACTTTATCGCCTTTTCCAACCCTGAAGGGGAGCTTGGTCCATTGATTCGTGGATAAACTCTCCTGTTTCACGACGAAAGGCATGACCAAGCCAGTGCAGATGTCTTGTGATAATGACTTGTCGGATGGAGTTAACTTTGATTAATGTGGAATATTTAAGAATGAATAAAGACTAGCTTGTTTGTTTGTTTTACGGCATATCAACCCTCATCGGGTTATTTAATGCCGAATCCGGTATTTTGGGTGAACGTTTATACGCTTCAAGTTCTTTATATGTTCAAGTATTTATTCATAGTGTTTGCTTGAGTGAGATGGGGAAAGAGCGAGGAAAGGGGAGGTCAAGGAGAAGAGAGCGAGAGAAATTGTTGTTTTTTATTTGGGATTTTTGCAGAGCATCATTGAATTTTGCAAAGAGAAAAAACAATAAAACATCAAGGTTTGGTGCATTTTGGGTCAGGATGCCGATATCTTCGGACAGCGTGATCTGGTAGCACAGGAAATAAAGACTGACCTACCTCGAAAAGATAATAAAACCAAAGAATAGCAATAGAATTGGCGGTGTCAATCATTCGCAAACTTTTGTTATAAGTCGTTAAATAAGAATAAAACAACAGAAAATTATGTTACTCGATGAAGTAAAAATGTAATTGTTGTGAATTTGTCCAACAGTAAATAATAAATAAAGGAAGTCAAGTCGAGGGTTGGTTTAACAAGTGTATTAACAAAGTAAGAAATGGACTAGCACTTGGCTAGACAGTTACAATACTGTTCTCTGTCTTCTCTGGTGACTATTTATAGTGACAACCGGTGCAGTTTCTTCTGTGTAAGAACGGCCGGTGTAACAGTAATTTGTAATCGAACAATTCTTTTCGCGCGATTAGATTCAGAGTTACAGTTTTAAAAGATAACGGCTATTATTAGTAGCATCTAGTCGCGGTAGTGTCACGGATTCTCCTGAAGCTCTCATGCCATCCAGTTCTATCCTCCAGCACACTAATTTGTGTCGTTTTACTTCATTCGAAGTTCTCAGAAATAAAGGGGCCCCTTACTGGGGCTAACACTTGATCTCTGTATAAGATACATAGATATTCGAATATTCCATTAAAGTTCTCCTTTACCTGTCAAACGTGTAGTTAGTAAAGAAGTTAAGAACATTAATTTTCATCTCCCCAATTGACCAGTTAACTATGTAAACTGTTGGTCTCTTTGTGCTTCCGGATTCCAGGACAATAATTCATATAGTCTGGTGAAGTATCAAGCTAAGTGCTATTACTTAGGGTAACATTACTTGGAGAAGGTGGGTCGTATTTGGGCTTCGAATACTATGTTAGTTTAAATCTTTGGTCAGTGTTTACTTGTAGGATAAAGTATGTTTATGTCAGATTTGTGACAAAACTTTGTACCGGGAGACCAAAGACTCTCGAGGATGATGTCTAGTAGGTAATTCAAACTCTCTTGTAGGTAATTAACACTCTCTTTAAACATATAATGACTTGTTATGTCTTAATCGGTGCATTTCGAGTTATCTGCTAGTTACTTGATGTAGTGGCTTTGCAGTCTCCCCACATCTTTTTTGTGGCATTCACAAAAGAACATCGCTGATGATTTCATTCTTAGCCCTGTTATTTTTTATATATTATTGTTACATAATTGTGTTCCAATAATATTTTGGATTGCTTACGGCGGATTTTTCTCATTTTGGAGTGGTCGACGAAACCGACCACTTATCCAAGTTTCCGACTAAGTAGTGTCAACTTCAAAGTTCGGTTGATCTTTCAAAAACAGCGTGGGTTCAGGACGATTGGCAAAGAAACTCGTTTGAATACACGTAGTCATCGCAGCATAGGACGACAATAACTATAAAATAATAAAAACAATTTCGTTAGGGGTAATGACAACCAAATAACATCCTTTTCTGGAAAATTAACTATGAAATAACATATTTTCTGCCTAAAAAATAACAATAAAATAACAATTTTGGGGAACATTTTTCTCTAAATACAATACCGTAAGACTTTTTTGCTGGGAAAACAATTTTTTCCATATACCTTTTCGGAAAACAATGATAATAAAAACAGTTTTTATATAGAAGTTTTGAAAAATAAGAATAAAATATGACTGTAAAAACATTCTGTATAATAATAGGATTTTCTGGGATTTATTTATGTGAGAATAATAAAATAACAATAAATTACAATACGATAAAGCAATTTTCTGATGCATGTTATGTAAAAATATCAATAAAATAAATATTTTCTGAGATTTACATCTCGGAAAATAATATAATTACATTTAAAAAATTATTTTAGTTCTGAATAATGATAATAAAACACCAGGTAATTTCTTGTATCAAAAAATAAGGAAAATTATTAAAGAAGTAATAAACTATGGAAGATATTAATAAATGATAGTTAATACTCTCTCCTTGATCGGTGTTCGTACAATACCTGGGTATGTCAATTCCCATATTTACCTAGCTTGTAGAAGTAAAACATTTACGAAATGTCGTGGAAAAATGCTTTGTATTTGCATGAGAGAGTAAGTAACTACGATTAATGTATCTACGTATTATATTTATTGTCTAAAAAATTGGCAATTATGTTTTTTTTTAATTCGCTTTGAACTAATGCCGAATATTCTTTATTGTTATTAAGTTTAAACAATATTCATGTAATTGTTTTTCATGTCATTGTGTTATACTAATTTCTTTCAATTAAAAAAACAGTATTCAGTTAAAAATATACTGACGAGTTAATTGCGATTTGAACTCGAGTATTGACATCGTAAAACTACTGCCTTAGTAATGTGTACTCTGCCTATTTTATATTTTGTTAATTAATCAGGTTTCTATTTGCGCACTAACAGACAAACTCCCAAAACATCTTAACTTTTTAATTGTATAAAAATAAAGTATTTCTATGAGATTTGTTTTATAATTAAAAATGTCAGTTTGATGAATAAAATAGCGACCATTCATTACCATGTTACTGGTGACGAATTACAATATTTAGAAATTAAGAAAAGCCTGGGACAATAAAACATTACAAAAACAACTTTATGGATTCTGTGTCGTTTGATCATTTTAAACTATTTAAGAAGCAACGGTCAAAATATGTAATCTCATTTCTGTTATCTTCGGATAAAATAATATATTTATTATTTTAAAAACAAAAAATATGGACCCTTCTAGTATACATTAAATGTTTAATTGTTTTCCGCGCCATTACGTAGTTAAAGCCAAATCAATTGTTTTTGGACTATTAAAATAATTTCCAACGCTATTGATAATGTTTACATATTCATTTATTTATTTTTTATCATGTCTTACGTTTTAATTCCTGTTTTAAAACATGACGTAAATCAAAAATCTGTGACGTTACGCCAAAGCTATAATTATTTTGTTATGGTAATGTTTTAAGCTCTATTTATAAGAAAGTTCAAATAGGTCAGTTGGTAGAAAATCAAATTTAAGATCTCAAGGTTTCGACAACGATTTCCGCTGATGGAATCCGCTTCATTTGTTGGAAATGTATTATTTAACATTAATGCAATATTCTCGATTTCTAAAAGTAGTTACGATCTTTGGAATTTCGAAATGAGACAAATTCCACAATGTATTTATTACGTTTAAAAAAATGTGACTGACGGATCGACAGACGGACAAAATCTCTATTTATATAAGACTAGCGGGGCTACCCGGCGTTGCTCAGGGTCATAAAAACATATAATTGAGAAGAAATCGCGTGTGTAACATCTTTATATTCAAACTTCTATTTCCCCCTCTCATCTATAGCCGTCTATTTATCTTTCTACCTTTCTCTTCCCTGGTCGCCCCATTTCACTGCTACTTTTAATTTTGCTTTTTGGGAAGGCTGCTTCTTCCCCACCATTTCTCCTACGTTGCCCAGGGCAATAGTATGACATATTTCTATAAAAAGTACCACCTCTATCTGCGCTTTCTATATAGGTACTTATTTCCGCTCCGGTATTAATACTATATACGTATGTATCACCACCGTGGTGCGCAGACTATATACATACCTATCGTCGCCCCAGTGCACATACTATATACGTACCTATTGCCGCCCCGGTGCATATCACTCTTATTACTCTGAAATCACTCTTACTGATTCCGCCATCCTTTTCAGCGTAAATACTGTTAAAATATTATCACAAATTATCACTACAGTAGCTCTATCTAAGATATTGAGCACTTTTCTCCTGGATAACGCCGAGTACTTTCAAAATCAAGGACGCCTCCTGAGCACTACTGATATCACTTAGGTATCCTCCCTCCTTTTCATCTGCAAAATAGTCGAAAGGGGAACGAATATGGCGTCAAAATATTTTCCAAACCTATCAGTACAGTAGCTCTATCTAAGATATTGAGCACTTTTCTCCCGGACAACACCGAGTACTTTGAAAATAAAGGAGGCATCATGAGCACTACTGAAATAACTCTTATCGATTCCCCCATACTTTTAAGCATAGATGCTGTTAAAATATTATCCAAACCTATCACTACAGTAGCTTTATGTAAGATATTAAGAACTTTTCTCCCGGACAACGCCGAGTACTTTCAAAATAAAGGACGCCTCCTGAGCACTACTGAAATCACTTAGGTATCCTCCCTCCTTTTCATCTGCAAAATAGTCCAAAGGGGTACAGAGATGGCGTCAAAATATTTTCCAAACCTATCAGTACAGTAGCTCTATCTAGGATATTGAGCACTTTTCTCCCGGACAACACCGAGTACTTTGAAAATAAAGGAGGCCTCATGAGCACTACTGAAATAACTCTTATCGATTCCCCATCCTTTTCAGCGTAGACGCTGTTAACATATTATCCAAACCTATCACTACAGTAGCTCTATCTAGGACATTGAGCACTTTTTTCCCGGACAACGCCGAGTACTTTGAAAATCAAAGTGGCCTCCTGGGGACAACTGAAATCACTTAGGTATCATTCTCTCCTTTTCATCTGCAAAATTGTCCAAAGGGGAACGAAGATGGGGTTAAAATATGTTCTAAACCTATCACTACAGTAGCTCTATCTAGGATATTAAGCACTTTTCTCCCGGACAACGCCGAGTACTTTGAAAATCGAGGAGGCTTCATGAGCACTCCTGAAATCCCTTAGGTATCCTCTCTCCTTCTGATTTGCGAAATAGTCCAAAGGGGAACGAAGATGGCGTTAAAATATTTTCCAAACCTATCACTACAGTAGCTCTATCTAGGATATTGAGCACTTTTCTCCCGGACAACGCCGAGTATTGTAAAATCAAAGAGGCCTCCTGAGGGACTACTGAAATAACTCTTATCCATTCCCCCATCCTTTTCAGCGTAGATGCTGTTAAAATATTATCCAAACCTATCACTACAGTAGCTCAATCTAGGACATTGAGCACTTTTTTCCCGGACAACGCCGAGTACTTTGAAAATCAAAGAGGCCTCCTGGGGACTACTGAAATCACTTAGGTATCATTCTCTCCTTTTCATCTGCAAAATTGTCCAAAGGGGAACGAAGATGGCGTTAAAATATTTTCTAAACCTATCACTACAGTAGCTCTATCTAGGATATTGAGCACTTTTCTCCCGGACAACGCCGAGTACTTTGAAAATCGAGGAGGCTTCATGAGCAATCCTGAAATCCCATAGGTATCCTCTCTCCTTCTGATCTGCGAAATAGTCCAAGGGGGAACGAAGATGGCGTTAAAATATTTTCCAAACCTATCACTACAGTAGCTCTATCTAGGATATTGAGCACTTTTCTCCCGGACAACGCCGAGTATTTCAAAATCAAAGAGGCCTCCTGGGGACTACTGAAATAATTCGTATCAATTCCCCCATTATTTTCAGCGTAGATGCTGTTAAAATATTATCCAAACCTATCACTACAGTAGCTCTATCTAGGACATTGAGCACTTTTTTCCCGGACAACGCCGAGTACTTTGAAAATCAAAGAGGCCTCCTGGGGACAACTGAAATCAGTTAGGTATCCTCCCTCGTTTTCATATGCAAAATTGTCCAAAGGGGAACGAAGATGGCGTAAAAATATTTTCTAAACATATCACTACAGTAGCTCTATCTAGGATATTGAGCACTTTTCTCCCGGACAACGCCGAGTACTTTGAAAATCGAGGAGGCTTCATGAGCACTCCTGAAATCCCTTAGGTATCCTCTCTCCTTCTGATCTGCCAAATAGTCCAAAGGGGAACGAAGATGGCGTTAAAATATTTTCCAAACCTATCACTACAGTAGCTCTATCTAGGACATGGACCACTTTTCTCCCGGACAACGCCGAGTACTTTGATAATCAAGGAGGCCTCCTGGGGACTACTGAAATCACTTAGGTATCCTCTCTCCTTCTGATCTGCGAAATAGTCCAAAGAGGAACGAAGATGGCGTTAAAATATTTTCCAAACCTATCACTACAGTAGCTCTATCTAGGACATTGAGCACTTTTCTCCCGGACAACGCCGAGTACTTTGAAAATCAAAGAGGCCTCCTGGGGACTACTGAAATCACTTAGGTATCATTCTCTCCTTTTCATCTGCAAAATTGTCCAAAGGGGAACGAAGATGGCGTTAAAATATTTTCTAAACCTATCACTACAGTAGCTCTATCTAGGATATTGAGCACTTTTCTCCCGGACAACGCCGAGTACTTTGAAAATCGAGGAGGCTTCATGAGCAATCCTGAAATCCCTTAGGTATCCTCTCTCCTTCTGATCTGCGAAATAGTCCAAAGGGGAACGAAGATGGCGTTAAAATATTTTCCAAACCTATCACTACAGTAGCTCTATCTAGGATATTGAGCACTTTTCTCCCGGACAACGCCGAGTATTTCAAAATCAAAGAGGCCTCCTGGGGACTACTGAAATAATTCGTATCAATTCCCCCATTATTTTCAGCGTAGATGCTGTTAAAATATTATCCAAACCTATCACTACAGTAGCTCTATCTAGGACATTGAGCACTTTTTTCCCGGACAACGCCGAGTACTTTGAAAATCAAAGAGGCCTCCTGGGGACAACTGAAATCAGTTAGGTATCCTCCCTCGTTTTCATATGCAAAATTGTCCAAAGGGGAACGAAGATGGCGTAAAAATATTTTCTAAACATATCACTACAGTAGCTCTATCTAGGATATTGAGCACTTTTCTCCCGGACAACGCCGAGTACTTTGAAAATCGAGGAGGCTTCATGAGCACTCCTGAAATCCCTTAGGTATCCTCTCTCCTTCTGATCTGCCAAATAGTCCAAAGGGGAACGAAGATGGCGTTTAAATATTTTCCAAACCTATCACTACAGTAGCTCTATCTAGGACATGGACCACTTTTCTCCCGGACAACGCCGAGTACTTTGATAATCAAGGAGGCCTCCTGGGGACTACTGAAATCACTTAGGTATCCTCTCTCCTTCTGATCTGCGAAATAGTCCAAAGAGGAACGAAGATGGCGTTAAAATATTATCCAAACCTATCACTACAGTAGCTCTATCTAGGACATTGAGCACTTTTTTCCCGGACAACGCCGAGTACTTTGAAAATCAAGGAGGCCTCCTGGGGACTACTGAAATCACTTAGGTATCATTCTCTCCTATTCATCTGCAAAATTGTCCAAAGGGGAACGAAGATGGGCTTAAAATATGTTCTAAACCTATCACTACAGTAGCTCTATCTAGCATATTAAGCACTTTTCTCCCGGACAACGCCGAGTACTTTGAAAATCGAGGAGGCTTCATGAGCACTCCTGAAATCCCTTAGGTATCCTCTCTCCTTCTGATCTGCGAAATAGTCCAAAGGGGAACGAAGATGGCGTTAAAATATTTTCCAAACCTATCACTACAGTAGCTCTATCTAGGATATTGAGCACTTTTCTCCCGGACAACGCCGAGTATTGTAAAATCAAAGAGGCCTCCTGGGGACTACTGAAATAATTCTTATCCATTCCCCCATCCTTTTCAGCGTAGATGCTGTTTAAATATTATCCAAACCTATCACTACAGTAGCTCTATCTAGGACATTGAGCACTTTTTTCCCGGACAACGCCGAGTACTTTGAAAATCAAAGAGGCCTCCTGGGGACAACTGAAATCAGTTAGGTATCCTCCCTCCTTTTCATCTGCAAAATTGTCCAAAGGGGAACGAAGATGGCGTTAAAATATTTTCTAAACCTATCACTACAGTAGCTCTATCTAGGATATTGAGCACTTTTCTCCCGGACAACGCCGAGTAATTTGAAAATCGAGGAGGCTTCATGAGCACTCTTGAAATCCCTTAGGTATCCTCTCTCCTTCTGATCTGCGAAATAGTCCAAAGGGGAACAAAGATGGCGTTAAAATATTTTCCAAACCTATCACTACAGTAGCTCTATCTAGGACATTGAGCACTTTTCTCTCGGACAACGCCGAGTACTTTGATAATCAAGGAGGCCTCCTGGGGACTACTGAAATCACTTAGGTATCCTCTCTCCTTCTGATCTGCGAAATAGTCCAAAGGGGAACGAAGATGGCGTTAAAATATTTTCCAAACCTATCACTACAGTAGCTCTATCTAGGATATTGAGCACTTTTCTCCCGGACAACGCCAAGTATTTCAAAATCAAAGAGGCCTCCTGAGCACTACTGAAATAACTCTTATCGATTACCCCATCCTTTTCAGCGTAGATGCTGTTAAAATATTATCCAAACCAATCACTACAATAGCTCTATCTAGGACATTGAGCACTTTTCTCCCGGACAACGCCGAGTACTTTGATAATCAAGGAGGCCTCCTGGGGACTACTGAAATCAGTTAGGTATCCTCTCTTCTGATCTGCGAAATAGTCCAAAGGGGAACGAAGATAGCGTTAAAATATTTACCAAACCTATCACTACAGTAGCTCTATCTAGGATATTGAGCACTTTTCTCCCGGACAACGCCGAGTATTTCAAAATCAAAGAGGCCTCCTGAGCACTACTGAAATAACTCTTATCGATTACCCCATCCTTTTCAGCGTAGATGCTGTTAAAATATTATCCAAACCAATCACTACAATAGCTCTATCTAGGACATTGAGCACTTTTCTCCCGGACAACGCCGAGTACTTTGATAATCAAGGAGGCCTCCTGGGGACTACTGAAATCACTTAGGTATCCTCTCTCCTGATCTGCGAAATAGTCCAAAGGGGAACGAAGATAGCGTTAAAATATTTACCAAACCTATCACTACAGTAGCTCTATCTAGGATATTGAGCACTTTTCTCCCGGACAACGCCGAATATTTCAAAATCAAAGAGGCCTCCTGGGGACTACTGAAATAACTCTTATCCATTCCCCCATCCTTTTCTAGCGTAGATGCTGTTAAAATATTATCCAAACCTATCACTACAGTACCTCTATCTAGGACGTTGAGCAAAAAAGGAGGAGATAATGCATGGGATGAGTGCATCATGACAACGGACCCGATACGACCCTACCTCAACACTTCTCAAAAAAGGAGGAGATAATGCATGGGATGAGTGCATCATGACAACGGACCCGATACGACCCTACCTCAACACTTCTCAAAAAAGGAGGAGATAATGCATGGGATGAGTGCATCATGACAACGGACCCGATACGACCCTACCTCAACACTTCTCAAAAAAGGAGGAGATAATGCATGGGATGAGTGCATCATGACAACGGAACCGATACAACCCTACCTCAACACTTCTCAAAAAAGGAGGAGATAATGCATGGGATGAGTGCATCATGACAACGGACCCGATACGACCCTACCTCAACACTTCTCAAAAAAGGAGGAGATAATGCATGGGAATAGTGCATCATGACAACGGAACCGATACGACCCTACCTCAACACTTCTCAAGAAAGGAGGAGGTAATGCTCACACCGGCGAATACCGTAACCCCCCCCCCCACCAATTTGGCATGAAAGGAGGAGGTAATTCCTATCATGATAACAGAACGGCCACAGGGAGGGAGGGGGGGGGGGGAATATTAGCGTCTATTAATAATTAAGAAAGAAAGTGTGAGAGGGAAAAAATGACAGAAAGGAAAACTGCCACTCTCTGACGTCATGATGACCTGATATAACCGGACACAATTTAGGTCAAGACCGGGTACATCCGGCAAGGGATTATGGGACAGGTGCGGATATGATTGAGCAACCCTTGTTTCACTACACACTCTTAACGTAGGATTCCTATGTTGTTATTGATGCATCCGGACAGAAGTTATTGGATGATCTGATAGAACCGGACAGAATTTAGGGCAAGACCGGGTACATCCGGCAACTCTGCATTTTTATCGGATTAGTACATAAATACATTAGATTATTTCGAATTTACTACATATTAACTTGTAAAAAGTCGTGTAAAATAGTTGATATTCAAAACTCATGTAATAAGTTGTTAAATAGTATTATACAATGTTTGTTAAAAGAAAATCATAGTTATTATTACTTGTTAATTTATTAATGTAATTTAAACAGTGTATAGTCGATAGACCGCGCTACTGTCGTAGATTCGTTATAAATACTGATAGAAATCTTTCAAAGAATTTTAATTTTAGATGCTTAGTCAGCCTTTTGGCTATTTGTCGGCCTTTTGGCTAAGATCAGAGTGTAGTATCTGTTCTCAGATAAAACATTCTCGTTTTCCCAAAGACCAGGCTTTCCGCTACCGGGCCCGTTGGCTAGGTTTAAAGCGTTTTCTTGCCCCCTTTTGGGGCTTTTTTCACTTTTTTATTTTTTCTCTTTTTTTTTATGATCTTTCTAGTTCCTCCCCCGTTGGGGAGGCAGCTCCCACTTGGTTTTAGAGCTAATTTCTCACTTTTCTCTATCTAGTTCCAGCTCCCACTTGGTTTTAGAGCTAAGTTTTTTTGTTTTTTTTTGTTTTTTTTCACTTTTCTCTTTCTTGTAGCCACTTTTTTGGCAATTAATATTAATTAATTCTTTTTTCAGAGTCTGACTGCTTGTCCCAACTTAAGCAGCCGGCAGGTTCGGGGAAGACTCACGTGCCTTTTGGCGACGGTCTCCCTGATTCCGAATCGGCGGGTTGTGGTCGGCAGACAGACACAGATTGAGATGGAGGCCACCTTGGTCTCAAAAGCCAGAGCTGTCTTGGCTAAAGACAGCGAGAGGGGTGTGGCCGCGAAGGGCGCCCCAGTTGCGAGTTCGGTGAGTGTTGCGTCGAGCGACACTCCAGTCCGGTCGAGGGGAGACACGCTCGAGTGCTCCCCAGGAGGTGTTGCCCCGCAGGGCACCTCTGGAGCTTTGTTGGGGAGTGTCGTGCCGTGCGATACTCCAGTTCGGTCGGGGGGAGACACGCTCGAGTGCTCCCCAGGAGGTGTTGCCACGCAGGGCACCTCTGGAGCTTTGTTGGGGAGTGTCGTGCCGTGCGATACTCCAGTTCGGTCGGGGGGAGACACGCTCGAGTGCTCCCCAGGAGGTGTTGCCACGCAGGGCACCTCTTCATCGCGACGAGGGAGTGTCGCGTCGAGCGACAATCCATCGTTGTCGGATTTCCTTTTGGAAATGGAGACGCCAGCGGTTCCAAGAGTATTGGTGTCTCCGGAAGTTTTCTTCCAAGGGTATGATGATACCCCTTTTCATAAAAGTAAACTAACGAAAAGCCAGTCGTGGGACTTAAAGGTGGCGGAACAAAACTACCGCCCAGGTTTATTTGTAGGGTGTTCCTCAGGGGATGAAAGTCTATCAGGGGGAGAGGGCCCAAGTAAACCAGCTCACAGACCGGAAAGGAGGAAGGGGATCGCGGCTAATGAACCATGGCCAAGGCTGTCCAACTCTGGTTCGCGGATCCCCAATAAAAAGAAGATCGAGGTAACGGCTTCCGCTAAACCCACTAGTTCAGTGTGGGGGCCCAAACAGCAGAAGACTCCTGAACATTATAGGAGAGTGTTCGAGGAAAAATACAAGGAGTTCACTGAAGGAAACACAGTGAAGCTGCCTCCAGGAACGCTGGAAAATTTGAGGAAGAGGATCATCTCCTTCGTAACTTTGGACGCAAAGGCGAATGGGTTGGTAGGAGTCCTGAAGGAGAGAGTCATGGAAGCACTGGTGGGCTTGAAGATCCCAGCTTCCTATATCCTCAGGAAAAGCTTTGCAATGTGGGACGTGCTGCTCCCAACCCAGGAGGTAGCAGAAAAGCTAGCAATGGGCGGAGACGTAGTCTGGAAGGGCATGAAATTAAGACCCGAATATATGGAAAGGAGAAGCGCGTCAGTTTCGGTTCTCGGCGTCCCATGCTGCATCGACTCCGACCATCTGGGAGCGATAATGTCGCAGTATGGCGACGTCGAGGAGGTGGTGCCGACTCGCGGAATGCATGGTATTCTGACAGGAGAATACAGGCTGAAGATGAGGGTCAACCGGCAGGGGTTTCAGGCGATTCCAGCACAGTTAAAATGCGAATCCTGGTCTATGTCGATCATCGTGGAGGGAAGAAGGCCACATTGCTGGCGCTGTCAGACGCCAGGGCATGTGGCAAAGGACTGCCCCCAAAGAATAACAGCAAAGCCCCCAGCGGCTGTTCCCCAAAAAGCGCCAGCAGTGTCGGCATCATCGTCAGCAGCAGTAGACAAGGAGTCCACAGAGAAGGGGAGGAAGCCCACCCCGACCCCTATACCAACCAAGGGGAGACCGATGCCTGCAGCTTTGAAAAGGAAGCTGACAGCACTCTCATCAGAATCGGAGGAAGATGGAAAGGAGGTGGAAGCAGCAATGGAGCCCCCCAAAAGAAAGGACCCAAAAGCAAAAAAAGTCCGGGAGTCAGCAAGAGAGGAGGAAAACACTAAATCTTTAGCCCCCTCCGAGTCAATGGAACAGGAAAGTGTTCCTCTCAAGTTTTACACTCCCTTAAACAGCCCTCGGGATAGGTCCCCAGTGTCGGCGAGACAGAGGGAAGAGGAGGCTCCCATCCCAGTAGCGCCGCCGGCCTCTGAACCAGGAGGAGCTGCTGAGGGAGTCATGCCAGAAGTCGTTCCAGGAAGAAAGCAAGAGGTCATTCCAGAAGTCGTCCCGGTACCACCTCCTCCTACGCCAGTGAGACGAGAGAAGACTAGGAGGTTCCCCTTTCTGCCGGGGGTAAGGATCTGTGAGGCGGATTCATTAAAGGTCCAATCAGACCTCAATGGAAGGCAGAGGCGATATATTAAGCAGCTGGAGAGCTTCACCCACGTAGGAGGAAAACAGGTGCAAGACCCCCGAAATTTTAAAAATGCACCCAAAATTATAACGTTTGTGAGGCAGGAAACCGGGAACGGGAGGGAGAAAGCATTATGGAGAATGCTTAGGGCGGCCAAGGACGCAATCCCGGAGCAACCCCTTATAGAAGAGGAGCACCCTTCATTTAAGGAAATTAAGTCCAAATGTAGTGGGAGGGTCCCCATTTATGTTCACCCCTCATTTTTTCGGGCTTTAAAATTAACTTTCCCCGTGGACGTGGGAGGTTTGGCACGAGACGGACGGATTTCGTCCGAACTGCTGACCGGCAGTCTCGGTCAAACCTTCGGCGTCCTCACTCCCGAGGACTTTAGCCCCGTGTGTGACACTAATTGATGGGGACCACAAATTTAAACTTGGCTTGTTGGAATGTGAGGGGCATGAGATCCCGAAGCAGGGCTGCTCGCGTGCTGAGGGATCTCGTGGCCCGTGAGGTAGATGTAGCTGCGATTGAAGAGACCCACTTCGATTCGTATGGGGATTGTGATGTGCTGACTGACGACTATGACGTCTACTCAGCATATGGCGATGCTCATAGTTGTGGCATCTCTTTGTTAGTGAGACGCACCCTGCCTGCGGCGGTGAGCGTTGTTCATGCGGATGCGGTGGGACGACTGGTCGTGGTCGATGTTGCCGTTGAAAACAGCAAGTTTCGGATCGTTGCGGTTTATGCGCCCAACATTGCTGGCGAGAGGGTTTCCTTTTTTCGACGGTTGGAGGCGTTCCTCAAGGGTCCGGAGCGAGTAGTTTTAATGGGGGACTGGAATGCCATCCTAGACCCCAAGATAGATAAGGTCGGTGGGAATAGAGGGTCGGCGAGGTGGGAAAGCAGTCTGTCTGACCTGATGGCCTCATGCGATCTTGTCGACAGATTTCGCGTTGATCACCCAGGGCGGGAGATGTGGACGTGGCATACTAGCGCGGCCTTCTGTCCGAGTACTTACTTGGACAGAATGTTAGTTAGAAGAGGCGACGTAGATTTCATATCTTGTCCCACGTTCACTTGGTTAGGACATTCGGACCATAAATTGGTTACGGCCCGGTTGAACTTAAGTGATAGGCCTAGGTTGGCTGGGTACTGGAAGTTTAATACCTCCTTACTGGAGATACGAGACTTCCGGGAACAGCTAACGTTACTACTCCAGCGGGGATTAGTGGGGGTGGTTATCGGGAGTAGGTACTGGGTTAAAACTAAGGCTCAGGTTAGAAACTTTTGTGTCCGCTACAGCCAGCGCCTCGCTCAAAATAGGGCTAGGACGCAAAAGCAAGTAGAGGATAAGATGACCCGGGCGGTGGCTGGGGGGGGGATCCCCTAGAGATAGCATTAATTACGGGGGACCTCAATCGCTTGGCTAGCGAGCGATATGAAGGTCAAGTAGTTAGAGCTAGATTAAAGAAAGTCTCTAACGAAGCCGTGAACGTTGACGCTGTTGAGCGTAAGGCTGCTTTACGTCGTGGTTCGGATGGGTACATTCGGAAGGTGAAAAACCTGGAAGGACATACCCTGGTATCGTCTCGTGAGATCTGTGAGGGGTTCCGTGAGCATTTGGAGGAACGCTTCACCCAACTGCCCAGACTCCGCGGCCAGGAGTTTGACAGCTATTTGGCTGACTCGCCCCGCCTCGAGGCGGCTCGAGCAGCTGGCTGTGATGGCAGGATTACGGAGGGCGAGATCGTTACTGCGTTGAAGCAGGTCGGCTTGAACAAATCTCCGGGACTCGATGGTCTGCCGTACGAAATGTATTTGAGGCTGTCGCCCATGTTTGTCCCAATTCTGAAGGATGTGTTTAACCACTGGTTTGTTCAGGAGTCAATCCCTGGACAGGTAACCAAAGGAGTGGTCACATTACTGAAGAAGAGGGACCAACCTGGTGGGGGAAATTTAGACGACTACAGGCCCATAACTCTGCTAAACACAGAGTTAAAGATTTTGGCCCGCGTTCTTGCGAACCGCCTGCAGGTTGTTATCGGTGATTTGATCAAGCCTGAGCAGAACTTTGCTGTGAAGGGGAGGTCGATTCAGAACAACTTGCATTTGATTCGCATGATCATAGAGGGGACAGAAGACGACGCTGAAGCCGCGCTGATCAATTTAGATCAGTCCAAGGCTTTCGATAGGGTCGACCATGGTTTCCTGAAAGCTGTTTTAGCGGCTGCCGGTTTTGGTCCGGACTTCCGCAGGTGGATCTCTATTCTGTATGACTCGCCGACGGCAGTGGTGCAAGTCAATGGAAAGAGGTCGGAATCGTTCGTTGTTTCTCGGTCGGTACGTCAGGGTTGTCCACTGTCGCCCCTGCTCTACATCCTGGCGTTGGAACCCTTCCTTCGCAAATTAAGGGATGAGGCGACAACACCAGTCCTGCGCGGGATCGCTATCCCTCCTCGCAAAGCGCGAGTCAGGGTTTCCGCGTTTGCCGATGATGTCACCGTTTTCGTGTCGAGCCGTACTGACATTCGAACGGTGATTAAGGCGCTCGCTCGGTACGAAGAAGTGACAGGGGCCATAGTCAACCGCAGCAAGTCGAACGGCCTGCGGTTGGGTGCCTGGAGCGGAGAGACCGCTCTTCCAGGTGACTTCAGCTGGTCGGATGGCCCGGTTCGAATCCTCGGCGTGTGGTTCGGGCCGGGCCTCCAGCTGGAAAAGAACTGGTCGGAAGTACAGACAAAGGTCGAATCGTCGGTCCGGGCTTGGATTCGAAGGAAGCTTTCCTTAAAGGGCAGAGCGGAGGCGTGCGCCACTTACGTCTTTCCTCTCATCCTTTACCGGCTGTCTGTACTACCACTGCCTGCGGCCCGCCTTATCGCTTTCACGCGCTTACTCTTCTCGCTTCTTTGGAAGGGCCGGAAAGCGTACGTCCGCAGACAGGTCTGTACTCAAGTTCCGAGTGTGGGAGGCTTGGGGATGCCTGACTTGGCAAGTCATCGACATGCCGAGAGACTGGCTTTCCTGAGTCGGACTTTGATGGAAGACACTCCGTGGGTCCCTGCGGTCGGGAGCGCCTTTCCCAACCTCATACCCGACCTCTCGGTCGAAGGACGACGTAGGCCGAGAGGGGAGCCCTTGTTCTTCGCCGAATGCCGGGCCGCGCTTAGAGCGTTGCCGGGGTCCAGTAACCTTGCCCGGTCTAGGAAGAGACTATATCGGGATCTAGTGGAGGGTACCGCTTCGGACCCACTTGAGGAGCGGCTTGGATTGTCGAGGGAGGAGGCCCACTCCCAGTGGAATTGGGCGCCAGGCCAGAGTTATCTCAACAATTCTGAGTATTCTCTGACCTGGCGACTGGTTCGGAACGCACTGCCCCTCTATGGCAGATTATGCAGAGATGGTTTAAGGGACGTCCCCTTATGCCCGCGCTGTGAAGACAACGAAGAAGAAACGGCCGAGCACGCCTTCTTCACCTGCAGCAAACTTCGACATCTCTGGGGATACGTCAGGGAGGTGACGGCCCGCATCGACGCCGAGCAGCCGATGGTCCTGGATGTAGCATCTGTCATCAACAACGCAGCATCGCCGTGGTCTGGGGAGAAACGAATGGTGTTTCTAGCCATCCTAGCCGTAGCAAGACTAGTGACGTGGGTTACACGTCTTAATGAGGTTCATGGGGTTGGATCTGTTTCGGATCGGGATCTGGTAGTTTACTTTAAACACCAACTTAAAGTGAAGATCAGATGCGATTGGAAACGATTACATCGCATGGATTTCGATAGGAGATGGGTGCATGACACTAGTTTGTGCATCCGACGAGGCGCCAAGTTTGAGTTCGTGTTCCCTCCATAGTTATGGCACACGCGGTACTGGGTTCTACGGAACCCACCCCTGTAGAGTTTTTTGGATTTATTTCAAAAAACTGGTAACCTCTTAAACTAGTAGGAATGAAAGTTATCCTGTCCCTATTTTATTTTAGTCGGCACTAGAGAGCTTCCAGAGATTCCCACTTCCACTGTTTTATTTTGTCCCCGGTCTTTTGAAACCCTTGGCATTACTATCTTGGAAGACGCCATCCACCCCATGATCCCATTCCCGATGAATTTATTTTTTGAACACTCCTCTCTTAAAGTTCCCACTCCCACTTAGTGACCGACCCGCTTGTTTTCGGTCTCGTGCCGGAAAACAGTGGGCGGTCTAACACTTAGTCATGAGGGAAAGCCGGGCCATACTAACTTTTTTACCATTTTATTTCGTTCTTTATTTTTCTTTCTTTTTGGGTGTTTTTAATATTTTTTCCCACTCCCACGATAATTCTTTTTTACATCGATGTTTTTTGGGGATATTTTAAGTAGGGATCAACCCACAGAGTGAATGCGGTATTTTGGTGCAAGAATCTAGTTTGGAGTCAGCAAATGTTCTTTTTTATGTTGTTTGTAAAATTTTGTGAAATAAAAAACATTGAACAGCTTGTCTCACTTATCCCCGACCCCCCCCTCCCCCTACATAACGGGCACTATGCCTAAGGTCTGGTGAGTTCCCAAGGTTTGTAAAATCTTCATCTGTAGATAAAGATGAGGGTTGTCCGAAGGAACTCACCTGCCTAAATAAATCAGCCTTTTGGCTAAGATCAAAGTGTAGTATCTGTTCTCGGCATTTTTGCCTTGAGATTAAGTGTAATCCGATAGGTGTCGGTTTTACACTCTCGAATCAAAAATTAGATTATCATTTTATTTTTTAATCCCTTTTCCTTTTGGGCATTTCTTCTCCCCTAAAGTACAGGTTAATACGCTCCCAAAGGTCGGGCTCCCACCGACGATTACTCATACTCCCCCCCCCTCCCCCTAATTTCACCTGAGGCGTTCACACCGGCGAATGCCTACACTCCACCTCCCCTAAATTTCGCCTGAGGCGGCCCCACCGTCGAATACCGATACTCCCCCTCCCCAAATGTTTCCTGAGGCGCCCCACCGGCGAATACCGATACTCCCCCAGATTTAGCCTGAGGCGCTCATACCGGCGAATGCCGACATTCCCCCTCCCCAGATTTGGCCTGAGGGACCCCACCGCCGACATTCCCCCTCCCCAGATTTGGCCTGATGCGCCCCACCACCGAATACCGACACTTCCCCAAATTTCGCCTGAGGCGCTCACACCGGCGAATGTCGACACTCCCCCTCCCCAAATTTGGCCTGAGGCGCTGATACCGGCGAATGCCGACACTCCCCCCAAATTTGGCCTGAGGAGCCCCGCTACCGAATACCGACACTCTCCCTCCCCCCAAATTTGGCCTGAGGCGCCCTATCACCGAATGCCGACATTCCCCCTCTTCAGATTTGGCCTGAGGCGCCACACCGCCGAATGCCGACATCCCCCCCCCCTATTTGGCCTGAAAGGAGGAGGTAATGCCTGGAAGTATTATATCAGGATAACAGAACGGCCATAGTGAGGAAGGGAGGGGGAAGGAATATTAGCGTCTATTAATAATTAAGAAAGAAAGTGTGGGAGTGAGAGGGAAAGACGAAAGAAAGAAAAAAATGGTTGTAGTGTGAGTGAATTTCCTCCCACCACTCCCTTACTCTGACGTCATATCTAGTTTATCGCGACTTTGCATTTGATTTCTTCTCAAATTAGTATAAATAACGTTGAAAAATGGAGTTAAAAGCCACCCCCCATTGGAGAAAAGTGCTCAGTCGACCCCGGAAGAGTCAATTTTTTTTTCCGGTTCCGAGATATTAGACGCGCCTGGGTTGGCCGGTCGGAATGATGTCACCCGTGTGACCGTTTGTTGGGTACTTTCGGAGGAGAAGCTTTACATACATACATACATACATACATCCATACAGACAGGTGACGTTTATATAATAGATATATCACTAATCAATCTAGCAATATTCCACCAAATCATTAAAACTAAAATTCTTTCTGACGAACAGTATGGATTTAGGTGAGCCCGTTCTACTGCTGATATCCTAACAGTCATCTCGGAACGCATATGCCATACATTGGATAACGTTACTGAAGCTAGGACAGTAGCGCTTGATATATCCAAGGCTTTTGACAGAGTTTGGCATGAAAATTAAGTCGTACGGTATTACTGGACATATATTATAATAAGATCCTATTTAGCCGAAAAAAGATCCAGGTGGCCCCTGATAGTCGTACATCCAAACAACATGACATTAATGCAGATGTGGCCTAGGGGTTGGTACTTGAACCGTTATTATTCATGATCTTTATAAACGACTTTCCTAAATCGTGTCTGAGATTGGTATATTTGCTGATGACACCAGGCTCTATACCCGACATGTAGGCAAAAGGAACACACGCATATCAAAGGCAATGGCAAAGGCAATGGCAAAGGCAATATCAAAGGCAATGGCAAAGACAATGGCAAAGACAATGGCAAAGGCAATGGCAAAGGCAATGGCTGAATCATAAGGAAATGACCCCAGTCTGTGATCGAATGGGGACCTAAGTGGATGGTAAGAGTTAATGCTACTAAGACAAAGCTCCTATCCTTCAACAATTATAACCCACTATCGTCATTCAAACTACTTGGGCTAACATTCACAGTTAACATGTCTTATAACACATACATAGATGAAATTGCCAAGGCTGCTGCAATGAAGGTTGGCTCGCTTTACTAGGATAAACAAAAACTTATCACACCTGCCAGTATCCTATATCTCTACAAAGCCACCATTCGCCCATGCATGGAGTATTTTTGTCACATTTGTCCTGGTGCACCAAGCGCTAGCCTTTCCCTCTTGGATAGGGTAAAAAAAAGGGTCCTTAATCTAATAGGCCCCTCACTAACAAGCATGCTCCAGCCTCAATCCTATCGCCGCAATGTTGCATACCTGAGTTTGATTTGCAAGTACTTTAATGGAATGTGCTCCAATGAGTGTGCTGCACGTGTGCATCTCTGCGTAATTACTCCTGATTAACCCGTCAGTCAGCATAACGCCACCCCTTCACGGTTGAAGTCCCCAAAATGCAGGAGAGCTTTCTACTCTAATAGCTTCTTTCCTCGTACTGCTAGCCTTTGGAATACCTTCTTGCTTCCTGTTTCCCTGACCAGACTAACATACATACATTTAAATGTAATGTGAACAAGCGTCTCGCTTCAAAACATCCCATATAGGATTCGAGATGAACTTAAGTAAAAAAAAATAAAAAAGAAGATTTTTGCGTACATATGTATACAAACACTTTTATCCTAGTCAAAAAGCCATGTCTGTTCAACCAAAGTGTACATTTAGCAAATATTCCGTTTCCGAGAAAAGTCCATTCGAAATATTATTTCTGCGAATCGTCCTTGCCGGGAAAAAGCCCGCCAATCTGTCTATCGTTCGCTATGTATGCATATATCTACTCGTCCAACGTCGATCAAATTTTTTCCTAAATCACTCTTGTATTTTCCTTCTTTATTTTGTTAAAAATGTCTTCTTTTTAACCAGGTGACAAAAAAGGATCTGCTTCCCGTATTCGCTTGGATCCATGGAGGGTCCAATACGGCCGGCATGGCCGCTATGCACGACGGCGATGTCTTCGCTTCTCACACGGACATCATTGTTGTAATGATGAACTACCGCCTTGCTGCTCTTGGTATGTGAGTGTGAATTTCACATTTATTATCCCATTTTCATTTCAAATACATTTCTGCACACCCTTTCCTTTATTTTCAGCGTTAGTTGTAAGCGCAACATTTCAGCCTTCACGAATTTTATGAAACCAAAAAAGAAATAGTAAAATTGAAGTAATAAAAATATAAATAACATTATTATTATTCTTGTTAGTGTTTTGTTGTTATGGCGGCTAAGGAGTGTTTAATTTGTTGATCGACGCCATAAAAAACACTAACAACACTACTACTACTACTACCAACAACAACAACAACAACAACGACAACGACAACGACAACGACAACGACAACGACAACACCACCACCAACAACAATAATAATAATAATAATAATAATAATAATAATAATAATAATAATAATAATAATAATAATAATAATAATAATAATAATCTATATTCCTAAAACGAGATCAACCCTAATTATAAAGTAGATGAAAAAAACATTAAAAATATCATACATAAACATATCTCCCCTACTGAAAAAAACCATAAGCTCCGTTTCACTATTTACTATGAATAATTTTAAAAAACTATTTTTTTAATAAGAAATTCGACGTGAGATACCGATTTACTAAAAACTAGTAATGTTGTGTTGCATAAATCGCTAATGAGAGAATGTGTCTCCAAAAAACCAATACACATATCTGTATGACTAGAACTAGTATTTCCTGCCGCCTTATATGTCTCTTCTCTTCCCCCATAGCTCGATTTACCAACATCTGGTAGAACATGACACACCTCCAAAAAGATTTCAGAAACATATTAGTTGAAAACACTGCCACCCTTACGGTCTCAACCTGCGCCTCCCCATAATCGAAACCTTGCTTTTGATAAAAAATAAAATAAAAAATGGTTTTAATCGACTCTCTTAATAAATTCACTAATTTTATTGTGTGTACCTCCTTCCGTGCCCGATGAAGACTCATGTAAGTCGCAAACGTTTGCAATTTTGGCCAGTTCATGTTTAAACTTGAACAGAACATAAGATCATTGGTTTGCCAACTTGAAAAGATGGATCAAAAAAGAAACAGACAGGAATTGTCATTGTTGTTAAATAAAACATGGATCAACGAAGAAATGCTGCCTAAGTATATATATATGTATATATATATATATATATATATATATACGTAACATTAATTTTATATATATACATCATAAAAATGCATCTTTATGTATATATTTCTAGTAGTCCAAACTTTCAAAGTAGAAGCTCGATGAATGTTACTTTTTAACAACAAAGAATATATAAATAATAACTTTTTTTCGTATCTTTAAATTTGAAATAACTTTTTCTATCTTTAAACTTAACAATGTTTTTATTTTTTCATCTACTTATATTTCATTAACTATTTGCTATTTTGACAGAACTCTTAAGTTATTTATACGTATTTTGCCTTACTCTGCTTTTAAAAAAATGGCGTCTTACAACGATTAGAAAACACATGTTCTCTATTAGAGACGGTATTTTATGCGTTCTACTCCTATGTGAGTGGGTTGTTTTCCTGTTTTTCTTCGTGGTTTTTCTTGACTCGATCTTTACACTTCTGAAATGTCCCATGTGTGAAAAATCTAATATCTATACATATATATATATATATATATATATATATATATATATATATATATATATATATATATATATATATATATATATATATATATATATATATATATGTTCATGATTGTCTGAGTATGTACGAAACTGACCGTCAAGTTATACGGACCTTTTGAATTAAAAAATATGTATGAAGAAATGATCATTGGAATTTAGCATCTTATCAATTATTTATATATATATATGTATATATATATATATATATATATATATATATATATATATATATATATATATATATATGAGGAGATTGTAGTTTGCTTAAGCATTGCTGGTAAATATAAGTGTAAGTTTGTAATCCGAGGCTGTAGCAATGCGATGTAGTTGCCGGAAGGTGGAGAGGGTGAACAGAAACAAACGAGAAGAGAAAACGAATCTCAAAACGATTTATTATTATTTCACGTAAAAACTGATTAAGTACCAGAATAGTAAATACTGTCAGGTAAATAAAATGTTCGGCAAAAGGTAATATTAAATTTTCGAAAGAAAAACTTTCATTATCAAAAGACAACAATTAAAGACCGAAAGGGTCGAAAAAACGGGAAAACCCGGAATCAACTGTTGAAAAACACTGCAGCAGACTATAGGGAGTAGGAACGCAGAAAATGTCAAATTTTAATTAAATAATTATTCAGCTAAAGTAAACATCTTATTAACATTTGTTTATTTATATACTAATTATTATAATTTTATTATTTTTATTTTATATGATTTATTAACTTTTCTTTATTTATTCATTCAATTCTAA
Organism: Sepiola atlantica; assembly: GCA_963556195.1. NCBI lineage: Eukaryota > Metazoa > Mollusca > Cephalopoda > Sepiida > Sepiolidae > Sepiola > Sepiola atlantica. The sequence goes on from OY744516.1 coordinate 136,180,430, forward strand.
ATTTAAATTTACGTGTGGGCCGTTATTGTTATATGGGCAGTGAAATGGGGATTACTTACTGCCTGAGGCGCCCATACCGGGGAATGCCGACGGGGCTGCCCAGGCAATTTTTAAATGGCCAGAGTGCTCAAATTCTCGAGCGCTGGCTTATCTAATCCCACTTTCCCGACCTTGTGTCACATCTTACCTTGTGGGAGGTAGATAAATAAATACTTATTTTAAAATTTAGTGCCTTTCAATCACAATCGATCCTGATAAGACTAGATATTTTTTTAATAAATTGTAGGGAAACTCTCTGGCTTTTTGGCTAAGATCAAAGTGTAGTATCTGTTACGATGGATACTGCACCCCATAGACTGGTATTGTCTTGGCCTTCGGGGCTTGATTTACGCGGGTCTAAGGGTCAGTCCTGTGCAGTTCTAGGAGGTCCACCCTCCCAGGCTTCGCCTCCCCTCTTTGAGGAAGAGTAAGTTTATTGCTTACTGCCTGAGGCGCCCCTACCGGGGAATGCCGACGGGACTGCCCAGGCAATTTTTAAGGGCCAGAGTGTTCACCTCTCGGGTGCTGGCTTTTCAAACTCCACTTTCCCGACCCGACCTTGGGGCACATCTTACTTGTGGGAGTAAGATAACACTGGCCTTGTGCCTAACTCCTGGAGAGGAGTAAATAAATACTTATTTTAAAATTTAGTGCCTTTCAATCACAATCGATCCTGAGAAGACTAGATATTTTTTTAATAAATTGTAGGGAAACTCTCTGGCCTTTGGCTAGGAGCAACGTGTAGTATCTGTTCTGATAATAAATTCTATTATTTATGTCTTCGGTTAGTGAAAGAGAAATTCTTCTGGAATGAGGCAATTTTTAATTTTGTCCTAATCTAGAGTGTCCATTTTTGGGGAGCTGCATTTTCCCTACATTAAAAACCGACCTAGTGTCTAACTCTGCTCTCGTGGGGAGGTAATTAAATAGGAACATGTTGCAATATTAACAAATGAAAATTCCCTTGGCCGAAGCGAAGTTTACTCTTTCAGCTGAACGGCTATTTGGGTCGTACTGTGAAAATCTAGCAGATGTTAGATTGGTGTTGCTGTGTTATTTCTTCGGTATCTGGGGAGGTAGGGCGTTATATTTCTTTATTACATATTGTAAGACTTTACATAGATAGTTTTAGCGCTTTTACGTTCGTCTTAATCTATTTTATTTTTACTTCAAGCTGTGTTTGGCTTTAAGAAGTGGTTTATATTTCCTAGGAGCCTACTTCATAAGAACAAATATAAATATGACCACTTTACAACAATCTGTGTAAGATTTAGATACGTCCGAAGATGGAGTGCTGCTGCCACATCTGGGGAGGTGACTCTCAGAGCATTTTTTCATGCCTTGACAGAGTACAAAATCGACTTCGCAATCTAGTGGTGGATGATCTATTCTCGTCCATAAAGCCCCCCTCCTCCTTTCTCACAAAAGAGACGTTACTAGTCTGTTTCTACTCTATCGTTATTTCCCTGGAAGGTACTCGACTAATCTTCGATGTCTGGTACCCTCTGTAAAACCTTCTCAACAAGCATGTGACTTCACACAATATCTTCCCTTTTTTACTCTATGTATTTAAAACTAAACGGAACATCCATCAACGAAGTTTCTTTCCAAGAACCTCCTATCTGCAATGGATTATGATCAAAATTGAAATTAGGATTCTAGGTATAAGGTTTTTGTATCATTAGATATTTATTGTAATCTTCCTAAAGAAACAAAAAGTTGTGCTAAAATGTTTTGTTTGGGAAATTAATTTTACTCGGACAGTGACGTATATTCTTTTAGTTTACTGCATTGTTAGATGTGATGTCATACCTCCTCACTCCCCATCATTTTGAGCAAGAGATTAAGGTTAAGAAACGACATCAACAAAGAAATGATTTTATTAAACGACTAATATGTTCACTTTGGAATTTTTGGAGACGTTGACAACTCCAAAAAATAGTTATGAATCTGTGGTTTTCGTAACTACTTGACCTATTTATACGTGAGATCGTTGTAATTGGTGAAAATAATTAACTCGTCTTTTAAATATTTTTTAAGATATGGTCTTTAAATGTGTTCATTTGAATCACGCACGAGGATTGGTGTCACGTGAACAGTAATAATTATCACGTAATGTTAATATTTTTCATTATCTTAGTTTTCACACCAGAAGATAGTCGACCGATGTTAGTTAGCGGGAAAGTTATCATGTGACAACCTTCCCAATTTGAAATGTAAGAACATGACTTCAATGTTAAACGCTCACTAATAATGAGAAATATACGATTTTAATTAAATATTCATATAAAATAACGTCGCAATCGGTAAAGTTAAAAAATGAATAAAATAGAAATAAAGAAAACGTCTCAAACAGGACAGTTTTAAAAAAAGAAGGGAAGAAAAACGTATCAATCGGTATAGAAACAAGAAAGGAAAAACAGAAAGAAAACGGCCTATTTTAGCAACAGTGGAAGATTAAATAAATTTGCAGATTTTTTCTTATGAGTTAAGGAAGATGGGAAGATGTAAAAATCGTTGCTAAATTTGAATTGAAAAAAAATGTGGTGCCAGTTTTTACCCCCCCCCCCCCCAAAAAAAAAAATTAGAATTTGTGGCATTGAACTATGTAAATAATAAGTGAGATTCTTAAAAAAATATGGGTGAAATATAAAAATGTTGGTACTTCTACAAAATTTGAACCGAACTGTTTTTTTTTATCTAACCCTAAACTAACCCTAACCTAACCCTAACCCAGTCTTAATCTAACCATAACCTTATCTTAAAGTTAACCTGACGTAAAGTTTTAGGTTTAGTTCGGCAAAAGTTGGTTGGGTTCGGTTCAAATTGTTTAGAAATACCAACATTTGAATACAGTAAATGTATTGCTTATCTTAAAAAGAAGTCCAAAGATATATCTGTATGAGCGGATTTTATTCACGGGGTTGAATGACGTTTTTAAAACTTATCTTCTAAATGCTTTATAATGATAACAACTTTTTTGAAGATTGTTTTCGCCAATGCGTATTTGCAAATCCAGGGAGATGACGTATATGCGAAACGTCAAACCATAAAGAACTTTCAAAATATAATAAGTTGCCTTTTGTTACTAAAGTTGCTCCTGGGATATTTCAACAGGTAATGGACATAATATTATCTAAATTTTAAGTTGCCCACTGATTATTTGGACGACATTTTCATAAAAAAGTAGAAATAAAGAAGAGCAGACCTGTTAAATATTGGGCGAGTATAATTTTGTTAGTTGAGAATAAAAGTAAATGAAGTTCAGTCGGGGGTCAGATTAGTGTACTCAGATGTCAGCTCGACCTTCTGTATGCAAACGACAGATGTGATGTCACATAGCTCAAAGAGAAAGTGAGAGGAGAGGTGTCGCTAGTTCGATCGGAAGGCTCGCGGTTCGAACACGTGCTTTTAGAAATGTCCTGATAAGATATTATTAGACATTAATTATCGACCTCTCTCTGTCTCCCTCGCCCTACTGGTAACTGATTGAAGACAGACGATCGAACACCCATCAAGTACGATGAGAGAAAGAATTAGATTTCTTTTCCCACGGATCATTGTTAAATATTTATGAGCTGAAAGTCGCACTGGTAAAATATTGTTTTGAGATAAGGTTGTCAGATATCACAGCTGTGACGGCCGAAGGAGAAGTAAAAGGTCAACCCAGCTAGCTAGCGAACTGTGATAATTTGAAAGAGGTTAAACCCGAGTGAGTTCGTGCAAGGTCTTAAGCGGGCATATTTTTACTAGCACTTGCTGTGGCCGATCTGTCTTCCTACCAGTTTCATTAATGATCTGCCCCAAATAACTTAATTTTGTAAGAACAATATCGTATATTCGTATTTCAGTGTAATTTATATTTATATATTCTTCTCAATACTTCGAATACATGCTGGCTCTTTTACGTACGCCTCTCTTCTTAATGGAATTCTCACCAGTCGCAATCATCATCGATCTGTGACAGGGGAAAGATAACCCCAACACGCAAAGCGTATGACTTCCCAAGGGAGTTTAATTTAAAAACAGAAGATATAATTTTTTCTACTATTGACTCACCTCTTATCAAGGCCAAGAGCCACTCGAGGATAAGGGTTACTGAGACTGAAATGATTGTCAGCTGAAAGATGAGGAACACTATTGGATTACTAACATTACTGAACAGTATGAATCTATTACTTATGAGGCGGTTTTTGACATGATTTGTAGACGACCCAGTTGTAATCAGCAGGGAAGAAGTCCAACGGTACTGTGTTCCGCAGATGGAAAATCCTTGCAAAGATATAGATTTAGTTGTTTTGTTTTACGGCATATCAACCAATTTCATGTTTTTTTATGCCGAATCCGGGCATTTTGGTATTTGTTTTCTGCTTCAAGTTCGATATATCGTCAAATATTTATTCATGGTGTTTTGTTTGGTTATTTTGTTTTACGGCATATCAACCTTTTCGGGTTATTTTATGCTGAATCCAGTCATTTTGGTGAAAGTTTTTACGCTTCAAATTGTATATATCTTCAAATATTTATTCATGGAGTTGGGTTTGGTTATATTGTTTTAAGGCATATCAACCTTTTTCGGGTTATTTAATGCCGAATCCATTCATTTTGGTAAAAGTCTTTATGCTTCAAGTTCTTTATATCTTCAAATATTTATTCATGATGTGTGGTTTGATTGTTTTGTAGAGGAACACTTTCGTTTTCATTTTTGGATTTGCAGAACAATTGAGTTTTGCAAAGGGAAAGGGAAAAAACAATAACATCAATGTTTGGTGCATTTTTGTTCAGGAAGCCAATATCTTCAGACAACCTGATCTGGTAACACCAGCTTTAGCACAGAAGCTTGGTCCATGAAAATTCCGCCTTATCCATATGGAGGGATAAATGTAGCTAAATGAGTTATTGTTGCGAATGTCTTACAGAGAGGAACCAAGGATTGGAGCTCAGTCGAGCACCTCCCCATAAAAAATGATAGAGCAGAGAGAGACTAGCAACATTTCTTCCGTGAGAAAGAGGTTGCAAGGGGAGAGCACACAATAATAATAATAATAATAATAATAATAATAATAATAATAATAATAATAATAATTCTATCCATTCTTTAAAAACTTTCTAAAATTTTAATATTTTCGACGAAAATATGCAGATTCGTATAAATGTATTTTCATTGTGTTTTAAAGGAAAACAATCACACACGCAGAGGACGCGTTTTTACATAACTTTCTCGTAGGTCCGACTATGGTATGGGTTATTATAAGGGCAATGCGCACCATCACCTTACCCCGGGGAGTTTTAGACGTTCGTTATCAATGTTTATAAAACCACAAAATCTTGTAGACATTTAATTTCTTTTAATACATATAAATTTGGTCCCGAGAAACGCTGGACATCTTCTTTGGGAGATTTTACACGTTCGTTATACAAGCTAACAAAATCTTTTAGACATTTAATTTCTTAATTCTATAAACTTGGGTTTTCAAACAACGCTGGACAGCTTACTCCGGGAAAGTTTTTCGTTATCAAACGTAACAAAATCACAAAATCTTGCAATGTTACTACATTCTATGAACTTTTTTCCGCGAGCAAGGACCGACATCTCTTTTAGTAAACAAGTAATTGAATACACTTTGTTAACGCCTAACATGATCCAACATTGTTTTTGTTAATATTTTAAAACGCACCGAAACGGATGTTCTTTTAATGGCGATAACCACTGAATACAAGACATCAGATTGATTACCAATGTTATACACACCAGATGTTATTACTTTTAATGTGTTTATTTAAATTACGCAATACATCTGTAACGTATTAACGTATTGATATTAGAAGAAGGGAATATGGAGAGGAATTAAATGCATTAAAAAAACGTATAGGCTGGAAAGTGTTACCTATTTCATGACGTTTCAGATGCACGTCTTAGCTTAATATTAAATGGCGGAATAATTCTAGAGACACGTTATTCCCTGTAAACGGTAAGAAAAATGCATTCTTTTAAAGGATAGTTTTCCCTGCATTATGTCGCCTTACTTATATAGAAATCAGGTTGGAAAGAAAGTAATGTCGTTGTTGTCCAACACATTTATTTCATCTGAAACATTCACATTAGGGCATTTTTTATGTTTACAATAATTTCCCTCATTTTCTATGACTTCTGTCCAGTGATCAACTAGCTTCTTGATGCTATTTTCAAAAGATTTCTCTGATTTCTTAGAGAAAAAAAAATTGAGGTCATTTTTGAGTTAGTCGTCATTTTCGTGAAGAAATCTGGAAGAAATATAATTAGAAAATCTTATATTTTCGGATTTCACCGCTAATACTCTCCCACCTCTTGTTTTTGATAAGCGATTTGCCTCAATTTAACAGTATTTAATTTACTTACACAATAGCGTTTCCATAGAATATCTGATAATATGTGTATTAATAACACTCATGCGGTGGGCAAATTGATTCGACGCCAGCCTGCTAAGACGCGATTCTGCGTTTGATTCCCGTCAGATGACGCAAATTCTATTTCACATTGATTCATAACACTTTTGCAGGCGAAGAAATCCTATTTCTGTTACGTAAATACGTAAATTATTCATGAAAGTAAAAAAGATTCCGGGGCAATGCCAGGTAGAAACAGCTAGTGTCATATAAAAGAACGAGAAAATGTGAAAAATAGGAAACAAACAAGGCAATTCTGAATACATGTGTTAGAGAAATAACTCTTAACGCCATCTTCTCCGTTCACAAGATTATTTTCCCTTGGCCCCGTGCTTCTTTGTATTCAATTCATTACCGTCATATAATTTATTATTACTCCCACAACACTTTCCTTGAGGCCCACTTTGCATTTCCTCGACACTAGATCGATTTGCCAACACCTAAAAAACATGACTGTCGCTCCTCTCAATATAGACACATTTTATTTAATAATACAAAGATAATACAATACGAAACCAACATAAAATGATTAAAGTCTGTTACCCAAAAACCAGACACTCCAAATTAATGATCATAATTAAAAAACTAGTCCCAAAATATTAAAGTGTCTAGTATAGATATTAACAAATTCTTAGCCGTTAAACAATCATTCTTTTGAATGCGATATGTCATAGCCACGTGCGTTAACTTTTAAAGCTGTAAATTACTGACCGTTAGAGGACATCAGCAATAAAGACACAATTGTACACACGCCAAGACGAACATCGTCTGATGATGATTTAATAAATCAAATCGAAATTACTCGCGAAAAAATAAAGAAAAATGAAACAGGAAACCCACGAAACTTACATACACCAATTTGACCGAAATACTTAATGGCCTATTCGAAAAAAAAGTCTTATCAAACAAAAACATTCCGTGTTATTTAATAACGTTTACTTAAATAAAAATATGCTGCCTAAATACACAAACTATTTATTCGAGTATATAATCATTAATCTCTGACGACATTCTTAATTCCAAATTGATATTTCATTTCCTTCTACAAATAAAAAAAATCACCTCACCCACGAAATGACATATTGACATTTGCAGAAAATGACATATTGACATTTGAAATGTCCAATATCACATTGGCCCGCATACCTACTAGACACAATCCTCGAGAGTCTTCAGTCTCTCTGTACAAAGGTTTGTCAGGACAACTTGACATGAGGATACTTCACACTACAAGTAAACCCTGACCAAATATTCAAAATAACATAGTATTCGAAGCCCAAAATAAGATCATCTCAACACAGCTATACATTGGCTCATACGAGGAACGCTAACAGCACGTAGCTGGATACTCCAACAGACTCGATGAATTCTTGTCCTGGAATCTGGTAAGACCAAGAGACCAAAAGAAAGATATACTATAACATAGTTAACTGGTCAATTAGGGAGAAAAAAATTAATGTTCTTAACTTCTTTACTAACTCAATGTTTGACAGATAAAGGAGAACTTTAATGGAATATTTGAATATCTATGTATCTCATAAAGAGATCAAGTGTTAGCCCAGTTAGAGGCCCTAGATTTCTGAGAACTTCGACTGAAGTAAAATGAAACAAAAAAGAAAAAATACTGCCAAGTCTGCTGCAAAAAAAGTGGGCTCCCTCTACCTGGCTAGAGAACTTTGCACACCTTCTATAATTCGATGCCATACGTGCGTGGCTTTGGGCGCCTCCTTTTTCCAGAATATCGTGCATCCCGTTCCAGCTTCCTTGATGTTGCCCTCTTCAGGTAGTCTTGTCTCTCTAATGGCTGGAACATCGACATTGAAGCAGGCAAGCGACTTGCAGACAAGGGTTGTACGCTATTCAGGGTGGTTAGCGTTCGCCACATCTTGGAGAGTGCCAATGCTCCACGCACATATCGTTAAAAGCTTTTTTCTTGTTGTGATAACATGATATCTAACATATATAATTATCTTTTGAGACTTTAAAACTTAGACCTAAATAGCTTTTAAGCTGACAGATAAAACTTTGACTCTTACTAGCGAATTTTCATTTTGTCTGTTTTACCATTCGTATATATATATATATATATATATATATATATATATATATATATATATATATATATACAATTGATGCTCTTTCCGATTGCATATCTTGTGTGTTATCATGATGAACAAACATATACTACACTACTTCCAAGGGAAGAGGTAATGCATGGGATTATGATCTCATGACAACAAAACATATACTACACTACACACTTCCCCTAAATTAGAAGATACTATCTAGGAGGATTGTATCATGACAAACGAACCTATACCTCTCTGCTTCTCCAAACTATGGAATAATGCCTAGGAGGATAGTCTAATGACAACAGAACACATACTACACTATCACCACCATTTAAAGAGTGTATGATCATAGATTAGCGATTAAATAAGTGAGAACAAATACTTTGATTTTAGACAAATGGCCGAGTAGCGATTAAAAAAAAGTGGTTTATAAACATTCAAGCGACACTTGTTTTACGAAATATACTTGGAATACTACACTACCTATGCTAAACAGAGGTAATGCCTGGGTGAGCGGTCTTATGAAAACAGAACAGATACTAGGCTAACCACACTTATATCTGGTCATGGCTGACAGCAATAACAATCTACCCCCGTGAATTAAATAACGGTGCAGTTTTAAATTCTTCATAGATTCCTGAGTTCAACATAAAGATTTTCCGAGTTCGACAAGATGCACATGAAGAAGGTCGGAGATTACATCAGGCGAAACGTTGTGACAATAACATCCAAGATGAGAATAGTAGTCTGAATAATCCAAATAATCCAAATTATCAATCCTCATCTAAAATAAAAACGAAACAATAAAGTTCATGTTATTTTTCATGAAAACATTTTATTTTCAACAAAATGCACTTATTTACTTGCCTCCCCACGAAGGCACAGTTAGACACAAGGTCGGTTTTTAATGTGGAGAAAATCCAGCTACTCATAAAGGTGCACTCTGGATTGAAACCAAAATAAAAATTGCTGCAGTCTAGAAGGATTTCTCTTTCTCTGACCGAAGACAAAAAAAGATAAAGTGTAGTATCAAAACAGATACTACACTTTGCTCCTAAAAAATAGCCAAGGAATGTTCATGTTTTACGATATAATTAGCACTATGATAACGCACTTTGCTACCATTTATTTTTAATAATGAAGTTCCACCTGCTCAATTGTTAATATGGAGTCATCTTTCATTGATGGTCAAAAAAATTTAAATCGCCAAGAGGAACACCTCATATTGTGTTATTGAAGATTATATGCGCAGTCTTCCTTACAGCTATTATTTCTGTATAAGTTAAAAGAATATGCAAACAAATAAAGATTAAAAACTGAAATTACTGCACTGCATTCCGCATTCTTTCTGAAATACAGAGAAAGTAATTTCTTACTCAATTTTCTAATTCCCTTGATTTCAAACTAAGATTCCGAAGATTTCTAAAATATTTTGAGACTTCATTCGCTGTCATTGAATTCCATCTTTTCTTATTTAACTTCATCTGAGCTCACGTTAAGAGGAGGGAGGTCACTTCATAACAACTACTTACTTTTAAGCTATGAGAAAACGTATATAATTTTCAATCCGTCTTGTTTGTTCTTTACAGGATTCCTTACATTAAACGACCCAGAACTATCCGGTAATTACGGAATCATGGATCAGCTGCTTGCTTTGAAGTGGATCCAGAAAAACATTCGATTCTTCGGTGGAGACAAGACCAAGGTCACTCTTAGTGGACATAGTGCGGGCGCCGCGGACGTGGGTCTACACACTTTCTCCAGCTTAGCCAAAGGTCAGTGTAAACAGAAATTCAACTATCACTTTGGGTAAAAGTCTTCATGTTATCACCTTTTACTTTTTGGAACACGTAGAAAACCGACATCTTAATATGTCATTTTTTATGGGCCAAGTCTTGATACCCCATATGCATATCCATTCTAACACTCTCTATTGACACTAATATTAACTTTACCAGCTAATATTCAATTTGTTGAAAATATAAGTAATGTCGGTAGGTAGTAACAACAGTCAATATGTAGATCGGAATTTTAAAAAACAGTAATATACAAATTATCTGGTAAAAGCGAAACAGCCTACTTGATGACGGCTTGCGGTTTTTTAAATCGGAAATTTACAAGCAGTGTTTATTAATAACAGCCCCTCCTTATTTTGGTCTGTTTAGATTCTAGTCATCTACATGAATTTCTCTAGTGTCGTCGAATAAAAATATTTCTTCGGGAATATACTGTATTGTATACGTTATTGCAATGATGTTTAATATATTTGAATTCTGTTAAATTTCTATTCATAAAACACTGTTAGACGATTTAAAAAAATAGTATTTTAAATTTTTTTTAAATATAAACAATTTAAAAGGTATTTTCAAACAAAATAAGATTCCAATTATACAAAATAGTAAATAAACTATTTAAAATGATTTTCAAAATAAACTATTTAAGAAATATATTCAAATAAAAAAACATTTCAGTGATAAAAAAAAGTTTGATTTTCAATTTGTTGAAAATATAAGCAACGTCGCTAGGTTGTAACGATAGTTAATATGTGGGTGGGAACTGGAAAAACATAAATATACAGAGTATCCCGTAAAAGATGGAAGATCCTACTTGATGACAGCTTCCGATTTTGAAATCGGAAATTGATAAACAGTGTTTATCAAAAAAAAACAATTCTTCATCATTTTCGACCGCTTAGATTCCACAATTGCTTCCATGAATTTCTCTGTCGAATAAAAGATAATTTCATAGGTAATATTATGTATATAGTACGCTATTACTACGTTCGTAACTTCTCAAGATCAAAGTGGAGTATCTGTTCCGATGGATACTACACCCTATAAACCGGTGTCGTCTTGGCCTTCGGGTCTTGATTCCCCCGGTTTGTGGGTTTGTCCTGTGCAGTTCTAGGAGGCCCACTCTCCCGAGCTTTACTTCCCCTCTTTGGGGAGGGGTAAGTTTATTGCTTACTGCCTGAGGCGCCCCTACCGGAGAATGCCGACGGAACTCCAAGGCATTTTTTGTAGGCCAGAGTGCTCAAATTCTCGGGCGCTGGCTTTTCAAATCCCACTTTCCGACCTTGTGTCACATCTTACCGCTGTGGGAGGTAGATAAATAAATAGTACGCTATTACTATGATGTTTAATATATTAAGATTTTGTTAAATTTCTAGTTATCAAAAACCATTCGACTATATAAAAAAATAAAATAAACTATTTAAAAAATATTTTACAAATAAACTACTTGAAAATATATTCAAACAAAAACAGTTAAATTAAAAAAAGTTTGATTTGATTATTTGTAATAAAAAATGTCCAATTATAAAAACCAGTTGGACTTTTTATGTGTGAATAATACAACAAAATGGCGAAAACAAATTATTAATGACATCCCCAAAAACATCCTCCTTAAAATATAACGGGTAACAATTGTTTTGATAAATTATCCTTCTAAATATTAGATTGAACAAAACATCCAAAACGTGTTTGAAGGACGCACATAATATAAAGGATCTCTCCATATAAACGTGATCCATTTGGAGGCAAATAACTTCGCCTATATTAATGACTAGCAAAAACTACCCGCCCTCCCGGCAGCAATTAATCTAGCTGTAGTCAATGATTTTTCATATTAAAATTAATACAATTCTTTTTTTTGTAATTAGAAAAAAGTGAAGGGATGGGTATTTATTGTTTTCTTTAATAGCAAATGTAATACTTCATAATCATAATCATCATCAGCAGCAGCAACACTATCATCGTTGTCGTCGTCGTCGTTGTCGTCAACAGAAACAACCAAATGTTTGAATTTTAAACATTTTTCATGAAATCGTTGTAATTAATAGTACTACTACTACTAAGTATATTGATATTAATATGAAGAAAAGTATTACATTGATGGCAGAAAAGTAAGGTAGAAAAATAAAAATGAATTGTGCAGAATATTAATTTATTTTAGAATTTTTGTAAAATTATTATTCAAATGAAGCATCTTAGTGAATGTATTTTGGCTGTGTTCTGTTCGGTATATCTAATGTGTTTGAAACAACCTAAATGTAAAATTGAATGTGTTTTGATATGAATATAGTCGAGATACATAAAAACCTTTCGCATTTATTTATTTAGATATAATTCTTTATTTTCAGAGTTTGTAGAAAATATTATAATAATTCAAAATCATCCAAGCAGATGCCATGAAAAACGATTTTCTCCAAAATGAGTGGTATAATGATATTGCCCACTACTCTCTATCAAGCCACGTCAACATCAAGAAATCTGGTTTATGCGAATCTCAACCGCCAGATAAACGCAGTCCTTTAGGGGCCACTGAACTATTTCAAGTGCGCGGCGTGGTTTGCCATATCAATGCCATAATCGAACTGTTTGGGTTTCAGAATAATGTTAAAAGAGAGTGACGGTCAATAAAGAGCGTTAGATGTAGTGCTTGATAAATTCTGGAAGGAACCTTGGTGCGCGTCGTGGTATGCGACAAGAGGAGCAATAGTTTCGACAAGACAGGGGAACGTCCCAGGCAGCTGACATCACTATAAATTGGCTGGATCGTCAATGTACAGCCCTACTGTTCAGCAGACGCTGCGGACCAGAATGTACACCACATTCACTGGATTTAAACCCAGCGGATTTCTATCTTTAGGTTTTATTGAAAGACCGTGTGTAGCACAACTATCCACACGCAATTGCAGAACTCAATGTAGCCATCATAAAACAGATCCGTTGCATAACAATGGAAGTGTCAGAGTGATTAACAAATTGGCTCGACAGCTCCAAGTATGCAATCAGCATCGAGACCCATATTTATCACCTGCTTTGTAAAATTTTAATTTTATAACAAAATAAGCTGAATGAACACTCATTTTAATTGTTAGTTTTTCAGCTTTAAGGAATTCAAAGTTTTGTTGTCTTTTTGTGTGGTTCGTGAGTCATGAGCGTGTAGATGGGTCACGTTTATATTGAGACACTTTGTAGATTTATTAGAAATTGGTTTTAATGATGCTATTTGAAACTTCCAACATGTCTGCAATGTTTCATTTTAGTTGGCTTCAATGTTTACCATAAAAATATCGTCCTTCGACTCTGAAGGTCTTTTCGGGCGACTAGGACTTTCTAAACAGAAATCCCAGCGTTTGAACGTCAGAAAACCATTGATTCAATCACTGAACCATCAGGTAACACTCCGCAAATGATTTACCGCTTTTTAAACAGAACATCCAACATTTGGTTATCGAAAATTGACCTTTGACGCTGTAAAAAAAGCAACATATATACTGATGTTTGGTGTTAGATGAAGCCGGCAAGTTACGTGCACGTGTATACGAGTCAATATACAAGTAGAACCAACGTTACAGCTATTTTATGAAACGTTTCAAAACTCAACTATCGAAATCTCACATGACATTTTAATTCATTTTTTTGGCAAAATCTAAATACGTTTTCATTTTTGAAGAAAATCAACATTCTATCAACTATCTTGTTGAATACAGCTGAAGTATAAATATTTGATTCTTATATAGATGACGGCACATACGGAAAACACAGTTACACAGGTGAAAGTCGCAGTTCAAAATAAAATAACCGGAAAACAATTTGATATACTTATGTACAAAAATAGGTATCTACACAAAATATTAGCAAAAATTATCGAGTAGAATTTTAATTAAAAATCAAAATCAGTGATATCGTTGTAAGGGTTCCGCTATTGATTCGAGCGAACAACACGAAATTCAGGGGGATATTACTGAGTCTGTCATATTAACAAGTAATAAATCAATGGCTGTCAGCAAAATACCGTGAAATTGATGTTTATTTTTAATTATAATTTTACTCGATCATTTTTCCTAATTTTTGCTGAGGATACTTCGTTTTGCCTGATACATATGAATAAACGAGAGATTTATTCGGAATTGCGTTTTACATATGTGCCCTCATCTATATAAGCACCAAATATTTTCTTTTAATGTCTTGTGTTACACGATGAAGATCGTATTTCAATTGTTCTGAATTATATATCACATTAAGGATGTAAGGGCGATAACTTTTATTTTCGTTCGTGTTTCTTGCAAGATTCTTTCTCGTGAAGTAATTGAACAAAGACAACAATTCATCTAAAAATGATGACTTCATTTTTCCTTTATTTCACACATAAGACACTTGATCCGTACTCGGCCTTTTGCGTAGCGTCTGACATCGGGCGTCCTTGATTCGCTTGTCAGACTCCATCTCTCTTGTTCTCTCTGTTGCGAGTGTTTATCACTACCCGTTTATATAATACTTTTCTACGTCATAACTAGGTCAAATATTTTGGCCCACTGTTCACTAGGTACTAATTGTCCCATTGTCCGCTCATTTTAGCTCATTTTAGCTAGAATTTCAAAACACATTCCTTTCAGAAGATTTTGATTAAGCCGTATTTCTCTTTTTCTTTATTATTCACTTCATGTACTTAAAGGTTAAAGGAATGTTGTGATTTCCGATCTCTCTCCAAAAATAATAGTTTCGAGTTTGTGTCCTTTTCATATTAGTTTTTTATCATTGCGTAGTTTGAGTTGAGACGACTTATTCCATGTTTCAAACCTACGCTTCTCCTTGTTGTGTCATATTATTACACCTGTTTAGAAAAATAACCTGTGTAATTCATTGCTTCTTTGTATATTAGCATAGACAGCTTCAGCCTGCATGATAGTTGCACATAACTCCTATCTTACAGGAACGTAACATTCTGTTCATTGTCTTGCTAAATACAGTCATAGACGTAATAGCTTTTGAACATGACTTGTATTTTGAGGATGAGTAAAGTAATTGTTCATTTTTACTCTTAACAAATACAGCCTCAGTCTGGATACATTTTGAAAATATATCTTATTTCGATGATTATTACAATTCTATACATATCACTGATAAATACAGATTCAGTATTTACATCTTTTAAACACATTGCGCATGATTAAATAATAACGCTTTATTGGCAAATACAGTTTAAATCTGAATAGATTTTGACTAGACGACTCATTTTGAAGAAAGTTAATGTTTTACTCATTGCTCATGTCTGTATTGTTAAATACAACTTAGAGTTTGATAATATTTGTTTATTTAAAACTAAATATGGTACTTTTTAGGAATAGGTATCCAACGAAAATGCAGTACTTACATCATCAATTCTGAGTTTCACTGGAAATTTTCGAAACTGTCGAACGTAACTAACTTCACCGAACAAACTGAATGCATTTATTTAACGAAAGAAACTGTTGATCTTATCATTTATTTAATTGTTGATCTTATCATTTATTTAATTGTTGATCTTATCATTTATTTAATTGTTGATCTTATCATTTATTTAATTGTTGATCTTATCATTTATTTAATTGTATTCGATAATGTTATTTTGGTACAAATAATTCTTATTTTGCACTAATCCTAACCTAACCCGAACCCTTACCCTAACGTAACCCTAACCTAATCCTTTTAGTAAATGTAAATAAAAAGATATCTAAAACTTTCCAAATGAAAAATTGCAATAGTAATAAGTGTATGCAAACGATTAACGAAAGAAATTGTTGATCTTATCATTTATTTAATTGTTGATCTTATCATTTATTTAATTGTTGATCTTATCATTTATTTAATTGTTGATCTTATCATTTATTTAACTGTTGATCTTATCATTTATTTAATTGTTGATCTTATCATTAATTAAACTGTTGATCTTATCATTTATTTAATTGTTGATCTAATCATTTATTTAATTGTTGATCTTATCATTTATTTAATTGTTGATCTTATCATTTATTTAATTGTTGATCTTATCATTTATTTAAGTGTTGATATTATCATTTATGTAAGTGTTGATCTAATTATTTATTTAAGTGTTGATCTTATCATTTATTTAACTGTTGATATTATCATTTATTTAATTGTTGATCTTATCATTTATTTAATTGTTGATCTTATCATTTATTTAACTGTTGATCTTATCATTTATTTAAGTGTTTATCTTATCATTTATTTAATTGTTGATCTTATCATTTATTTAATTGTTGATCTTATCATTTATGTAAGTGTTGATCTAATTATTTATTTAAGTGTTGATCTTATCATTTATTTAACTGTTGATGTTATCATTTATTTAATTGTTGATCTTATCATTTATTTAATTGTTGATCTTATCATTTATTTAATTGTTGATCTTATCATTTATTTATGTGTTGATCTTATCATTTATGTAAGTGTTGATCTTATCATTTATTTAAGTGTTGATCTAATCATTTATTTAATTGTTGATCTTATCATTTATTTAAGTGTTGATCTTATCATTTATTTAAGTGTTGAACTAATTATTTATTTAAGTGTTGATCTTATCATTTATTTAACTGTTGATATTATCATTTATTTAATTGTTGATCTCATCATTTATTTAATTGTTGATCTTATCATTTATTTAATTGTTGATCTTATCATTTATGTAAGTGTTGATCTCATCATTTATTTAATTGTTGATCTTATCATTTATTTAATTGTTGATCTTATCATTTATGTAAGTGTTGATCTAATTATTTATTTAAGTGTTGATCTTATCATTTATTTAACTGTTGATATTATCATTTATTTAATTGTTGATCTTATCATTTATGTAAGTGTTGATCTTATCATTTATTTAATTGTTGATCTTATATTTTATTTAATTGTTGATCTTATCATTTATTTAATTGTATTCGATAATGTTATTTCGGTGCAAAGAATTGTTATTTTGCACTAATCCTAACCTAACCCGAACCCTTACCTTAACGTAACCCTATCCTAATCCTTTTAGTAAATGTAAATAAAAAGATATCTAAAACTTTCCAAATGAAAAATTGCAATAGTAATAAGTGTATGCAAACGATTAACGAAAGAAATTGTTGATCTTATCATTTATTTAAATGTTGATCTTATCATTTATTTAATTGTTGATCTTATCATTTATTTTATTGTTGATCTTATCATATATCTAATTGTTGATCTTATCATTTATTTAAGTGTTGATCTTATCATTTATTTAAGTGTTGATCTTATTATTTATTTAAGTGTTGATTTTATCATTTATTTAAGTGTTGATTTTATCATTTATTTAATTGTTGATCTTATCATTTATTTAAGTTTATTCGATAATGTTATTTCCGTGCAACGAATTGTTTATTTGCACTAACCCTTACCTAACCCGAACCCTTACCCTAACGTAACCCTAACCTAATCATTTTAGTAAAGGTAAATAAAAAGTATCTAAAATTTTCCAAATGAAAAGTTGCCATAGAAATAAGTGTATGCAAACAATTATACAAAAGTCGGAACTTGATATTTTTAATTGATTGAAAACCGCGCCTTTTTTATTTGTATATTTCCGTAAAAGTCGGAAGTTTATTCGGCTTTCTCCATTCGTAGTCGGAACTGCTTACGTCATGACTACGTTGCGACTGCAAATCAATGGATGGCTATTCCTAAAAAGCAGCCTTATTTAGATAAGGGGTGATCCAAAAAGATATAACCATTTGTGATCAAGTAGCATTAATCATTGAAAGGAAAAAATTAAAATTTGTTCATAGACTTGTTTTACAGACACGTAAGTTTTGTGTGGCATAGTTTATTTCCGCATTAACCACTATTTTGCGAGCAAAGCTCAACAGTTTATAATGTGCTCGGTCCAAGCTCATTGGCGCTGAATCACAGTAGCTATTCGCACATTAAAGTTTGTAATGACCCTCCAAGCTTACATGCACAATGTTATTTTCTGCTCTGACTAAACGCAACCAACCACTACGACCTTTAATGCCATCATGTACACTTCCTATCACCCTGGATTGTCCCTGGATTCTCTTTATTGTGAGTCTGGTTGGAATGTTTCCCTCTCGAAAGCTCTTCCGAAATTGTCGTTGGGTTTGGACAACCGATTTCGTCGCAAAGTAGATCTATATAATCTTGATCCTCCCCTGCATACAATATATTGTTGCCAGTTCAATTTCACCTAAAAAAATGAAGCGTGGATTAATCTTTATAGAAATTATAGCGATAATAAAATAAATGGGTACATCTTTTTGAACTACACTGTAAGATTTCTTAAATGAAGTCAATGAGAAATTGGTTAGCGGAACTAAAAGAAAATAGTTAATAAGATGCGAATTCGTATGAATTAGTACGACTTTATTACCGACTTCATTTTATTGCTGCCATTGGTTTCCTTGACTCTTCCTCACTTTTTTATGGAAATCGCCCCAGACAAGGCATGAAGCCACTTAATGTAAATAGCTAAAATAAATACCACTTCAAAGTTAAAAACTAGCCAACGATAAGTGCTATATCGATATAAATTGAACTAGAAAACAGCAAGTATTTCCCCTTTGTCAGAAACATCGCTCATGGATTGTGAGGACTAAATGACAAAATAAGAAAAGCGAAATTTACGAGTCTGCCGAAAGAAAACCAAAAGTCCACTTTCTACTCTCCTACGTACCACCACGTATTAATCAGTTCGACTTTATTTACCGACTTCATTTTATTGTTGGCATCGGTTTCCTCGACTGTTTATATTTTACTTACGCACCACCATATGAAGGTTGCCAACATCCATAAGTGAAAGTTCAACAGACTGGATTCGAACTTAGTACACCCAGGTCGTAAGTCTGCGTCATTATCCATATCATCAGGGCCACCTCCCAATAGTTGTACGACATAATCACGTTGATACACCGGTTCTCGTTCGATCACCGAGGTTAAGCAACGTTGAGCCTGGTCAGTAGCAGATGGGTGACCATTTAGGAATACAAGGCGCTGCATTTGGAAGGACTTCGACAAGAATTGAAAAAACAACTAACGTCGTCATCTACCCTGAACGGGATATGCATGCAACTGAGGATTGCTTATGAATTTAATATTCCCTAGAAACTTCCTCTTTTGGAGGAAGACGGCTCAACCCGTTTAGGATGAATGGCGTTTCAGTTCGTTTCGTTTTTGTTTTTATCTTACAATAATTGATTGCGATTTAACAACTGATATGAAAATGTAGTTTTAGCAAAATCATATATATCGTATTTTATCAATTCGTTTTATTGATAGTAAACAACGTTTTCTTCTTGTCATATTCGTTTGTATTTCAGGTTTGTTTCGCTTCTCCATCTGCCAGAGTGGAAGCATTACGGCTTACTGGGCGATGCTGCAACCTAATGAAAAATTATTAAAAAATGTTCAAGACTATGTAAGGCGCTTGGGCTGCCTCAAGGAAACTCCACTCGAAATCAAACGCTGTCTCAGGCAGAAACCGGCAAAGTTGATAACAACGACTTTGATAGAGGTAAAATCACACTTTGCTGATGGAAATAAAATGTTTTGCAAGCAGAGGTGAAATACGCTTTGCTAATAAAAGTAAAATACATTTTGTTCATGAGAGTAAACTACGCTCTTCTAATAGAGGTGAAATACGCTTTGTTAATAGAGGTAAGATACACTTTCCTTATAGACGTAAAATACGCTTCACGGATAAGAGTTAAATACACTTTTCTGATGGTAGTAAAATACGCTTTGCTGGTATAGGTAAGATACACTTTGCTGGTAGATGTAAAATACGCTTTACTTAATAGAAGTAAAATAGGCTTTGTTGATTGGAGTAAAATATGCTCTTCTGATTGAGCTAAACTGCGCTTTGCTAGTAGATGTATAATAGGTTTTGCTGATAGAAGAAAAATACGATTTTTGATAAAAGTAAAATTCGCTCTTCTGATTGAGTTTAAATATGCTTTGCTGAGAGAAGTAAAATACGCTTTGCTAATAGTGGTAAACTACACTTTATAGAGGTAAAATACTCTTCGTGGTAAAGGTAGAATACGCTTTTCTAATAGAGGTAACATACGCTTTACTGATAAAAGTAAAATACGCTTTTTAGATAGGATTGAAATGCGTTCTTCTGATCGATGTAAAATGCGCTTTGCTGGCAGAGGTAAAATATGCTTTGCTTATAGAAGTAAAATACGCTTCGTTGATAGGAGTAAAATACGCTTTGCTGATAGGAGTAAATTACGCTCTCACGATAGAGGTAAAGTACATTTGCCGGTATACACAAATTACGCTTTGCTGATAGAGGTAAAATAAGCTTTTCTAATAGAGGTAAAATACCCTATGTGGGTAGGAGTAAAATACACTGTTCTGATAGCGGTGCATGGAATACAACAAAAGAGGAGACGGTTATAAATCATAACTAGGAAGTCTTGTTTTTAAATAGAGAGAAAAAAGGAATTTATTTACAAAAATATGTTAAAATGCGACCGCGATAAAGTTGCATGTAATTCCCATGCACGTATTTTCAAAGGACGCAGCGTCAGGTTTACGCAGTTTGAAGGTCAAACACCTACTGTTGAAAAAGTTCAATAACTTGAAATGCTGACGTTACGCAAATAATAATATTCGTCTAAACGAAGAAATTCTTTCTCCTCTAAGTGCTTCCTTCAAGAGTGGTCGTTTAATTCCATGGAAGTTGCAGCAACTGACATTTCAATGTCAGAATAATTCTATCTCACAGCTGCATCAAATTTCAATCCAATGTTCTATGCAGCAAAAAGCCTCTCTGTTGAATCTTGTAGACGGTAATCTCAAAGAAAAACGCGCCCAAAGAATTCTTCTCACGTCTTATGAGCTGAATGAAATACCACTCACTCTCATAGATGACCGAATTTAAAAGTGCTCAGTGAATAGCGCTTCCCAAAATTGCGTCCACGTGCAGGAAGAAATGAGTCTGAAGTCCCGGTTTGCTTAATTCAAAAGAGGCCGAATTTCGCGCTGGACTCCGTGACATCACTTCCACGGAGCTGGCCTCCAGGCGTATTTAAATCTCAAAATAGTTTCGTACAAAACCAACAGTCAAACACAATAAAAATATATGCGGTATAAAATATAAAAGAAAATATACAGACTACAAAATATATAAAAGTACAAAATATAAACAAGTCAATTGTCGGTATACATTCTGACAAAAGTTGTAAAATACGTTTTTCAATAGAGGTTAAATACGCTTTCTTGATAGAAGTAAAATACGCTTAGGTGGTAGAAATAAAATACGCTTTACTGATAAAAGTAAAATACGCTTTCTTGATAGAAGTAAAATACGCTCTTTGTATAGAGGTAAAATACGCTTTGCTAGTTAAGGTAAAAACACACTTTGCTGATAGTACAATACGCTATGCTGATACGTGTAAATTACGCACTTCAGATACATGTAAAATACGCTTTGCTGGTACAGGTAAAATACACATTGCTGGTAGACGTAAAATAGGCTTTCCTGATAGAAGTTAAATACGCTGTGTTGATAGGTGTAACATACGCTCTTCTGATAGATGTAAAATACGCATTACTAATAGAGTGAAACTGCACTTTGCTGATAGAGGTAAAATACACATTTCTAATAGAGATAAAATGCGCTTTTCTAGTAGAAGTAAAATACGCTATGTTGGTAGGAGTAAAATACGTTCTTCTGATAGAGGAAAAATTAGCATTGCTGAGAGAGGTAAAATACGCTTTGCCGATAGAGGCAAAATACGCTTTCCTAATAGGGGTAAAATACGCTTTTCTAGTAGAAGTAAAATATGCTATGTTGATAGGAGTAAAATACGCTCTTCTTATAGATCTATATACGCCTTTCTGATAGAGGTAAAATATACTTTGCTGGTTGAGGAAAAACACTCTTTGCTGATAGAGGTAAAATACGCTTTTCTAATGAAGCTAACATACGCTTTTCTGATAGAAGTAAAATACGCTATATGTGTAAGACTAAAATACGCATTGCTGATATAGGTAAAATATGCATTGGTGATAGAGGTAAATGACACTTTGTTGATAGAGGTGAAATACGCTTTTCTAACAGCAGTAATACACGCTTTACAGATAGAAGTAACATATTCTTTGTTGATAGGAGTAAAATATGCCCTTCTAATAGAGGTAACATAAGCATTTATGATGGAAATAAAATATGTGTAGCTGATAGAAGTAAACTACGCTTTTCTAATAGAGGTAACATATGCTTTCCTGATAGAAGTAAATTACGCTTTGTTTGTAGGAGTAAAATACGCTCTTCTGATAGATAAATACGCTTTGCTGATAAAGAAAAAATAAGCTTTTATAATAGAGATAAAAATACGGTGTTCTGATATAAGTAAAAAAACGTTATGTTGGTAGGAGTAAAATATGTCCTTCTTATAGATTAAAATACGCATTGCTAATAGAGGTAAAATACGCTTTGCTAATAGAAGTAAGATACGCCTCTCTGATAGACTGTTTCTCGTTTTTAAAAATTAAACGCTTAAGAGATGCTTTCAAATAACTATATATTCTACACTGTCTGCCAAGCTCCAGCTACTGTCACATCGCAGCAGTGTTGAGTCTGTATGCCTGTTCTACAAGTACTTCTATGGAATGTGCTCCGATGAACTAACTGTACGTGTACGTTCTCAACATAAATACTCCCGACTAGTAGCAAAATCCTACACCTTCACTGTAGAGGTACCTAGATGTCAGAAGGTTTTCGACTCTAATAGCTTCTTTCCTCGAACCACCTGCCTTTGGAATTTCCTCCCTGCCCCTATTTATTCAACATGCAGGAATTTAAATATATTGCAAATATATTGCAGCCCAATTCCCCACCTAGATTTCCCCAATAAATCTGGCTCCTATCACAGTAGCCCCTTACGCTTCAGTGGCAATATGCCTTGTTCGATGTGAATAAAAGTTTTAAAAATACAATTGTTGTCGAATAATACTATGATACGATAATACTTTGTGAGTCTTACAGAAAACCTTATTTTTGTATAATCCATGTGATATTATTGTTGCTTATTTGTAGACACCTCTGAGCGGATATAATTTCTACGCCACTAATAACGGATACATTGCGGATACTCCTGAAAAAGTGTTTGCTCTTGGACAGCTTAATTCTGAAGTCATGATGATGGGAGTCACAAAAGATGAAGGCACTCCTACAGGTAAGGGATTCTTGTCACTGTTCTGTTTTTCTTATATTCCAGCTCATTTACAATCTGGGTTTCTTCTAATCGACGTATCTTGAGAAATTTACACGGTACTTTTCACTAGTAAATCTCTCAATATAGATAGATAAATAGATAGATAACAAACTGAACTAGCCGTCTATGCCGGGTTTCTCAACTTGTCTCGAATTTGATAGCCGAGATTAGAAATTAAGAACGTTCATTCAATATTTTCCATCCATTTTTTTATTCAAAAATATTCAGGTTTATGATGATGATCGATATCGGCTCGAAAATAACTGGAACGTTATATGAAACAAACAAAAAAGAATTGTCTAGTGTGACACTCGAACCTACAATAGCATAATATATCTGAACTTAAGGTGAACGGTTATCCCCACAGCCACCGATCAAACGAATTATTTTGTCTTATTAAGCTAACTAAATGAGTTCGACGTAAGGGTAGAAAACTAAAATATGTTTTACCTCTCCGAATGGGTCTAAAATAGCTTGACTGTCTAAAATAAATAAAGAACATAAAGAAACATGACAATAAAATATCAGAGAATATTTATTAAACATTTTAATCTTCTTTTAATACAAACAAATATTGTTTTCTCTTCAAAGTAAACAGTATCAATATATATATATTTATTATTAATAGTCAGAAGATTTAAGCTCAAGAGATGTTAATTTTTTTAAACTCTAGAACATGTATAAATACATTTATTTATATATATATATATATATATATATATATATATATATATATATATATATATATATATATATATAATAAGAATATTAATTTCAAGTAAATATTAAATTAGTTTTACCTACATACGCCGGCATTTGAAGCTTTCGCTCTCATAAGTGTACGGAATGATACTCTCAGACGTTCGCAAGATTCGAACCCAGTTACAGAGTCACCTTAGATTCCGCAAGCAAGCATCATAACAAAACAGCCACGAGACATCACCACGCCAAGAAATAGAATTTAAGTTCTAGTTATGCGAAGGAAGCACATATAGAAAAGTTGTTTAGAGTGTTCGACAAATGTTGTCGGAACATGCTATAATGCTGTGACAATGCAATGTAAGGTTATGTGTACGGGTGAATTGAAAGAATGTATGGGTGACAAACGTGATTCGACCAATAAACGTGGACCCGACAGAAAATGAGGTATTAACCTAGAAATATAAACAAAATTGATATGTAAGCCATTAACAATGCGAGATTAATATATATATATATATATATTTTTACATTAATCTTATATTTCGGAATAAATTCCATCTTCAGAGGTGACCAGTTATTGAGTCGTTTTTTTTATCAAAAACAAGAATAACCAAACTTATTACTTTGTTACTTGATAAAACGTCTCTCCGCACTGGTGGTGTTGGCGGCCATTATTCGAATTCCGGTGTTGAACGAAGAGCCTTAGGTTAAGTAATATAGGTTGGTCGTCCATTTAAAGCATTGTTGGATATGTTAATAAAATTGATATGTTAGCCATTTACAATGCGAGATTAATTTATATATATATGTATATATATTTACATTAATCTTATATTTCGGAATAAATTCCATCTTCAGAGGTGACCAGTTATTGAGTCATTTTTTAATTTTTTTTTATTTATTTATCAATGATATTATTATGGCCGTTGGATTTGAGTTGCAAAATACTCGTGATCCGGGGTTTCGAATCGCGTGACCGGTAGTTAATAGTCATATCTCTATGCTGATGAGTCCCGATTATTAAGGATGAAACGTATACGTACGTAGATAATAAACATCGAACAATTGTAATGTTCGGTTTGAAATTTTTGAAGGGGGATAGAAGGAAGAAAGGAATGGAGGAAGGAAGGAAGGAAGGAAGGAAGGAAGGAGAATCGGTTGTAGGAGTCGTCATGCCTATCCCATGGTACCGGTATTTCCCCTAGAATATTTACTTTTGATTAAACACCTGCTCTATCTATGATGATGGGCACTTTTAACATTAAAGAGCCCTACAGAACCCTATTAAAAATAATTGCCTCCGTTATTTTTTGTAGAAATTGCATGAAAAAAGAAAGAAAAATGAAACACAAAAATATAATTAACGTGACATGCAGATCACTAATTAAACACGTGTGTTCGAATGGAAATGATGATATTCACAATAGTTAAAGTACTACGTATTACATTGATTTAATAGTTAAAGTACTATGTATTAACCTGATTTCTTTTTAAATTACTACATAACGTTCAATTAAAAAACGGCCTGTAGCCGCCATGTTGATTGATGAAATATTGCAAGGAACTATTTTCGTTAATTGCATTCTTTAAAAACCGGAATGAGTATAAATGTATACGTAATAGATAAAAATAACGGAAGACAATATTCTCGAAAATCAGTGGAATTAGCGGGAGCGTCCATTAAATGTGTGTGTAATGTTTTGTATGATGTAGAATATATTAGCAGACAAATATTAACGGACACTTTTTGAAGAGTAGAAGTTGTGTATTAGTTCCTGGTGTCGATGGGGGGAGTGTCAGTACTGAAGTGTTAGGAGGGAAAGTCTTTGCTACCACCTATATGGAGTATGTTTTGACGAGAATCGAAGATGGTAGGCCAAAAGTAATTATTTTTACATATGTCACCCCAAACAATCCATGCCGCCACTATAGTCGTAAAGGGTTACTGAGAATTAGGGTGTGGGTTTTGGGTGGCATCCTAAGTTGGGAGCAGTGTAGCGAGATGTCTGTTTACATTAGTTTTAACCCTCTGCATGTCGGTACTGTCGGGGAAACAGGCAGCAAGGACGGAGTTCCAGAGGCCAGCAGCACGAGGAAAGAAGCTATTGGAGTATAAGGCTCTCCGGCATCTTGGGACCTCCACAGTGAATGGATGGGATTTAGCTGATTGTCGAGTTGGTCTAGTGAATTTATGTCGAGGGAGCACCAGAGTAGCTAGTGTTAGCTGGAGAAAAATTATAATAAATTTGCTAAAACATGCTCGAAGCGTAATATAGTGGTGAGTTTAGTAGCCTGTAATGCATGTGGTTATTTTCCTAGTCTTCAAAAACGTACCGGAGAAAAATCGTCTTAACTTTATATATATATATATATATATATATATATATATGCATGCCTACATACTTACCTGGGTCGTTGAGTAGGTACGTTTGTCCCAAGTCGAGGATACGTCCTTATGAATCAGCCGATTGAGGGGGTGGCTGTTGGGGTTTCATCTGGCCCTGCCCTGCCCTGTCGAATTGGCGTATGGTTCTGTTCAGTCTCAGGAGGTCTTTGAGAAGAGTGTAATTTATTGCTAATCGCCTGAGGCGTCCCTACCGGGGAATGTAGACGGGACTGCTCGGGCATTTTTTGTAGGCCAGAGCGTGCTAAGCTGGTTTTTCAAAACGACACCTGACCTTGTTTCTAACCTCCTAGAGAGGAGTTAAATAAAATACATACATACATACATAAATACATACATACATACATACATACTAACCTATACATAGACATGTCAGTATTGTTGTGTATGATTCGTAATTTTCCTTTCCGTTTTTCTTTTCCAAATAGGTCTATACATGCCGAATTGTTATGATACGAAAGCATTCAAAGAGTTCATCGTCACTCATACACAAATGTTTCCTCATGTTTCGCACATTGATGGTAAGTGATGACCTAAGAATTAACATAAACTATTCCAAACTATGTACAGTTTTTCTAGTTCCGGTTGTCTGACGTGTATAAACGATTATACACCCGTTGTTGTCGTCGTCGGAACCCAGGATCGTCTGTAGAGAAAATCACTCGAACACTGATGTTAATTTATAAGAAGGTTTCTGAATCAGAAGGGAACAATAACAGAGAAAAGCAGACGGAGAAACCTTTGTTTTAAACTGACGGATTACCTGCCTGTGTGCGAGAGAGATAGAAAGAAACAGAGGGAAATAGAGTAAGTGAGATATAAAAAAAGAGAGAGCCATACAGATTGATAGATAGACCGATAGATAGCTTATCTGGTTACACCTAGCTATATTGAGCTGCGCCCCCTTTCATCTGGAACGGCGTCTTTTACGTGTCCGCCTTTCTAGAAATCTCGTCAGGCAGAGGAAGCATCTCTCTCCCTGGGAGTCACGTGATTTCGCTAACTTCCGTTTTACTGAGGTCACCCCTTACCCTAATTGTCACAAACTTGTTGTATGATGTGCTTAAAAAGAATGACGACAAACACTTATGTATAACAAATATAGTGGTCTATTTTGGTTGATCAGTTGCGGCAAACGAGTGAGGTGAGAGGGGGGGGCGAAAGAAGCACGGGGATTGACGGAGGTGGATCACTCGAACTCGCAACGTAGCAGATCTTTTCGATCTCAATGTGGGCGAGTTTATATATCATTTTTGAATACCCACGCATCCACAAGTGCAAAGGCTGATTCTAAGATTTCACATTGGCCGTTAATGTACTGGACGTGACTTCCATTTATTTTATTGTTTATTTGGCGACGGGTGTATTTCTGTCTTGAGATGACCTTTACCGATAACCTTTACAGATGACCTACGCAGATGTTTCTGCATCAAATGACAAGATATTTTTTTTGGCCAGTCGTGTTTTCGTGTCAAACAG
Source organism: Sepiola atlantica (assembly GCA_963556195.1). Taxonomy (NCBI): domain Eukaryota; kingdom Metazoa; phylum Mollusca; class Cephalopoda; order Sepiida; family Sepiolidae; genus Sepiola; species Sepiola atlantica. Next base: position 136,208,595 of record OY744516.1, read on the forward strand.
ACGATTTCTGTTTCTTCCAGCCAGGTGTGTGTCTGTGTCAAGTAGATTTTATTCATTCCTACCATTCCTGGTACACTATACCTGATATTCAACATAGATACACCAATTTGATATGCTATCTCGACAAAGGCAATATAAAGTGAATATTAAATTAAGAAGAATGAATAAGTCTCCCGTTCTATTTCCCTAGTTAGCATTGAAAAGAAAGTGACACACTGCCATGTTTTCTTTCTCGATTAATAACTCATACATTATCATGTATGACAAAAAAAAACAGAATTATTTATAAATAGATACACTATTTTTATTATATTAATTGATATGTGATGTTGAATATTTTACTTGAAAATAAACCTTTTGTTGGTGTTGATGTTTTTCGTTTGCTTTTAGATTTAATAATACATGAATATGTTCAATGGGAAAATAATCACCTGGAAAACAACATTAATGGGAAGATCAGCATATCGGAAGTAAGTTTTTATTTTGGCTTGGTCTAAAAGTCGAACCCATTTAACCCTTTTTGACACTCAAAGATATACCCATATTAATGATTTGTAGACCAGACATAATTAGGCATGACATGACTTCATAACATTGCCAAGCGATGTGTGTTACCATGTACAAAACGGAAGGTTGGGCTGGACGCGTCTCAAAGCATGCAAAGGGCAAGGCCGTCAATTTCCAATCTCGCGCAACGCATGGCAAGTCTTTTTTACTTTAAAAACTGAAGATTCATTTCTCACTATGGCCAATATATATCAAGGGTGATAGCTTGAGATTGATTTAAGGGATGTAACTCTTAGTATACAGAGCCAACACATATTTGAAATATAACAAATCTATGATTTAGCCCATTAATTCAAACAATGCAGTTCACAGAAACAACTTTCAGCTCGTTGCGGTATATTAATTCTATTAGATGGCTTTTATTTTCACGTATGCTAGTAGTAGTAGTAGGAGAAAGAGGTAGTAGTAGGAGGAGGAGAAGAATGAGTAGAAGTCCGTCGGTCAAGGTCGACCATGGGTGATGCATCCTTAGTCTATTTGTCCTGTCTGTCTGTTCGGCTGGAGCAGTGCCGCTTGTGGCCTAATATTCACTTCCGCTAGATAGTCACTGCCGCTGTTATTTTGGACAGTAGAAATAATAAGAATTGTGTAATAGTATACAGGGAAGATACTCCAGGTTTTGAAATCCGTACGTTTGTTTGTTTGTTGAACATCATCAAGGTTTACTGTGCTGTCTGTGTTTGTTGTTGTTAAGGACCGAGGTTAGCTTTTTAAGGCGTACCCGCGTGTGTCGATTATGGAGGAAAGGGAAAGAACGTTGTGTATTTTTGTTTTTATAGTACACACGAGATTTCGGTAAATCAATATTTCATGTGATGTGACTGCTTGAAAGAAACTGCTGATTTGAGCTTTTGTCAAATCAAGAGTCGATACGTAAAACAACATTCATTGACGCTGCTATTTTGAACAGCACAAATAATAATAATTTTGTAATAGGATACCGGCGAGATGATACATGTTTTGAACTCCGTACAGCTGTCTGTTTGTTGAACAATTCACTTCGTTCTGACTCCTAGGTTTTCTGTGATGTCTGTGTTTGTTGTTGTTATAGTTTCTCAATAAACACAAAAAAACACGAACAATTATTATTGCTTGTTTAAAACATGTATTTTGTCTGTTTATTTCTTCTGTTTATTTATCACTGGCTTATTTGTGGCGAACGTAATGAGCCAGTATCTGTATCGAGTAGTGGAAATAATCTTCACTTATATTACTGCCACTATTAATGAGCCCGTCTCTGCGTGGCATGTAGAACCTGTATGTGAGAAATAACAAGTGCACGCCGAAACGAGGGTATCTATGCGTATCGACCTAGTGTGACCGGCGTCATTTGCCATCCATAAAACACGGATCTAATAGAAGTCGTCAGAAGCGTTTTAGCACTCGAAGGACTAAGATACTTGAGCGATAGAGATTAGTATTACAACCGATGTTGCTGGAGAAAAGTATGCCACGTAAAAAAGTTCCAATCGCAAGCGCATTGTTCCCGGGATCAGTATTGAAAACAATGTTGCTGAAGAAAATTGTACTACGTGATAAAATATATATTAGCAAACACATTTTTGCATTAAATACAGTGTCACCTGAGAAAAGTATACCATGTAACAAAATTCAAGTGTCGAACACGTTGTTTCCATGAAAAAATGTTATCTTTCTTTGTTTTCTCTTTTTTTTTACTGTATTGTCCGGGAAATAGAGTAACCCAAGAAACTCACAGCCTCAACCTTGAACTACTGATATATTTGCTCTTTACGGATATTCGGCGCGAATACAGACCCCACGAATTTTATGTAAAACAAAAAGTGAGAAAGTAAAAACAAACACTAAGTATGAAATAAGAAAATCGCATAACCTTCTTGTGTAATTGTGTAAGAATATTGAAAATTATTATAACGGTGTTGTTTGTTACGTGCCATGTGATTGGATAAATAACAACTAATCATAGGCCACAATTTAGATTCTCAGCCCCACCCTACGTGAGAACGTATTTCAAACATTTCCTCCTTTTCCCCATATTCCCTCGACAAAGCAGACAGAAACTACTGCCTCCGTTTTAATTTAATGTTAATTTCGATTCGATATATTTTTTGCAAATATCAATTGTCTATATTTGGCCTGAAACCCGAATTTATATTTCACTAGCAGGGCTACCCGGCGTTGCCCGGGGCGATAAAAAAAACAAAGTAGTAGAAATTAAAGAGTGTGTGTAACATCTTTATATAAAAAACTTCAATCTCTCTTCTTTCTTTAGCCGTCTTTCTTTCCCTGGTCCTCATTATTTCCCTCCCTCCTTCAACCCTCTATTTCCCTTTTTCCCCATATGATTCTCATCGTTTTAAATGTGTTAAAAACTTATAATAATGTAATTCACGTAAATTCTTTTTACTAAATATGTATTTTATGTAACTGGATTTTCTTAAAGAAATATGCTATGTAAACAAACATTTTGGATGAAAGTTATTAATTATTCTTACATTGTATTTTTGATCCCGAAATAAAATTATATTTTATTTTTTCAAGACTTTAAAATCGAATTTGAATGCAATGACTTAATCTCTGGCGGCCATGTTGTAATTTCCTATAATTTGCTTTCGTAAAATAGTAGCAATACTTTGATTAGCGTGTGTCGCTTATTTAAAATACAATACCAAAGAACTAAAAATTTAGAGGCGCGTCCCTGGCACTAAGAAACGTTAAATAAAATTAAAAGTTATTTCAAATTATTAGGTAATTAAATTAAAATATGACTCAGGATTTTAAAATTACTATAAAATATCATGAAAAATAAATGAAAACAGTCCCCCCCGATGAAATCTGCCCCATGGACCCCTAAGGGGTTAGTTTATGGATTCGGGAATACTCCCATCACCTTACGCTGTGAATTTTACATATAAATGCACTTTTTCCCCGACCCCTCAATCTCTCCAGCCATCCCCCCTTCCCAACTTTTTTTCACTCCCCCTAACCTGAGCAATATTTTAAGTTAAAAAAAAAGAATAAAATTTGGCCCGACCCCTTAAAAGTTCGCCCCGACCCCTAAAATTTTCCCCGACCCGTCAATCTCTCCAGCCCCCCAACTCGTTCTTAACTCTCCCCCAACCCTGAGAAATATTTTAAGTTAAAAAAAAAAACGAAAAAATTTGGCCCGACCCCTTAAAAGTTCGGCCGGACCCCTAAAATTTTCCCCGACTCTCAATCTTTCCAGCCCCCCATAACTTGTTTTTCACTCTCCCCCAACCCTGAGAAATAGTTAAGAAAGTATTTGGCCTGACCCCTAAAAAGTTCGGCCCGACCCCTAAAATTTTCCCAGACCCCTCAATCTCTCCAGCCCCCCATCCCAACAAATTTTTCACTCTCCCCCAACCCTGAGAAATATTTTGAGTTCAAAACAAAAAAAAAAAAAAAAAATTTGGCCTGAGCCCTAAAAAGTTCGGGATGACCCCTAAAATTTTCTCCGACCCCTCAATCTCTACAGCCCCCCCCTCCCAACTAATTTTTCACTGTCCCCCAACCCTGAGAAATATTTTGAGTTCAAAACAAAACAAAAAACAAAAAAATTTGGCCTGACCCCTAACAAGTTCGGCCTGACCCCTAAAATTTCTCCGGACCTCTCAATCTCTCCAGCCCCCCCCCCATCCCAACTAATTTTTCACTCTTTCCCAACCGTGAGAAATATTTTATTTCAAAACAAAAAAAAAACAAACAAATTTGGCCTGACCCCTTAAAAGTTCGGCCTGACCCCTAAGATTTCCCCCGACCCCCTAATCTCTCCAGCCCCCCCCCCAACTTTTTTTCCAATCTCCCACAACCCTAAGAAATATTTTAAGTTAAAAAAAACAAAAAAACAATTTGGCCCGACCCCTAAAAAATTTGGCCTGACCCCTGAAATTTTCCCCGACCCCCTAATCCTTCCAGCCACCCCCCAACTTTTTTTCACTCTCCCACAACCCTGAGAAATATTTTAAGTTAAAAATAAAATCAAATAAAAATTTGTCCTAACACCTAAAAAATTTGGCCTAACCCCTAAAATTTTAACCGACCCCTTAATCCTTGCAGCCCCCCGCCCAACATTTATTTAATTCTCCAACAACCCTGAGAAATATTTTAAGTTCAAAAAATAAAAAATAAAAAAATTTGCCCCCCCCCCCTAAATAATTTGGCTTGACCCCTAAAATTTTCCCCGACCACCTAATTCTTGCAGCCCCCCAACTTTTTTTTCACTCTCCCACAACCCTGAGAAACATTTTAAGTTCAAAAAAGAAAAAAAGAAAAATTTGGACCGACCCCTAAAAAATTTGGCCTGACCCCTAAAATTTTCCCCGACCCCCTAATCTTTCCAGCCCCCCCCCCCCAACTTTTTTTCCAATCTCCCACAACCCTGAGAAATATTTTAAGTTCAAAAAATTAAAAAATATATATTAGGCCCGACCCCTAAAAAATTTGGCCTGAGCCCTGAAATTTTCCCCGACCCCCTAATCCTTCAAGCCACCCCCCAAACTTTTTTTCAATCTCCCACAACCATGAGTAATATTTTAAGTTCAAAAGAAAAAAAAAAAATTTGGCCCGACCCCTAAAAAATTTGGCCTGACCCCTAAAATTTTCCCCTACCCCCTAATCTCTCCAGCCCCCCCCCACACCCGCCAACATTTTTTTCACTCACCCATAAGCCTGAGAAATATTTTAAGTTCAAGGAAAAAAAAAAATTTGGCCCGAAACACCAATATTTCTTGGGACCGTTATACTTAAGAAGCACCAATATTTCTAGGGACCGTTATACTTAAGAAGCACCAACATTCGTTTGAAAATCAAGGAGGCCTCCTGAGCACTACTGAAATAACTCTTAACGTAGCCTTCCTATGATGTTATTGATTTATCCGGACAGAAGTTATGGGATGACCTGATACAACCGGACACAATTTAGGGCAAGACCGGGTACATCCGGCAAGGGATTATGGGATGTTTTCAGTGACTCAGCATTTTTATCGGATTAGTACATAAATACATTAGATAATTTCCAAGTTAGTACTAATTAACATTGAAATAGAACTGAAAAGGACCCCCCCATCCTGATGAAATCTGCCCCATGGATCCCTAAGGTGTGGGTTTATAGATTCGGGAATACGCCCATCAACTTATTCTGTGAATTTTACATTAGAATACACTTTTATATTGTATCTATATTCTCTAACATTTTTTCTATAGGACACACACACACACACACACACACACACACACACACACAAACACACAAACATACAGACATTCAATTTTATATAGAAGAAGATTGTTTGCTGCTTATGTAATGAATATTCTTGCTATTTTGAGATATTGTAACGCCTATTTCTGTTAACATTCCCAAATTAATTTCGAGGACCCTTTTAAAATGTATATTAAAGTGGTACATCATTGGTTGTGCATGTGTTTATATGGTTATTGTTTAAAAAGTATTTATGAATGTTGAAAAGATTCACGAAAATATATGTTCTTTTCTTGCGGACCCAAAAATGCAATAAGGATAATTTATTAAAGGCAGACATTGTGTATTGTATTGTTTCTTTTCTTTTGATCGTAGCTGATTGGTGATTACTATTCCGCATACCCAACGGTTCAGTGTCTTGAAATTCTAGCCAAGCGCAACTTCCCTGTATATTTCTACATATTCTTCCATCGATCAACTGAAGACAAGCGACCCGACTGGGTAGGTATGTAATATCTATAAAAACATATGATTTCTTTTCAATGTATTACTGGTAACCCTAATTGGGTGTTGTGGTGGATTTTTATGTCAAGCAGTAAATCAGCATGGCGTTTATCGACATGCGGGGTGCTTTAGAGCGACCAATTCTGAAGAGTTATTCTGTTAATAAACCGTAATATTAATTCGCCCACCCAAATCTTTGGAAAACTACACGTTATTATATCGTTCATAGTCCTTATAAAATATAGCCAGATTTCTTCACTCTGATTTAGTCTTACTTTTCCGAAGTGTTTGCTGAACAACTGTCTAAAGTTCCGCGGAAGTAAGATTTGTCGAAACTCTGATCAAGTGAGCTGATTTTGATACCTTTCTATCAGCCGGAACGATATATATATATATATATATATATATATATATATATATATATATATATATATATATATATATATATATATATATATATACAGTAAAAAAACAACGACAATAAGTTATCTTAAAATATACTATATATATATGATGGACTCTCCCGTCGATTTTGACGTATGAGTACCCCACCAGGCGCTGCCCGCGCGTGAATTTGTAATTGCAAGGGTTGCGCAATCATCAACAACCGCTCTCCTGAGTCGACATTGCTTGATTCCAATGGCAAGTAGTAATACAAGACGACTGGAAACAATGCCGAGATAAGCACAGAGCAGATACAGCACCTGGTATTCCCAAATGGTCACCCATTTAGTATATATATATATATATATATATATATATATATATATATATATATATATATATATATATATATATATATATATATCATTAACTTTAATTGCTAAACTACTTAACAACGCTTAAATTCGATTTTTATTTACATAGACGAAACCACAAGAAAACACAATAATATTTATAGCTTAATTTTAGGGCACACATATTCACAATTTCTTTAGCATACACACACACACACACATATATATATATATATATATATATATATATATATATATATATTTGTTAAAAAGGCATGGGGCAATGCAAAGTGTCGGATACGTTTAAAGCTAGAAGGACCAAAAATAATAAATCGAAGTGGGGGGACTTACTATCTGTTTTTCTTTAAAATCTTACATAACAGCAATATCCCCCCTTTTTCAAAAGCAATAAACACCAAAGGGAAATCTGTCTGTGTAGAGAATTCAGCAGAATGGATCCCATAGAGTAGGGTTGGAACCAACCAGTCCCGCAGAGAATAAAAATTAATAAATTAAAAAAAATATGTTTTGAAATATTAAATATATGATTTTTAATCATCCGGACGACACACACACAGCTTACACCACACTTGCTGTTATGTAAGATTAAATAAATAAATAAATATTAAGTCTCCCCACATCGATTTATTATTTTTGTTTCTTCCAGCTTTCTACATTGCCTTCTTAACATATTACTCATATTCCCAGTAATGCTTCAAACAAACTACCATTCTCTCTCTCTCTCTCAATATATATATATATATATATATATATATATATATATATATATATATATATATATAAAGTTCAGTATGTGTATATGTTTATATATTTGTGTGTACAGGATTAACTCCTAAACTATTTAATCGGTGGTTATGAATACTTGAACACGGCTGTGAGGCATAATGTGGGCCATATTTAGTTTTATTTACTTTTATGCCAAGTGGTTAAAGAGGATTGAAGTCTTTCATAAAAATTCAGACGCCTCTGCTTTTTATGAAATTGTAATAATAGGTATTAGCCATCAATTAATTCATATTCTCTATTAATACATATTATTCACTGAAAAGTGTTTTCCCTTTGATGCAAATGAAATTAAAACCATATTCAAATGACCAAAAATGATGTCTATTCCCAAAATTTCAGCAAATTTTCATAATATTAAGATGGTCCCCAGCGGCACAATGCCTCCACTGAAAACTGTTTTCCCTTTGATTGAAATAATATATATATATATATATATATATATATATATATAATCAAGGGGAACACCTCTCTGTCTGTGCATGTTTGTCCCTAAAAACGAAGACATATTAGGAAGTGCACTTTCAACATAATTGTATTCACATGCACAATTTGCATGTGAACATAATGGAAGTATTTTGGGCTTCTATGGCTGCCCCTTAAAGAAGCTAATGACAATTTTCAAATATGTGACACAATTAAATTAATCTATTTATTAGCGTTAGTTTAAGAGTATTAACATATATCTGAATAGCTCGGTGAGTAAGATATGTAGGTAACAGCATCAAGGTTGCTGTTAAAGTAAACTCTCCCTGCCATGATTATATATATGATGCTATCCAACACTCTAATCTGGGCAACACCAGGTAGCTCTGCTAGTACATATATATATATACATAAATATATATATATATATAACGAATAAACAAACTTTATTAATTAATTGCTAATATGTATATACATACCTACGTTAATACATATGCATACATATATATACACATATATATATATACATACACATGATATGTAAATATATATATATATACATATATGCATATATACGTATTCACACATACACACATACACACATACATACATATTTACAGAGATAAGCCCCTCCCCATAAAACTCATCTATAGTTTCACAAAAAACTAGAACAAATAATTAAAATCCATAACAGAGATATTCTAACAAGGAGAATAGATATAAAATAACAGTACGATTAATAAGACCCGAAACAATAAAGATAGCAACAATAAGGAGTATAATTTTCAGAAACAAAAATAACTGTCCACGACAAGAAACATGTAAAATCAGAGTATAGTCTACATTGTACACAGAAGATAATCATAATCAAAAGAGATTCTAAGTGACGGGGTACCAGCACGGATTTTAAAACGAGGTACTCTAACCATAAAACATCCTTTAATAACCTAAATAAGAAGGACGACAATTCACGATTCTAATACATATCGTATTTGAAGACTAATAATATAGTATCAATTGTTAAGTAGAGTATATTAAAGAGGGTCCGGATACCTACGGTACACAACCCTATGTGTTATTTTTGTCTTAATGAAAAATTAGCGATCATTAGATTCCCAAAGAGAGAAAAATTATTGAAACAAAGAGAGGTAGGGATTTGTTGTACTACAAACAAATTACATTGGATGAATATAGAAGTAGCTAAGATAATATCATGACATCCTATAATGAAACTATAATTATAAATATGAAGAAAAAGAAATAATTCCACGGATCGTTAATAAACATTTGCATCACTCTCTTATATTAACATCATCTATAATCAATAAATATTAATATCAACCTCTTATCAATTACAGTTACGCTTCTTTAAGATCAATTAATTTAATATATTCAACCGTTAATAAATAAATAAATAACATGTAGATAATAGCATTAATTACTATTGGTTTAGAATACTGTAAATACTTTCTAAAGAATAGTACTATAGAGTAGCTATGATGATAAATAAAAACAAGCTATGATGATAAATAAAAACAAGTAAGACACTAGAATAAAGAATAAATAATGGTTGAATTTTTTTGACGTTGCTTCCTTAACTTAAGTAAATTGATAGAGGTAAGGGAGTTTGTTTTGGGTGAGGCTGTTTCCACCCTGATTTAGCATTAGTGGTAGGATTAATGGACTTTTTAATCCTCCCAACCAAAAAACACATGATTTGTTTTCCTTAGCAAAAAAAATATATGGATATATGCTCTTAAAACGCTATCCAGATAGCGATCAGTCGGAAATGGGTTCACATTTTACGTTAAAGTTTATGCAAAATTCTAAATTCTGAAATAATCGTTTACATTTACCAACATTTAATCGCCTAAAAAAATGATTAATCTGATATTTAAACGGAGGGGAGGATGAGGATACTAATTTACAAATTTATCAACAATTATCTAAATTTCAAAGATTCTTTAAAGTCCAGCAGTACGATTTAAAAAAATAATATGTATACTGTAGAATGTAGGTACGTGAAAAATGGGCGTAGCTTATACCCGTGGTGTTATTTTAAACTCATTTTCATTATATCTATTTAATTGTTTAAGATAACATTTTATTATTTCTGATAGGTAAAAGCATAAAGTTAATCTAAAAAAAAACTTTTAGAATGGAAAATGTTCTCACTATGGCTAAAAAATACAGTAAATTTTGAAATTTCAAGAATTTTGTTTAAAATCTTTTGAAATATAAATATCACTTTACTGAAACCATTTCAAAGATCTTAAGATACTAAATTTAAAAAATCTACGTACATTTTACTAAAAATTAGATAATTATCCAAAAAATGTCCGTGCGATCGAAAAAATGTCTGAGCGATCAGAATAGCAACAATTAGTTTTCCGACAGAAAACTATGTATGGAAGATCATAATCACTATAATATCTTATTTTATTAAGTATTTTTAATTTTATATAGAAAGTATAGATTTGTAATAAAACATTATTAGTAAGCAATCTGTCAGATGGTTTTCTAATCATTTTCCCTAATTTATTTATAGTTTTATTAGAATAAATATACACAGTTAATCTATTTTTATTAAAAAGTTACTTTTACATTTTTAATTGGTCTCAATAAGACTTTATTTACCTATCTGATTTAAAAATGATATTATAAATCTTTAAATATCGACGAATATGTTTTAGTTTTAAACTTTCTATTTTGTTTTAATTAAAACAAATAAACTTGAATTGTGCAAATTAAATTTAATTTTTACAACGTGAAACTGGAAACTGAATAATTTTCTGTAAGTAAGACTTCAATGACGTCGCATAGTGGATAGTGTGTGGCGTTGAACATCATGTGTGTTTAATTGTTTATTATATTTTTACATACCATACATTTTAAACTAATTGTTAGCAAAATTTAGGACATTTTTTAAAAATAACTTTTTCGGAATGTTCCTGTTTCTCAATTTTTCCAATTTTGTTTTGTTTTCAAGATAAAAACACGAATTTCTTACGCTGCTAAGTACACATTCATGCGTCAACGACAAGTCAACTATCATTTTGAACTTATTAAAAAAAAAATTTTTCAACTTAAATAATTATTTAGCATGTAGTGTCACAAAAAGAACATTTTCGCACTTGTAGTCCAGTTAATTTAGCTGATTTTTTAACTGAACCTCAAACAAATTGCTAATAAAGGTTTTTAAGTTAGATATTAGGTATGAATAACCTCTCTTTCAGATTAAAAAAGTTTACTAAAATTAGCCTTGCGGAAAGGGGTCAACGAGTGCCATCTTTAAAGATTGCCACCGATTCTAGCCTCCCCTGTCTTAACTCAATTTCTGTAAGTTCATCTTACAAAACTTAAACTGCTAAAGGTAGAATAGGTTATGTAGCTGACCTTGTTTCAGAAGAAGCACGTCATCACAGAACATGTTTTGCAAACTTTGATTCCAATAAAAACATTCCTAAGGCATTCCCTTCTGCATATTCTTCTAAGAAACAAAACCTTGGTAGACCAGTGGATTCAGAGAGAAAGCAGGCATTTCTTGAAGTTGCTACATATGTGTAGCAAAATGACAAGGAGCAACTCACTATTGTCGTTGTTAAAAAAATGGAGGAAATTCTCGAGGACACTAGCTTTGAACCATACAGTCTCTCATACATGACATCTCGATTGTTAGAACATTTCAAAGACAAAATCATTGTGACTGAAATTAATCAGAAACATAACGTTGTTATATTATTAAGTACTGCAAAATGTATTCTCCATAAATTCTATGCACAGAGCCGCTCAACAATTAGAATCATAGAGATGGCAGCCAAGCTCATTAAGAATGACATTAAAGGTATCCAGATAAGATCAAGATATTACCCGTCTAAGAATGATCTTGAACAGGATGCGATTCTTGAATATGTTCCTAAAACATTGTTGATCTTTCTCAGGCAAATATTTGCAGGCAAAGACAATGATTTGAAACTTGTAAGCTGGTCAAGCGATATTGCAGGCTGCTAGACCCAGAATTCTCCTTGCACCTTTGCAGTTTGGTTTAGCAGTAGAAATGCAGGACTAATTTAGATAGAGGTTCTTAATTGACACTAAATAAACATGACTTATTTTCATCTTACTCGTAAGTCCATAAATTCGAAAGAAGTGCTGCTCTTGTTCATGGTGCTGGAGCTCTCTACGCTGTTGAAAGTGAATTTGTGAAGTTCGTAGCTGATAATGTGGGCCATAATGTAAGGAGTATCGATGGATTCAACACATTCCACGGTATGGGCATCATAGCATTTTTATGCCCGGGAAAATTAAAGCAAACCCAGTTCCAAGAATTCAGGTCCTTTCAGAAGATATAATAAGGGTTAGAACGATCAACATAAAGTATCTAGATTCACAGCACACCAACAAAACACCAGTGGCATTTAAAGAGCTCCAGCCCAAGAAGTTATCAATTCCACTGCTAATGTTACATCCTTCGGGAGGTTTTACTAATTTCACATCCGTCCAGACCCGCATGGTCAGAGCTTATGCAGTCAGTACACAAAGGAACATAGCCTGGGAAATCAGCCACAGGTTTTTTGCCAATGATTGACATGGACCCTGGTAACCCAACCTGTGTGTACTCAACGTTATGTTACATCAGTGATTTAGCCAGGAAAACCAACATTACACCAATTCTAACATTCGATCAACCACTTTGCTACGAAGCAATGATGATAGTCGAGTCACAGCCTAGTTCCAGCCGCCTGAAATTATTTGTCTTGCGACTTGGTGGGCTCCATACACAGATGAGCTTTCTGGTGGCCAATTGGTCATTTGATGACAGGTTCTGAATTGCAAGAACTGTTTGAACTTGTGTATGCTGAAAACACAGTCAAGCACATGCTAAGTAGCAAAGCAACAGCAAAATCCATTAGTTCTCACTTCTTAGTTGATGCTGCTTTGAATGCTATTTTGTTAGCGAAATATTATGATTTGCCAGTTTCACATGTCATTGAGGATGATCAACCTAACACTTATGCAGAAGAATCATTTCTTCAAAATTAAGACCTGAAGGAAGTTCAGAGGCTATTGAAAGGTCTCCTTGATGGGGCGGAGACATTGAATAATATTCTGTCATCAGAGTCTATGACCAGGATTGCCCAGAGAATCAACCATGTGAAGAATGCGATGGTTGACCAGCGAACAACAAAATTGTGGATTCAATACTTTGATATGGTGAAGATCCTGCAATTGTTTATCAAGGCAAAGTGCACCGGGAACTGGGAATTGCACGTTGATGCTATAATGAAAATGCTGCCAATATTCGCTGCAGCAGGACACATCATATATGCAAAGTCGGCCTACTTGTACTTGCAGCAAACGGAGGGGCTGCCGAAAAGCCATCCAGAAGTGCACAAGACATTTTCTGAAGGATTCCGTGTGATTAGATGGAGTGATCGCTACTGGGCTGGCTTGTCGACGGATCTGGTTATTGAGCAGGTGCTAATGAGAAGCATGAAGACGTCTGGAGGTCTTACTCATGGCAGAGGAATGGACGAAATTCAACGATTGGTTTGGACGCTATCACTGCCAGCGTGCACTGAAATCAAGTTTACAATGCAAGAACTAGCAAGCATTTGTTATGGTACTAGTGACTAGCACCAGGAGGCTACTTCAGCAAGAAAAGAGCGAGATGTGAGGGATACATCGAAGCTCCTTGCGTTTCTCCAGATATATGACCCTTTCATGGAAGATCCGTCCATTCACAGCATTTCAAGTGCAGTAACTGGAGACAATAAGGTGAATGTGGACAGAGCAAACTCCATAGGAGAGGCAATCATAGCTTTAATGGTTGGAGAAAATGTCCACTTTTAAAAGAAAGGATCAGGCAATTACACTTGGGTTAAAAGTTTCGCTCAGCAAAGATGAAACAGTTGAGACTGATCCACAACTCCTATTCCAGAGGCGGGTGTGCTATCTACCAATGAACCTTAACTCAGCAGCAGCAAGAACATTTCCAGTATGAGCTTTGTGGTTATCCACCTGCACTTTTTGATTCTTTCGGACTACTGCGAGAGACAAAAAAACGGCTTTGGCAGACGCAATATGGGAACTAACTTCCCTTGTACAATCAGATCAACAGTATCTCTTATTCATTGCAAAAAGGTCACACATTTGATGAGATTTATGCCTAATACCGCAGATATGTCACAACTAGATGTGGAAAAGCATGCATTGTCTTTGATGGGTATGAAAGTGGTTCATCCATTAAAGACGCGACTAACCGACGCCGAGCAGGGAGTTCTGTTGGTGTTAATGGGTTACTGAACCCTTTAATGGTATTCAATTAAAAATGATGTTTCCTAGCTAATCAAGAAAACAAACAATTGTTTATTAACTTACTGGGAAAGAGTTTGGAGGAAGCAGGTTGTAAAGTAGTCCATGCATCTGGAGACGCTGACGTATTGATTGTGAAGTCTGCTCTAGAACTGGCACAGACAGTAGAAACCATTTTGATAACAGATTACACTGACCTATAGGTCCTTCTATGTAATCATGCCAATAGAGATGATGGTTACAACATCTTCAAGCTACAACCAAAGGATAGTGCAAAAAGTGTGAAAGTTTAGAACATCAAAGAGATGAAGAAAATCTTGGGGAGATGTGGTCTGTTCCAATATTTATTTCATCCATGCACTACTGGGTTGTGATTCTACATCCAGTGTTTATATAAATGGGAAGGCAGCATTCCTTCGAAAGGTGATGAACAACAGAAACTTCCTCAAACTGGCAAAAGTGTCTGGCAAGGATAGCAGTGCAGAAGAGGTTATTGAAGCTGGGGAAAGGCTTTAGTGTGCCTTACAATGGTAATGATGGGGAAAACATCAACCATCTTCGACTGAGGCGCTTTAAGGAAATGGTTCCAAAAAGCTCAAAGTATGTTGAGGCCAAATCATTGCCCCCAACAAGAGCAGCTACGAAATTCCACAGCTTTCGAGTCTACTTCCAAATTCAGGAATGAAAATGTAGAAACCAGCTAAAATCTGACGAGTGGGGATGGAAACTTTCAGATGGTAAATCACAACGAATCAAGACTGACTTGCCAGCTGCTCCTGTAAATTCGTTGGCTATAATTAGGTATAACTGTACTTCAGGGTGTACTATAGCAAGATACAGGTGCATGAAATATGGCATTAACTGTTCAAACTTGTGTGGTAATTGCAAAAGCCTCCACTGCAGCAAGTCACCACAGCCAGATCTTGATGATGATGAAGTTACCTTTGACTAGTTCTTGACAAGAAATGTTCTTTAATCCGTTCGTGAGCTTGTTCTGTGGTGGGCATGAAGCCTTCCTACAGAATTCGACTAACTGACCATTATTTTATTGTAAATTGTACTTATTTTGTACCTATTTTTATGAAATGTCAGGAATTAATGTGACAATTGTTGCCATTGAAAAAGGCTACTTAGTCTGTGTTTGTACCTTTTATATTCATATTTGTATAAGAAATAAAAAAAACATGTAAACAATGGCAGGGGCTAGTCATTTTCTGGTGTTAGTTTATTATTAAGCATATAGCTACCTATCATTACAATTTAAAACACCAAGAAAATGTCAAGCTGGCTTGGGGTGGTCCCTGTGTGGGTTTTCATACAACAAATATTATGATTAGAAAAGATGGTACTTGTGTAGTTTACGGGCCGGGTTGAAATACTAACCTTATTTAGAAAGCCATTCTTAACATAGGGGTGGGGCCTTTACTTACGAGTCTGTACTTTCCACCCAACAATTTAATAAACAAAAGATATTGTAAAAATTGAATTTAACTTGAAAATGTTATCTAAAAAATAACCCAGACCGTAAACTGTACAAGTACCAACAAGATAATACAAGAAGTGTTCTTTTTTGTCGGGGGTGGGGGGTAGCCCCGTATTTACAACTACATCCATCACAAGAACGGTTCTTAAATCTATTTTCAATCGATATTTATTTCATAATTACCTAATTTTCCTACTTTGACGACATTGACGAATTTTCCTTTAACCTTATCCATATCTTCCGTTGCATCAAGGTAAACACAAGGTTGTTTTTTAATGTGTGGAAAATCCAGATATCTAAAAAGGGGAAATCTGGATTGAAACAAAAATGAAAATTGCCTTCACTGAGGACAGAAAAGATGAAGTGTAGAACAGATAGTACACTTTGCAACATTTATTTGCACAAAAATACAAAATTACACAAAATTGATACTACATTTTGCTCCTAGCCAAAAGGCCAAGAAAGTATGTAACCGTTCTAGTTACATTGTGGGGGTTGCCACCTGGATTTAAGGTTATTGATAGAGTTAAGTGATTTGAGGGGGGTACTGTTTCCACATGTACTTAAGGTTAGTGGTAAGATTAATGGATGTTTTATTCCCTCCGCCCCCAAAAAAACACAATTTATATCACTTAGCAAAAAAATGGCTATATGCTCTTAAAACGTTATCTCGATAGCGATCTGTTAAAAATAGATGATAATTTTACGTTAAATTTATATGCACAATCTAAATTCTAAAATAATCGTTTTTCTTTCCCAAAGCGTAATCGCCTAAAAAAAGATAATCGCATTTTTGTTTAGGGGAAGAGGTCCTGAGGGTCGCTATCTACAAATTAATCAACAATTATTTAAATATAACATGTTGAAATAGTCTTTAAAGTTTTCCAGTAAGATATGAAATAAATATAAATGCTGTAGAAAGTATTATTTATTTAGCGCGATAATTTTTTTTAAATTTTCCACAAAAAAACATATATATATATATACAGTTTCAATTTCATAGGGAACATCTTTGTTTTATTACCGCTAAGAAAACAATACGAAACTAATAGAAAGAAAGACAAACATATTTGGGGGTCAACATCTTCAACATACCCAAGAGTTAATATCTTCAATATAGCCAATTTTTCTTCATTTTTATCATTAATAAAGAGAATTTCTAATTTGGCATTTTTTGGCCTTCTTTTCTATTAAAAATGTGGTTTCAGTTTTCAGTTTGGACTTTTTGGGACCCCTTTTTCCTGAAAAATTCAGCTTCAAAAGTCAATTATCACTTTAAAAATTGTTTTTTTACTAAACGTAACACAGCTCGGTTTCTATGGCCCATATCTTTTTAATACTAACATATTTCGAATCAGTTCATCATATTCTATCTTACTATTTTTCTATCCTTAAATTATATATATAATTTAAAAAGTTGTGTCGAGTTATGAGGAGTGTTACGGAATTGATATTTTTGTCCATTGAAGCTGCTCAACACTTCCATATCTTAAACTCCTTTCGAGATATCTATACTTTTAGATTTCTTGTGCTGTTTGCTACATTTTGGGCATAAAAAATGAATATTTGTTTTAAATGAAAAAAGTTATGGTCATTCAAAGTCACTGGGAGCCGTTATCATACACATTGATGACTACACATAATTTGAAAACTTTTTTTCTACTAGACGAAATTTTATTTTCTGTATGTTACAAAAAGGCTTGGGACTAGTCAATTCTAGTGCAAAAAAAACGCATCTAGTTTGGATGAAAACTGAATTAATGACATAAATGTTGACCGTAAGCATATCATTCACACACGGCAGTGTGTGAATGATACATATATATTGTGTGTGTATTTATGCAGCATTTTCTGATTTATGCAAACATTGTTAATGATAACAGAATTCGTCAGTTTAATTATACATGGTTTTATTTATCAATTTTTCTAATGGCCTTTTTGTTATAAAATAAAAATATAAATACATTAAAGTTCCATGGACATCACCAACGTTTTCAATTCTTCGTCGAATTATCCTCAGGTGTCCAAAACAAATAAACCAAAAAGCTTGAGAAAGAAGAGAACTGTTTAAAAAGAGTGGAGAGACAGGCACGTAAACGAACGTTTTCGCATTGTGCCAGGAAAGACGTTGACAATTTAAATTCAGCGACGCCGGAGTGGCATCACAGAATAAAATAGCATTACGTTAAGCATTTTAAAATGTTGTCACTGGTTTCATTCGTTATGTTATTAATTGTAGGTAGTTGTACTTTTAGGTAGATAGCTTCCAGTATATTTAATTTTTTAAATTGGTTTCGGAATGTATAATTTTAGTGTTACTAACTAAAATTTGTCTTAGATCAGAGGGAAATAGGTTATGTTTTTATAGATGTTGGTAAATCGAGCTAGAGTTTACAAGATGCATGATAAGACAGTGGGATAGGGTAGTAGTTGCAAAACCAATGTAACTATTAGATTTATTATTATGGGAGTTACATTCTTCCAAAGGGCATTTAAACTTTGAAATAAAATTGGTTCTTTATAGTGTTTTTGAGGTTGAGGAAAAGTTGTTTTTTTACTACAATATATTAGGGTTTATAGTTCTCATAGTAAATGAGTCTAATTTAAATATCATTGCCAATTTGGGATATGTATTTGTATACAATATTTTTCATGGCTTTTTCTTCTAATCTGAAGTTAGGTAACATTAGATTACAATAGTATATGTTACTATAGTTTGAATTGTGATGTCGGATAGTATTATTATTTGTAATGTTGTTTTTTTTTAATTTCGAATCATTAATTTTATTTGTTCATCAACGATAGAATTAGTTAATTCGTTGTTAATAAGTACTTGTTTTCTATTTTTTAATTCAATAAATTATATTAAAAAATACAATTTATTGCTTAAGGCTTATATTGTAGACATTTTCTAAAATTAAAATCATGTCAAGGATTTTGATCTAAATTGGAATAAGGATGCTAAAAATACGATTTAGTATTACTATATCTTTATTTCAATCTTTGTAAGTAGACATAAAAGTGGTGCAAAACTGTTCTATTTTGATAATAAATGTTACCCGTCCTGGGGCAGGTATTCTTCTAGTTATATATCAAGTAGAGTCAGAATGTTCCATATTTCTTTGCTCGGTATAACTCTGTGAATAAAGACTACATATACAATTCTGCTTCGTTTGTGTTTTCCTCACTTATTGGTAACTGCTTATTGAAAAAGATTGTTTCACTCGGATTCATGAGTTTTATATTTTATCCGCTCAACCGTTCTATCTTTTAATTTCAGCACAGGAGTAGTAGTGATTAATACCTTTACCAGTAATAAGTATTCATCGTTCGACTCTGAACAACATAAGAAAGTTCTTTATAAGTTTGTATTTATAATTTTACACGCTTTCCATATTGTTTAATACTTTTCTTTATAATTATAAACACTTATTTTGTATTCGAAATGTTAAACGCTGGATTTATAATTATACACACTTTATACACACTTTTCTTTTTCTATTCTTATCGCCTCATAATTTTGAGAGTTGTGTCTTTATCATCTTTCGCATTTTATTTTAATTATTTTTAAAGTTTTACATTATAATCGTAAACACGTTTCGTTATCATTTTCTGAATCTCATAATTTTAAACATTTTTTATACTTATACTCATTTTCACACTTTCCCTTGTATATTTCTTTATAATTCAAGGTGTTCCACACGGCGAGGATGTTTTCTACATGTTTGGTTCACCTTTGGTGGGTCACCCTTTGCGTAATTATACTAATCTGGATAAAGATGTCAGCAAAAAGTTTATGACATTCTTCGGTAACTTCGTGAGAACTGGGTGAGTACAAAAACCAAATGATTTCTCTCTCCCCCTCTATCTCTAATAGGTTGATCCTGGGTTCGAATTGTTCAACCGGCGATACGGTTACGTAATTCGATACTGACAAGGGTAAAAATAAAAAAATAAGCGGGAAACATATATATGTCTATGGATATAAATATATTTATATTTTAATTACAATTATTAAGCTTCTATAAAGTTGAATCCTTTCAATGAATAATAAATTGATGATTCATAAATTAGCCACGTTGCAGGTTCTCTCCCTTGGGAGATCGGAACTCTCTTTATATTGAAAGAATACAAGGCGTGTTTCTCTCGCATTTTAAAGCGTGAACATCGCATTGACCGAATGGTTACATGACCAGGGTTTACTATACGTGCATTTGGAGTTCGAATTGTTTGACCGGCGATACGTTACGTCATTAGATACTGACGAGCGTAAAGTAAAACCGCGAAACAATTATGTTTCTATTGATATAAACATATTTAGTTATTCTATATATATATATATATGTGTGTGTGTGTGTTTGTGTGCGTGCGTGTATATATATATATATATGGGAAATGAAATAGGAAAAACAAAAAGATGTTTATTTTATGTATTCATCAACGTTTCGTCTCTATTTGTAAGACTTCTTCAGGATGATAATTTAAAGAAAAATGTCATGCAAGTACATAGAAATATTGGGTTAATGAGAAGTAGTAGTAGTGGGAGCGAAGGACCAAGGTCCGGGCTGAGAGAAATCGTGGCAGGGTGTGAAATGAATGTGTGTATTTATATATATATATATATATATATATATATATATATATATATATATATATATATATATATATATATATGTGTGTGTGTGTGTGTATATGGAGAATGAGAGAAAGAATGGGAGAGAGTTATTTGATAATGAACATTTAATTATTATGTGTATACGTTTCATCCTTGCGGAATCATCAGTATATAGATAACTGTTCAAACCAGTCGCATGATTCGAACCCCGGAACAAGAGTCAATTTAAACTTAATTCCGAGTGCCATAACCTATGAGGCTACTTTTACCAGCTACGGACGAAATGAGTAATCACTCGTATTTATGTCAAGCGGACGGACAACTATAGTCAGTCGTCATAACAGTGTTCAACCGAAAGAAACTTGCATTCATAGCTTAGATTTTACGGCTTCTATTATTACTCATTAAAGGGTTCAACCGGAAGTGGGGCTAACAAATAATTATCTAATAATAAATATTTTAAACTATTATCTACATACGTATACATTTCATCCTTGTGGAATAATCAGTATAGAGATAACTGTTCAAATAAATCGCACGATACAAACCGCGGAACAAGTATCACCCTTAACTCAATTTTGAGCGTCCTAACCAATGAGGCTACCTTCAACGCCTACAGACTTGATAAGAAATATATCCTATTTATGTGTCAATCCTAGTTCCTTTAAAAACACAGTTTTCACTTTTTCACTAGAGGTTCTCACACAGATCATCATGAGTGATTGTTCATTGACAATAACCAGTGATGTTGCCCGTAGTCTGAGTGACAAAAAGTCTCCCCAGATTTCCAGTACTCATCACCTCTTTCGATAACTGTTGCAAATGATTTTCTGTTATCGCAACAACCGCTTACCATTAATTTCTCACTGGCATCGACCATTGGTTTACCTTAAGAATTGGGGTGGCAATACACATCCCCAAAGGCCCAGCACTATCCGCACTCTTCCCATGGAGGTCTGGTTAGTGTTCTCCCTCCTTGGTCTCTCTATCCTCCTTGACCATTTTATGACTATTTTATGTGGTATCAGCATAAGTTATGATAAACAGTAGTAGTGATAGAGAGTCTCCTTCGAAGATGCCTTTCTATATTCTTGTTTCAGTTATATATTGTCCTCCAGCTGTTAGTTCCAGTCTTCATGCTCCAATTGCTTTCTTAATAATATTTATAATTTTGTTGGATATCTTGTGCATTCTTAAGCATTCAATTATCCATGCTTGAGGGAGTCTGTTATAAACTCTGTGTTAGTCAATCCATTCCATGACAATGTAACATTTCTGTTCTTCTAGTATCCTTATCACATGTTCATCCGGGCTAGTTCTAAATAACATAATAATTAATATACACTTCTACACAAGTTTATTGTTCTAAAAATGAAGAAGAGGTTATCTCGTGAAAACGCGTTGGCCGAAGATTCTGGCCAATCAGGGTCCAACAGTCCAGCTTGATATAAGGGGAGGTGCAACAAGTCACACTCTCTCTTCGTCTCTTGCGATTTTCGGGAAACCGCACACGCAGGAGATCGTTTCCCTCCCACCGGCTCGACCGAGGAGGTGAGGGGTCAAAAATCAAAAAGTAGATAATCCCTTTTAATTCCTACCACGAATAACGAACTATTATTTCAAGTGCGCACATATTACAATTGCCACAAAAATACATCACTTTACATCTACACCGCTCGCATATACGCATTCATACAAACACGAACTTAAACAAACGGAACTTTTCACGGAATGTTTCACTCCTTAAAAATTAACTCAAACATTCTCTGTAACTGATAGCTTTACAAAATGTCTTATCCAAATAAATTGTTTTGTTTAATATAAATGTTTTACTCTAATTGTTGATTTTACTAAATACTATTCTTGTGTGTAGCTTTATTATTCCTTTGCTTTCTTTCCAATATTATTTCCGATATAATAATAATGTTTTACTTTCTTCCCTTTTGGTTGTTTATTCTGTTAATCCTATTCACACGTGGTCGGGCCACCCGAACGTATGGAATGACATGCAATCATGAAGGCATCTCTCTCATAACTTTCGTCCGGCCATCTTTCGCCACATTTGGTTTAACAATTTTTTAAGACCCCCCTTCCCCGGGCTATTAAAGTACAACTTATTCACAAATTAGTCAAACAGTTAATATTCTGACAAAACCGTTTCGTTTCTTCGGCCATGCTGACTATGAATAAGAACTATATGTTACATTTATTTCTGAAAAAAATAGGTGCATTTACATTTCTTTGGGACATGTTTATTGTTTTGCGGCATTGTATAGACTTTTTTGTAACTTCTTATTTCTACATTCTATCTAATGACATCTTCTGAGAATGTCCTTTACTTCTTAAAAAAACATTTACATTTGTTTAACATAAACACTTAATAATCTAATAGTCAATTGCTCAAGTAGATGATGTTGGTTGTTGTTATTGTTGGTCGTTGTGGGAGGTTTGCGCGCGGCGAATATATAGCACTAGTGCTGTTATTGCAATTCATGGTTTCATAGCGAATAAAGCAGGTATTACTTTCCAAAAATAGATTCTAATTCAGAATGTAGGTGGGCGAATTAGTTACTGGGAAAAATGTTTTGCTTTGACGTGGAGGCTATTACACGTCGTATTGTTGCTGACTGTTATCTAATCAATCTGTTAATAATTTACTGCTAATGTCCCTGTCTCAGACTGATAACCTTTATCCTATGCATTTGTTTTTATTTTTTTTTATTTTGTTGAGATCCTCATCGACCGTTTTGATTTGGCAACAATGTTACATTTCTTCGGCTTTTTCTGAATAAAAAGAATAATTAAATGATTTATTTTGGGGTATTCATCAATTAATTTATCTCTTATTTAATAATTGTTAAAACTTCTGATTACAGGAAGGCGTTTATTGGCAAACAAAAGTTCAAACAGTACACATCGACAGAGAAGCTCAACATTAAGTTTCACAGCAAAAATAACACGGCAATGGTCAGCCATGACAGGAATTACAGGCCGAGGAAAATGGCATTCTGGAATAACTTAATCCCGGGCCTGCTAAACAAAAGTGCTATAGATAAGAAGAGAAGAAGATCAAAGGAAAGGAATCAGGTCCAGAAGAGGTTCGTTTTTCAGTCACTCACCTGGTTTTTCGTCTCCCTCAGCCTCGTTTTGATGTTCACGGCGGGTCTGTTCCTTTTCATGTTGCTCAAAAGGAACAAAAATTCTTCGATATTGGAGTCATCACAAAACACAGATGAAAACAGGTCGAAAGGCCAGCCAGTCGACACAAAACAATGCATGGGGACATTTGATGCCCAACGAAACGAAGCAATGTAACATGAAAACATTTTCACTGACAAATGTGTAACGTGGACATTGATTTTAAAAACTAACTCGACCATACAATTAGATTTCTTTTTCTAATAGATTAATAGATTTTTTTGGAAGAAATTAACTGAACAAATTTAAAATAGCATTTGTGTAGAATATTTTAAGAATAAAATTAATGAATTCAGAAATTATGGTAAAATTATGAATTTTAAAAGACATTTATGGAATTTATTTGATGAAATATTAAAGAAACCTTTATCCGTATATTCCTATTGTATATTAGTGATTATTAGGTACTTATATATATATATATATATATATATATATTAGAAAAATGTGACCCGTTGTGCCATTCACTGAACTCGGACACGATTGCTTCAAACAGGAATAAGTGATTTTTCAAAACTAGGAAAATTTTTAAAATAAAAATCCTAAACCGAAAATTACACTGTCTCTCTCTCTTTATTTCTCTCCGGCTATGGATTAAATAGTATTAATAATTGCGGTGATCTCTCTCTCTCTCTCTCTCTCTCTCTCTATATATATATATATATATATATATATATATATATATATATATATATATATTTCTTTCATTCATTTTTCTCTCCAACTATCGGTTTACTGGTATTAATAATCGTCGCGATATCCTTATTGTATATAATGGATTATTCAAATCGTTTTTATTATTTCCTTTCTTTATTACCTTCGACAGTTAATAACCAGAGAGAGAAAAAGAGAATAAAAAAGAGAGACACTGAGAAACGAGAGACAGGGTTAGAGAGTGTAAGAGAAAGAGAGAGACAGGGAAAGAGAGAAATAGAGTGATGAGAATGGTAGATACCATATGAAATAAGAGTGGGGATAAAACAAGATACAGTGAGAGACGAATAGAAAAAGATGGCCACTTGTTAGTTAATTACAAATTACTTTCTTTATTACGTTCGACAATATATAGCGAGAGAGGAAGAGAGAAATAGAAAGAGTAAGAGTGAGAGAGAAAGAGAGAGAAAGAGATGGACATTTTCACTGATAAATACGTAACGTGGACATTCAGTTCAAAAGCTAATTCTGCCATACAATTAGCTTTTCTTTCTAGAGAGAAATAAAGAGAGAGAGAAAGAGAGAGAGGGGGAGGAGAGAGAGAGAGAAAGAGAGAGATATTGAGATGAGTATTGTAGATACAATATGAAATAAAAGCGGGTGTCAATAAAGATACAGTGAGAGATTAATAGTAGAAGATGGTCACTTGGTTTGTTAATTGCAAATTATGGCTAATAAGAATAATTAAAATGAATTGTCTTCGAATATAACTCAATCCCAAAAGCAAGGAATACTTTCGTATGCATTTTGTGTAATTAAAATATATAGGAAAAACGCCTTAGATAAATAAACGTTGATTAACTCAGCTTTAAAATTACACACACACACATATATATATATATATATATATATATATATATTTATATATATATATATATATATATATTGTACTCCAACCTTCAGAGTTTAAGCTCAATAAATATTAAATTATCATTCGATAGCATTTATAAATAGACAATGAAAATAGACTATTCCAGCGACTATATGTTTTTTTTCCAGTAAAAGGATTTATTTTTACGGCCGTTTCTTTATCTATCTAGACAATCAAGATTTTCAAGCATATCTTGAAGTTTTTAGAACAATGATTCGTCAGAGATTTTTCAAACAGCACTAACGCCATCTTTGATTTTTCCAGGAAACCCCAAAATACAATCTCTTCTAAAAAGGTACAGAAAATGTCTTAAAGGAAACTTCTGGACTTGAGGGGATAGCGTTTATCACAGGTAGCATTTGTGATTTTTACTTGACTGACAATTTCCCGCATAACACATCTAGACAGTAAATATATTTTAATAGCTTGTCCATAGATAATTAGTAACGAAATTCAGAATTCAAATATATAAGTACGTAAATGCTGTAAATATAGATTCAAAGTTTAGAATACGTTGAAGTATAACATCAACTCCATGTTTTGGTTTAGTATCAAACTTTTCTGAATCTTGTATCATTAATAAGCATCCGAATAGATGGACATAAAGTACTGGTAGCATCAGCAGCAGCAGCAGCAGAGTTGTTACTCGATTTGATCTTCCTGTCCACTTCTCACCAATCAGCCGTCATTGTTTTATTCATCTATTATTATACTAAAGCTGAGTTAATTAACGTGTGTTTCTCTATGGCTGTTTTCATATATATTTAACACTATAAAATTATTCTTCAGTTTAGGGATTAAGTTATTTTTTTAAATTCTGTTCATAAAGTGTTCTCATTAGAAGCTAATCTTCAATAAACTCACATCGTAACCTATGTCTTACTAAGTTACAATATCTATCTCTCACTCTCTCCCTTACTGTATTTTCGTTAAATATTGATTCTTAAGTAATTTTGTTCACGTCTAATCGCGTCGGCTTCCCAAAACTCACAAGCTTTTCGCTCTTTCTTTATCTTGTCTGACGTCACATCCTCTAACTGTTGTTCCCACAGAAGAACGGAGACTTTAAAAGTCAACCGGTTGATCCCTCACCGACCCTTACATCCTGTCTAATTTAACAACAATCTGTCGGCGAACACAAATTCTTAAATTGTTACTAGCCGACGTACACAACATATTTAACAATTATGATTCAATATACAGAACTGTAGAGTCGCCTAATTAAAGCATTAATGTTGATTATTTCAAGATCTTTTCTTTGATGCTCTACCAACTGACTTATTTTGTCTCTCTTATAAATGGAGCTTAAACCATAACCTGAACATCATTCTTATAGCTTTGGCAAAGTATCCGGGGTCCATGGGGATCGGGTAATCTAGTTACGAGCTAGTATGCATCTTGGTGATGATGCTAGGCCCTGCGTCGAGACGAAGTAGAGATATAAAATTAGTATATATTCGACGTGAAACCAGCCTATTCAAACAATGGAAAAAGGGCGCTGGGTTGTCTGGAAAAGTGGTTTGGGCTGGTCAATTCCGATCATCGCCACACAAAGGGAGACGCTTGCCAGATGGTAATTTAGAGATAACGAGAATCCCATTTATTTCAGAGACGTCGTTGGGAGAGGACGCGCCCGACTCCAACCCCTGAGAGAGGAAGAGACGCAGGGAGAAATATGGCAGAGGAAGAGTGTGTGACTATAGACATTTTCAATAAGAGAATGTATGTTTTGGTGCACGACGATTCAGAACCACGAGAAACCTCGTTAGGATCGGACGCGTCGACGTCGCGTGCCGATGATGGTACGCGATGAAGAGAAGAAAAGCGAGCGAACTCACCATCGTTTTTCTTAGGCAGTTAATTTGTGACTACATAACCACTTGTAACGAATTTACACACACACACAGAACCAACACGATAACTTAAAACAACGGCTTTTACGAATACGGTAGACATTAATCTAATGTAAAATCAATTCTTTTTTTTATTGTTATTAATAATTACTCTTCAATACAAAAAAACCCCGACCGAGTTGTTGAACATTATTCTTTCCCCTTTGTTCTGCTTTGAATAATCTTTCTCCCTCACAGATCCAACCGATTGCTGTTCGCCCAGTGATCGCTCGCTGATATCAAGTTTCAACGTGGGAGTTGGACGAGACAAAATCGACGAAGTGATCATCATCATCGTCGCCATCCTGGCATAGAGGAATTTCGATCGACATATTTTTTTTATTGCCACTACGATGATCGGCTGAAGTGTGTTCACGGTCTGGCAAGATCGTGTACGCGTGGGGTTCACAACTTGGCACCGCGACCAGGATATCATACACCTGTGTATGCGGGTGCCGACGATCCCCACGGTGCAAAGAGGCGTGTGGGGTCTATGTCATAGTGACGTCATAGATTTATGATTTACGTGACGTTTCAAATATCAATTCAAACAGTAATAACAAAAATAAATGAATGGTTGAACATTATTAATAGCGTTGGAAATTATTTTAATAGTTCCAAACAATTTATTTTGTTTTTACTACGTATTGTATGTAGTTTGTTCACAATTATATTATCTTCTCAGCCTAGTAAAATATTCGAGCATATTTTTGTTAGTGTTTAAAATAAAAATAGTCTATGTAGCAGGTTTTCTATGGGTTTACTTTTGCACCACCTTGTATATATATATATATATATATATATATATATATATACAATTACCTGCACTCCTATATATATATATATATATCCTTAAAAGTTTAAATAAAACTATTGACTAAAATATGAAATGTCCAAACTGGCATGATAAAAAAAATACATAAATACAGCAAAATAAATAAATGTCCGATACTCTTCCTTATTCTCTCTCTCATTTATTTGTTGTTTATTTAATTCTTTATTACTCTTATACTTTATCTGACGTTTTCTGACTCAATAGTTGAGAGTGATTGAGGCTGGTCGATAGTGTATCATCGATATAATTGCCACATGGAGCAACACATAATAGTTTGATTTGTTTTGTTGTCTGTTTTACAGCCCATTAATGGTGCATGATGAAAACACCACCACACCAGAGTCCATCGACGTTGACAGAATAACGTTACTTGTGAGCAAAGAATCAACTACGTAGAAGTGCACACATCGGACGATTGTGTTTATGCAGTGGTGTGCACACACTAATGAGCAAACGTGCAAAGAGAGTAAGTTAATATCGAATGTATAACGACAGAGTAGGCGACGCATGATGAAAACACCACCACACCAGAGCCCATCGGCGTTGACAGGACCAACACCCGGAAGTTACATATCTTCCTGTGTTCGTATATGTCCTTCCATCTTTTGTTTTCTTTTTACTTTAATTCACCCCAAACAATACATTTAGCTGATTGTCGGGTTGACTGTGAGTACTGATGTTGAGGGCTCACTAGAGCAGCAAGTTTATCGGAGCACATTCCATTGAAGTACTTGTAAAACCATCACAGAGATTCAACATTGAAGTGATGGGACAGAGGCTGGAGCTTGGTAGGCAGCTGATTAAAAGTGAATACGAACGTTACTTGAAATATGTTTATAGTCGAGTAGACTAAAGTTTTTAATAGGATATGAACCATTTCCTTTTTTCTTCTTTTTTTTTACTAATGGGTCACCGCTTATCAAGGCTCTGGGGTCACTTGGGGATAAGGGTTAACGAGATCAACAGTAGGACGATGATCACCGCCACGAGAGTACCTGAAACAATGGGTGGGATGGGCTGAATATTACTTAAGAGGAATTCATCATCCAAAAACAACAAATATTTGTTTACACTAGACTTGAAGACAACCATGTTGTAGCTGAAACAGGAAAGACCTCTCCGAGAGGTACGTCTCAAGATATGACAGCAGTTCTCCATCTTATGACGTAACGTGCTCTTATAATTTCAATCATTAAAACCTGTAGCAGCATGGACTCTATCTTGTAAAGGTGATGGCTTTTTCGTGTCTTAGTAATTGTGCTAAGATCCACGCTGACAATCAAATGTTTAAATGTTGGAAAATGGTTAAAACATAGAAAAACATACATATTGAATAAGAGATAAAACATGTTTAACTAATACAATATATATATATATATATATATATATATATATATATATATATAATATTACAATTGGCAGAAAGATTATCAGTAAATGCTCATTTGAAATGTAGAAAGTTCAGTGAGAAATCTAACGAGTATTAAAATGAAATAGTGATTGTGTATCGACATGCATGCGACAGTGGGTGTTGCTTTTCATCAGAGTGCGTAAGTGTATGACTGTGTGCGTGTGCGTGAGTTGAGAATTGATTAGCCGTCGCTTCTCACCGAAAAATCTTGCCTTCAATAATAAATCATTGGCTCCGAATGTGTGATTTTTATTTTGGGCGCCAAAAGTGATTTCGAACACAAACAATGATTTGATGTGCGGCGGACATAGTTGAAAACAATATCAAGTGACCCCTGTTTTTGCTTTTTTGTAATTATTTTTCTGGGAGTTAGTTTTGTACGAAAAATGTAATTTCTTTGTTCATCAGATTTTTTTTTTTCAGATATAATTTTGGGGCGTGGTTTGTCTGTTTTCGCACACACAGTTGGTCAATGAATATTATGGGATTGGGATACATGTCAATCCTATAGACCCAACAGTTCAAACTTAATTTAAAATATACCTTGTTCATCTTCAGCCGGCCTCACAGTGTCCACGTTTTGGTTGCCATATTTTTCCAGAATGAGATTGCATTCTTTTTACAATAATTTATCATTACATAAGTGGATTTTGGCATTGGCCAGTTGTGACGAGTTTTGTGAGGATTAATCGGAATTTAAATCAGAATCGGAAAATTCGAAACCTTTTGGGGTATCAGAATTTGGTATCGAAATGAGAAAAAATTGAGCCTTATTTCCGATTGCCAAAACGATTCTTTCAAAAAAATTATTTTCTATTGCTGACACAAATGAAAAATATTGATGAAAATGTCACAAAGAGATATATGAAAATGTTGGATAGGATACATAAAGGGAAAACATTAAGAAGTTTTTCAAATTAAAAGGAAAATCATATCTATATTTGAAAGTAGATGAGTATGCTCTGCTAAATACTCCCCCCCCCCCCCAAAAAAAAAAATAAAAAGAAACTCCACCTGAAATTCTACATTTTTAGGCGATTTTAAAATCGGTAATTTTATCGCAATCCAGAATATGGAACAAAATCGGTAATTGTATCGGATACGAGAAAAATATTGAAATCACCCCATCACTAGTGGTCACTCATTAGTGTGTGTTGGTTTATAGATTTTATGCAACCTCTCTTAAAGACTCGATCCTGTTATTAGAACACCCATACTACCCTAAACGCACAAAGTCTATACACAAGTTCACCAATTTCATTATGATGATCTCCATTACTTAAAAGTTGTTGATCAAATCTGATACGTCATGTTGGTATAAGTTACTTTGTTGCTTGACCTTCAGTGTAGACAAGAACTAACTGGATATACGAAGGAGTATTTATTTACTCACTCTCTAGGAGGTTAGACACACGTTCAGATGAGGTATTTAATAACTAACGCACTATGAGAAGTGCACTCTGGCCTACAAAATGCCTGAGAAGCCCCGTTGGTACTCCCCAGTAAAGACACCTCTTTGAAGAGTGGTTTGTAAACCAGACTTCAAAGAGAGAAGGTTGTAGGATTGTTGGTGTCTGTTGAGAGTGTTTATAGAGCAAAGAGTTATTTTATTGAATCGGCCGTGTCTGTACGTATCTGACTTGAATTTTTTAAAAAGTCACCAGAGTTCGAAGGAAAAGACAAACGTCTTCTCAACAATAATAGATTTATTTAACTGGAACAAAAATACAGGAACGTAAATATGTGAGTTGAGTTACTTGGTCGGCAGGCATGAAGGTAATATAATTTCGGTTGGTCTGGAGTTTATTCTCATCTCTCATCACCATGATGACGACGAGGGGAGAAAGAGAATGTCAGTCTGTCTATGTTTAAGTCTCGACTAGAAATTCTTTGTATTTAGCCGGGAAAATAGCTAGGCGGAAATCAGTAAGCTTCCAGTGCGCATGTCAGTGGCGTACTACTCGCTTGTATATCAATACGCCAACCAAACTACAACTGAACATAACGCAATATATTGCGCATACATATAAAAAAATAGATCTTGCAAATGCTACAAGGTAAAACCTTGGAGGGGTACCTCATAGGACTGAACAGAACCATACTTCAGCTGTTTCCTATATGCTTGTGGGGTGTGGTTTGTGTGTTCGCACACACTGTTGGTCAATGAATATTATAGCATTGGGATATATGTCAATCCTATAGACCCTACAATTCAAACTCAATTAAAGTATACCTTGTTCTTTTTTACCCAGCCTCAGAGTGAGAAACCAGCGTACTATGAGAAATGCACTCTGGCCTACAAAATGTCTGAGTAGTTTCGTTGATACCCCCTGGTAAATGCACCTTAGGCGTTTGGCAACATACTAACAATTTCTTAAATAGAGAAGGTTGTTTGGTTGTTGGTGTCTGTTGAGTGTGTCTACACAGCTGGTAGACAGTTTGCTGAGTCGGCCGTGTCTGTACGTATGTGACTTTAATAAGAAAAGAATCACTAGAATTCGAAGAGCGATACAAACGTCTTCTCTACAATAATATAAGTATGTATTTTATTTAACTTAAACAAGAATACAGGAACATAGACATGTGAGTTGAGTTACTTGATCGGTAGGTATAAAGGTAATATTATTTCCAGTGCGTCTGAAGTTTATTTCCGCCTCTTGACACCATGATGTCCGTCTGTCTACATTGAAGTCTCTTCTTTGTATTTGGCTGAGAAAATAGCTAGGCGGAAATCAGTAGGTTTCCAGTGCGCATGTCAGTGATGTGCTAATCGCCCGTGTATGAATACGCTGATCGAACTACAACTCAACATAACGCAATATATTGCACGTACATATAAATAAAATAGGTCTATCATGCAACTGCTACAAGGTAAAACCTTGAAGGGGTACCACATAGGACTGAACAGAACCATACTTCATTCGGACAGAAACAAGACCACTGTAGGGCTGATTGTCAAGAACGTATCATCAACTGGTATGAACAATACTTACTCAAGCATCAGGTAATGGAGGAGTAAAGTGATGCATTGAAATCTATTACGGGTAAAATTTGATTTTAGATCGAGATGAAGGTTCTTCTTGTGAAACGATCTGAATAAATCTGGTCCAGACTGTCTTTTGTCTATCAACTGTAAATAAATATAAATGCTGCAGATTGGCATACCATGTGAATGTTTGTCGATAGTGACGCAGTCATTAAACTTATCTGCATTGGAGAGAAAGAGATATTTTGAAGCCTTTTTCTCTGTGCAAAATGATACAAGCTAATGGATGGGGATCCCGTTTTCCAAGCACTTTTACTTGATACGTTGGCCTCTGTAAACGCCTTTCTTGGATTTGCTCACTTTCATCTAACTATAATGAGATTACGGATGTGGATTCAGAGAAAGTGATTGTGATACTATTAATCATATGAATAATAATCGTGACCGGATGATAACTAGTAGTAGACCATGGCTACGACGACGGAAAGGAATTTTGTTTATAAAAGTGGGTGGATAAAATATAGGTTGAAATTGGAATGTTGAGTGTGGGTTGATTTAAAAAATAAACATTTGTCACTTGTTTTTCGGGGAAGAATGCGTAAAACCATAAACAATTTTCAGAAATATTATCAGCAATGAAAATGGTCAGAGTGAGGATTGTCACCAAGTTACGAGAACGTCTTGAGCACTAACTTCTTTTTCTGGGGCAGAATGGGTCACCCACAATACATAAAGGAACGAGTGTGAAAGTAAGGTAACGTTGAAATATACAAGCAATAAAAGTAAACAAACAATGAAAAATCTTTTGTGTGTTTTCGAGTCTTCATTTGTGAACACGCCTGCAGAAAAAGTTACTTCAGAAAATGCTAGGAGAATTCGCCAACTGAAGAAAAACAAGTAAGTTTTCATGTTCAGTCTCATGTAACGTGGCATCCTCAGCGAAGATAATGGCTTTCTGACACATAACCATAAAAAGGAAAGTCACGCATAACCATTTGAGAAACTTACCAGACTTCTGTATGTACCACCTCACACCACAAAGTACATTACAGAAAGAATTCCCATGCAATTAAAGGTTCCTTTACCGTCTAGATTTCACATATCGTTATCACATATGATCTGCTTCTAACTAGATAAAGTATCCAGGTCACACAGTAGGAAAAAAATCTTCAGCATAAATTGTGCTTAGATCTGCCCGTCCGTACGTGTTAATATGTCGTAAAACAGATAAGTTAAACCAGAGAAAGATGATAAAAAGTAAAATAGAATAAATAGTAATATAACAGTAAATAAGATATATAATGTTACTAACGTTTGCTAGTATATATTTTAGCAGATGTGAATGAGTGCGCTTACAGCGATCTTGCCTGTGTGTGGAACAAATAAAGTTGTAAGAGTGTATTTAGAATAACCTGTCAGCAGAAATGGATATTGGGTCTCTCCCATCTGACCCCATCTGTCAAAGTTATATGCAGATGAGATCCCACGGATGTGACGTCACGTCAATAATGAATACTACTATTTTGAAATACTGTATATGTAGTCACAAGAAAAAGACCAAACACAAGTTATTGTTCACCTCATTTGCAAAGCTATTTTTAAACAGCTTATAATAAATTAATGTTTTGTGTTATTCAGTTTTAATTTAATTGCCCTATTTTCCTATCAATATGGAATAGTTTCCTTGATATTAACAATAATTAATTAAAATAATTTAATAACAAACCTGATAAATTAGTATTTTTCTTTAACTGAACTAACATCGCTCGCCATGAAGCATAAGCGAAAAGAGAAAGGAGGGAGAGGGTGGTTTACTCACTTGATTGCTCACTTGTCGGCTCGCTCTCCTACTTGCTCGTCTGCTTACTCTCGTTCTCTCCCCCTCTCTCTCTCTCTCTTTCCTCTATCCCTCCCTCTTTCTCTCTTTCCCCTATCTCTCCTTCTCTCTCTCTTTCCTCTCTCTCTCTCTTTCCTCTGTCTCTCCCTCTCTCTCTTTCCTCTATCTCTCCCTCTCTCTCTTTCCTCTATCTCTCCCCCTCTCTCTCTCTCTTTCCTCTATCTCTCTCTCCTTTTCCTCTATCTCTCCCCCTATCCTTCTCTTTCCTCTATCTCTCCTTCTCTCTCTCAAAGTTACCAAAATGTTAATGTTTATCTAATTATATGAATGAATGCGAAAGTGTTAGTCATGTGTTTGTAATAAACATATGAATTAAATGTTAATTATTTGAAATTGTAGGTTCAAGTAGCGAACTTTGCAAAGCTATAGCTGATAATGCCAGCTAGTTATCAAATATAGATGAGTAAAAATAAGCGCATCTATTTTACCTGCTACCAAAAACTGTCAAACAATAAGACTCACCTTTAAAAGGGATATAAGAGATTTATGCCTAGCCGTCGAACATGTGGAACATGTTTGTTTGGTGAGTGTAAATGCATGTTACATATCGTTCTGTACTTTTAAGGTTTTTCTAGATTATAAATTTATGGAAAATTGTACAAGAAGCATGTATGCATAAGAAATGGATTCTATGGCTTCATTTTTGACCTTTCATGACATTTACCTAATATATAAAGTAAAGACGATTTTTCCCTGTACCTTTTTGAAGAATATGAAAATAACCACATGACTCACAGACTACTAAACTAACCACTATATTACGCTTATACACCCGAGTGTGTTATGGTACATTTGTTATTATTTTTCTCCAGCTAACACTAAATATTACTTTTGGCCCACCATCTTCGACTCTCCTCAAAACACACTCTATATAGATGATAGCAAAAACTTCCCCCTAACACTTAAGTACTGACACTCTCCCAATCGACACCGGGTACTAATAAACAACGTTTATGTTTCAAAAAGTGCCCGTTAATATTTCTTATTTGTCTGCTATTAATTTACTACATAATACAAAACATTACGCACAAATTTAATCGATGCTCCCGCTAATGCTGCTGATTTTCAAGAATATCGGATTACGTTATTTCTACTTATAACATATACATTTATACTCATTCCAGTTCTTAGAAAATGCAATTAACAGACATAGTTCCTTGCAATATTTCATCAATCAACATGGCGGCTACATGGCGGCAACTCGACTTCCGAATTAAGTCAATATACGTGTAGATACTCGACAGACAATAAAGTTGATATTTACTGAATCCTACACCTTTCACACGCATAATACAAAAAATTGTTAAAAAACACCGATGTCTTCGTATAGAAATGACCCAAAACGTGTAACGTGGACCCTACATTTGGTCGCCTTTTAGTGGATCGTAACATAAAACGCATGCCAGCTTACAGGCGCCGTTTATTTTACATATTTTTCAAGAAATTTTCCATTCATTTTCGTAGATCAAAAACCGATAGGTATAGCGGTCGATCTCAGTCGACTCACAATTTTTTTTAAAGATTGTTAATTTTGGCCTATGATGGAGGAGGAAGGGGGGACTATGGGCTGGATATTTTAAGTTCACCATTATCATTTAGTAATTTGAAAATAAATAAATATAATAGGTCGTACTTTAACTATTGTGAATATCATCATTTCTATTTAACACACATGGTTTATTAGTGCTCTGCAATCCTCTTTATTTATATTTGTTTGGTGATTAGTGCTCTAGAGGCATACTCATTTTTCTTTGTTCTTTTTTCTCTCCTAAACAATGGAATTTCTATACAATACGATTTTATAGGGCTCTGAAGGCCTCTTTAATTTTAAAAATGCCCATTATCATAGATGGAGCGGGTTTTTAGGAAATACCGGTACGATGGGATGGGCAGAAAGACTCCTACAACCGCGCCTCTTTTCATTCATTCATTTCTTTCTTCCTCCTTTCACGCTTCAACAATTCTAAAGCGACAATTATTCTAAACATTAAAATTGTCCTATTTGCGTTCTATTATCGCAATTTTAACCACGTACAGGCCAAAACCGATACACGTAAAAGACCTCGGGCAATAAGTAGACAATAAAGCAAACAGTAAGAGAAAAGAACAAGCTATTTTAAACAACAAATAATTTATTGAAGAAAGAAAAAAAAAGGCAAAATGAGTTCGGCAGAAAGTTCATGGCTCAAAATTCACTTCATAGACTGAATTAAGTTCCGATGGACACACGGAAAGGCTGCATAAATAAAGTCCTAATTATGCTGCCCGAAGGCTTATTAACTTTGCTAGGAAAGACATGTCAGAAAAAGAGAAAGACTTACTTGTAAGAATTTTGTTAGTAAAATAAAAAAAATACCAGAAGAATATAGAAAAGTCCTTTTAGTTCGCGCTGATTTGTTTCCCTTTGATTGTTCATTTTTTTTCATTAACATCGCATCGTTTCTTCGATCGACTCCTTTTGAGAATAGTGGCACTCTTTCACGTCAACTCTTCATTTGGAGACATCTTTCGAAACACACTTCGTTTTGTCTTTTCTAAAGGCACATTTTCCTTTCAAATTAATATCTTCCTTGTTTCTGTTTTTAGAATTCAGTGGACTTCTCCGTCCAACGTAAATATTCAAATTCGAACACTAGTTGAAACTCCAACTTCTTTGAAGATTTTTACAGGCATGCTCTCTACATGTTCCTGTTTTAACGTTCTTGTTTTTAGGACTTTCTCATGTCCGAGTTGTGTCGACCGACCTCTTCACCTCGAGATTGTTTCAGCAACTGATTGAATTTCGCGGTTATTTCAACAGCTTCCGGCGTCAAACGCCCACGCTTCAGACACCCGACGCGTGCCATCAGCAGCAGTCATTCATTACAAGTTCTTATAAAAGGGGGTTTTAGAAGAAGAAGAAAAGAAAAGAAGAAGAAGAAGAAGAAGAAGAAAATAAATTTCTGACACTATCAGATGTTGACAAATTTTAATTCATTCTTTTATATTTCTTCCGAGCAACGTCGCGGGACGGGTCCAGCTAGTTTATCATGAAATTAGATGTGTATAAATATGTGTATATGTATGTGTGTATGTATGTATGAATCAAACGCGGATATAAGCAAAATACTAATTAGAACAAAAAGGGGTTAAGATAGAGGCATACTTTGATTGAATATATTTCGTCCATAATCCAACTTTATCATGAAATGAATGTTAAAATAACAGAACCAATATATATATACAGCAAGTGCCGTGAGAGGAGTGAAGAATTAAAAATGCGAGGTAAGTAGGGTAGCAGATAGTGTGAGAAGGTTAATTGGTTATGGGATTGAATTATGTTCGAAATAAATCCATTTTAATTGTTCTAATTAGCAATAATTTGCAGTTTATTCACCAGGTTATACATCTCTTATTACGTTTCCGTCTCTTCATGGATGTTATTTGATTCCCTGCTCTTATTTTATACACTATCTATAAGTTTCGCTTCTCTTTCTCTCTCTCTCTCTCTCTCTCTCTCCCTTTTTCTCCGTTTCAATTTATTAACAGTCAAAGGTGATAAAACTAACTATAAAACAGAAGATTGGAATAGTTCATTATAAACAATAGGGAATATAACTACAAGTATTAATACTATTTAACTCAAAGCTAGAGAGTAAATGAGAGAGAGAGAGAGTGGAGGAAGATATTGAGAACAGAAAGACTAATTTTGTCTTTTGATTTAATAAATTTAACTGGCTTTTCAAACTCACTTTTCCTTGAATCAAACAATCTAACCTGAGCTAAATGGGTAACCGAACAGGTCACATTTTTTCTAATTTATTTATGAAAATCAGACTTTTATCATCAAATATGGCCAAAATACCCTATAGTTTTTCTCCATCTCTCCTGTCTAGTAACATCAGTGACAATGAGGGTACAAACGTAGAATATAAAACATAGATTGAAATAAGTGCCGCTAAAACAGGTATCTGTAAATATGTTAGATAGAGAGGAAAAAGAAAACTGAATGTTGAGAAATTAGCAGCAAGAGGAGGGATTATGGAAAAATTCAGTTCGTAAATGAAGAAGACTATGATATAACATCAAGGGTATGCTGTAGAAGAAAAGACAAATCAAAGTAAAGAATGACGAAATGTATCCATACAAAAGCAATTAATTTTTATTAACAACTTGTTTAGACAATGAAAATGAAGTGTTGGTAAAGATTGAGAATTCAAAAATTCCAAGGATCATTCGAGGTAAAAGAAGAGTTGTTTCTTTTGTAAGGAGAAATAGAGTACACATGTTCATTTCGGCTGGCGCCGCGTGAGTTTATAAGTGTGTAAATATAATATTTATGTAGATTTGTATGCGTGTGTACATTATTATGTCGGTTTTATCAGTGAGAGAATGTATGTACAAATTGTGTATATGGATTCGCTGAGCGGCATGTATTTGCTTTGCTGGGCATACAGAAGTGTGTGTGTATTTCTCGTTGCTTCTAATAGCTATTATTAAAATCGGAAGTGCCGTTTGTATAATACTAAATTAAACTAAATATAACTCACATTACACACCCTTACGTCTAGCAGCTGTGTTCAAAAATCCATAATGATTGGTTAATTAGTTTAGGAGTGAATCCTGTATGCATGTTTGTTTATATATTTCAATGTTTCATTTTTAGTTCGTTAAAACTGCTACAAATTAACTTGTTTCATTTTTCGATTGAATAATTGATTATCATTGTCTAGGTATTATGTAATCATTTTTTTTTTGTGTAAAACTCCTAATTTGTATACAAGTTTATTTAATTTTTTTTCCTTCACGTCTCATTTTTCGATTTTTGATTTCAGCATCCCAAATAGTATCTTTAAAATATGCTTGTGTTCTTAGTCAATTCTAGTTATCCCCCCTGCATTAACGACCTCGTCTACACAAGCGCTGATTTTGGTTACAGACATCATTAGAAGATACACAAACGAAAAATATTATTCAGGGGAAGTAACTCTGGGTTTAAAAGTAGCTTCCCTTTAAGCTTGTAAATCATTCTTACTTTTAAAATCTATTAGCTTACTCCACACTTCCTGGTCTTTTAGCTGTTCTGTTCCCATTTACTTGCCTCCCCACGTGGGCAAAGTTAGGGACATGTCGGTGTTTAATGTGAGGAAAATCCGGCTCTTCTATAAATAAGAGGCATTGTGGATTAGAACAAAAGTTTAAGTTGTCTTAGTCTAGAAGGAATTCTCCTTCACTGATCAGTGGCAGAAAAGATAAAGTGTAGTCTCAGAAAAGATACTACACTTTGCTCCTAGCCAAAACACCTGTTATCTTTCAGGAGAGGAGAAATACTTCTACATTGGGTCAATATGTATTTCTGTCCGATCCAGAGTACCCCTTTTTGGGGAGCTGGATATCCCCCACATTAAAACTTTGACACTTTGGCGGTATTTACACACCACTTGTTTTGGTACTTTTTACGGACATTTTCTTTTTCTTTGATTCTTGATTTGTTACCTAATATTTTAGATTTTAAAGTGGGAGATCACTTTGCTATATAAATTTAACTTAAAATGATCACCTATTTCTTGACTATAACCAATTTCCGGAGACCTATTGTAGAAAAAAAAAGTGTAATTTTTATTTGTCTTTTATTTTACAACCGTAACCACTTGGAGGGGGAGGGTTTTTTATCGCCACGGTTTTGTTTGTACTCTTTTGTTTTTCTTCAGCAGAACAGCACACAAATGATATAATTTTCATTTTTTGTATTTATCTACCTTCCAAAATTAAAAGTTAAAGAAAGTTACCTAATGAGAAAGTCCTTATAATTTTTTATCTCCTTCCCATTATTTTACAACAGGAACCACTTTTTTGGGGGGTGGTGAGATAGGGGGGGGGGCGTTTTTACCGACCACCGTGTTTGTACTTTTTTGCTTTTCTTTTGTTTCACCAGAAGAGCGCGCAAATGATATATATATATATATATATATATATATATATATATATATATATATATATATATATATATATATATATATCTTTTGTATACAGCAGTAAGATGTAACACAAGGTTGAGAAAGTGGGATTGAATAGCCAACGCCCTAGAGAAAGAGCGCTCTGACCTACAAAAATGCATGGGCAGCCCCGTCGGCATTCCCCGGTAGAGGCATCTCAAGCAATTAGCAATGAACTAACCCTTCTCAAAGGGTGAGAAGGCAAAGCCTTGGAGGGTGCATCTCCTACAACTACACAAGACAATACCTCAGATCAACCGTATAAAAGCCGGAGGCCATGATGGTACAGGTCTACAGAGTGTAGCATCCATTGGAACAGATACTACACTCTGATCATAGCCACAAGGCCAAGTTTATTTATTTTAAAATTTTAT
The DNA here is from genome assembly GCA_963556195.1 of Sepiola atlantica. Classification (NCBI taxonomy): domain Eukaryota; kingdom Metazoa; phylum Mollusca; class Cephalopoda; order Sepiida; family Sepiolidae; genus Sepiola; species Sepiola atlantica. The sequence continues at coordinate 136,249,396 of OY744516.1, forward strand.
ACATTTATTAAATGAAAAAATATAAAAGATGTGGACCAAGACCAAAGTTGTGTTGGGTGGTATGGGTGTTGTGTGTCATTCTTTAGGTCTATGTTATTTTGTTTTAGGCTCGACATTTCCGTAAAGTAGTAAATTCACTACATAACATTATAGCAATTCTTTTTTTGTGATTTGGAAACACTCGTTTTTTTAATGTATAATAGGCTCTTACCCTGCATTTGTCTCCACGTCATGCAATGCCAGAAATGATGCCCAAATGAACCCTGAATCACTTGTTTGTCTATGCAACAGAAACTGGTGAACGAACACAGCTCGTTAAAGCCGCCAGCTGATGGTATAGCTTCTACAAGCAATGCCTTAACATTTTACAGAAAAAAATGTGAAAAAAAAAGAACTAAAAGCCTTTAAAAAGCAAATACAAAAAATTTATGTAAGAAAAAGGTTGGTATATATTTGACACTTTTTGTAAAGGAAAGAAAAAATTACATATCTTGGCCAATAATTGATGTATTCTCAAAATTCAAAGTGCTTTACATCGAGGACATTATTGCTGCATCCAGCTGACTTGAAGAAGCTGTCTTTAGGCTCCATCACGGCTTTCTAGGGGAGACCTGGATATGGAGCACAGTGCCCTTCGAGAGATGCCTGAACACTAGCTCGTCTTTGGTGTTGCAAGCGGTACGGTTGGTGTCTTTTTCGACTGCGCCCCCCCCCTACACATGAGGTTGCAATCAAGTGAGTTGAGAGGAGGGCAAATCTTGGGATTGAAATAAAGAGGCTGTATCCGGTTTCTGAATTCCCCCACGTGGATTCATCTGTTGTTTCCCAGTATAATTCAGGGCAGAATATTGTTCAAGGGACATAACTCTGAATGTACAGAACCAGCACATCTATCTATCTATTTTCATCTATCTATATATGTGACTTTAATTTAGCTCTTCCTCCAGCATACATGTTTGTAACACTTTTTACAAAACGATAAAAAAATAATAGTTTTAATGTAAACTTGAATTTCACTCTGGAACTTTGGCCTAGGATTAAAGTGTAATATCTGTTCTCTGATGTGATCTTGAAGCTTGTATCTTTTTAAGCTGATTTTTCCTCCCCCTCTCTTATGGGTGGGGAATACAGTTATGCTTCTTTCACCTTTTTAGTATATGTTTATTTTTTCTATCGTTCTGTCTCCCTTCGAGTTGAGACATAACCTGCCTTCTCTAAGCCTTTGATGAACTAGGGAGGAAGCACAAAACTTTCTTCTCACTAACGTGGCTAACCATCTATCAGCTCTATCTTTCCCCGCTTTCTTGTTTTGGCGCACTCCTATCGTGCCGAAACTAGTTTTGAAAATACCCGGAGCGCGAGCCAAGGTTTCTGCGTTCACCGATGATATCACCATTATTGTCCTCGCTTCTTTGGGATAAGGGGAGGCACTGGGTTCGCAGACAGGTTTGTATTCAACGTCTGTGTGAAGGAAACTTTGAGATGCCCAACTTGACATGTCATTGACACGCTGAGGGACTGTTCTCCTGACTCTAACCTTGACAGAGAAACCTGCATAGAACCTTGCAGTTGAGAGCGCCTTTCAAAACCTGATTCTCGACACCTCAGTCGAGGGCCGAATCGAAGTTCTTCAGAGAGTGCTGAGCCGTGATCTTCGTAAAGTAAGGACTCTCCCAGAAATTGTACTCATCTTGGAAGGACAGTATCAAAAACTCCATTCCTATTCCTTTTTTTCTCCCATTTAGACTCTACGATTCTTTTTAGAGATTCACCCGAGACGAACTATGAAAGAGGGAGATAATTCAAACTTTTGGGGGGGGGGGTGGAGGGGGAGAATTTTTTTTATCGAATTTAAAATGCAAAAAATAAAACTTCTAAGGATGCGTTAAAATTAAATAGTTTTATTGAAATAAATTAAACATCAAATAAATAAATCGGTTTTAGTAAAAAAAAAAAAGGAATTGAAATGACCTTGGAAGGATGCTGAAAGGAGGGTATCAACTCTGATTTCGAACAAAATGGACGCAAACGAATTGAACTTAGAAGACTTGTTGTTTTCATCTAGAAATAATTGCAAAATAATCGATTTTTTGCAAGCACACAGACTTATTTCAGACTTTTAATTTTAACATATCCTCAGAAGTTTTATTGTTTGCATTTTAAATTCGATCAGAAAAATCCTTCCCACACTTAGAAAAAGTATGAATTATCTCCCGCTTTCATATTTCGTATCGGCTACGTCTCTAAAGAAACACCGACTCCACTCCCATTTAAAGATTGACCCGCTTGTCTTTGGTTCTGAACGAAATGGAAAACAGTGGATAGATTCTTATTTAGAAAGTGTTGGGAGGGTCTCACTAACCGGTTTTTGTTTTCCTTTCTCCCACTTCCCAATTTATTCTAATGAATTTGTATATAAATATACTTATGAAAAATAAAATTTCAAATAAATTATGGGATATTTTAAGTGGGATAGCCCCTAAATTGATGTGGTATTGTAATGACTGAGACAATTCTAGTCAAGAGTAGGATAGACAACTTGATGACTTTAGAGCAAGGATGACCAAAAACCACATTTTCCTTACACTTTTAATGGCCTTGTGCCTAATTTGATTAAAATGTACATTTTTTATATTTTCTGCAAATAAATAATTCAAAGTGCAGTATCTTTTCTGATACTACACTTCATATTTTCTTTCTTTCGTCAGTAGAAGACAAATCCTTTAAGAGTCAGGCAATATTTTCCAATACAGAGTGCCCGTTTTTGGGAACTCGGTTTGTTACTTACATGCGAGTAATATATGGGTTGGTCTTAACACTCTCTGTTAAGATTAACACCTATAGGTATTTCTCAACATTAAATACTTACCTAGTGTCTAAATTTGCTATCAGGGGAGTCAAGTAAATAGAATCTTGGTTTTTATAAACGTATGTATTATATATTGGATGTTGCTTTGCAGTAGTAAATTCCGATTTTAAAATTGCCTAAAAATGTAGTATTTCAGGGGAGGGGGATTTAGTAGAGCATACTCATCTACTTTCAAATGTAGATATGATGTTTGTTTTAATTTGAAAAACTTCTTAATGTTTTCCCTTTATGTATCATATCCAAGCTTTTCATCTATCTCATTGTGAGATTTTCATCGATATTTTTCACTTGTGTCAGCAATAGAAACTTTAAATTTTTAAGCAACAACAAGAAAAAATAAGTAAAAGAATCGTTTTGCCAATCGAAAATTAGGCTCAAATGTTTCTTATTCTGATACCCTAAAAAGTTTCGATTTTTCCGATTCTGATTCCAATTAAGCGTCACAAAACTAGTCACCATTTGCCAATGCCAAAATTCAATGCCAAAAGCCACTTGTGTAATGATAAATTATTGTAAAAAGAATGCAATCTCATTCTGGAAAAATATGGCAACCGAAACGTGGATACTGTGAGGCCGGATGAAGAAGAACAAGGTATATTTTAAATAAAGTTTGAACTGTTGGGTCTATAGGATTTACATATACCCCAATCCCATAATATTAATTGGCCAACAGTGTGTGAGAAAACACACAAACTATGCCCCACTGGTTATTGTCAGTGAGCAATCACTGATTATGATCTGTGTGAGGACTCTTAGTGAGTACATAATAATAATAATAATAATAATAATAATAATAATAATAATAATAATAATAATAATAATAATAATAATAATAATAATAATAATAATAATAAAAAAAATGATAATAATAATAATTTAAATAACTAATCGTGTTCGCTGTATTTGCTTTTTTTACTGTTTTATTTTAGGTACACCTTTTCTCTGATTTGAAAAACCTCTAATATTATCATTTTTTAACGACCTTAAGTGTGTTTAGCATTTCGGTTTGACCTTTTACACCGTAAAGCTTTCATTTAAATACTGTTTCTATTATCAATGTCTAACCACCCAAGAAATATGATTGGGCTCCATCGGTTTACGGGTGAGCAATCATTTCTGATGCGGCAGCCTAGCTAACATATGCGACCGAAGGGAGCATATATTTGCTGCTGCTGCTAATAATAATAATAATAATAATAATAATAATAATAATAATAATAATAATAATAATAATAATGTTTAAATGGTGCCGGCCTAGGCTGACACCAGACAAAATATTTGTAGAGGGTCGAAGGACAGCACAAACCAGACCTCCACTGGAAAAGTGCGGAGAATGCTGGGAACTTGGGGAGGCTTATTGCCACCCAAATCCCAGAGAAGACTAATTGTCCTTACCAGCGAGAAATCAATGGTAAGAGGCTGTTGCGATACCGAATCGTTATTGAAAAGAGGTGAAGAATACTGGAAATCTGGGGAGACTTGTTTTCACTCAGACTCCAGGAAATACCAATAATAATAATAATAATAATAATAATGACGACGACGACGATGACGACGATGACGACGACGACGGTAGTAAAAGGTGTAAACACCAGGGCAGTATCGTTAATAAGATAATCTGGACCATTCATAGGCTGGACTAAAAAAGAACTCAGACACCTTGACTAGAGGACTAGAAAATGAATGACCATGCACAATGCTCTACACCCAAAAGACGATGCGATAGACTCTACATGAAAAGAAATGAAGGTGGAAGAGGACTGGTAAGTATAGAAGAGTGTGTGGGAGACTCAAAAAAAGAGTTGGAGAAATACATAACTCAGAACACGGAAAGGCTAATCACTGCAGCAAGAAACAGCGTTCCAACAGGGAACAGGGACACCAGAAACCAAAAGAAAAGAAAAGTGGAAAGAAAAACAACTACATGGACGTTTCAGAAAACTGACAAGAGAAGAAATCAACGAAAATAGCTGGACATTGCTAAGAAAAGGAAACTTGAACAGAAAAAATGGAATCTTCACTGATTGCTGCCCAGAACAATGCGATTAGGACAAACTACATTAAAGCTAAAATAGATAAAACCCCAGAAAAACAGCAAATACCGACTGTGTGGACAAAGAAACGAAACAGTACATCATATAATAAGTGAATGTAGCAAACTCGCCCAAAAGGATACAACAACAGACATGACTGTTTGGAAGAGCAGTACACTGGGAAGTGTGCAAACAATTTAATTTCGAATACGCGAAGAAATGATACAAAAATAAACCAGAAACACTACTGGAAAATTCAAAACACAAAATACTCTGGGATATGGATATACAAACAGATGAACTCATACAAGTATAAACCCCACGCGCGTCTCTCCACCTTGGGGATCGTTGGCAACAGCACACACAGGTGTATGATATCCTGCTCGCGGTGCCAATGTGTGAACCCCACACGTGCGCACGATCTTGCCAGACCGTGAACACACTACAACCGATCGTCGTAGTGGCAATAAAAAAAATATGTCGATCGAAATTCCTCTAGGTCGGGATGGCAACAATGATGATGATAGCTTCGTCGATCTTGGCGTCTCGTCCAACTCCCACGTTGAAACTGTTGATATCAGCGAGCGACCAATGGGCGAACAGCAATCGGTAGATTCTGTGAGAGCGAAATATTATTCAAAGAACAAAGGGAAAAGAACAATGTTCAACAACTCGGCCGGGGTTTTTGTATGGAAGAGTAATTATTCATAAAATAAAAGAATTGGTTTTATATAAGATTAATGTCTACTGTACTCTTAAAGGCTGTTTGCGCTAAGCTATCTCGTTGTCTCTCCGTGTGTGTGTAAATTCGTTTACAAGTGGTGGTTTAGTCGCTAATTAACTGGCTAAGAAAACAATGGTGAGAATCGTTCGGTTTTCTATTCGTCGTCGCAGCCATCATCGGCACGCGCCTCGGCGCGTCCGATCCTAACGACGTCTTTACTCGTTCTGTGGTCTCGTGGTTCTGTCTCGTTGTGCGTCAAAACACACATACTCTTATTGAAGATGTCCATCGTCACATACTCTTCCCCTGCCATATTTCTCTCCGCGTCTCTTCCTCTCTCAGGGGGCGGGGGCGGGCGCCTTCCCCCTGTCCCTGAAATAAAATGGGGTTTCCTTTCTGTCCTGTGGCATTATCACAAAAAACAATCGCTTTCTCGTTCTCGCCATAATTAATGATGACAGGCCTAACCGATTATCTTGCCAAGTCAGCGCAGACCTCTGGTATCGTTGATCCAAGGTGTATTACTTACTCACCCGACCATATGTCTTTTGTTGACTTTTATTAGCATTAACGCTGATCATGGATTTTGCTAAATCCTTAACTTCCATCTGGAACGCTTCTTCCTATTGTAGCGATGATTGGTATTGACCGGCGGACACGATTTTGCTAGACAGCCCGGCGCCTTTTTTCACTGTTTGAATAAGCTGGTTTCACGTCGAATATATACTAGTTTTATATCTCCACTTTGTCTCTACGAAGGGCCTAGCATCATCATCAAGATGCATACTAGCGCGTAACTAGGGTAATCGATCCCCATGAGCCCCGGATACTTTGTCACACAAGCAAGGAGATCTGATGTTATAATACTCGGTATAAGGAAGAATCTTGCAAAAACGTCGCCATTCCAGTAACCACAGAGTGAAGATCAAAGAGACGGAAAAACAAAGCAAATATACAGAACTAGCCTGAGAACTGAAAGGAATATGGATCATGAAGAAAGTCAGTATAATACCAATAATCATGGGAGCACTAGGAACAATCCCCAGAAACCTGTAGAAAAGACTGAAGACGGTGAAAATCTGGTGCAGGTGTGAGCTAGATCTAGCGCTTCAAGAAGCTAGTGCAGATGTGAGCTAAGGCTGATGCTGCAGGAGGCTAGTGTGGAAATGAGCAGGAACTGGTGTTGCGAAAAGCTGGTGCAGGAGTGAGATAGATTTTGCATTACAGGAAGCTGGTGCAGAAGTTAGCAAGAACTGGTTCTGCGAAAAGCTGGTGCAGGAGTGAGCTAGAGCTGGTGCTTTAAGAAGCTGGTGCAGATGTGAGCTGGGGCTGACGCTGTAGGAGGCTGGGCGCAAGTGAGAAGAAACTGGTACTGTGAAAAACGTGTGCAGGAGTGAGCTTGAGTTGGCATTACTGGAAGCTAGTGCAGAAGTGAGCAGGAGCTGATGCTGAAGAAAAGCTAGTGCAGGAGTGAGCTAGAGCAGACGCTTCAAGAAGCTAATGCAGATGTGAGCTGGGGCTAACGCAGCAGGAGGCTGCTGCTGCAGAAGTGAGCAGGAGGTTTTGCTTCGAAAATGTAGTGCAGGAGTGAGCAAGAGCTGGCGCTTCAAGAAGCTTGTTCAGATGTGTGCTGGGGCTGATGCTACAGGAGTCTGGTGCGGAAGGTAGCCGGAGCAGGAGTGAGCTAGAATTGGCGCTTCCAGAGCTGGTGCAGATGTGAGCTGGGGCAGACGCTGCAGCAGGCTAGTGCAAAAGTGAGCATGAAACTAGTGCTGTCAAATGCTGGTGCAGGAGTGAGTTTGAGCTGGCACTTTAATAAGCTAGTTCAGCTGTTAGCTGGCACTGTCTTTGCAAGAGACTCGTGCAGAAGTTAGCAGAAACTGGTGCTGCAAAAAGCTGGTGCAGGATTAGCTAGATTTGTCATAACTGGAATTTTGTGCAGGAGTTTGCTAAGGCTGGCGCTTCGAAAAGCTGGTACAGGAGTGAGCTAGATTTGGCATTACAGGAATCTGGTGCAAAAGTAAGCAGGGACTGGTGCTGCAAAAAGCTAGTGCATGGGGTGAGCTAGAGTTGGCGCTTCAACAAGCTAGTGCCGATGTGATCTGGGTCTGATGCTGCAGGAAGCTGGTGTAGAAGTGAGCAGGAGCTGGTGTTGCGAAAAGCAAGTGCATGAGTGAGCTAGAGGTGCCACTTCAAGAAGTTAGAGCAGATGTAAGCTCGAGCTGACGCTGCAGGAGGCTGGTGCGGAAATGAGCAGGAACTGGTGCTGCGAATAGCTGTTGAAGGAGTGAGATAGAGCTGGTACTTAAAGAAGCTGGTGCAGATGTGAGCTGGAGCTGATGCTGCAGAAGGCTAGTGCAGAAGTGAGCCGGAACTGGTGCTGCGAAAAGCTGGTGCAGGAGTTGGCTATATTGGGCATTGCAGGAGGCTGGTGCAGAAGTGACCAAGACGATTTGCTGCGAAAAACTAATGACTGAGTAAGCAAGAGCTGGCGGTCAAGTAGCTAGTGCAGATGTGAGCTGGAGCTGACGCGTCAGTAGGCTGGTGCTGAAGTGAGCCGGAACTGCTGCTGTGAAAAGCTGGTGCAGGAGTGAGCTAGAGCTGGCGCTTCAAGAATCTTGTGCATATGTGAGTTGGGGCTAATGCTGCAGGAGGCTGGTGCGGAAGTGAGCAGGAACTGTTGCTGAGAAAAGCTGGTGCAGGAGTGAGCTAGAGCTGGCGCTTCAAGAATCTTGTGCATATGTGAGTTGGGGCTGATGCTGCAGGAGGCTGGTGCAGAAGTGAGCAGGAACTGTTGCTGCGAAAAGCTGGTGCAGGAGTGAGCTAGAGCTGGTGCTTTAAGAAGCTGGTGCAGATGTGAGCTGGGGCTGACGCTGCAGGAGGCTGGTGCGAAAGTGAGCAGTAACTGGTGCTGCGAAAAGCTGGTGCAGGAGTCAGCAACAGCTGGTGATTTAAGAAGCTGGTGCAGGTGTAGGCTGGGGCTGACGCTGTAGGAGGCTGGTGCGGAAGTGAGCAGGAACGGGTACTGCGGAAAACGTGTGCAGGAGTGAACTTGAGTTTGCATTACAGGAAGCTGGTGCAGAAGGGAACAGGAGCTTATGCTGCAGAAACGTTAGTGCAGGAGTGAGCTAGAGCAGACGCTTCAAGAAGCTAGTGCAGATGTGAGCTGGGGCTGAAGCTGCAGGAGGCTGGTGCAGAAGTGAGCAGGAGGTTGTGCTTCGAAAATCTAATGCAGAAGTGAGCTAAAGCTGGCGCTTCAGGAAGCTGGTGCAGATGTGTGCTGGGGCTGAAGCTACAGGAGGCTGGTGCGGAAGGTAGCCGGAGCTGGTGCTGCGAATAGATAGTGCAGGAGTGAGCTAGAATTGGCACTTCCAGAAGCTGGTGCAGATGTGAGCTGGGGCAGACGCTGCAGGAGGCTAGTGCAAAAGTTAGCAGGAACTGGTGCTGCCAAATGCTGGTGCAGGAGTGAGTTTGAGCTTGCGCTTTAAGAAGCTAGTTCAGCTGTTAGCTGGGGCTGTCGTTGCAAGAGGCTCGTGCGGAAGTTAGCAAGGAACTGGTGCTGCAAACAGCTGGTGCAGAAGTTATCAGGAGCTGATGCTGCAGAAAACTGTAGAATGAGAGAGCTAGATCTAGCGGTACAGGAAGCTGGTGAAGAAGAGCTGGAGCTGGCGCTGCAAAAAGCAAGAGTGAGCTAAAGCTGGTGTTACAAGCAGCTGGTGCATGAGTTAGCTGGAGCTAACGCTCAAGGAAGCTGTTACAGAAGTTAGCAGGAGCTGTTGCTGAACGAAGCTTGTGCAGGAGTGAGCTACAGCTGGAATTACAGGAACTTGGTGCAAGAGTGAGCTGGATCTGGCGCTAAAGGAAGCTGGTGCAGAAGTGAGCAGGGGCTGGTGCTGCAAGAAGCTGGTGCAGGAGTGAGCTAGAGTTGGCAATAAAATAAAGTAGGAGCAGAAGTTAGCTTGCGCTTGTGCTGCAGGAGCTGTTGCAAGGGTCAGCTAGAGTTGGCGGTAAAATAAAGTAGATGAAGAAGTGCGCAGGAGCTAGTGCTGCAGGAAGTTGCTGCAGGAGTGAGCTAGAGCTGGTGTTACAAAAAGCGGGTGAAGGAGATAGCTGGAACTAGCGTTACAAGAACTGGTGAAAGGGTATGCAGGAGCTGGTGCTGCAAGAAGCTAGTGCAAGAGTAAGCTGGAGATGGGTTTACAACACGCTAGTGCAGGAGTCAGCTAGAGCTGGCGTTACAGGAAGGTGTAGCAGGAATGAGCTTGAGCTGGCGTTGCAGGAAGCTGGTGCAGGAGTGAGCTAGAGCTTGCATTACGGGAAGCTGGTGCAAGAGTGAGCTGGAGCTGGCGTTACAGGAAGCTGATGCAGGAGTGAGCTAGAGTTGGCGTTACAGGAAGCTGGTGTAGGGATGAGCTTGAGCTGGCGTTACAAAAAGCTGGTTCAGGAGTGAGCTAGAACTGGCGTTACAGGAAGCTGGTGTTAGAGTGAGCTTGAACTTGCGTTACAGTAAGCTAGTGCAGGAGTGAACTTGAGCTTGAATTACAGGAAGCTATTGCAGGAGTGAGCTAGAGCTTGTGTTACAGGAAGCTATTGCAAGAGTTAGCTGGAGCTGGCTTTACAAGAAGCTTGTGCAGGAGTGAGCTGGAGCTGGCTTTACAGGAAATTGGTGTAGGAGTGAGCTGGAGATTGAGTTACAAAAAGTTGGCTGGGTTTACATGAAGCTAGTGCAGGAGGTAGCTAGAGCTTGCATTACAGGAAGCTGGTGCAGTAGTGAGCTTGAGTTGGCGTTACAGTAAGCTAGTGCAGGAGTGAGCTTTAGCTGGCATTACAGGAAGCTTGTGTAGGAGTGAGCTTGGGCTGGCGTTACAAGAAGCTGGTGCAGGAATGTGCTTGAGCTGGCGTTGCAGGAAGCTCGTGCGTGGGGTAAGCTAGAACTTGCATTACACGAATCTGGTAAAGGAGTGAGCTAGAGCCTGCGTTACAGGAAGTTGGTGCAAGAGTGAGCTAGAGCTGGTGCTACAGCGAGATAGGGCATTAGTGAGCTTGAGCTCGCATTACATGAAGCTGGTTCAGTATTGACCTAGAGCTGGGGTTACATGAAGCTGCTACAGGAGTGAGCTGGAGCTGTCGTTACAGGAAGCTAGTGCAGGAGTTAGCTAGAGCAGGTGCTACATGAAACTGGTGCATGAAATAAGCTGGAATAAGCGCTGCAGGAAGCTGGTACAAGAGATAGCTAAAGAATGCGTTGCTGGAACCTAGTGCATTTTATTCTAACCATTTCTTCGCCTCACATTGTTTTCTTTTAATACATAATTGCTAACTTTTGACCTTCTTTTGAACTTTATACTATATATATATATATATATATATATATATATATATATATATATATGTACAAGTATATATGTGTACATGTGTGTATACGCATATGTGGGTATATGTATGTGAACGTGTGGGTGAATGTGTATGTATATGGACATATATTTGTATATATATGTACGTATTTCATATATACATATATGTGTGTATGTGTGTATGTGTGTGTATGTATGTACGTATGTGTATGTGGGGGTGTATGTGTGTGTATGTGTATGTATATGTGTATATATATATATATATGTATATATATATATATGTGTATATGCTTGGGTATATATGTGTGTATGTGTGGTGTATGTGTATATAATATATATAATGATTATACATTTTATATTTTACACTTTATATTTTTATATATTTTTATAGCCGATATTTATTTATATATATTTTTATATTTTTATAGCTATTAATAATATGGTCAATATTCTCTTAAATCTTATAATTATTATTATTAGTAGTAGTAGTAGTAGTATCATATGATCTAGTGATTTATTTTAATTAATTAAATTAGCTATTAATAAAACTTCTTATATTGTATTATTATTATGATCAAATGATCAAATAATTTATTTAAAATGGTATGGATTTACTATTTATTTCCGCATCTCTCTATATATTGCTCTATTTTCCCCATCACTGTATTGCCTTCCGTTGTAAATCGTGCAATTTCCCCCTCTCTAGATATATGTATAAAATATGTTGTTACTCTCCTCCACCTAGATTTACGTCTTAAATAGCTCATTTCCCCGTCTTTCAATGTATGTATTAAATATGTTGTCGCTCTCTTTATATGTATATTGAAATGGTGTTTGTGAATTTCTCTTTTTTTCATTTTCAAAAATGTAATCACTTCGCTTGAATGCTTGACAAGGCCACAGGTTCGAAATAAATTATTGTAGCCGTGATAATGTAATTCCGTGTTATTTTATTTTTATTGTATTTTTGCTCGGTTTATTACATTTGTCTCTCATACCCGGATTTCTTTCTGGAATGTATTTCACTATAACACACACACTTGAAAAGAACTCAATAATGTACTGGAGTGTAAGAATGCGAGAGCTAAAATACACATTTTTATTTAAAAATTATACATTATGTATTCCAATGAAGTACTATGGTTTCATTGACACGGATATACTTTTACTGTTTGGAAAAAGGCCTGAAAATTCATTTCAACTCCTTGACAAATCACAAAAGTAAGATAGAAAAGGCCCTTAAAACCCATTTATAATCCTCAGCGACTCACAGTTAGAACTGTTTTCATTCTGTGATTCGTCGAAGATATAAAATGGGGTTTAAGAGCCTTTACTAAACAGTAACGTCTATCCGTTTCAATGAAACCATGGTAGTCTCTTCAATATGTAATGTATTGATTTTTAAATAAATAGCTTTTATATATATATATATATATATATATATATATATATATATATATAAATATATATATATATATATAAATTCTATTTAAATATTATATAATTAAAATAATAAATACTAAATTTTGTAGAACCTATGGTCGAGCATGATCGTGTTCTTCAATTAACTTGTGGTAATGCTATATATATATATATATATATATATATATATATATATATATATATATGCCATGGAATAAATGTATGGTCTACCCACCCATAGAGACAGACACCTGCTTGATCACCATTTCACTGTTTTTCCCCATTTTTGTCTTTCCTACTGCCACCACCCACCTCCCACCGTGCACCCACGGTTCTTCAGTACACTGACGAGGGTCGAAGGATTATGGCCGATAATTTTGTTCTACTTTCTTGGAGACAAAAGCTTTTTCTATATAAGGGAAAATGTATATTCTTAACGTCAAAATATAGAAAATAAATTGTGAAAATACATAAAAATATATTTTCCGCATTTTCACACACACACACACACACTTATTATGCCGGTCTGCATATTCTTGTTTTGATCCTTTTTAATTTCCTCATGCGTATATGTATATAGATATATATATATATATATATATATATATATATATATATATATATATATATAGATATATATATATATTTTATATATATATATATATATGATAATTTTTATTTACACAGACATGTACAAAATCTGCGACACTGGCATGTCGATGGTATTGATCAACAGTGTCTATAAACTGAGATCTCATCAGGTAGAGTTAGAATCCGATCTCAACCTAAGATCATATTTGGGGAAAATGAAATGGAGAGAAAAAAAAGAAAGAGAAGAAGAAGAAAAGAAATTTAACATTTCAGAAATTGAGGGGTCACGTGGTTTACGGCCGTTTTAAATCCAAAATCAAAAAAGTTTAAATCTAAAATCTAAAACAAACAGGACTAATAATTAAATAAATAAAATAAAATAAAATAAAGTGGAAAGAGAGACATATAATGAAGGGAGTAGGGTAAAAAAGATAGGAAGGTAGACAAATAGAGGAATGGAAAACGTCTGTTGATTCAGACCGAGAGAGAAGAGATAGGAGGGAGGGTAGACATGCACGATTCAAGTGTCAAAAAACGACAGTTATTTTCAAGTCGAGCGGATAAATGTATTTTCAAGTGAACTATAATATTGTAATCGGCGTTTGTAGTGAGTAGACGCGTGTAATTGGGAGTGGGTGGTTTGGCCTGGTATTCAAATGTGTCGCTAATTCTGAATTTATATTATCTTTATATTTTGTCTAGAGTTTATTAGCTTACCATTAATAAATTAATAAATCGAATAAATATATTAGATAAGTACAGCAGAATTATTAGTAATAATAATAATAATAATAATAATAATAATAATAATAATAATAATAATAATAATAATAATAATAATAATAATTATAAACCCCCATAATAATTGAAATGAAATAATGAAAATAATAATGAATGATAATAAAAATACTAGTTTAATTTAATTTAAAACTAAAAACTAACATATAACTAAGGAATAACTAGAAAATGTCGACGTTATTAATTATTATTATTATTATTATTAATAATAATAATAATAATAATAATAATAATAATAATAATAATAATAATAATAATAATAATAATAATAATAATAATAATAATAATAATAATAATAATAATAATAATAATAATAATAATAATAATAATAAAAATAGTAATAATAAAAACAAAGACGACAACAAGAATAATTGTGGTCAATAATATTTAAGAATTTATAAAAATAATAGTTTAGGAAAAAATATAATAATTAAGAAATATTAGAAATACTAGGAGGTAGTAATAATCATAATAATAGTAAATGATAAGATAATGTTTGCCAATATTGTAATATGGGTTAGTGGTTTGCATAATGCTGATCATATAAAAATAGTAATAATTGTAGTTTTACCGACAGCAGCAATCACAGTGGTAACCACAGTAATGTTAACAATAGTCATAATGATAGTAAAAATAATAAATAATAATAAAACAGTACAAATATTAGTAATAATTATAATGATGATAATAATAGCAATAAAGATAACAACAATAATAACAATAATAATAATAATAATAATAATAATAATAATAATAATAATAATAATAATAATAATAATAATAATAATAATAATAATAATAATAACAATAACAATTATAATAATAGTAATAATAATAGAAATAATGATAATAATGGTAATAATAATAATTGAAATAATAGAGTTATAAATAAAGACAATATTATTAATGACAATGGAAGCAAAAGTCAGGTAACGGTAAACATGGCAATATCAATATTATTATTAATAATAATAATAGTAATATTGTCAATGTCACTGCCACAAATAATAATAACTATGATAGTAACAGCAGACATGATACCACCACCAACATCAATAATAATCTTGATAAAAGTACAGAAATGAAAATTAATTCAATGTCAAATAAGTTTAAAATATTTATAATGATAATAATAATTGATAATGGTAATCTAAAAATAATCTAAAAAAATATTAAGCAATAAATAGATAAAGATATAAGGGAATATTTGAGGGTAAAGAAAAATACAGAAGATGACAATTAGTATTAATCATAATAGTTGTGAGTATGATAATAAAAACAAAAATAAAAATAATAATAAAATAAAATAAAAATAAAAATAAAAATATAAAATATTTAATAATAGGGAAATTAACTGTTGTGATAATACTAATAATATTAATAATAGTGAAAATAATAGTGATAGTTATAATAATAGTAGCCACGATAATTTTTATAATTGTAACTATAGTGATAATGAGTGTAATAATAATAGTAGTATTATAGATAAAAAATATAAAATTAAAATTAAAAAATTAAAAAATTAAATAAAATTTTTTTAGAAAAATGAAATTTTAAAATTTGTTAATAAACCTAATAATAATGATAGTAGAGGTGGTTAATTAAATAATAGAAATAATGGTGGTTATAGGTAGTGATTGTAGTAAAAAACGTGAAAGAATAATAATAATAATAATAATAATAATAATAATAATAATAATAATAATAATAATAATAATAATAATAATAATAATAATAATAATAATAATAATAATAATAATAATAATAATAATAATAATAATAATAATAATAATAATAATAATAATAATGATTTATAAAAAAGATATAAGATGATAGCTGTGTTGACAAACTTACCAGTTGATGGGTAGGGTAAGTATTTTTTATGAGATAGTAATAGCCTTAGGGGTTATAAGTGGATTACTTAGAAGGTGTAATGCCTACAGTAAATTGATGTTTCATGTTTTTTGTTTAGAAGGTTGCCCCTATCACTAAATTTAATTATTTCAAGTTTTTCTGTTAGGCAAAGGTAACAAGGTAAGTTTAGGGTACGACATGTGCTAGTTTTTCTGATTGTATTCCAGGTCACTGTTGGCGATTGGTTATTGTTGGATAGTTCCCAGTAATATATAGAAAGTAAGGTTCTTTTTTTATATGTAGGGTTATTAAAAGAACACATATGGCTAGTATATCTTTCTTTGAAGGTATTACCAGCCATACCTATGTAGACTTTTTTCAGGGTTGTGTTTTCTTTAGTAGAGATTGTTGCTTGATATACTGATTGAGTTATTTGGCAACTTTGTTGTAATGGGCATTCTTTTTTGTTTGTGCAGTATTTGTTGTTTTCATTGCAGTAGTTTTTTCCATTTAGAATTTTATTGTTGTATTTTTTATTATCTTTTCTAAATTTTCGCCACAGCTATAGCTTAATTTGAGGGTGTTTTTATTAAAAATTTTATGCAGTATATTGTTGGGAGGAAAGTGTAGATTAATTAAGTCTAAAAAATGTTTACCAAGTTTGGTTTTAACCATGTTATTATATGGGGGTGTGAACCAAATAATTTTACTACCCCTATGTATGCGTCTGTTGTAGGGAGGTATAGGTTTGGTGACTTTAATTTGGGTGTTTTGTATCCACTTTGCTTTAACGCTTTATTGTAAACATCCTCATGTTTGTTAAAAATTTCTTCATTAGAGTAGTTATCACTAATTCTTTTTTCTAATTGATCTGGGGATATGTTGAATTATAGTTTTTGGGTGGTTAGACAGTGGGTGGACATAGATCGGGTTGGTATTGTCTTTAGTATACGGTTCATATGTTTGTTTATTTAAGTTGAATGTTACGTCTAAAAAGCTAACTATTTTAATATTAGATGTTATTTCTACTTTGAGATCTAATTTTTTCATTTCTCTAAGGATAATTTTTTTACTCCTTCACATTTTTGTCCATTTGAGTTCTTTACTATTAATAATCCGTCATCCCTATACAGGCCTATGTCTTCTATGCTAATGTTGTTTGTGAGATTATATAGTATGTATAGACCAACTAGATCAGTGACTTCTACTGAGTCCAGGGAGCCCATAGAAACATCAAAAGATCCAAATTGATTGCTTTTAGTCCATTGTTCATGTTTACAGATTAGTACCGTATTTCTGCATTTTCTAATTATATTGATTTCATCTACGGAAATATCAGATAGAAGTGTGGCAAAATCGATAACGTTTTCAAAAAGTTATTTATATATAGATGGGTAATACTTTATAATATCAAACTGGATGAACGAGCAATTGGTTTTATTACTATGTTACAGAACCAGTTTATTGTATCTGCAGAATTTATCCATTGTTTTAGTTTATAAAATGTTTTTATCTGTTTATTTATTCTTTCTAAAAAAATGTTACTAATTTTCCCTATTTCTTGTCTTGTGGGGTTAATAAGTCTAGTGGTTGGTTTAGTTTGGAAGTCATGTTTATGATCTTTAAGAAGAATATATGCTTTTTTTTCTTTTAGTTTACTTATTCTATCGCTGATTTAAAGTTTATCGGTGATAAATTTACTATAGGTGTTGATGTTACGGACTAAATGAATATTAGATTTTTTGTAGTTTTTTGTGATGTTATTGTCAAGAAATTTATAGTATTCTTGTGAGGTTAGTTTGTTAAAGTTTTGAGTTTTATCAGCTTTAGTTAGTATATATTCTGAGCTATTAATTTCCTTAACTATTTTGTCTAGTTTCTTTTGAAATGGGTTTTTTGTGTGGTGAAATGTGATGTCCCTAACAATATTCATTATATCCATTTCGAATCCTTCAAGCTGTTCAACGTGGAGTGCCGTTCCTTGATTTTTAAATCCATAATAATCCCTTGATTCATTGCATGTAGATCTCTCCAGGAAAAGGCTAGCTTTCCACTTCATCCCCCTCAAAAGTTCTTCAATCTTCATAATAAGTATAAGAAGATAGTTCCGTTTGTTGGAAGTCGGAATGTTTTTTAAGCAGGTATTAAAATTGTTTTTTTTTCATGTATGCGAATTAATAATTGTTACACCGGCCGTTCTTACACAGGAGAAACAACATCGGTTGCCACTATAAATAGTGCGAGTCACCAGAGACACAGAGAAGACAAAGCACAGTCTTGTAACTGTCTAGCCAAGTGCTAGTCACTTTCTTACTTTGTTAATACACTTGTTAAACCAACCCTCGACTTGACTTCCTTTATTTATTATTTACTGTTGGACAACTTCACAACAATAATATATATATATATATATATATATATATATATATATATATATATATATATATATATATATATATATATATATATATATATATATATATATATATATATATTAGGTACGTGCAAAAATGTCCATGGATTATACGGACTATGGTTTTTAAAAAACAGATTAAATTAGTTTCCATTTAAATTTTGATTGTTTTTGAAAGATAAAAGCCTAAAGTTACTCGCTAAAAGAAAATGTAGTTTATCGTGTGAAAATAAATTTCAAAATGACAACTGTTCTCACATCGGTCAAAGAAATACAAATAATACAAAAATACACAAAATCAGTTAAATTCATTAAAACATCTCTTTGAAATATAAATATTCTTTTCTGCTTTGGAAGACAATCAGTAAATTAAAGTGTAAAAACACGGAATTAAAATATGTAGATACTTTTTACTAAATACTTGCATAATTATACACAAATGTCAGAGTAATGATACAATCTGTAAGTGACGGCAAGCGATGAAATAGTTCATAGAAATTGTATATACTTTCTTTATTTTTTAACAAAATAATGCAATTTAATATTTTTGTGAGCTCAATGAGATTTTATTTCCCAATGTGATATTAAAATTCTTTAAATATCGACCAATATATTTTCATTTTAACCTTTTCATTTTCTGTTAAATGAGTTTTTTGTATAAAAAATGTTCAAAGTTCATTTTGTATCAAAAACTTTGTTTTTTGTGTGTAATTTATTACTTTTTACGTCGTAAAATATTTTTGCTGCATGGAAAAACAATTGGTCGTCGACGATTAAAACATTGAATTAAAATTCGATGCTCAAAACTTTAAAAAGTAAATTAGAATCTTATTTCAGGACAAGAAATACAATTAAGGCCAACAATCAATTTTATCTAAAATTTTAGCAAAATAGATGAAATAAAAACGAGAGTTTTTACATTTCTTTGTCATATAAACATACGCTGTTTTTTCAATTTGATGACGGCGGTGTACGGTACAAATCCCATCTCTTTATTGCAATACTGAACATCCATACATCTTCAGGTTAATCGTTAGCAGAAAGCATTCCATTTTTTAACATCCTAATTTCTCAATTTTTTCATTTTTTTTATTTTCAAGATCATAAAAAAAATTTCTTAAGCTGATTATTACGCGTAAATCAATGAAGCTAAAATATTATGATATCGCGTTTTCAAATTTCCCGGAAATTGTTATCATTAAAATCGCATAAAATATTTTTTGAAATTCTTTTATTTTTTGTAGAAATTATTGATTAAACAATATTTAATGTTAATATCGCTAATTCGAGAAATTAATTTATTTCTAATCATATTGAATTTATTAACACGGAATTTATGGGCTTTTTTCATAATTATTAAGAAATAATTCTTTAAAAGATTTCATTGTTAACATCTACAGTGCTTTATGTTTATTAAAAAATAAAATAGAATTACTTCGTTTTATTAGTACTTAGAAATGTAACTTTAGTAAATATGTATTTTATTTTCTCAAAATAATAAATTTTCACGAAGATTGAACAGAAAATAATGAGTCCATTATATTACCTAATCGTTACTAAATAAGTACTGAAAATTTCATTAAAATTAGTTGATTTCCTAAATTTTGGAAAATTTTTGAGTGAAGGGAGGGGTCAATATGTTTTTATATTTTGGGGATCAGCTATTAAATTTTCACGTACCTATTATATATATATATATATATATATATATATATATATATATATATATATATATATATATTTATATGTATATGGATACTATATATATATATATATATATATATATATATATATATATATTAATATATATATATGGATACTATAAATTGGTTTTCAGAGATTAACGGCAAGAGTAGATGTACCTTAATCATGGAATATTACCCGTCCATTACTAAAATCATCTTTGAACATGCAATTGAGTTTGCGAAGGATTCCACAGATATTTCGGAAAAAGATATCAATAGTATACAAAGCTTCCGTGCAACATTTCTCATTAGCGACGGCGAACAATGGACTAAAACAAAGAAAAAAGATATTTCGATGTTTTTATGGGATCTCTAAACGCCGCAGAGGCATATAATCTAGTAGGTCTATATATATCAAGAAATATTATCATGGATAATAACACAGATGTAGAAGATATAAGTTTATATAGAGATGACGGTCTAATGGTAGTCAGGGAATTTACTAGCGTAAAATGCGACAAAATCAGAAAGATAATTCATAAGGAAATGAATAAACTAGGGCTTAAGGTTGAAATTACCGGCAATTCCAAACAAGTTAACTTCCTTGATGTTACATTTTACCTAACTAATAACAAATATAAACCCTTCATAGACGAAAACTCCAGCCCCATATACGTACATCCCCAATCAAACCATCGAAGTCAATAGAACGTAGAATTAGTAATAACTCATCAGAGAGACAACATTTAACAACTATAAGAATATTTACAACACTGCCTTAAAGAATAGCGGGTACATAAATGCTGATATAGAATATGAGAATATAACAAAAAATGCGAACAACTCTAGAAATCGAGGCCGAAAAATCATCTGGTTTACACCCCCTTGAATATAATATTAAAAACAAAAATTGCTAACAAATTCCTACAACTTATAAACAAACACTTCCCAGCTGGTAATGCACTGCATAAGCTATTTAATATGAATATATTAAAACAAATTTATAGTTGCACAGATAACCTAGAAAGAATAATGAAAAACACAACAATAAAATACTTAAAAGGAATGATACAAATAGTGACATTAGATTAATTAAACTACTAACAATTGTAACTGTCAGAGACAGGATGAATGTCCCCTACAAAAAAAATGCGTCACTGCATCAGTAATATATTGTGTTAAAATCTACATTGCTGAAAATCCAGACAATAATTAGTCCTATATAGGAAGTACGTCAAGGAGTTTTAAGGATAGGTATTACATGTACAAATTATCTTTTAGAAATAAAAAAATACAGTAACACTTCGTTGTCCCGATACTTCTGGAAATTGATAGATGAGGAAAAAATACAATAATTAGATGGATCATAATAAGAAAAGCTAAAACATGTAGATAACTCAACTCACTCTGTTTCTTATGCCTAGGTGAGAAACTTGAAATTGCAAAATTTAAAGACAGGGAAAAATTACTCAACGTCAGACGAGAAACAGGTGTACACTGCAAACATTTCCAGGAACACACACTAAGCAGACTTTAGATTACGAATAACAACTATGACGTCACATTGTAATTTAATCATTATTTTGACTTTATTGACTTTTACTTTAATGTTAGTATAAGGCATACTCAATTATTTATTCTTCTTTATTTTTTATCTTTATTTATTTATTTTTTATATTTTTTATATTTTATTATTTTATTCATTTATTGATTTATTTTTCTGTATTATTTTTTTAATTCTGATGTATTTTTTTTAATTATGATGTCTTTATATGTTTGAACTTAAGTACGTTATATCATCCAAAATTACTACACCTCACCCTATAATGATATGATTTTGGTACTTCCTCATAGTTATCACTTGTTTATACATAGAATTAATTATTACAATTACATACGCTGTATTTAATTACCTTGCTTGCCTTCATAGTACTTATCTTGCAAGTTTCTTGTATTAATACTAGAGCAGGTATAAATGTAAGCAAATTGAACTGAGATAGATAAGTACAATAATGAATGATATAAACACTTTAGTTTTAATTATAGGAATATCGATATCTGTGTACATTTGCATGTGTGTGTGCATGCTTACAAATGTCTGTATACACATGTGTATGTGTGTGTATGTGTCTGCTTGCATATATAATGATTGCATGTATATTTATGTTATCTGTGTATGTATATGTGCATGTATCTGTAATGGTGTATATGTATATACATGGTGTATGTGTATGTATGTTAGATATGTATATATAACGGTAAGTATATATCAATATGTAGTGGTGTATATGTGTGTATGTGTGTATGTATGTGTATGTGTGTATGTATCGATATGTGCGTGTGTGCATGTATCTATGTATGTATATATATATGTGTGTACATATATGTGTGTATATGTATATATGTATACATACGTGTGTATGTGTTATGGGGAATAAATGTAAGCAAATAATGTTCAAATGGGTCCAGATGTATGCGCACGTATGTATATGGATACTTGAAGTAATATCTTAAATGCATGGGTATGTTTATACATGTGTAAAAGTTGTATATCATTATATTTTTATTTTTATATTTATTTCGTGTGTACGTATGCATAGGTTTATGAGCATATTTATATATCACTGTGTGTATTAATGTATGTGCTGTATGAACATGTCCATATATGGGGGTAGGTATTTCTATATAGACATATGTATATGATATACCAGTATGTAAGACTTTAAGTGAAATATTAGTAGTACAAGCATTTACACATGTATGTATATATGTGAGTAGGTATGGATGCAGGTAGATTCTATGGTGATGCATATACGTGAGTGTAAGTCTGCACACGTGTTTAGAACGAGTTAATTTAAAAACCGTTAGAATAATGACAAAAGAAGCACATAAATGTATATATACAGGGTGTTTCAAAAGTCTTGGGAACATTACAAATGCGTATATCGCATGAACTATTCCAGGTAGAAAAATGAAACTGGTGCCATTTTAAAGCTTGCTTAATCAAGTTTTTGGTCATACTAATGATTTTCGTGTTATCTTTGCAGGTGCAGTAATGGCGTTCTCTAAACAAGACAAGGCATTTTGCGTCCTCCAATTTGCAAAGACTGAATCGTGAACATGTGTTCAGCGTGCATTTCGCAGGAAATTTAAAAAAGAAGCCCCTGAAATGAAATCCATTGTCAGATGGCATGCTAAATTTGTGAAAGATGAGTGTTTGTGCCCAAGTAAGCGAACAGGTCGCCCTTCAACTTCAGAAGATGCAGTTGAGCAAGTTCGGACAGCCTTTCAGCGGAGCCCCCGTAAATCAGTGAGAAGAGCCAGCAGGGAACTTCAGCTTGCTCCAGCAACTGTCTGGCGTGTCTTAAGGAAACGACTGCAAATGGTACCTTACAAGCTCAAGTTGGTCCAAAAGTTGAAGGACACTGATAAGCCACTTCGCCGTGACTTTTGCATTGCAATGCAAGAGAAGTTGGAAGATAACGGCTTTGATGACCGGCTTGTTTTTAGCGATGAGGCGACCTTCCATCTGAATGGCAAAGTTAACAAGCATAACACTCGCATATGGGGTACTGAGAATCCTCATGAACTTCTTGAGCACGAGCGAGATTCACCAAAAGTGAACGTGTTTTGTGCAATTTCCAAGAAAGGTGTCTATGGACCGTTCTTCTTTGAAGAGGCAACTATCACTGGTGAATCCTATCTCAACATGCTGGAAGATTGGTTAATGGCTCAGTTGGAACAAGCAGAATCTGATGACTTCATTTTTCAACAAGATGGTGCACCACCACACTGGAGTCTTAGAGTAAGGCAGTTTCTTAACACAAGGCTGCCTGGTAGATGGATTGGGAGATCTGGGCGAGGTGATGACGTTCTCATGCCCTGGCCTCCTAGGTCTCCAGATCTTACCCCGTGTGACTTTTTCCTTTGGGGCTTTGTCAAGCAACAAGTCTATGTGCCGCCCCTTCCAAGAGATATTGACGAACTAAAGGCTCGAGTAACGGCAGTTGTGGGAACCATTGACGTCAAGATGCTGGAACGCGTTTGGCAGAAAATGGACTATCGACTACATGTCTGCCGTGTGACGAATGGTGCTCATATTGAGCAACTTTGAAGATTCCCCACAAAACTTGAAACTTTAACCTTTCCAACGGTACCAATTTCATTTTTCAACTCCTAATAGTTTTTGAGTTATTAAAAATCGTTATGTTCCCAAGACTTTTGAAACACCCTGTATATATATTGTGATATATTATGCTGAACTAATCATTGAAAAGTAAATGTATCCATGGGCTGTATGTGTATGTATGTATGTATGTAGGTATGTATGTATGTATGTATATGTGTGAGTGATGTTGATTTTTGAATCTATATGTATGCATGCACCTACTTATATATGTGTGTGCATTTGTGTATGAATGTTTATATATATATATATATATATATATATATATATATATATATATATATATATATGTGTGTGTGTGTGTGTGTGTGTGGATATGTATGTATATATTTGTACATATGTGTATATCAGTGTATGGATATATTCGTATATATTTCTGTTTGTTTTATTTTATATATGTATATATATGTATGTTCATGTGTGTACTTGTGTATCTATAGATGTGTGCACACGTGTGTATTTTATATGAAGATCAGATATGTATGCTTAAAAAGGAATGTACATGGAGTAAAACTTTGAAGTGTTAAATGGAGAAAAAAGAAATCCAAGCTAAGTGTGTAATAAAAAAAATGAAAAAGAAAGAAATAGAAGAAACGGTAGGTAATAAAAATGATAAAAATAGATAGAAACTAATTGAAAGAGTTAACAAGTAAAGAATGTAATACGATACTGAGCTTGACCGGTGAAAATTATAAACATATCTCATCCCCAAAACAGATTTACATAATGGGAAAGTTTTCCCACTTCCTCTAACTTCTTTGTCTATGTTAGTCTGAAGAGGTTGACTCTCTGTGTAGAGTACAACCGAAACATGTATGCAAATATGTAACCAATAATGTTCGTATAAATAAAAATTGATACTATATATATGTGTGTGTGTGAACCAATTTAATATTATATAAACATTTATAGTTAAAAGCTCCTTAAAAGATGTAATAGTCTTAAAAGTGGATAATGTTTAAAATTTAAAAGTGTGTTGTTATCTGCGATATGCTAGTTCCGTTCGAGCGTTGAACACTGGCGACAGCAATGACACTTAACCCCGCCTCCCGGGTAAGTGTATCTTAATTTCAATTACTGTCTGTGTCGATTTCTCGCGACCTCGTGGTCCTGAGTGTTTTTATTGTGATTCTAACCTGAATCTACGAACGGCGTCCGAGCACATGCGACCGCCTGCAACCGCCACTTTTACACTGATGAGGTTAAAAGAGCGCGA